>CM021110.1:302770594-303395222 GCA_007115665.2 Sequoiadendron giganteum | reverse complement strand
GAGAGAGAAAGAGGGTGGGATGGTTAAGGGTAGAGGGTAGAGGGTTCAATGTTTAAGGGTTAAGGGTTTAGGGTTAAGGGTAGAGGGGATAGAGATAGAGGGAGAGAACTGATAGAGGGAGAGACTTGAGAGAGAGAGGGAGGGGAGATATATAGACTCTCCCTCATCCCCCTCTCTCTCCCTTAGGTCTCTCACTCCTTACTCCCTCCCTCTCTCTCTCCCTCTATCTCTCCACTATACCCATTAATCGTAAACCCTTTACCCTTTACCCTCTATCTATCTCCAATTCCCTCCCTCCCTCTCTCTCTCTCTCAAGTCTCTCCCTCCTACTTCCTCTCCCTCTTTTATGTCTCACTCTAACTCATTCACTCCTTCTATCTCTCTCCCCTCTACCCTCTACCCTCTATTGCTTTTCCACTCCCTCCCTCTCTCTCTCTCTCTCTCACTAACTCCCTATATATCTCTCTCCTTTACCCTTAACTCTAAACCCTAAACCCTTAGCCCTTAAACCCTTAAGCACTCTACCCTCTACTTCTCTTTATCTCCTCCCACCTCTATATACCTAGACCTCTCTTTGTTTTTTTCTCACCTCTCTCTCCATCCCTACCTCTCCCTCTAACTCTTCTTTCATATCTACTTCTCTCAACCTATTTGTCCCTCTATACCCATTTCTCTCTCCCTCCTTGCCTCCTCTCTCTCTCATCTCTACCCTGTTAGAACCCAAAACAAAATTCATTAGACAAACCCGAAAGATTTTCCCTTTTGAACCTAAATTTTCCATCAATATCCTAAAGGATTTTATTCGTTTATATCCATTACTTTCCTATCTTTTCATAATATTTCATTTACCGCCTTACGCCCATTTAATTTCTCATTATTTTCCTATCTTTTCCTTTAAAATTCATTTCTCCCCTTTCTAAATATGCTCATACATTTTATACCTCTACTGCTCCCTTAGTGATCACTTCATATCTTATTCACCGCCCAACCGCAGCTTCCCACAAACCATCCCATGGTATAGTGGTAAAGAGTAGTCAAGGAAACCCTTACCGCTGCATCACGGAGGGTAATCTTGAGGGCTGCAGTAGAGTGGTAGAAGTTAGAAGGAGGCAGTAATGGTCAGCAAAAACAATCGGCTGCTAAACAATTAGGCACCAAATGTTTACCATGCCATCACACACGGTCTAAACATAGACCGCGGTATCACGGTGGTTAGTAAGTCACCGGCGCAGTAGTAGTGCAGACAGTCACCGCGGTACTACACATGGTGAGAATGGTGACCATGGTTACTATGGTAAACTATCAATGGAAGGTCAAGGCAAGCAGCAAGATGGCTACTGCGGTACCATGGATAGTCTACAGGGAGACTACAATAGCGCGGTAACAGTCGGGAGAAGACCTTGATGGTTAAGACCGCCATACCATCGGGTAGAAAGATAATGACTATGGTATAGTGGTAAACACAATAAAGGTTGCATACAAATTTTACTGCATTACCGCGGGTATAGATTTTACTGTGCCCGATATAGCGGTGGTTGTTTGATGATTGCCAGGCTAACCCTCTATCGCACAACCATGGACTGTTTGAAGGCTATCCATAGTAAAGCGGTAGGGAGAAAAATTTAAAGGGTTTAGGGCAGCGGTATAGGATATAAGTCATTTTTTAGCCTTTTTGAACAGTGATAAAGGAAAGTATAGAGTATAAATGAATAAAAATTTAATATTTTGATGGAAAATATTAAATTTAAACAAGAAAACCTTAGGGTTTTTTAATGAATTTTTTCAACTAGAGAAAGAGATAGAGGGAGGAAGGGTTAAGGGTATATGGTCAAGGGTTTAGGGTTTAGGGTTGAGGGTAGAGGGTAAAAGGGTTTAATGGTTTAGGTTTTAAGGGTTAAGGATAAAGGATTAAGGGTTAAGGGTAGAGGGGAGAGAGATAGATGGAGTGAGTGAGAGAGAGAGAGACCTAAGAGAGGGAGAGGGGATACGAGGGAAAGTCTTGAGAGAGAGAGGGAGCGAGTAGGAGAGAGATAGAGGGTAGAGGGTTTAAGGGTTTGAGGGTTAAGGGTATAGGGCTAAGGGTAGAGCAGAGAGATATAGGAGTGAGTGAGTGAGAGAGATACTTGAGATAGGGAGATCAGGTAGGAGGGTGAGATGTGAGATAGAGAGAGAGAAAGAGAGAGAGGGAGTGGGAAAGAGATAGAGGGTAGAGGGTCTATGGTAGAGGGTAGAGGGCTTTAAGGGTTAAGGGTAGAGGGGAGAGAGCTAGAGAGAGGTGATAGAGATAAGTAGAGGCATAATGAAGAAGGTAGATAGATTTTGAGAGGGAAAGAGAGAGGGAGAGAAAAAGAGGTATATAGGGGTAGGCTAGATAGAGAGATGTAGAGTAAATTTTGGTGGAACAGAGAGAGGAGGGAGGGATAGGTAAATATGGATAGTTGAGATAGATAGAAGGAGAGAAATATAGGTAGAGAGAAGGTAAAGAGAGATAGAAAGAGGGGGAGGGAGAGAGGAGAGATAGAAAGAGGGGGAGGGAGGGAGAGATAGAGAGAGTAGAGAGGGAGGAGAGAGATATAGAGAGGTGATAGAGAGAGAATTAGAGAGGGAAAGAATTAACCCTTAAACCCTAATCCCTCAATCCCTATACCCTCTTAATCCCTCAACCCTTAAACACTAATCCCTCAACCCCTATACCCTCTTAATCCATCAACCCTCAACACGTAAACCCTAATCCCTCAATCCCTATACCCTCTTAATCCTTCAACCCTCAACCCTTAAACCCTAATCCCTCGACCCCTATACCCTTTTAATCCCTCAACCATCAGCCCTCAACCCTTAAACCCTAATCCCTCAACCCCTATACCCTCTTAATCCCTCAACCCTCAAACCCTAATCCCTCAACCCTCAACCCTTAAACCCTAATCCCTCAATCCCTATACCCTCTTAATCCCTCAACCCTTCAACCTTAATCCATCTACCCCTATACCCTCTTAATCCTCCAACCCTCAATCCTTAAACCCTAATCCCTCAACCCCTATACCCTGTTAATCCCTCAACCCTCAACCCTTAAACCCTAATCCCTCAACCCCTATACCCTCTTAATCGCTCAACCCTCAACCCTTAAACCCTAATCCCTCAACTCATATAACCTCTACCATATAACCTATTAATCCCTCATCCCCAAACCCTAAACCCTTAAACCCTAACCCATGAACCCTCTACCCTCTACCACCAATCCTCTACCCTCTACCCTCAACCCTAATCCCCCAACCCTTGAACCCACTTAGTAAACTCTCTACCCTAATCCCTCAACCATCTTGACCCTTAAACCCTCAACCCTTAAACCCTTAAACACTCAACCCTAAACCCTCAACCCTCAACCCTAACCCCTTAAACCCTAAACTATTAAACCCTTTACCCTCTACCCTCTACCCTCTAACCTCTACCCTCAACCCAATACTCTCTACCCTAAACCCTAATCCCTCAACCCTTAATCTCTCAACCCTTATAACCTCTACCCTATATATTGGACCCTCAACCCTAATCCCTTGACCCTATACCTTAAACCCTCAATCTTCAACCCTCAACCCTTAAACCCTCTACCCTTTACCCTATACATTAAACACTCAACCCTCAATTCTCAACCCTCAACCCTTAATCCCTCAACCCTCAATCCTTAAAACCTAAACCCTCTACCCTCAACCAAGTAAACCCTTAACCCTAAACCCTTAACCCCAAACCCTTCAACCCTAAACACTTAAACCTTAAACCTTCTACCCTATACCCTCAACCAAATACCCTCTACCATCAAACCTATTCCCTCAACCCTCAAACCTTAAACCCTAATACCCTAGAAACCATCAACCCTATAGGTCGTCCACCCTAATCCCTCAACCCTATACCCTCAACCCCTATCACTTTCTCTCTATCTATACATCTCACCTCTCCCTCCTTCCCTCTCTCCCACCCTCTCTAATTGTCTCTATCTATTGTCTCCCTCTTTCTGCATACCTCTCGTTCAATCAATCCCTACCACCCTCTCTTACTCCTCTATCCATCTCTCTTTATGTCCCTCCCACTCCATCCCACTCTCTCGCACTACCTCTCTCTCCCTCTCTCTCAACCTACCTAGGTAACTCTCTCTTTGTCTCTCTCCCCTCTCTCTATCTATCCCTCCAACCCTACCTACATAAGTCCCTCTCACTCCACCCCCCTCTTTCTCTACCTCTATTAGGTCACTTCCTCTCACACCCTCTCCCTCTCTCAGGTCTCTCACTCACACTCCCTCTCTCTCCCACTCCCTCTCTCTCACACTCCCTCTCACTACCTATATCTCAAGTCTCTCCTTCTCACCCCCCTCACACTCTCAAGTCTCTCCCTCTCACACTCTCAAGTCTCTCCCTTTCGCACCCTACCTACATAAATCTCTCTTTCTCTTTGTCTCTCTCTCTCTCACCCCTCTCTCCCTCTCCCTCAATTCTCTCTCCCTCTCCCTCAATTCTCTTTCTCCCACCCTCCCTCTCTCTCTCTCCCTCCCTCTATCCCTCGCACCCTACCTAGCTAAGTCCCCCTCAATCCAACCCCTTCTCTCCCACTCGCTCTCTCTTAAACTCTCACTTTGACCCCCTTTCCATCTCTCTAGAGTCTCTCTAAATTCTCCCTTCGTCTAAAGACATACATAAATGCATACATACAAGCATAATTCATATGTACATATAAAATATTACATCCATACAAGCATACATACATGACATACATGTACATAAAAATATATCAGCATACATTAATATATTGGCATTTAACATAAAGTAAAACATAATGCGAACGCATTATAATGCGCTCGCATTATGTGCTAGTATACATGTTCCCCATAGAAGCAAAAACCATGTCAAAAGTGAGATATAACGCGAGCACATTATAACGCGCTCGCATTATATCTTGATTTGGGAATTCCCGAGCCTTAAGCTTGGTATTTGCCTTGGAATACCAACCCAAAGGTTTGGAGGGCAATATCAATGACCAGAGACATGTTTTTAAAAAATCCACCATATTTCTCATAATCAAGTTTGTGCTCATTGTCAGGATTGCACGTGGTTCAATATCGAAAAAATCGAGCACATGGGTGATGTTGGGTTATCTCTTAGCTATCCAACGATGTAACTTTTTTCATTTTTTGAAAATGTTAAGTCTTTCATCCATAATTTATTTTATCTGTATTTCTTTTTTTTTCCAAAAAGTAGTGTTTGGTATTTTTTTCGTTACAAATTAACCGTTTATCAATTTTTCAAATAAATTACATTTTTAGAAACTAGACTCCATTCTACAAAATTAAAAAATTAAAAAAAAAAATTCAATTAATTTCCAAAATTTGTAGGGGTAGCACGACCAAAATTCTATTTTCAGGATATGTCCACTTCGCAAATTAGTAAAAACTCAAATATTCATTAAAAAATTATCAGAAAAATCATGCATCAACTACATACTGTTACCTAAATTCTGACCATTAAGATTTTAAAAATACCAAAAAAAATTTCACCGTACGAGGGTCGTACAAGAGTTGCTATGTTATGTTTTTCTGACAAAAACAACACCAATTTTTGTACGTCCCTCATTTGAACCCCTTAATCTCAACTATTTTCAAAATAAATTAGTAGTTTACAAAGTAGACTCAGAGCACTTGAATCCTTCTTTTTGTTCCATCTCAAAATTTTGAGTCTAAGTATCCTCAATTTCACATCCAAGGTTAACATTTATTGATTTAAGAAAAAAGTTGTCCACTTAAGTCCCCTTTTTGGGAACCATCTTGGTGCACTTACCCCATAGTTAGATTTGGGTTGGCCGAGAGACGAATTTTGATATATAACTCAACCTATTTTTGTCACTGTGAAAAAAAATGTAAATTTTTTTATCCCCAACCCAGCCGTACAACTGTCTTGGGCATTTGTAGATTAAAAAAATCAAAAAAAAAATAAAAAATAAAAAAATAAAAAACGAGGCCAAATTTTTTTTCATTGAATTTAAATATTTAAATATATATATTTATATGAGATCTTTTAGGGGGACGAACCCCCCCCCTCGTACCTATCTGCCAGTACAACCACTGGTGGGGCAGTCGACCACTAGCCCCTTTGTGGTTTTTAAAATGATTTTTATTTTTATTTTTAAATTGCTTTCATTAAAAATGAAATCCTCTGATTCATATAAAAAAGGGGGCTTGACAAAAATTTGTATATTTGAAGATTTAATTGGATTTAAATAAAATTTTGGGTTTGTTGCCCAGGGGACCACCACCACTAGTGGCTCCACCTAGGGGCCACCCCTGATTGGATCTCATACAAGAATTGTGCAACGTTTTTCCAGAGGGCATAACGTTTGCCCAAGTGGTCCTTTTTTGCTCTTCTTGGACTCATTGGAAAGCTGACTCAGAGCTCTACACTAAGTTGCTAGATATGTTTCCATATTTTTCAGTTTCAATAGTGTTTTTCTTGGTCGAATTCAGGTGTTCTATTTGAACTTCGAGAGGGCATATCTTGAGCATATAAAGTCAGATTTTGGACTTCAAATAGTCAATGGAAAGCTTGTTCAGAGCACTACACATTGGATCAGGTTTGTAGTTATTTTGGCATGGTTTATTTTTTTTTTTACTTATCTAAGTTTTTTATGGGTTACTTTGACTATGGTGATATTTGATTTTGTTGTTGATATTGAGGAATAGAGATGGTATTACCAACTGCAAACATGATCTGAGACCTATGTAGTTGAATATGTTATGTAGATATATGGGACATGGTTAGGTTGAGTTGTTGATACATTTGGTGGTGATAATGGTGTCATGGATGTTTCTTGTTCTTTACAGACTTTTTCATGTCATGATGGTTTATGTAGGTGCATTGCCGGTGGTGTTGAATTGGTTCATGATTATGGTTGTGGCAATGTATCTTCTTGGTATGAGGATCATGGTTTTACTTCACCTTTTAGGAGCTCTTGTTACATTTGATTTCTTTGATTATGTTAGGGCCTTTGGTTGATTTTCATGAGGAGATTGTTATCATGATGTCATAGATAGCTTGATTACACTTTTAGTGGGAGCTTTTGACAGTGATGGATTGGCGGTGTTGAATATGGTTATGATGGTTTTGTAGTTGTAGGTATCTTCTTGGCTTGGAGATTTTGGTTCTACTTGTTATGTTATTGAAATTTTACTTGTGTGTGTAGATCTAGATGATCTTCATGGAGAGGATAGTTGTCACGATGCCATGTGTGACTCGATATCATAGTTTAGTGGGAGTTTTTGGTAGTGATGTGGATTCACCATTAGATAGTGGATGATATTTTATAGTGTTTTTTGGTGTCATGGATGGACTCTTGGATTCTACTTATATGCAGTTAGAGTTCATTGACATCTTGGGTTTCATTGGAAGAGGATGATTATATTCATATTTATTACATATGTTGATTCTTGGTTTAGGGTGTTATGGTATTATGTTATGGTTTACTCTTGATCATGTGTTAGAGTTTTGGCATAATACTTTCTCTCTTGGGACCATGATATATGCATTATTGTATGTGATATCCTAGGAGGAGATGGTTAGATCATGTTGGCATGTTTATGTTCTTGATTCAACTATTAGGACTTTGACTATTAATCTTGGTGGTTCTCTTGGTATTAGGTATATTGATCATTTTCTTGATTACTTCATGATGGTGATATGTTGCATTTGGATTTTGGCATGGATTGGTTGGTTATAGGTACTCATGGATACTTGGAGACATATTTGAGGCTTGAGTTCCCTTATGGTTAGAGACATGTGTTGAGATGGTTACACTTGATGAGATTTTAGTAGGAATTTCGAGGATCCTACACCTTGGTGGGATGTGAGTTCAACATGGACCTATGAGGAGAGTATTATTGGATGATTCATGATTACTTGGATGTCTTGGAAGAGCATTCTCACTCCCTACTCTTGGTCTACTCGACAGTTTCACTTGAGAGGTATTGCCCATTTTTTCTTTCAGGTGCTTTTTTTTATGCTTTACCTTCTCATACATATGGATCTTGAGCTATGGATATATTGTTTTGGAGGGTTCATTTTAGGAGTGTTGGCATGTTTATCTCCATATGCATTGTGATTAATTTCATTTATGTTGAGTTTAGGAGATGTAGTGGGCTTATTTTCTTCATTGAGAATGGATTTAGTTTTATCTTCTTTGGCTTGAGATGCTTACATCCATGTTTATTACATGATACATATGTTATGTTTGATCTTGCTTTTTGAATGGTTGGGTATTGTTATGGATTTTATTTTGGGGTGTTGTGGAGGAGATCATACTTGGAATAGTTGGCATTTAGAGGTGTATGTAGGAGGGTTTTCTACAGGTATATGATGTGCAATGTTTCTCTCTTTGGTCTTTGTTATCTTCCTAGATGTTTGGTTTCACATTACATTGGTTTGAGGTTTGGCTGGAGCTGTTGTGATCACTATCTTGTGGTCATGTTTTTTCAGTTATGTTCTTGGGTGATGGCATGGAGGTTCCTTTATCTTTTTCCTTTGTTTGGTGTGAAGAATTTGAGAGAGCTATGGAGACTTGTGGTGAGAGTTGTTCTTATAGGTTATTGATTTACATGTTTGCATATAATTTTGGATGATTCCTTGCTTCTACATGATGTTTTTACACTTTCTATATGATTCTATTGGTAGACTTGGTATGCCTTGATCTTTTTTAGATTGGCATTACCCATGCAGTGGGAGCTCTTGGATGTGTATTTCATTCCTTCATAGGGTTTGCACATGGAGTTTTTAATTGCAGTTTAGGGGTACGTATATGTTTATGGCATGAGTTTACTATTTTTTGTTTACCTTGGAGGTATGGATAGTTGGATGTTTTGACACTTGTTGTGGGTTCTATTTCAGCTATGGGTTTGTGTATCTTGATAAATATTGTTGCATATGATACCTTTGGATTGAGTGTTTGTGTTTGGGATATTAGTTGAGTAGGAGTTATGCTTCGTTGTGATAGATTGTGTGGCTTCTTTATTAGATGGCTTATTATCTGTGTGCATTGGAATGATGGAGGATGAGAGAATTCATGCTCAAGATGGTGGTCACTTTGATACTTGTTGCAAGTATCTAGATGGAGCACATGGAGCACTTTGATTCGATGATGGTATATGTGTCTATATGGATTGCTCATTTGATTCATGTTTTGAGGTTACTTTTTTCCCTTAAGCAATGTATACAAAAAGTGGGAGAATTTTAGGAAAAGGTGTGTTGTACACCTTGCATAATGTATTTAATGTAACTATTCTTGGGGCCACTTTATGTTGTATGTAACGTTGGGACATAAGTTAAAGTTGTAAAAATGTAATTATTTAATATTGGGGAAACTAATTAAATAAAGTACCCAGTATTAAATGTGGGAACATGGTTTTGTAATCTCATGGTTTTAGTCACATGGTTTTGTGTAATACCACTTGGTGGTTTTATGGGAGCTTGTTTCTATAAAAGAAACCACAAGGGTAGTTGTTTGGGCAGTTCAGTTTATAGGTTAGCTCTTGTTAGCATTGTGGAGGTTTGAAGCATGGCATGGGATGTGTGGTTGGATGCTTGTTCACATGTATTGCATGGAGAGGGCTTCTTGATTCAATGATGTTCATGGAGACTCTAAAGATGTATTGTATTTTTTATTGCTGAATAATACATAAGAGATGGATGCTTTTGGAGGCTGGATTTTTCCCTCTTGAGGGTTTTCCCAGGGTGTATCTTGTGTCATATTTTATTGGGTATGTTTTATATTCTCTTACATGTAGATTTTGAGTACTTATTTACATAGATTTCTCTTTTGGGTTATGTGGAAATTGTCATTAGGTGGCTGGAAGTTTCCAACACCATAAGCCTTCCATTCACTTCCCCCTCCAACAAATATACACCTCACCCATATTCACCTCCTTCTCAAAATATAACCAGTGAGTCTATCGTTATCCAGGTTTTATAAAATGTGTCATCCTTCAAAAGAAAATTTCCACCATAAATAAAAATCAAAATGGCCAACGTACATACCATGTCAAAAGGAATCCTTTATCCTTGGAGATATTGAGAACTTTGATACCACAAGGTCTAGAGATTCCTAGATTTGAGAAATATGGGGGGAAAGGAGATCCTTCTAACCATGTTTATGCTTACAACAACTTATGTGGTGATTTTTTCCTTGAGGATAAGCTCTTGGATAAGCTTTTCCCTAGGTCCTTGAAAGATACCACTTTAGAATGGCTTTCCTCGTTATAGAATAACTCAATTAATTCATTGAATGAACATTTTGAGGCATTTAAAAATTATTTCCAAGTGCATATGAATCCTAAGATGACCTTAGCCAGTTTGATGAGATGTAATTAAAGGAATGATGAAAAAGTTACTAACTTTATTTTACACTACTGATCGCTTTATTCCCAAATCGACGTAAAGATTCTCGATCCTCACATTCAATGGATGTTCATTGAGAACTTGCAAACTAAGATAAAAGATAAGCTTACCATGATGAAGTTTCCTTCCTTCATACACTTGTGTACTACCCTTCATGATTATCAAAATTTAATTAGTAGTCATGAAACAAAACCCACCTATAGTGAGCCCGAGAAATCTGCATCCGCAAATCAAAATAATTATCAACCTTTTCTAGGAAAAAAAATAAAGGGTTCCTTCAACTTAATTCTCCTCAAAAAACAACTCAACATGCTGATGTACCCAAGTGGCTATTATATGGAAGACACTTCCTTTCACATTTGGGGATTCATCTAGACAATTTACTCCCTTACCAGATACCCTCCATAGCCCAATCACACAACTGTTAGAATAGAAAATGATCACCTTACCTCCCATTAAAACTTCTAATCCTCAAAATACTTTACCTCCAAAATTTAGAACAAATTCCTATTTCCATTATCATTGACAAAATGGACATGATACGAAACATTGTAAGTGTCTTAAACATCTTGTGCATGATTTTATTGATTCTAGTCGACCTCACATTGGAGGTGTTAATAATTGAAACTATGAAAATAGGGTGCCCCACATTTTAGGAGATGGAGCACATGGGATAGGGTTCCTATTTTTCTATTATTTTGTTCAAGGAAACCTTAGAGATCTCAATCCAAATATAGAAAGAAAGAAAGAGATATAGCAATAAGGTGTCCTAGGGTGTGATTAAAGATGATAGGAGGGTTCACCACCAAGCTAGGGCTTGTAAAAATAAATGAATATAACATGCAAAGTATCATGCAAAACCTAACTTAATGACCCAGGAAATGAAACTGAAATGCATAATAAAAGACTAAGAAAGTACAAAGGTGTTGGGAGAGTGATGGGGCAAAAAAAAGCTCCACAACCTTGAAATATTGTTGTTTAATGCCCATTGGGACTCATATGCTAATTTGGGTGATCTAGTCACAAACTAGGGTTTATGTGCGAAAACTATAATCTCGAAGTGGCTGATCTAAATTCAATCAAATTTGGAAAATGTGTTATACTTGGATTGATATGCCACAACTAGTATATCATTCCCACTCTACTCTTTGAAATGATCAAGACCTGAATCTGCTCTCCTATCTCTACGCTTCCTCCCAGACTTCATTTTTTGATCTGAAACCTTGATGTTCAACCTACAGGTGACTTTTCGTGAAGATGACATCCTTGTGACCACTTGATGATTTTGTTCAGCCTTGCAACCTAGTCTTCACAGGATCTTCAAGCTCTAAGACACCTAGATCTACAATTACATATGTAGAGAGAGAAAAACATGTTGATATGTTATTAAATAGGGGTTTTCCTTAGTCAAACCTCATTTAGGTAATTAAACCAAATGATGAAACAATGAAATAAGGACATGAGGCATAAGACATGAACAATGATAGCTTGAATGATGTCTTGGAATGTAAATCTGCAGTCTAACATGAAGTATCCATGAAGAATGTAGATCTTGATCTCAAATTAGATGGGGAATAATGCTTGCAAATGGATCATCAATGCTACATCAACAACATGCTTCATGCCTTATGTCTTGTACATGATGATGGATCTTGAATTTCTGCAACATTTGAAGAATTTTTCCCTTGAATGCCCTAAAAATGCTCTTGTAGACTCTCTTAACACTCTTGTGAAGTCTTCGAATGCTTAAATCTTGATTGCTTAGGATGATATCATGAATCCTTAGGTGAAAATTATTAGAGACCTTTTTTATATACGAAATCTATGCAACTTACCATTTATTAGATCCTAGAGGCCGATGTTCACGAAATTTGAACTTAAAACCCTGATTTCCCACTCAAAACCCTAAAAAATGGGCAGCAATTGGACTCATATGCCACTTGTGGCATATAGGTACCATATGGATGGGACTCATATGCCCAAGGTGGTGTATGGGTCCCAGCAAGCCTTTTCAGGTAAAGGAAATGTCAGGGAGTTAAGAAATTAAGTGTATTTGATGTCTATGCCATAATTTTAGTTGAAATATGCCTCAAGATGCATAATATAAGGTCTTAGGGGCCTATTAATGATGATATGAAGGTCATAAATTAAAGAGGGCCCAAAAATTAGTTTGAATGTATAAATATATACACTTTACAACATTAAATTAAGGTAAAATTAGGTCAATTTACCTTAAAAGGTCCCTAAATCAAATGTGAATGTGTAAAACACATTGCAACACTAGATCAAGGAAACAATAGGTCCATTTTAATGTTACCCATTCCAAAATTAAGATATAAAATGTAGAGGGATACATTTTATGTTGCCACATTTAGCCCCCACTTTAGTGAGAGGAGGAACTTGCTTCGAACTCACACTAAATTAGACATTCAAGAGGGGTCCAAGTGTGCCGATGTCGATAGTCTAGGATGAAAAAGATCAAGGAAGTGGTCAAGCCCATAGGATCCAAGTTCCTACATCAAATCGACATAATTATAAAAGGGCACACACAAGGTGTATTATATGCAACATCAATATACACAAACATGCAATCTTAATGACTAAAAGAAAGAAAAACAAAAACAATAAAAAAAAGAGAGAGGTAGATCAAGCCTCGACCATTTGTCTCCCATGTTGTGGATCAAATTTAATTTTTTTGTCCAAAAATGCATGCTCACTCTGAGGCAATGAAAGATCAAGCTATCCATTGGGTGAGTATCCAAATGGGTGGCTTAGTGAGAAAGTCATGCCTCTGTGTAGGCTTCTCACCATATAATGAGAAAGTCATGCCCATGTTTAGGATTCTCATCATACACTAACCATACCAAAGCTATACCTCCTAATAATTTTGAGAAGGAGCCACATAATAATAGAATTCAATATTCATGAGGAAAGCAAAGCTTTTCATGCTTGAAACTCATGAACAAACAAGATGACACCACTAGCATGAAAAGTATGTTATGCAAGGTGGCCATATAACATATATTGTATTTATGAAAAATAGTGTAAGGTACGTTCAAACAGATTTTTCTTAGTTCATGTAAGGTCTCTTCTTAGGGAAAATTGTGCCTAACATTTCAAAGAGAGGATAAGTCAAATAAATATCATGTTGTTAGAGGAAATCAAACCCAATGACACCACTAAGAAAAGGACGCATTACAGGAAGAAACAAAATTGCATGGTGAAACATGAGTGTCGATGTATGCCCCCACTTTAAAGTGGTTGCTAACACCATTAGTGTGAGAATTTTCTTTAAAGTAGAAGAATACATGAGAGCTTATTCGGAAAGCCCTATGCTAAGTCATATGTTTTTGAATGAAACTACATCATGGATAAATATGTCATATGTGAGCCAACTTAAGGCAAGTCAGCTACATCCCAAGCTTGCTCTTATATGTACATGAAAGGTGGTAAAATAGCCAAAAGAGACAATGACAAGTGACATACAAGGACAAGGCTACCTAACCCCTTGCCCTGACTTAGTGTAGGACAAGGGTGAGTTGAATTGAAAGTACCAATTAGAGGATCTAGGTGCTTCAAGAGAGATAACCACATTCCTTAAGATGTTGAGTTTTGTTACACAAATTCTTACATTCATTAGTACAATTACCATGAACTCTATGATATGCACAAAATGAACTCTTGTAGTAAAATTTTTCTGTGTTCATGGAGGGAGAGATATCAAACGATCTTGGAGGAGTCTTGATGAGATACCCTCTTGATCAATACTAAAATATTTTCGTTTATTTGTGACAAAGATATCTCTTTCTTAGTACAAGGTTTCATACTTACACAAGGATTTTTATATTGGAAGATTTTGTACTCTTCTTTAAAGTAAGGTGTAAAATTAGATGAACTCTAATCATTAGTGTTTTGCATGATGACTCTTATGTTAAGCACAGATATCTCTATTTCTTTCATTTCTTTCAAAGGATAATAATCAAGACCACTAGTGTCTATTAGTTTGGGATGAAATAATGTTAAATTTGGTTCAAAAGAATCTTTTGTAATAGTGTTGATATTAAGTGAAGGCTTTTTTATATCTTTTAAGGGACAATAACCAAGACAACTAGTCTTTTCGTGCATGTTAGGCTCTACAGGGACATGGATACCATTTTCTCTAGTACCACATCTTTTTCCACTATATCCAAGTTGTTTCATAAGTTCATAACCTCTTCCATAAAGCAATTTCATTTCTTTTAGATTTGTTGGTTGTTCATAGTCAAGTTCATCAAATTTTGTTATATAATTTGTTTTTTCTTCTAAAGTGGTTGAGGTGAATGCTTTTGAAGGGTCTTTTGAATTTTGTGTTGACATTATCGCTTTTTCTTTTTCATTTTCAAAGTCTTTGTTTATGATCTTATATTTGCTCATGAATGATGTGAAATCTAAGGAACCCCAATAATCTTCTAATAGCTTCATGACTTCCTCAATGTGTTTTTATTTGTCTTTATATTGCATAGGTTTTGCTTGTGTAGTTGGTGTCAATGTTTTCAAAGTATTTTCCTTATATTTTTCAATGCTCAAAAAACTGTTTGGTTGAATATTGACATCAATTATATGCACTTCATTGTTGTACTCATACTTCATTTTATGATGAAGGGTTGAAGTCACCCCATTCATTGCATGAATCCATGGTCTTCCTAAAAGAAGATTATATGAAAGATCATGAGGGCTAACATGGATTGGTGTTTCTAATGTGGCCTGTCCATTTGTAATAGGCAAAGTGATCACACCGAGTAGTTGGGTATGTGAAGGATCATCATGGAAAAAATAGGCCCTTAAGTGGTGATGAAAATTCAGAAAATTAGAGTTAGGAAACTTCACATAAAAATTTGAATAAGTTATCTATATTATTTCAAAAATATATAAGAAAAGCATCTGTAGTAAATTGAATGTAGTTTCTAAACTACTAGGGGTTTTTTTTTTTTTAAATCTATTTGGTGAAAATTCGAAATTTCAAGGTAGTAGTACCCAAATTTTAGGGAAAAATTAAGAAGTAGGTGTCTATCTAACCACCCTAACCAAAATAAAATAAATAGTATGAAAAGCATAGAATGTGACGCGTGTTTCAAATTCAAAAAATGTGATACCATTTGAAAGCTATAGATTTTTTTCAATCAACCTATCAATCAGGACTATAGTCATAATTCAAATAAAAAATAAATAATAATAATTTCTTAAGTTCAAAGTAAAGCATAATTTATATTGGTGGAAAGTTGAGAATCTCCTTTAAAAGCCCTTTTCGTTTCATCAATTTTGGGTAAAAAAAAGTCACCAGCCACATGGGCCATCATATCACTTACATATCACCACTTTTTGGCCCATCATGATCCTGCACATACCCAATTGTTTCCCTACATTGTCAAATCCCTTAATAGATAAAGAGTTAGGTTGGATTTTTTATTTATCCACACCAAGTCTATCCAAAAGTGTCACACTACACACATTAAGGGTGGATCCATTGTCAACGAGGGTTCTTGTTATTCCCAACCTATTACAAATAGCTATTATCATGAAAGAATCATTTTTTTTTGCATTTCCAAAGGAGTGAACTCACTTTGGTGGAAAACCATGTCATCATTTATTCCTTGAATCATGGCTTCAATGCCATTTGGTTGTGCATTAGAAGGGACATGATTTTTTTGTAAATTATTTTGAATCATGTTATGGTAATGAGGGGAGGCTTGAATATGATCCAATATTGATATATTAGTAGGAGTATTATTACGTTGCTCAACAATATCATACTATTTTCCACTTTGTGAAGGAAAACAAGGGGCACTAGGCAAGACAGAGTTAAACAATGGGATGAATTTTGAAGGTGTTTGTCTTGGTTCCAAATTATTTCTAGTGTTATATGTATGAGAAATGATATTATAACTTGGGTTTTGTGAAAAATTATGCTTAGGTGGGTAAAGGATAAGTTCAGGTTTGTTTTGAGTTTATGGTTGTTCTGTGGGTGGGTAAAGAATTAGAGGATTCTTCAGATGTCCCACAGGGTATATAAGAGGTCCATTAATTAAGGGGGTTCTAGTGGACACTTGTGCATTCAATACCTCAATAGTGTTGGTTTGATTTCTTTCTAATAAAGGGTAATCTAATGTCATATTTTCACCATAATCCAAGGAAGTCACAGTACTATTGTTTGAAAGAAATGTGTCAATTGTCTTATTTTGTTCCACCATGATATCATCCCTATTAGGAAATTTTTTAGGAGAACTAAAAACTAGATGTTGATGACATGCAATGATTGTTTCTTCTAAAATGACTTCATTGCAAATAAGATAATTATCAATGGTTGGATTGTCTTGTTTATTAGTAGTTTTTTCCCTAGGGGAAGAGAGGAAACTAATATTCTCATGTGACTTATTGCTTTTATCTTATAACATCAAAGTATCTTCTTTACCAATAGTAGAGATATTAGGAGAAGGTCAAATTTGATTGTTATGATTGTCCATGATTTCATGCTTGTTTTCTAAGCTCATATTCTCTTCTTCCCTAATATCTACCCTAGTAGGAGAGATTTGAGGGGAGTAACAAAAAATATGTTCATCACATTTCATGGTTATGTTTTTTAAATTAGCTTCATCAAAAATAGGGGAGGCATCGAGAGAAGGAAAATCATGCTTGTCCATGATTGGATCCTTTCGTTCAAATTGACATCTCCAGATGGTAGGAACATTAGGAAAGGGAGAAACAAGATATTCATGACTTTCAAGTGTATCTTCTAACACTAAACTATCTTCTTCATGACTAGGAAGGATATTAGGAGAAGAACCAATGTGATTATCATGGTTATCTTTAATTACATCCCCATGTTCTATAATGTCATCCCAATTGGGAGAGGTAGGATTGTCATAGCTCTCAATCATTAGATCTATTATCACCATGTCCTCCTTACAAATGTAATTTTCATGGTCGTTCATGATTGTATCCTTTTCACCAAAGCCTTCTCACAAGTAGGGGATGTGTTGGGAGAGGAATGTAAACTAAGTAAAGTAGTGGCAATAATTTTATCTTCTATTGTTATAATATTTTTCCAAGGGGGATGAGGAGAAGGACAAAAAAGACATCCATAATTCTCAATGATTGCATCTTCTTTCACCAAGATACCTTCATCACTAGTAGGAGAAGTGTTGAGAGAAAATTAATTATGATTATCATGATTGTCTATGCTTTCGTCTTCTTCTATCACATCATTCCCGCAAATAGGAGAGATAGGAGAGGGTGCAGATTTAAGGAAAGCATCAACATTTTCACTCTCTTGCACTAAAAGATTCTCATAACTAGGAAATGTGTTGAATGAATGACTAACATACTTATTGAATAACATTTCCTTTGCACACTTGGAAAAGATAGATAACAATATTTTTGAAAAGTAATCTATATGAACTCAAAATTGAAAGAGACTTAAAATGCAACGCAATGGCTTAGAATGAAATGGGTACATGCAATTTTCAGATTTCAAATAAGTTAATTTGTTGATTACACTATGAAACAATTTGAAAATAAAATGTTGTAAATGAAAATTTGGAATTAAGAAATCCATGAAATGAACTAATTTAAGCTAGGTTTAGTGAAATACACGTAACAAAAACTCAACCAAATAAAATAGAAACTAATGACAACAAACAAAAGTGTACAAACAAGGTTTTCAATGCTGTAAAAGGTAGTTTTAGGGCTGCTTTGGGACTAATTCGCCCAGAGGAGCATATGAGTCCCAGTCAGGGTTTTTGAAGGGGTCAAATGGTGAAAATGCATAACATTGAATTGCCAGAAAGTGGGAAAAACAACCTATACTAGGACTAAATCACCTAGAGGGGCGTATGAGTTTTGGATTAGGGTTTTTGCATTGAATTTAGCAAATTTTGAGTTATTTCTAGGTATTCTGGTTAGGATTATGTCTAGGCTAAGTGAAAATACAGATTTGAATTGAAGTTCAATGATGCAATATGCAACCTATATGCACTTTGACTAATGTAAGATTAAGGAAATGTTAGATGCAAATTAACTAATGCAGTGTTAATGCATGCTAGATGTAGGATTATAATGCACTCCAAATCAGAAGTAGTATGCTATAAATGCAGGTTCACTAAAATGAAACATCGAAAATTGGGTGTCCCACCTTTTAGGACATCAAGAACAAGAGATAAGTTTCCTATGTCACTTTTCTTCCATTCAAGGAATCCTTTGATATCCCAATCCAAAGATAGTGATGGGAATTTTAAAATTTGTCAAAATTTTGCCTGGTTTGGGCATGTCTATTTACCTTTTATGGCTATGGATCCAATGCTTAGGGTTTAGGTTTTTGTTACCCATGATAAAATTGATTGATACCTTTTAAACCCTCACGTTATATTTTAGCCCCTTTCACCCGACCTATCAGTTTTTTCTTTGCCACTTGACCCTAAATTCCTGTGCCTTTGAGGGTTTTTTTCAGCTGGCCCCACTATTATAATTATCTTTCCCTATGTAGTTTGGTTGACCATCAGATCACAGATTCTAATATGGACTATTCCTCGTAGAGCTCGCAAGGTTTCCTACTGATGTCATTAAAGTCTATGAGGTGTGCAAGATGCCATCATCTATCAAGTATAGTAGAGTGGGTTATGTCTTGTTGCGCCAGTGGTGACAAGTGGATGTCTCTTCTATGGTGGATATTAAATGACAGGTATTAATGATGACCATCCCTCGCAGGCCTCACACGATCGGATAAATGTCCTCAAAGGTACCATGGGGTTTGCGAGCTAGTGGCACATGGCTTGGCTCTGTGGAACGAGGGGCTGGGTGGGGCCTGCTGCTTGGTCGCAGGTTCCTAATTGTGAGGGGTATAATTGACTATTGTTTTTCCCAGGTGGTGATGTGGATTCTTCAATGAGTATTGACTCAATTCGAGTCATCCAACTTGCTAGGTCTTTTCACATCGAAGGGTTGAATTCAAAAGGTTACTGTTCACCCGTGTGAGAATTTTTTGAGCTCTGCAAGTTATTTTCATTAATGGCATAGGTTTTTCAATAGATTTTCTCTTGATTTCCTTGCATGCGAGCAATATCCACCTAATAATTTAATGATGGGTTGTACATGGTTTTCCATAAACTAGGAATTTTATTTTGTGGTGGCAACATTAGCCACTAATCGCTTGCTTGCTTGTATTATAATTTGGGAAATTAGTATTCCCTACATCAATTTTTTATATAAATTCCTACTAAATTGCTCATCAGTATCATTGCATTTAAAGTTTTTTTTGTTGTAGGTGATTGATTTTCTTTCTGAGTTTTGAGCTAGCGTCTTCAATGGATAAGTTTGTAGTACGACGAAGTACTCGGGTGAATGTGATGAATTTGCAACACAGGGAGAAAAAAATTGTTCGAAGTACTTCTAGAACAATCACTCAAAGGTTGGAGATGAGGTCTAGATGTGCCACGTCACCTGTCGAGCTCTCTTAGGGCTCTAATGGTGAGGGGTCTGAAATTGATTCAAACTACCGCAATTACCTCGCGGCCCTAACTGAACTCATGGGAGTAGACGAGGAGGTTCTCACATTTTCTTCAATTACTACAGTGACACCATGTAATGTTGTTGGATCTAATACTGGTACAAGAAGTGGAAAAGAACCAGTCTCGGTTCTTACTGAAGCGAGAACTAGAAGCGGTCGCTTGTATCGAGGTCATTTGGTTGCTCGGGGTGTTGGGAAATGAGTGGTGTTTCTGGGGTGGTTCTTTCTACTTTTTGTGTTGTTGCAGCTATTCGGGTTTGATGTGGATGTGCACATGGGTGGTGCAGTGAGCTTTGTCTTTTTTTGCTAGTTATAGGGGTTTAACCATTTTTTATTCCTCTGCACATATTGCAGTTATATTTTTATGATGAAAAGTGTTTTGAAGTGAATTTGGAATTTCATTTGGTTGAAATGAAATTCATTTTAAAATGAACAATTGAGTCGGATGCTTGTTGCTCTCCTATTCTATAAAGGAGATTTCACAACTCATTGTTCAGGGTCATATTTTTTTGGGTCCTAAGGCTTAAAGTATGTATAGTTAGAATTATATCGTGGTATTTTGAAGGTCCTAACTAGGAAATCATTCCAAGTCAATAATTATATAAGATAAGCATTTATGCTTTTGTAATGACTAATATTGAAACAAATCTAGAAAATATTAAGATAATTGCTCTCTTGTGTATATGTCATGGATTGTGAATGAATTTTATCAATGGTTTATTCATTCAGTTTCAATGGTATATTTGAATTTGTAATTCATTTTCTTTCTTTAACTTAATGAGTGACTAAAATGCTTGAAAAGGAGTTACAGGTTTATGATAATATGCTTAGGATTCACTCAGGAGTATTGTTTTAAGAAACTGAAAGATCTCATAATGTAAAGCATTATGGTGATAATTTAACAATGTATGGGTTATGTTTTATATGACTCCCACCCAATGAATTAGGGACTGGATAGTGTGTTCAAGATTCTTGTAGAAATATAGTATTATGGCTCTAAGTGTGGTAATTCAAAATCTGAACATTTTAAAAACTCACTGTCTATCTCTTTTGAGATACAAATCTTACATTAAGTTTGTTTTCCTAGCTCTAGATAGTCGTTATTGTTCTTTATTTTTCCAAAAATAGGGTAATTTATATCTAGTTGCATTATTGGGGAATGTATCTGTATGTGGAAGTGTTCTTAAGGAATGTAATCATTTTATGAACACATTTAGGAAAACCCTCAGTTTCATAGAGCCAAAAGTGTATGAGATCTCAGTTGTTGACTGAATCTCGTTAGTTGGCCACTAACTTTGTTAGTTCTCAAATATAGGGGTTCACAAACCGTTAGATAATTACAAAACCTTAGCTGGAAAAAAACCAACAAATAGAAAGGGAGAAATATATCTTGCAATAAGGTGGCCTAGGGTGCAATTAAATATGATAGGAGGGTTCACCACCAAGCTAGGGCTTGGAAAGATAAGAAATTAATATAACATGTAAATTACCTTGCAAAACCTAACTAAATGACCTAGGAAATGAGACTAAAATACATAATAAAAGATTGATAAAGTATAGAGGTACACCTGGGAGAGTGATGAGGCAAAAACAAGATCCAAAATCCTAAAATCTTGTTGTTTAATGCCAACTAGGACTCATATGCTAGTCTAGGTGATTTAGTCCTAGACTAGGGTTTTTGTGCCAAAATTGGAGTCTCACAGTGGTTGACCTGAATTCACTAAAATCTAGAAAATGTGTTATACTAGGACTCATATTCCACAAGTGGTGTATTAGTCCCACTCCACTTTTTCAGAGGATCAAGAACTGAATCTACTCTCCTATCTTTGATCTTCCTCCCGCACTTCCTTTCTAGACGTGAAACCTTGATTTTCAACCTATAGGTGAATTTCCATGAAGATGACAACCATGTGACAACTTCGTGACTTTCTTCAACCTTGCAACCAAGTCTTCAAAGGATCTTCAAGCTCTAAGACACCTAGATCTACAATTACACATACATAGAGAGAAAAACTTGTTGATTTGTTAGTAAATAAGGGTTTTCCTTTGTCAAACATTGTTTAGGTAATTAAACCAAATGATGAAACAATGAAATAAGGACATGAGACATGAACCATGAACAATGATACTTTGAATGATGTCTTGGAATGAAAATATGCAATCTAACATAAAGTGGTCAAGAAGAAAGTAGATATTGATCTCAAATTGGATGGGAATAATGGTTGCAAATGGATCTTCAATGCTACATCAACAACACTTGCTCATCAAAATTCTTGATGCCTTATGTCTTGGACATGATGATGAATGTCGAATTGTTGCAATAAATGATGAATTTTTCCTGTGAATGCCTTAGAAATGCTCTTGTAGACTCTCTTGACACTCTTGTGAAGTCTTGGAATGCTTAACTCTTGATTGCTTGGGATGATATCATGAATTCTTAGGTGAAATAATTATTTGAGACCTTTTTTATATAGGTAATCTATCCATCTTACCATTTATTAGATCCTAGATGCCGACATTCATGAAATTGAACTTAAAATTCTGATTTACCGCTCAAAACCCTAAAAAGTGGAAAAATTGGACTCATACGCCACTTGTGGAATATAGGTACCATTGGGATGGGACTCATATGCACAAGGTGGCATATGGGGCCCACCAAGCCTTTTCAAGTGGAGGAAATGTCAAGGAGTTAAGAAATTAAGTGTATTTGATGTCTATGTCGAGATTTTGGTTGAAATATGCCTTGAGTTACATAATATTGGGTTATAGGGGCCTTTTAATGATGATATGAATGTCATAAATGCAAGAGGGCGCAAAAATTAATGTGAAGGTGCAAATAAATACACTTTAAAACATTAAGTTAAGGCAAAATTATGTCAATTTAACTTAAAAGGGACCTAAATCCAATGTGAATGTGTAAAACACATTACAAAATGAGATCAAGGAAACATTAGGTCAATTTTAATGTTACTCATTTCCAAATTAAGAGACAAAATGTAGAGGGATACATTTTTCATTGCCATAATGATCAAGGAAATAAATATGTGGCCCCTCCCAACTAAAACTTACAAATATTTACCAACCCTATGTTGAATCATAAAATTTCATTTGTCAAAGCTAGTGCAACTATGAAGAATGATGTGATCAATGTTCACACAGATGCGGATAACATAGATACTTATGAACAAAATCCTATTGATGGTTTTGTTGCATTGATTGAAACTCAACCTCTTAAGGTTTGAACTAAGAAGCCTATTCATATTGCTTTCTCATCTAAAATTATTATTAGAAATGTACTTGATGGTCCTCTTTGCATATCTAGCCGAATCAATGATAAGCTCACTAATAGGATATTAATTGATCTTGTTTGTGGAGAAAATATAAACACTAAGGAATTCTTTCTTGTGCATGAAATCTATCAAGAAACATATGATAAACCAAAAGCATGGATAAAATTGCATAATGGTTTCTCTTGCCCTATGATGGGATCAATCACCCTTCCTATAAAATTTAGACCAAAATAATTAGATATCTCATTCTCCATCATCTCAACGTCAAAATAATTTCATGTGAATCTTGGTTATACGTGGCTACACTCCATGAAATATGTCTCATCGATTGTGAAAAAATGCTTAAAGTTTCCCTTTGACAGTAAAATTTTCACTTTGCACCATAGTGGCTTTAATCCTTTATCATCCTGAAGGAACTTTTCATTATACTTTTGTTGGCCCAAGCCTATGGAACCTATAAAACCTCATGAGGAATTATTTTTCAAATCCTATCAAAAGTTTAAGGAAAAATGCTTAGCAAAACTATCCCTTAGAAACATGCCTCAACCTATTATTGATCCTCCTATCCTTGACAAAATCATGATTGAACCTAAAGATATTCCAAAGAAACAAGAACAACCTAAGACAAATCTTTTGCCTGTCTCCTAAAAAAGACCAAGAGATAATGAAAAAATCTCATCACGCCTCCTAAGATAAAAAAAAGTTTATAAAGCTAAAGAGAAAGTGGTTGAACAACCTCTTTTGGTTCCTTTTGTTACTCCCCTCAAGGAAGAAAAGAAAAATATGGTTGATAGACCCACTCCTATGAAAACACAACTTGAAAATCATACTAAAAGAAACAAAAATGCTAGAGAGTGTAGGCGTAAACATCATTCTCTTACTCAAAGGTTAAACAAAGAAGAAAATCAAGAAAATAAAAATACAAAAATTATTGAAGAAATACACAATGTGTCCCTATTTGGTGCAACAAAAAGATCTTATATCGTAACCCTAACAAGAGCTAAGTCCTTCTTTGGAAATTATTATTTGACCTCCCATTGTGATTAATTTGGGTGACAATAATGAGGTTGCTTAAATTGACAAATAAGTGCATAATGAATTGAATAAATTGTTTCCTCTTCTATGAGCTTAAATGATAATTCTCCTAAGAAGAGTGTCAAACTTGGTGATGATCCTAGTACTACAATAGTTGTTGTACCTATGGCTAGTTTTCCACCTTTTGTATATGATAAACATGATTGGTACGTAGATGACCTACTAGGTTGACATGCATGTGCCTTACTAGGCTTGCCTTTGGTTCTTTTTCAATTTTCTTTTATGTGATTGCATGTGCATAATGTGATCCCCCGTTATGTTTTGTTTGATATATCTCTCTCTTTGTGGCATTCCTCTATTTGTATCTACATTCTTCTCCATGTGATAAACCTCTATCTCTTTTATTTGTCTTATATTTTCCTTTTGGGAATGATGCAAGACATCGAGACATTTAGGGATCTCTTCCATGTTGACCCAAAATATTTTCCTTTATCTTTTCTTTCTCTTGTGTTTTCCTTTTGAGGATGACACAAGGCATCGATACATTTAGGTCTCTTCCATGTTGACTCAAATATTTTTCTTTATTTTCACTCTCTTTATGTCATTCTTCATGTTCCATGACTATTTGGTGAATAATGATAGTTTCAAGCTCTCTAAAAATATTGTAGAAAAGACATACTGACCTCAAATCTGTGGATCCCTTATGTGTGTTTGGGATTTCATTTTGGAGGCAACCCCTTTTCATGATGTAGCTTTATTTGGAAACATATGACTTGGCATATTTCCAAATAATCTCTCTCATCCTCTTCATTGTTAGGATTTATCATTTTCTACTTTAAAGTAATTTCTCACAACATGGTGTTTAGCAATTTCTTTAAAGTGGGAGCATACATTGGCATTATTCTTTTGCATTTTTTAATTCATGTTTTATTGTGTAGTACTCTTACTTAATGTGATGCATATTTCTCTTTTGGTGGCATTGGGTGTGATGGAACTTAAGAGCATGATCTCTCTTAGCATATTATATTCCTCTTAGTGGCTTGATGCAATACATTGCATCCCCTAAGTTGTAAATCTTCTATTATTCAATTGGTCCTCTCTTGGAGACATTAGGTATGATGTTCCCTAACTTAATACCTTACATGAAATAATAAAAACTCCTTTTAACATACATTACACTCTTTTTCATTTACAATATCTATTATATGGATACCTTTCATAACACACTTTCTTGACTATGGAGCCATCTTGTTTGTTCATGAGTTTCAATCATAAAAAGATTGTCTTACCTCATGAAGTTCAAAGTTCATTTTGTGTGGTTCCTTATCAAATTTATCAGGAGGTGCACATATGGGAACCGAACATAGGCATGAATTTCCCATAGCCACTTGATTATCTATGTGAGTGCATACCATCTATGTGCATATGTGTTTCATTGGGGGATCACCTAGTGGATGACTTGAGGTTCCACTAGCCCTTGTGAGCATACATTTAGTTTGGATAGTCGACATTATGTCCCACTTGTAAAATTTCCTGGACAAACAACTTAGATCTGATCCACAATGTGCAAGACTGTAATGATGAAAATTTTACACCCTTCTTGGAGATAGTACAATTTCTCACTTAATTTGTGAATGATTAACATTAAAATGGACCTAATATCACCTTGATATAGTGTTGTAATTTATTTTCTACATTCACATTGGATTTAGGGCCCTTTGAATCTAAATAGTTAATCCTTATTTAACTCATACACCACTTGTGGCATATGATCCCAGTGGCCCAAAATAAAATTTAATTCAAATTCTTGGCTGAATTTTATCCTCCTAGATCTATTGTCGACTTGTAGTGTTGTAATTTCAAGAAATCTAGCATAAATAAGTATAAATACAACAACATTTTACTCATTTTCACCTAAGACATTCAAGAGAGCATGCCTTATAGAAAATCCGAGTTTACAAGATCCTTCAAGAGTTAACAAGACTTCACAAGATTATTCAAGAGCATCTTTAAAGAGTTCAAGGGTATAATTCTTCATCAATTGTTGCAACAATTCAAGATCCATCATCATGTCAAGGTTATCAAGAATTAAGCATGTTGTTGAGCTAGTGTTGTGATGTTGCATGCAAGATCCAAGACTAACCATTGTTCTACACTAATTTCAAGATCAAGATCTACATCCTTCATGGCCACTTCATGTTAGATTGTTGAGTTACAAGATATGATTCAAGGTATCATTGTTCACGTTTCATGTTCCACTTTGTCCTTATTTCATTATTGAGCATCATTTTGTTTAATTACTTAGGTTGGCCTTGACCAAGGTAAACCCCTATTCTCTAACAATCAAAAAGTTTTTCTCTCTATATGTGTGATTGCAGATCTAGTTGTCTTGGAACTTGAAGATCCTTTGAAGATTAGGTTGAAAGGTTGAATAAATTCATCAAGTCATGACAAGGTTTTCATGCTCACTAAAAGTCACCTACATGTTGCAAATCAAGGTTTTGGATCCAAAAATGAAGTGTGGAAGGAAGAGTAGAGTTTGGAGACCAAATTCAAGCCTTAACCCTCTAAAAATGTTGAGTGGGTCTAATGTGCAACTTGTGGCATATGAGTCCCAGTATATCATGTTTTCCAAATTTTAGTTGTTTCAGATCATATACTATGAGATTCTAGTTTTGGTACAAAAACCATTGTTTGGGACTAAATCACCAAGACTAGCGCATGAGTCCTAGTGGGCATAAAAAAAAAAGTTTTTTGAGGGTTTTGTGGCTTGTTTTGACCTCATCACTCTTCCAAGTGCACCTCTATTCATTTCTAGTTTGATATCATGATTTTCAGTTTCATTTCCTAGGTCATTTGGTTAGGTTTTACATGGTTCTTTGTATACTATATTCCTTTCTTATCTTTCCAATCCCTACCTTCATGGTGAACCCCTCTTCAGTTTATAATTAGACCCTAGGACAACCCTATTGCAATATCTCTTTCTCCTTTGCATACTTTACATTGAGATCTCTAAGGCATTCCTTGAATGAATGCGAAATATGTTGTTTTATGTCCAAAAATATAAAGAAACAATTTTCCATCATTTCATTTTGGTGAATCTGCATTTAGAACATCTTTATTCTAATTTGGAGTGCATCATCATCCTAGATCTAGCTTGCATTAAGATTTTCACTAGTAAATTTGCATCTAGGGTTTTTAAATCTTACATTACTAAAAGTGCATCTAGGTCAGTTTTTTGCATCTTACATCAATAAATATCATCTAAAATCTACATTTACATTTAGCCTATAGATCATACAAACAAATAATCAAGGTATGTGAAGGATCATGATGGGCCAAAAAGTGGCGATATGTAAGTGATATGATGGCCCATGTGGCTAACGACTTTTTTCTTACCCAAAATTGATGAAACTAAAAGGGTTTTTAAAGGAGATTCGCAAGTTTCCACCAATAGAAATTATGCTTTACTTTGAATTTAATAAATAATTTTTATTCATTTTCTATTTGAGTTACAACTAAAGTCTTGATTGATAGGCTAATTGAAAACCATCTTGTTGATGGTTAAAATGACACAAACAATATTAAGACATAATATTTCTATCCTATTTCTCCTGAAAAAGAAAGACAACATATAGTAGCCTAACTCCCAAGGTCTTGGTAGTTGATTCTCAACTATCTGGTGTCACTCAATTGGTTCATGTAACTATAATGTTCAAGGAGCCTGTACTGGTAACAAAGAATGCAAGTAATGACTAATTTTTACCGAACTACTTTAGTAAATCAAGGGGGTTCCAAATAAAAGAAAAAGATGGATCATAGGGTAGACCAGTAAACATGAACAAAACTTATCTAACATCCACACATATATCTTCAATAATGAATGTTTTCCAATAAATCAGTAAAACCATAAGATGACACAATCTACAGAATAATCTATACAATTGCATACATTTTAGGTGCTTAATTAACTTCACAGTCACACATCACAAATAATCCAAAGATTTTTGTTTTTAAAGAACACACATTCATTCGTCACCAAGATCATAGATCAACAGACTTCAATAAATTTCATTCAATGATAATCTAACAAGCTAATCCTTAAATCTAATTCCTTCAAATGACTTTCATCACTTAAGAAATTTTATGCTTTAGCACAATCACTAGCATATAGATAGATTATAACTCATAAGCCTTATCAAGTAAAATAACTCAATTCTAACACCATATTGCAAAAACTTGTAATTTTATTTAACTAAACATAATCAAGTAATAATGTAATTTTGTAATTACTATGATAAATTCTATCTCCTAATATTAGGTAGGCCAATTCTATTCTCTATCAACCGACCTTTACAATATGATACCCAAAGGGTATTTATAGATATACAAAATTCGAACTCCACTTCTATTTTAAGCCATCTACCCTTTTAGGAACCAAAACTCTCTTGGAAACTCAGATCAATCTGATCTTGAGTTCTTACATTAGACATTCAGTTAAACTGGAAAAAAAAAAATAGAAGAGAAATAAGGTCATGCGCTTTAAAATTGTCAGTGCTGCATGCAACATGCAAAAGAAAAAAAAGTCATGCATGCAAGATATTTATGCATGTGAAGTTGCGTCTACAATAAACTTGTCATAACTGGCGAAGACTTGTTGTAATACATCTAATTCTGGCCCATCAACCCAATTGTCTTCAAACTTAATTCACTCTAATTCTGTTGCAGCAAACCCTTTCATATCTTTCATCTTTACCAATTCTCTTTTAGCAGCCTTTATCTCTCCTTTGACATCCATCAGTCGATCTATCATCAGATCTTCACCATCATCTCCTTTCTGCATGAGTCCTTTAAACCTTTCACCCCATTTCTCTTTTATCTAGCTCAAAGGAAGGCCTTCCTTTATTAGCATATTAACATCTACTATGATAGCAATGACTACCTCCAATTCTTCAAATTGTTCAGTTCGATTATTAACAACATCTTGGACCTCATTTCTATGCTTGCACAAGAAATCTATTCTGAATCTAAGTATACGAGAGGTGTTTTTCACAAAATCTTTATTATCATCCTCGAGTATTGACTGCTCAAGAAGAGTAGTCAAAGGCAACACACTAACCTCCTCCAATTTTTGACTATATTCTTTATACTCCTCTTCCTGCTTCTTCAATGCCTCAATATATTGATGTATTTCTCCTATCAACTCTTTTTTCCCTTTGTAAACCTCAAAACCTTCTACCAAAACTTTCCCTACTTCTTGATTAATCTTGTCAACCCACTTATGTAACATCTTCGCTTTGCCCTTTACTTGCACTAAATTATCTACCTCCTTTTTGCTTAACAAAATTGGAGTCTCAATAGCCGCTACCTGTTGTGATCTCGAAGAAGAGACACTTTTCAAAAAGGAATGCAATTGATCTAGTTGAGCCTTAAGCTCATCCTTGACTTGGTTGTTGAAGCTACCACATCAATTAGATTCATCTGCTGATTTCTGGTAGGCCTTCCCAAGTTGATAGTACTCAATTGATAATCTGTTAACTGCATGTCTCCTACCTCCTTTTGTATCATTGGTATGGCACACTCGGCATCAATTTCTCCCTTGTTCATGAGCCTAGTGGAGTGTAGGATCTTGGCCTTCTTTTTAGGCCTTTCTTGTTCAATCTCCTTCATCATATCCTCCCAATTGAGAGGTTGTGAAGGTGTTACTATTCTTTTCTGTAGGTCCAATTTCATCCAAGTGGGAGCACTTGGAGTAGTAGTTGTAGTCATCATAGTGGAAGAAGAAGCAATGGTAGTAGTAGAAGCTGGTTGCACATTTACTTGGGGTTGAGAATCAACCCTTGGTTCCTCTTGTGGTTCTTGTACCACATGCATCTGCACAAGCTTTTTAGCCTCTTCCCTATCTTTTTGTTCCTATATCTTCTTATCTTCTTCTTCCTTCTCCAACCTCTCTTCCTCTAATCAATCTCTCTCAACCTTTTCCCTTTCCAATCTCTGCTTTTCTAATCTATCCTTCTCTATTCTTTCCTTTTTGAGTTTTTCCTTCTCTAAAGCCTCTAGCCTTTCTTTTTCTAGTTTTTCTTCCTCTAAAGCCTTAAGCTTTTCTGCCTTTGCTTCTTCTTCTTGTGGCTTCTTAACCAGCTCTTCGGCCTTTCTTTCCTTTCATAATTATTCTGCTTCTTCTTCCTTTTGGCAAGCTTCCTCAGCAAGTTTTAACTTGGCAACCAAGACTTCTTTCTCCCTCTGGTGTCTTGCCTTCTCTTTCTCAAGGTCATGAATCTTTTGTATTATTTCCAACTTGTCATTTTCTTCTTTAACCTTGAGTTCATGTTCTTGTTGCCTCTGTTGCCTCTCTACTTCATTAGCACTTGACTTAGCTTCAATTTTTTGCTATTGTAGTATGGCATCAGCTTCTACCTTGGCATCCATTGACTTTTGCTTTTCTATTCCAGCAGCTTTTGTATCAGCATGCTTTTCAGCTTCTTCAAACAATGCCCACTGCTCCTCTTGTGTCATTACTTGTCCAGTATCCTCATCTAGAGGCATATTCTCTTGCACATCCTTCTCTGACATAGTCTCGTCTGAATCTATTTCAACATCATGAATTTCCCTTTGTAGTTTCAACCATACTATGAAGAGCTCCCTTTTCAACTTGTTCACTTTGCTAATTTGCAAGTGGGAATTGTGTGGAAGATTCACCTAGTGTAGGTGTTGAAACAACTGATCCCATTTGAGCATCTCCTTCTTGTGTTTCTGCTTCATCAACTACTGCTTCAAGTTCTGTCTCTTCAATCTCTGGAGGAAAGAACTCGAAAGGCTCCTTAGGAGGTGTCTTTCTCTTGAGCCTTTATTCCCTTTCCCCTTTTTAGGAGCTGGTCCTTGAGGAGTTTTGATTCTTAGAACCAACCATTGAACACTTCTATCCAAGACTGCTCTTCCTATCTGTTTAATATCAATAGTTTCCTCACTATCCCAGTCAATTGGATCCAGACTTTTAGTTCCAATATTTAAAGCTTCATAAGATGGATCCAATACAATTCCGTCATCCACCAATGTGTCAAGAATGTCATTTTTTATTCCAAATTCTGACATGAGTACAATAGGTAATCTTTCATAATTCTCTTTCTTCAAATCATATTCATCTTGTCTATCACTCCATAAATCTTCTAATAAATTGAAATGCTTGTCAAACACAAAAGGCAACAAGGCATGCATCTTACCCTTTGGGTAAAATACCTACAAGCTATGTATAAACCTAACTTCAACTGTATCAGCTTAGTACAGACCACCTTTGCTCCTACCAAATGTTGACAACTATACTCACAAAACTTCATGGGGAATTTGTGACATCTTGTCTTATGTTTTATTCCAAACCCAGCATTAACTCCAAGAGCCTGGTATACAAACTCCATTAGCACTATCCTATTATTGCAACACCTTGGAAGAAAATGTGGATGGCCTTCAAAACCAGCTACCCTAAAATATGTAAACTTGGGGTATTGAATGTACCAATGTCCCCATTCAGAAATAAATGCCATGGCCTCTTGACTCAGCCTGTACCTTGTATCTCCATTGAGTTGGTTAATGGCTACATATATGAATGCATCATTAACTCTTCTGAATTGAGTCTCAACAACCTATAGAGACAGCTGGTTATAATGCTCCCACACCTTCTTCTATCCATCTACTGCTCCCATTATCCCTATTTTGTTTAAACCTGGGAAGATACCCAACCTTGCTGCTAAATACACTATGTAAGAGGTCATAAAGAAGAATTTAGTCCCCTTGATGTTGGTCAATTGATCATGAATAGCATTTGATACAATCATTGGCCAATCAAATTGATAGGTGCCATGTGAAATTTTTTGGATGAAGAGAAACATCAATTCCTTGAAATGAAAGGCATCCCTCTTCCCAAAAGCCCTTGACAACATCATTATTATATCTGATACCTCTTTGTAGTAATCTACCCTCTTTGGCTGGTCTGCAAGCTTGCTTAGAGACTTGTTCCCTTTTTTTAACCACTTTTTATTTAAGTGAGATTTGTTGGATTCCTTATACTGGTTGTACTTCTCTAAGGCCTTTGCCTCATCTAACTACACCAAGTTCTTGGGATCTGGGACACCAAATATACTTTGAAGGGCTTGAGGAGTGAGATCAATGATTACATGATCTTTTGAATCCATTCATTTTCGGGTAGTAGGATTGTAGGCACTTGATGCTGTCAAGATCAACTCCGAGCACTGGATTGATAAAGGAAATATATTGATATGGGCCAAGCCAGAATCAACAATTCTTTGTGTCCTTGTTTTGCAAAGGTTTCTGCATATAGCTCCTCAAAATTGTATTGGCCCAAATTTGTATTGGTGATGTCTGACCAATCTGATTCTACTTTGCTTACTTTGACAACATGACTCTTGTGATCATACCTCAAGGTATAAGGCAACTATTCTAGCTTGATCTTCTTAGGTTTGATCGCTGCCTTTGATGTTCCTGTAGGCCGGTTCCTTTGGGAAGCTTCTCCTAATTATCCTGACATCCTCTTAGCTTTCCTACAAGAAAATCTCTAGTTAGATCCTTGAATGAAAAATCTCAAAAATGTGTCTTTAAAATCATACCTTTCAAACATACATCAGAGGTGGAACCAGGCAGCAAACATCTCAAATAATCTTCTTTTAAAACACTGCCGGGCTCGGAGTCAGAATTGGAATGGACACTCTACTAACAAGAAGAGGACTCGGAGTAAGAAGTGGAATGGTGATTGGAACTGGAACCGGAATGGAAACTGATTCAGTTTCCTTTAGATTTTCTATTTTCATCTTCTATTTCGGTTCCACTTCCACTTCCGCCAAGTTTATTATTTTCATGAAACAAAGCTTCTTACTACAAGCAGATTCAGAGATGGGATGGAAAATGGAATTGAAACTAAACATAAAAACATATCCAAAACTCTAAATCAATTTCGATCCTGCTTTCAGCTATGTTTACCATGACATCATCACCAATTTTATCAATTTAATGTATAACTCCATGATTAAAGACTAAGGTCATATGAAACGAGGCTTAAAATACATCATGAAAAGACCATACCTATATCACAAAAATGCACAAAACTCTAATCTAGAAAACATGATATAAAACTAGGGCACAGATTAAACCCCTCCTAATTTAATCAAATGAATGCGTAATAAAAACCTAAGTAAAAAAAAAAGATCTTATAAACCCTAACTCTGTTAAATAGAATTTAATCTACCTCACTGTGAAAACCCTAATTAAATCTATGTGTTTAAAACTTAACGCAACACGACGTGATGATGAAAAAATGTGAAAATGACCATGCCTATCCAACTCACTATGAAACCAGAAATTCAAGCATAAAACAAAATCAAGAACCAAAAACAAATAAAGAAAAGAAAACAAGCACACAAAACTTCAAGAAAGTGAACTTGCCCAAAGATCAAAATGATCAATCAAACAAACACAAATAGAAAATAGGAAAGCTAAATAAAAGAAAACCGAGAATAGGAACCCTACCTCAAACGCAAAACCTCACTAACCTTCTGAAGAAATCATAAGCAAGTATCTCCTCCTCCTTTGATCGATTCACTCAGATGGACTCCGTAGCTGCTCTATTTTTCTCTTTGATTTCTTAACAATGATAATAATCACCCATTTAATCCCTAATGAAGGTAAAAATCAAATTTTCTGCCCACACAGGGCAACTATCATTCATGCATTAAATGCAGTTAAGCGGAGTCAAAACTGGAAAAGAAAACACAGTTCACTACAGTGTGACTTCAGTCAAAAGTCAACGACCAAGATATGGAGGGGGTAGAATCAAAATGAAAATGGATTTGAAAACTTGAGTAGTTTCCCAACTTCGACCCCGTTCCGGTTTTGGTTCCACCAACAAAGCAGAAAACAAAACAAAACACAAAAATAAAACAAAAAGAATGAAAATAAGAAAAAATAACAAAAGGACTCAGTCTAAAACAAAATTTCAAAAAGCAGAGGTGGAGGCGGGACGGATTTTGATTTTGCAATTTTTAATAGATACCAACTTAACATCCAATCCGGCTCTGGCTTTGACAAAGACAAAAAAAAAATTCAAAAACGAGAGACTGTCCGGGTGAGGTTGGGAATGAGTTTTGATTGAATTTTTAGCACCCAATTTGGTTCCGGCTTCGATTCCGACAGACTAAACCAAAATAAAACAAAGTGTTGGAAGCAAAAGACTCCAAACTTTGTTTAAAAAACATCAAAAGATAAAAACACAAAAGTGGGACCCATTTTTGACCAAGGGAAAAGATGGGGTGGTTATGCAAGGCATAACAAATGGCGACTCAGTTGGAAAAATGGTTTACCCATTTTCAAGATACCCAAAGAAAACTTCAGTCACCCTAAAACTACTTGGTTTATGAAGCATACTAACTTGAATAAGATCAGATATATGTAGGATAAGTTTGAGCTAGAATCTCAGATGTATGTGCTCATGAGTTATTTCTTAATCTGAGTGTGTGGCTATATTGTGCATCATTATTTGTAGATACTTTCTTTGTTCGTGAACAACTATAGCTAAGATTCAAGCTACATAGGTTGAGTCCTTTAAATATCATGCAGTAAAATCCTGAGAACGGTTCCGCTGCCAGACAAGCGTCGATAGCCCTAATTTGAGATACTTGATTACCCACTTGATATTGAGTTTGCCTCTTCTTTCTTTCTTTTCTTTTCATTCATATTTTTTTTTAGAGCCTTTGCTTGTGGAAATATTTTGTGCACCTTCCTCAATACTTCAGACATAATGAATCTGAAACATGGGTTGAGAACTACTATGGATTTCATGATAGTCTAGGAATTGGATTTTTCACCTAAATCAAAGGTAGAGCCCCTCTAAAGAAAATAAGTATTCACTCATGCAGATGTTTTTCTAATTTGGTGACATATTTTTTTATCACAATTCATGAGATATTCACAATATATCTTTTATCCTTAATAACTTTTCAAACCCAAACTAGAATGATCATAAAACATAAGTTTCAAAACAAAATCCTTTTCAATGATTATGATGAAAATACCTAAACCAATTTCTCTCCTAGCACTAGTAGTATACAATGAAATAAGGATCCCCAATGAAACAAGACAAAACAAAACAAAACAAACCAAAGAAAGAAAGAAAACAAACAAAATAAAAACCAACTAAAACCTAAAAAGAAACTTAATTAGATATGATATAGTAAAATACAATTTCCTTTTAAAACATCAGACCTTCTATGCACCAAAATAGCTCTTGAGAAACTGACCATTAACTGGTAATGGAAGAGGCACTCCTATTAAGGTACTCAAACGAAAAGCATTCTCGCCTAATATCTCAGCTATTTGACAAGGACCTAACCAAAGTCTATCAAATTTCTGATGATCTCCCTTATTCTCTCTAGCCTTATCCCATAATAAAACAAGATCTGATATCCTAAAAGCTTTTATCTTGGCTCTTTTGTCAAACCAACGCTTGACAACAACCTGATGTTTAGAGAATTGCTACAAAGCAGCATCTCTTTGCTCTTCCATGTTTAACAAGTTAAGAAGTCTAACCTCAATCCTATCATCCTTAGTATAAAATTCCTGCATGAACTTAAGAACAGGTATCTGTAAATGTATGGGGAAGATAGGGTCTTGGCCATAAACTAACTTAAAAGGTGAGCTCCCTAGAGTTGCTTTGATTATAGTTCGATCTGCCCATAAGGAAAATCTCAACTAGGTATGCTAGTCCCTAGGATTGTTTTCTAACAACTTTCTTATAACTTCCAATAAGTTTTTATTTGTTGACTCAACCACTCCATTTCCCTGAGGGTAATAATCGGAAGAATACTTCAACACAATTTTATGTTCATAGGCCCATGAAATGAATTCAACAGAAGAAAAAGCAGGGCCATTATCACATACCAGAGCAAATGGAACTCCAAACTTGGTTGTGATGTTCTCAGTCAAAAACTTGATGACCACCTCTGTGGTGTTATTCTTGCAAGGCAGGGCCTCAGTCCAACATGTATAGTAATCAGTTGCAGTCAAGATGAATTTATGACCTGCAAAATAATTTGGATTAATTACACCTACAAAATCAAGCGCCCATTGAGAAAATGGCCTTACCTCATATACTGGTTGTAGGGGCATTGCAGGATTTCTTTCTCTAAATGCAGAAGTTTGACATACATGGCAAGTCCTTTAGTGCTGATGTGCATCTATAAATACATAAGGCCAATAATAGCCTAATCTTAAAACTTGATAATCCAAAGCATTCGTAGACCCATGCCCTGTTCCATGCCTTCCATGAAACTCATAAATAGCATGCTTAGCTTCTTGCTAATCCAAACAACGTAGGTAGATTCCCTGAAAATTATTCCTATAAATGGATCCCCCTTTGGGCATGTAATGAGCACTCTTCATCCTCAATTCTCTCCTTTGATTAGCATTCATTCCTTCTGGACATTTGTTATTGAGGAGGAATAAAACTAAATTTGCATACCAGGGATCCTTTGTAAATGATTGGATAGTATATTGTTGACAAGTGATATTTCAGTCTACTTCAGCCATTGCTTTTGAAAATCCTTGTCCTCGAACAAGTTTCATGGGGTGAATTTCTAAATCAAACTCCTGCAATATTTCCATCCACTTCCCTCTTCGTTCCCCTAATTCACTTTGCATCAAAAGAGACTTCATAGTTGGATTTGGAACTATGGCCATCACTTGACTTCGAATGATGTAATGCCTGAACTTTTTTATTGCTCATACCAATGCAAAGGCTTTTTTCTCTATTGTTGAATACCTTACTTCTTCATTCTTAAATGGAGAGCTCATAAATGCTATAGGTCTCTCCTCACTCTCTTCTCTTTTCTGTGTCAGAACTGCTGTACATGAATGGTCAGAAGCAAAATAATAGATATAGAAGGGTTTTAGATAATCTAGGCTTGTTAAAATAGGTGCCTCAGATATAGATTGTTTAATCTGCATGAAAGAAGACTTAGCCTCTTCACTCCACTCAATTTCCGCATCCTTCTTCATCATTTCATTGAGGGGTTTGACAATCTCTGCAAACCCTATTATGAACTTCCTAACAAAATTGATCCTTCCAAAGAAGGACCTCATTTCCTTCTTACTGCCTGGCTTTGTCAATTTCAAAATGGCCTCCACTTGGTCAAGATCTATGGAAATACCTTCCTCTAATATAATAAGTCCCAAGAGTTTCCCTTCAGACACTCCAAATACATATTTCTTTGGGTTAAGAGAGATACCATAACTTATACTTTTCTTTAGAACCTTTTCCAGATCAGCAGCATGGTCTTCTCTATTCCTATTGAAGATGGTCAAATCATCTACATAAATGATTATACATTTTCCTATTAGATCTTTGAAAGCTACATCCATTGCTCTTTGGAAAGTAGCTCCAACATTGATGAGACCAAATCGAATCCTCCTGTAAGCAAATGTTCCCCATTTAGTGGTGAAAGTAGTCTTCATCCTATCCTCATGACTAACCAAAAACCTGACTATATCTAGAATAACCATCCAAGAATGACATCATCTGAGATCCATTGAAATTTTGTAATACTTCATCAAGAGAAGGTAATGGATAATTGTCTTTCTCAGAGGCCTTGTTCAGGTTCCTGAAATCAACACATAATCTGATCTCACCATTCTTCTTGCGTACAGGAACCAAATTAGCCACCCAAGTAGAATGTCTAACTGGAAAGATTATTCTAGTAGATAAAATATTTTGTACCTCCTTTTGGATCAAAGGCTCAATCAAAGAATTGACCAAGTGTTGCTTTTGGCAAAAAGGCTTGGCATCTGGCTTGAGAGGTATGGTGTGAGTAATCACTGAAGTATCAAAAGTTTTTAAATCATCATAACTCCAAGCTATAGCTTCAATGTTCTGCTCCAATACCTTGATTATCTTATCCTTGATTTCCTAAGGACAAGTCTTTCCTATAAAAACATTTAATTTTGGGCCTAAGTGAGTCAAATTAACAGATTCATACTTACCTCCCTCACTCTCAATAGGCATCCTTTGATGAGCCCTCGGGTCTGAGTCAAATATCCTCTCTAAAGCCACCATCACTTTCAGAATGCTATTACTCTTTAAATCCAATATCCCTTTTGGACTCTCTTTCTCAGGATCCCAATCTCCCTGATACCTATCAGATTCATCTATTATCTGCCCTTGAAAACCATCAGAAATTTCCAAAAAGGCTAATATGTGTTGATCATCATTGAATACCTAAAAGTGTCAAATATTATGAGGAACTGCTGGGATTGAGACCAAATCAACTGAAAACCTCTTTAGGTCCAAATTTTGCATGAGCTCTAAGGTTCTAGCAGCCATAGCAAGAGCATCCGCAATTTGATTTGCTTCCCTAGGGATTAGACTAATGCCAAAAGCATCAAAATCTTCAATTAAATTCCAAACCTTGTTTCTATATGCAGCCAATCTCTTGTTATGACATGTATATTGGCTCTGTACCTGCTTTACAATCACCTCAAAATCTCCCATAACCATGAGAGCAGTAACCTTCTTCTTATGAGAAAACATAAGACCTCGAGTGAGTGCTTCATACTTAGCAACATTGTTTGTGCAACCTAACTACAATCTATAAGAAGCAAAGTAAGTCTTTCCTTTCGGGTTAGTTATTTCAATCCTTGCTCCACTTCCTAATTTAGACTTAGAACCATCAAATTTAAGTCCATAATTGATCCTTGGCTAGGAGCTCTTTCCTTTTAGGGATAACAGGGGATGACTTACTTGAAATGTGTGGTAGGTTGGATTTTGGTTGTTTATCAGAATTTGACTATGGACAAATCTCACTAGAAGTTTCTTTTACGTTTTAAGCCTACTCAAAAATCACTTCCTAAACAACCTCTTGGGTTATATTACAATCCAACTCCTTTCTCATCAATGCCTTGGGTATTGGCAAGGTATTTGGGGCAGGTGTATTGAATAAGAATTGAGATACCTTAGCCTCTTCTTGATTTTTAGAACATAAAACCTGAGTATATTCTACTGATGAGGAACCTTCCTATTGAGATAGACTAGCCCATGTAAGAATGGTAGCATCCTTAACTTTAAAGGAAAACTCATTGATGGAAGGCTGGGGTTTCTCTTGACATGTTTGTTGGGGCTGATCTACATGAATTAAGATATCTAGACATGAATGGTAGGTTAACTCAGAATGGTTATGATAATGAACCCTACACCAATTAGGAAGTAGCAAACTTCTCAGATCAGTTTCTTCCCCTAAAACCAGCTTGTCTTGTTGCAACTTCCTTATTAGAACTTGCTAGTTAATGCCTATCATTGGATCACTATTTTCTAGGGGCAATGTATCCTTGGGACTGACTACAGAGAAAGTAAGAACTTCCTCTTGTTTGTAAACTCCTATCTCAGTCTCAAAGTATGCTACTTCATTCACAACATCATACTGTGTGATTATGTCCTTGAGCCTAGGTTCACTTTCAATTCTTATCTGTGTTGCAACTCCTTTCCATGGTAACCACATGTGAGAGAAATCCAAGGAGAGATATCCCCCTATGCTTTTCATTAGCTCTCGACTTAGGAGCATACCATACATTTTTGGGATATTATCTACTTGGATATCTATGTAGGTCTAGATCCTTGGATCTGATCCAACTTGCACATGCATGTTCTTCAATTCACCTACAACATTGACTTCAGTTTTATCCAACTGAATCACCTTCTTATTGGTTGGTATAGGACTTAATCCTAACTTTTTACATATCAAAAAATGCATGACATTTCCCGATGCTCCAGAATCCAATAAACAATTGTGTAAATTCTTTTCAAAGATTCTTAAACTTAACACAAAAGGTGGGGTATTGGTCTTACCTTTATAAATGGCTGCATTGGTCTCCTTTGCTAGAGTCACCTTACCTTTTCCCTTTAAGCGATCTGCTTCTTCCAAAGCTCTTAATACCACCTCATGTTGAGTTGGGCACCAATTCATGATGTCAAAGAATGACAAGGATTTCTTCTATCTCTGTAATTCTGCAATAAAATTAAATTTTGAATCATTCCTAACTTGGTACTTAGGAAAAGGAGGTGGATTGCCTCTATTCTGAAGATCAAAAGGTCCCTTTGGTGGTGGTGGATTGTTATCCGCATTCTAATTAGGTGGAACAATGTTGTTGGGAGGTGCACATGTAGTAAATGGGCCCTTATTCTGATTTCTCAAAAAGTGACCTCCTTTGGATTGAAAAGCTTGGGAATCATATACATCTTCCTCTGGCTCATTATCCCTTTGCATAGGAAACTAGTATTTCTCTTCAATTGTCTCATAAGTCATAGCAATGCTGACTGGCCCATTTTCTTGAATGGAATTTCCTGCTGGAGGATGAGCATCATCTTGTGCAATCTTTACAATCTTCTCCATTTCAGGGTAGTTAACCTCAGAATGTGTTGCAGTATCATGTAGTCTACACCAATTAGTCATGAAATTGAGGTCAACAACATTAGTAGTATGTGGTCTTTCCTCACCTAACTAATAATTATGGGGAACTCCCCCATTGTTAGGTCCATTATTCCACTGTCTATTGTTGTTGTTGAACCTCTGGTTATATCCTTTGTTCTAATTTTGGTAATTTTGGTTAGAGGAATTTTGATTCTAAAAGTTGTGGTTGGTGTTTTGACTCCCATTCTGATTGTAGTAGTTTCCCTGGTTATTGTAACCTCCCTGGTTCTGATAATTCTGATTTTGGTTGTGGGGAGGGTTTTTCCTGAGCTGCGCCATGTCGTTAGACATTTGAGATGGAGTCTTCTTGAGAGTCTCTAACTCACTAGTCAGTTGAACCGTTTGTTCATTTTGCACATTTTGTACTATGGTTGGGGACTGAACATGGGTTGATCCTCTTGCTTGTTGTTGTGGATTTTGAGGTTGTTGGGAAGGATCTTGCATGCCATTACCGAAAAAGGGCATGGTAGGTGGAGTTTGCAACTTAGACACAGGTCCATATTGGGAATAGGACATCCCTAGGCCAGTGTTGTATAATGATGGATTAGGCATTGGATAATTCATGGGAGGAAGAGGAACTCCTAAACCTCCTGGTTGTAGACTTATCTGTTGTTGCAAATTGATGGCCAAATGATAAACTTTAGAAAAAGAGTCAATCTCACCCAGCTGGTAAGTTCTCTACAAGAATGGGCCAATTAAAGGATCGACAGCTCTTAAATATGCCTGAATAGCAATACCTTCATCCTCTAAGTAAGGATCTTGTAATCTACGATACATCCTTTGGAACCTAGTATTGAATATAGGTAGTGGCTCATGATGTTCCTTTCTTATTGTGGAAAACTGGTGAGACAAGATGGCAAGGTCCACATAAACCTGAAATTGATTAATAAATGCATTTTCTAAATCTGTCCAACCTAGGATAGATCCTCTGAGAAAATTTAAATACGAGTTATATGCCATATCTCCTAAACAGTAAGGAAATAGTCTACATACCACATCCTGATGAGAAAATTGAGCTCTTGTGCAAGCATCTTTGAATGCTTGTATGTGCTCCTTAGCACTTCTTGATTCACCATGTGTGTATTTAGGACAAAACATTTTTGGGTTTTTTGGTAAGTGATGGATTCCTCCTAGAATAATCCCTAATGGATAGGGGTTATTCACAAATCAAGCCATGGGTGGGATTGGTTGAGCAGGTGGTGATATAGGATGAATTGGCGGTGACTCAGGCCTACTTGGTGGTGGAAATGTAGGTGGAACTGGTGGTGGCATAGGTGGGTTAGGTGGAAATTTGGGTGGAGTAAGTGGTGGTGGAAAAGTATTTACCAATATCCTACGTGCATGAGGTCTAGGTCAAACCAGGGTTTGAAGTTCTTCAAATGGTTTAGGATTAGTAGAGGATCTGAGAATCCTCCCATATTTCTTTGGTGAGAAAGACACAATGCGAGCTAGCTTGCCTTTTAGCCCTCCTTCTAGCACCAATTTCTATTGATGGTTAAAATGACACAAGCAACGTTAAAACAAAATATTTCTATCCTATTTCTCTTGAAAAAGAAAGAAAACATATAGTAGCCTAACTCCCAAGTTCTTGGTAGTTGGTTCTCAACTATCTAGTGTCACTCAATTGGTTCATGTAGCTATAATGTGAAATGGGTCAGTAATGGTAACAAAGAATGCAAGCAATGACTCATTTTTACTGAACTGCTTTAGTAAATCAAGGGGGTTTCAAACAAAAGAAAAAGATGGATCATAGGGTAGACCAGTAAACATGAACACAACTTATCTAACATCCAGACATATATCTTCAATAATGAATGTTTTCCAATAGATCAGTAAAACCATAAGATGACACAATCTACAAAATAATCTATACCATTGCATATATTTTAGGTGCTTAATTAACTTCATAGTCACACATCACAAATACTCCAAAGATTTGTCTTTTAAAAGAACACACATTCATTCATCACCAAGATCATAGATCAACAGACTTCAATAAATTTCATTCAATGATAGTCTAACAATATAATCCTTAAATCCGATTCCTTCAAATGACTTTCATCACTCAAGAACTTTTATGCTTCAGCACAATCACTCACATATAGATAGATTATAACTCATCAGCCTTATCAAGTAAAATAACTCAATTCTAACACGATATTGCAAAAACCTATAATTTTATTTAACTAAACATAATCAAGTAACAATCTAATTCTGAAATCACTATGCAAAATTCTATCTCCTAATATTAGGTAGGCCAATTCTATTCTCTATTAGCGAAATTTTACAATATGATACCCAAAGGGTATTTATAGATATACAAAATTCGAACTCCACTTCTATTTGAAGCCATCCACCCTTTTAGGAACCAAAAATCTCTTGGAAACTCAGATAAATTTGATCTTGAGTTCTTACATTAGACATTCAGTTAAACTAAAAAACATAAAATAGAAGAGAAATAAGGTCATGCACTTTAAAATTGTGCTACATGCAACATGCAAAAGAAAAAAAAGTCATGCATGCAAGAGATTTATGCATGTGAAGTTGGGTATGCAATAAACTCATCATAACTAGTGAAGACTTGTTGTAATACATCTAATTCTAGCCCATCAACCCAGTTGTCTTCAAACTTAATTCACTGTAATTCTGTTGTAGCAAACCCTTTCATATCTTTCATCTTTACCAACTCTCTTTTAGCAGCCTTTATCTCTCCTTTGACATCCATCAGTCGATCTATCATCAGATCTTCACCGTCATCTCCTTTCTACATGAGTCCTTTAAACCTTTCACCCCATTTGTCTTTTATTTGGCTCAAAGGCGGGCCTTCCTTTATTAGCATATTAACATCTACTATGATAGCAATGACCCCCTCCAATTCTTCAAATTGTTTAATTAGATTATTAACAACATATTGGACGTAATTTCTATGCTTGCACAAGAAATTTGTTTTGAATATGAGTATATGAGAGGTATTTTCGACAAAATATTTATTATCATCCTCGAGTATTGACTATTCAAGAAGAGTAGTCAAAGGAAATGTACTAACCTTCTCCAATTTCTGACTATATTCTTTATACTCCTCTTCCTGCTTCTCCAATGCCTCAATATATTGATGCATTTCTCTTATCAACTCTTCTGTCCCTTTGTAAACCTCAAAACCTTCTACCAAAACTTCACCTACTTCTTGATTAATCTTGTCAACCCACCTATCTAACATCTCCGCTTTGCCCTTTACTTGCACTAAATCATCTACCTCTATTTTGCTTAACAAAATTGGAGTCTCAATAGCCACTACCTATTGTGATCTCGGAGAAGAGACACTTTTCAAAAAGGAATGCAATTGATCTAGCAGAGCCTTAAGCTCATCTTTCTTCTGCTTATCCTTTACCATCCTTGACTTGGTTGTTGAAGCTACCACATCAATTAGATTCATTTGCTAATTCCTGGTAGGCCAAGTCCCAAGTTGATAGTACTCAATTGATAATCCGTTAACTGCATGTCTCCTACCTTCTTTTTTGTCATTGGTATGGCACACTCAGCAACAATTTCTCCCTTGTCCATGAGCTTGGTGGAGTGTAGGATCTTGGCCTTCTCTTTAGGCCTCTATTTTTCAATCTCCTTCATCATATCCTCCCAATTGAGAGGTTTTGAAGGTGTTACTATTCTTTTCTATAGGTCCAATTTCAACCAAGTGGGAGCACTTGGAGCAATAGTTGTAGTCATCATAGTGGAAGAAGAAGCAATGGTAGTAGTAGAAGGTGGTTGCACATTTACTTTGGGTTGAGAATCAACCCTTGGTTCCTCTTGTTGTTCTTGCACCACATGCATCTGCACAAGCTTTTCAACCTCTTCCCTATCTTATTGTTCCTATATCTTCTTATCTTCTTCCTCCTTTTTCACCCTCTCTTCCTCCAATCGATCTCTCTCCACCTTTTCCATTTCCAATCTCTCCTTTTCTAATCTATCCTTCTCTATTCTTTCGTTTTCCATTTTTTCCTTCTCTAAAGCCTCTAGCCTTCTTTCTATAGTTTTTCTACCTTTGCTTCTTCTTCTTGTTGCTTCTTAACCAGCTCTTCAGCCTTTCTTTCCTTTCGTAATTGTTCTACTTCTTCTTCCTTTTGGTGAGCTTCCTCAGCAAGTTTTAACTTGGCAACCAAGACTTCTTTCTCCCTCTAATGTCTTGCCTTCTCTTCCTCAGGTTCATGAATCTTTTGTATTAGTTCCAACTTTTTATTTTCTTCTTTAACCTTGAGCTCATGTTCTTGTTGCCTCTCCTACCTCTCTACTTCATCAGCACTTGACTTAGCTTCAATATTTTGGTGTTGTAGTATGGCATCATCTTGTGCTTTGGCATCCATTAACTTTTTCTTTTTTATTGCAGCAGCTTTTGCATCAACATCCTTTTTAGCTTCTTCAAACAATGCCCAGTACTCCTCTTGTGTCATTACTTGTTCAGTATCCTCGTCTAGATGCATATTCTCTTGCACATCCTTCTCTGACATAGTCTCATCTGAATCTATTTCAACATCATGAATTTCCCTCTCCACTTCTTTTTCCTTTGTAGTTTTAGCCATACTATGAAGAGCTCCCTTTTGAACTTCCTCACTCTACTATTTTGCAAGTGGGACTTGTGTGGAAGATTCACCTAATGTAGATGTTGAAACAACTTATCCCATTTGAGCATCTCCTTCTTGTGTTTCTGCTTCATCAGCTATTGCTTCAAGTTCTATCTCTTCAATGTTTGGAGGAAAGAACTCGAAAGGCTCCTTAGGAGGTGTCTTTCTCTTGAGCCTTTTATACCCTTTCCCCTTTTTAGGAGCTAGTCCTTGAGGAGTTTTGATTCTTAGAACCAACCATTGAACACTTATGTCCAAGACTACTCTTCCTATCTGCTTAATATCAATAGTTTCCTCACTATCCCAATCAATTAGATCCAGACCTCTAGTTCCAATATTCAAAGCTTCATAAGATGGATCCAATACAATTCCATCATCCACCAATGTGTCAAGAATGTCATTCTTTATTCCAAATTCTGAATTGAGTGTAATAGGTAATCTTTCATAATTCTTCTTCCTCAAATCATATTCATCTTGTCGGTCACTCCAAAAATCTTCTGATAAATTGAAATGCTTGTCAAACACAGAAGGCAACAAGGCATGCATCTTACCCTTTCGGTCAAAATACCTAGGAGATGTGTATAAACCTAACTTCAACTGTATCAGCTCAGTACAGACCACCTTTGTCCCTACCAAATGTTGACAGCTATACTCACCCAACTTCATGGGGAACTTGTGACATCCTGTCTTATGTTTTATTCCAAACCGAGCATTAACTCCAAGAGCCTGATATACAGACTCCATTAGCACTATCCTATTATTGCAACACCTTGGAAGCAAATGTGGATGGCCTTCAAAACCAGCTAACCTAAAATATGTAAACTTTGGGTATTGAATATACCAGCGTCCCTATTCAACAATAAATGCCATGGCCTCTTGACTCATCCTGTACCTTGTATCTCCATTGAGTTGGTTAATGACTACATATATGAATTCATCATTAACTCTTCTGAATTGAGTCTCAACAACCTATAGAGACAGGTGGTTATAATGCTCCCACACCTTCTTCTGTCCATCTAATGCTCCCATTATCCCTATTTTGTTTAAACATGGCAAGATACCCAACCTTGCTGCTGCATGCATAATGTAAGAAGTCATAAAGAAGCATTTAGTCCTCCTGATGCTGGTCAATTGATCATGAATAGCATTTGATACAATCATCGGCCAATGAAACTAATGGGTTCCATGTAAAATTGTCTGGATGAAGAGAAACATCCATTCCTTGAAATGAAAGGCATCCCTCTTCCCAAAAGCCCTTGACAACATCATTATTATATCTGATACCTCTTTGTAGAAATCTACCCTCTTTGGCTGGTCTACAAGCTTGCTTAGAGACTTCTCTATTTTTAACCACTTTTTGTTTAAGTGAGATTTGTTGGATTCCTTATACTGGTTGTACTTCTCTAAGGCCTTCGCCTCATCTAACTTTACCAAGTTCTTGGGATTTGGGACACCAAATATACTTTGAAGGGCTTGAGGAGTGAGATCAATGATTACATGATCTTGTGAATCCATGCATTGTCAGGTAGCAGGATTATAGGCACTTGCTACTGTCAAGATCAACTTTGGGCACTGGGTTGATAAAGTAAATACAGTGATATTTTCCAAGCCAGAATCAACAATTCTTTGTGTCCTTCCTATTACATCTTCCTGTTCCGCAAAGGTTTCTGCATATAGCTCCTCAAAATTGTATTGGCCCAAATTTGTATTGGTGATGTCTATCCAATCTGATTTTGTAGACACGTAAAATAGACATCTTACATCTCGCTCTAACTAGCATCAAATTCTGCTATTAATCAACTAAAACAATTTATTGATTCATTCCTTAGCTTCGTCAGGCTTAATTAAATAAATCAAATTATTTCTTAAAGTCCTAAATTTCTTCTTATTTGATTCAATAAATCAAACTGATTTAAATAAAATGTCAAACTCCTAATATCATCTATGTTAATTAATCTAGATTAATTAACCTCTAATCATATTTACCCATTCTCCAGCTTTTGACTCAACTTGAGTCAAATCTAAACTCTCAACTAACCCACCCACTTGCACCAATAAATCATTTCTTTGATTTACTAATTCTCCTAATTACTTTCAAAAGAGTATCAAGATGGAATATTCTATCAATTTGAATCTTCCCTCCAAAGGACTTGTCCCTTCCAACAAAGCATTAAATGATCTTACATATCTCTTGCACAAGTCAAACTTGGCATTTATTGCACCTTTCATCCCCCCTAAACATGTCTTTTCATCTAGAATTCAAATTTGAAATTGGCACATTGGCCAAGACTTGCACATTCCTCACCCTCTCACACCTTAAGTGTCATCTTGTCATTGGCTTGTGAATAATCCCGCATTCATCCAAACTCACTCAATCTCTCAACCTTGAATCTATAAAAGGAAGGGTTTTCAACAACACAACTACAACACAAATTTGAGAACACAACACATTTTATGCAAGGTTACTCTCCACATGTGAGAACTAATCTTGCTCTTCATTTGGCATCTTTTGCTTATCATGGATTGGGAAATGGCTACTTCCTACACAACTAAGTGGCACCAATCCACTATGAGATAAGTTTACTTCATATTTTATGTGCTTTGATTATTCTTGTCATTTGTTTGCATATTGAATTATGGAGTAGTATTTCATAACTTTGTTTATCTCTATCATGTTGGTTTTATCACTTTACTAACATTTGCAGATTTAAGAAACCACAAAATGACGCTAGAAGGAGCGAATTTTCTAAATTCATTTGAAAGTAATCAGATTTTGTCATATGCATGTCTAGTTCTTTGAATGCAATCTTACATTATCTAGAATTCAGTTCATTCTGATTGAGTCTATGTTCCCCATTTGCATCATAGACATGCATTCAATCTAATTTTCTGAAGCTCCATTCCGATTTCAACAATTTGACTAATCATTGATTAAGTTGTAGTGAAAATCAAGCACATGTTTGAGGTCTATATGCACTGTTAAAAATAAAAAGAAAATTGATGAAGGTAGGCATGTAGTATCATGGTGGTTCTCTTCTAAGCTAGGATACGTTGCTTGAATCCTTACAACAGATTTCGGGGAAGTAAGAAATTTGTGTGTTTGGATCAAGCAATTGAACTTTCATTTTATTTATCACCACACGACTAACTTCACCAGCACTAGAAATCAGTGTAGTTTCACTAGGATGTGATCCATCTATGATATCCTGTGGGCCATGTGTTGACTTCTCCATTGGACTATTATAATCTGCAAGCCAGTGTAATTCTACCACTATTTTTGTGATCTTTTATGTGCCTGCATTTGGATGCATTTGGATGTGTTACTTCGACAGATACCATGTAATTTGAGTGTCGTCTCAGGTCTACCAGAGCACACTCTCTAGTGTTATGTAAGCTTAGTACGCCATAGAGATGCTCCCTGCAAAGCAAAGCCTCTTTGCTTCATCAAGTTGTCTCGGTCTCTTGCTAATATTTTCAGGTTTTCATCATGTGCCTTAATCTTCCATATTGATTTTTTCTACATATGTCTGGGATACTAATATTGTCAGGTCTCTTGGGTAGTAAAAATAATAAAATTAAAAAATCTTTGAGTGAATAAAAGCTAGGTTTTCATCATATGTCTTGGTCTCTTGCCAATAATCTTTGATGAAGATTCACTAACAGTCTTCTTAGCACACACATGTTTGCATAAGCCTTACAATCATGACAGCCATTGGGCTTTAAGGCATTCTAACAAACAGTTCAAGTGACTTGTCTATACTTTCATGTGTTGAACCGACCAAAGAGAGAATGATGCTTGTCATTTAAATCAAAAGGAATCAGTTTATGAATGTTTGTCTCTATCACTTAGAAATTTGAAATCAAGTTGGACTTATCTACTTTGTAAATGAATTTAAAGATGCTCACTCTAAAACAAAAATTAGAGTGGCAGTAAAGAAGGCCACAGTCTATGGGGAAAACTAGCATGATTTAAAGCTGCAAGTTGATCTAGGGATAATAAATAACAAGCTAGTGTGTCTAAAGGGGCTTTCCATTTATTAATTTTACATTCTTGTCAGGGTATTATAGCTCACATGTTAGAATTTGGATAGCCACATTAATCTTACCAACTGGTTCGTAGTATTGTTGAGTCTCCATGTGAGTTTGGATGAAGGGTCGTGGGTAGCTTGTTGTTGAAGACCATCTCCTTCCTATGTTTGCCATTGCTGAGATACAATTTATTTCTCTCTGAGTGCGTACGTGGTTCCTCTGGTAGCTCTTCCTTTTGGAACAAATTCATCTTATATTCCACTAGAAAAGATATCTTCCAATGAAGGTGCACAACTATTTGTGTTTCTTTCTCCTCCAATGAGCCTATTATTCTAGCCTTGCAGGTTTGGATTCTAGATTAGGATCTATTTCACCAGGCCTTAACTTCTGAGGAACATCAGTAGGTTCATAGCTTTTGTCCTTCACTACCACACTAGCTATCTTTGCAATATCTTGCTAGCATTCATCATTGCGTTGATATTAATATGAAAAGAAAAGTGTAGCATCCTGCAAGTCTATCAATGGAGGTTGCTAAAGTTCTTAGGTATAATACATACATTGGTAGTGGTGTTACAACAAACATAGTAAATAGATGTGTCTAAAAATATGAGTAGGTTCTGAGAAGTGACTGTTCTTGCCATCACAGGCCGCCTGCCTTAATGGTGTGTTTGCTATGTGCATTTTCTTAGCATGATAAAGGAAACAAACGTTTGTCAGTAGCCCATGCTTAATTTCTTATTAATTTTTTGAAGTTGTCCTAAATTTGAGGAGCATCCGTGATCTGACATATAAGAAAGAAGTACGTTTGTGATTTTAATCTTGTCTGCGTGCTTTATTAACTAAGTTGTTGCACAGGGTAGATTTAGTGACTTTTTAAATACCACATGCTCCACCGTTCGGTTGAAGTTTCTCTGTAGATGAATTTGAAGTTTACAAATGCTAAGTCAAAATCCATGCTAAGACTTGCATTTGTTTTGCGAAATTGCACAAGAGCCTAGTCTAGACTAGCAGGCAACAATTTATCTAGGTGTGATGAAGTAGATATAAGTATGAGAGTTTTAATTGGGATGACTTCAGTGATCAAATATTCAACACCACATTTTATTCTCAAGCGTCTATGGGAAATATAGCAATATGCTAGTCTAGATTTGGCTGTCATAATCAATCTCCATCAAAAGGCTGGATGTATGCCTAAATTTAAAGCTAGTTTTCCTGATACGTGGGCTCTCCCTTCCTTGTATGTTTTAGCCATTATGGGGGACTCCAATGTACCTAGTGATGTTAGGTGAGTATTGGTCATTGTGTTTTGTGAAAAAGTGAAAATTTATGCTAGTCATGTAAGTAATCATTGTGGCTAAGGGGTATGGTCCACTTTCCATGCCTTCTAAATGAGGTACGCATCACTGGTCTTACTTTTATTGTTATTAAAGTTTGGTTGCACAAAGAGGAAAAGCCTTCTTATCATCATGGCCATTTGTATTTCATTAATGTTGTTTCTACATTGATAGGGGTGCTTTTCTCATGTTTACTATTTATTGAACTTCTAACATTTAAAAGGGACTTTTGGCTCCATTGCTATCATTGGCTTGATTTCTATTACTCGATAGAAACTTCTGAAAACCATCTTATATGCTTTTTATTATATCTCCTGATGGGATCACACATTAAAGCTTTTAATATGGGTCATTGATCTATGTCATGGATGTGAAAGTGGGGGGGGTAACTTGAAACTTTCTTGACAATTATTATTGAGTTAGTTTCATCATAAAGAACTCATGTGCTTTGTCAATTTGGTTATTTTTAAAAGGTCATCTTTTCTCAAAATAGTTGACATGTCTTGTCTATAATTTTATACTTTTACAATACATACATAACTTTTGTTTGTTTGTAGGAAAAAAGGTCAAGGTTGACATTGGAATCAAACAAAAATGAAGGTGATCAAGGTGGAGCTGGAGATTGTTTTGAAACCAAAACTTGAAAAGGAAAAGCATTTTTTAATGCTTATTATACCAATATAAAGCTTCCATTTTCTACTCTTGTTTTCTATTTTAAACCAACTCACTTTTCGATTTGGGATTAAAATCAAGCACTAATTTGATCTTTTCAAAGTTGGTTAGAAAGAACCTTAGACATTTACTAGATTTTGATTTGGACTTAAAAATTGAACAAGGCAAACTTCACATCTCATTTGGTGCTTTTAAAACGAACTCATCACTCCTTTATGGGTTAAAATGAACAAGTGTTTTCCATGTTTTGCAATATTTTTCACAAATTAACATCATTTAAAATGTGTATGTGCTTCTCTCGTGCTTCACATCTATCTTGAGAATCAAAATCATTTTGGTGATATTAAGTTGTTAAAAAGATTTCCTTTACATTTCGATTTGGGAACTTAAAACTGAACAAAACAACTTGTCTAGTGTGAGAAAAAGGCATTGTGAGTGTTCTCTCTTTGTTCACATAAACAAAGATTATCAAACTACAAATGCAGTTACTTGCTATTCTGTGCCTTTAGAGGGCTTGCCTTGTGGGAAAAATTACTCACCCAAGGGAATGAACCAACCGGGAACACACTAAAGCCAAGCAACTTCCAACCGGTATATAAGTGTGGATTCTTGAGGAAAGTTCAAGAATCACAAGGATTATTCCGACGAGATGGACAGAAATGAACTCTTGCCGATGTTGGATAATCCCCCATGAATAGATGAATTAAAACCCTTTGTTTAGAAAAATTCCAAATCCTTGTCCATTTTTTTGGTGCAAAAGGTCATGTCCTTTCAAGTCGCCCCACGTTATACATGCGGTTTTTTTGTAGAAATGGAAGGTATTCCATGGGAGATTCATGGGTACAAATGCATGGCTGACCCGAAGAAGTGTTTACCATGGAGGGGAGCCAGTGTGGTCAAGCATTTAGCCATTCACATGATATGCGCAGTTGGATTCATCCAAGTGGGAACCCAACAAAATATTGTCTCATCATCCTAGGGTTGTAAAAAGTGCTTGGAAGTGAAAGATACATTGCTTGGTTCCTAAAAACATTTGAAAACAAACATTCATAGGACCTTCAAATTTCAAACCCCTTTTAGGAAACATATACCTTTGATGAATTTAAGCACTCTTGCTTTCCCTAGGGATCATATCCTTAGAGGTTTCTAAGTGCCTGGATTCTATCATCATTTGTTTTCAATAAGGTTAAACATAGGAGAATTTTTCCCTATTTTCCTTGATTTCCACATAATGGACTTTGTGGGATGAAAACGAAAGTGGGACATTAGACATACAGTTTGAAAGATAATCAAGAAAGTGCTTTTGGTAAAAAGAATACACTAAGACAAGATAAAAGAAAAATTGGATTACACATGTGTTTTCTAACATGATTCCCTACAAGATCAAAATCCCAAAACCAAAGTTCAAGAAGCTTAGTCTAAAAGCTTGTGAGGAGAGTCTTGAGATACTTTTTGAACTCGGAGAAATATTGGTTTACAACTTTTACAAAAAAGCTTCAAGAAACAATCCTAAGTTGTATGCATTGTATTATCAACAGAATCTCGAACTTTTTGAAAGGTTTGCTTTCCTCCCATAGGAAGTATAGTGTGTTCTTCAACACCGAGGTCTTGTAAGAAGAAGTGTTATCTAGGTCAAGTCTAGGATCAAATTCAATCACTTTCAACCATCTCTCAACCATCAAAATTAGTAAAAAATCACCTCACCAACAACTCTTGGAAACTTTGTAAACATCTTTTATGCTAAACTTTTAGGTGAAATCAAAACCACTTTGTTTGACTTAACACACCTAGTCAAACCATCATCTTATACATGAGTTTTCTCTAGGATAATACAACTTCCTAGGGTTTACGAGTTCATCTTGTTTGGCTTAATACACTTAGCCAAATTATCAAATCATCACCTCGTTTGACTTAACACACTTAGTCAAACCGTCCTCTTATGTACAAGTCCCCTCTAGGATAACACAACTTCCTAGGGTTTACAAGTGCATTTATCACATTTTTTTTGACTTCACATTTAGTCAAACTATCAATCCAATCATGATCAATCAAAGTCCTAAAAAGTTTAGCATTTCCTTCAAAGTTTCTTTAAGAGTTCCATTCATCCGTATCACTCATCTTTCATTTATCTCATCCTCATCATCGCTTTGATCCTTCAATTATCCTAGTTTTTCACTTCTTTGAACCTAAGGTTTAGACCGATCTAAACAATTAGAGGTTCATCTCTTACATTCTTGAAAATTGATCTTCATTTTATGGTTCAAACAAGATCACAACACAAGAGGAACATGGAATTTAAACTCGATTCATACATCGTGAGCAATTCAATTCAACCAAACTATCCAGGTCTCACAATACAAATTGATTATCGAAACTCACATTTATGTAATTCAAACACAGCTTCATTATCTCCTCCAAACTTCAATGATATGAATGTGAGTATGCCCAATCTAAAGTTTGGAACACCTTTCTCAATGATAGATTTAAATCCAAGTCCAAATCTGCAAATCTATCAACCAAACACTCAATGCATGAGTTTTCCAAACAACATTATCCCACCAAATCCATACATGCCAAATACAATTTTGTTGAACATGAACATTTCTAGTCCACACTTGGTGAACATTGGGATAGATATGCTTGCAAATCCCCCTAATTTTGTTCAAAATCCTAGCAGTATATTGGCAACTCCATATGTGGATTCAAGTCAAGGTAACACCATGCAAAATCAAAGTTACCTAAATCAAGGGAATATGATTCTCAACAACAACAATGTTCAAAGTCAACCTATAATGCCAAATCAAAACATCATACCAAATCATCCCATTTTGCCATTGACATCACAATAGCAGGTGGCAACCATCCAAGCAATCGCAACAATCAACACCACCCCCAACCCACCACAACCTCCACCACCACCGCCAAAACACATCATGGCCAATTCATTCTCCATCATGTTTCAAGCCGCTCAAGAAGCTGCCTGCCAAAAGGCACTCCAAAACCAACAAGCTGCACAACTAGTTGCTTAGCAAGCACAAGTAGAATTATCCACCCAAAAAGTTACACAAGCGACTCAAGTATCCCAACAAGCATAGGCTCAAGCTCAATCCCAACACCAAGCTCAACAGGCACAAGTAGAATTTTGAGCACTAGTGCAAGCAATCCATCAACAAGTGCATCAAAAAGTAGCTCAACAACAAGCCCAACAAAAAGAATTGTTGGCACAACAACGACACAACCAACAACAAGCATTATTGGCTCAGTAGCAAACACAGGCATTACTCACTCAAAAAAGCTTGCAGCATATTCCCACCATAATTGTTCAAATCAAAAATCAAGATCAATCTATCAATAAGCACCTTGAAGATGTTTCCACCTCGACCAACAATCAAATCAACATACACCAAGAGATACTTTTCAATCATGATCAAAATCCACCAAAAATACCCAGCAATGATCAAATTCAAGAAATGTCAACATCACTTGATCCTATGGTTGAAGAAAGTGGTAATCTCTCTTCCATAATTGTTGAAAACAATGTTCAAGATCTTGAAGATGCTTCTACCCCATCCAGTGATCAACTCAACATTCATCAAGAGCCACTTTTTAGTGATCTATTTCAAGATGTGTTAACATTATTTTATCCTATTGACATAATCCATGATCCATCGACTAATGATCATATTGAAAATGTCTCTACATCACCTTATGAGTTAGAGGACATATCTCAAGAACGTATTCCAAAGCATGATCAAAATCTTCCATCAAGGTCTAGCAATGGCCCTTCAAATGACATATTGACATCCCTCGACCTCACAATTATGGACAGTGAAGGAATCCTCACAGATCAAAAAGATATTGATACACTTCCAATTCCTGATAACAATCTCCAAGAACCCACTATAAGAAATCCATCCTTTGAAATTGACCCATATCAAGAACTTGATCCAAAGCACATTTAAAGCAATTTTGAAACTAATCAAGATCGAGAATTCGTATCTCCAAGATACTACAATGATCTAATGGTCACTCTTTTATCTATACAAGATGTCGCAAATGATGATCATATAGAACATGTTCCTCCATCTACCCACAAGATGCTTTCTTTGGATGGACACATAGTTGATCTTCATTCAAAACAAGAGTCTCATACTCTTGACATCATTCCCAAGGAACAGGAGTCTCCTACTCTTAACATTTATACACATGGTCAAGATATAGAGAAATGCAAAGACATATCAGAAATGGGTCATGAAGAAGGCTTCTACATAAGTCATGAATCAGAAACATCCTATGAAATGAGTCATGAGGAAGAATTTTGTGAGGACAGTGAAGCATCAACACTTCTTGAAGAAGCATTACAATCTGATATCTCACAAAATAAAGCTAAGGATATCAATCAAGAATTCATCCCACATATGGAGGATCCTATCACTTATAAACTTGGATCACTCACCTCTGTAAGGGAAAACTATCTTATCAATGAAAGAGCTATCACTTTTGAAGATCCACCATAGAACAGAGAAAGAGCAACACCTTGTTTCCAAGGTAAATCATATCCTATGGTAAATAAAATATTTCAACAAATGAATTATCAAGGCAGAGGACTAGGCCTACATGAATAGGGTATCCTAGAACTAGTGTAGATTGTTGGCAATCCTATGTATCAAGGCCTTGGTTATTCAACAATTAAGGGATCTCAACATATCGGTGATACCTCTACAAAATTGGGGGCAACTTCGTCTCGAGCAAATGTCAACATAGGGAGCACCAAGGATCCTTATGATGAAACCAATGCCAATACTACAACCCACCATGTCATGAATCTTCATCCACCCATCACCCCATCCACGGATTGGGACCAACAACAAATGAAAAATTTGAATCAAAGCATGAAGAACTTCATCAAAGAAAAAGAAGTACTGAAGCATGAAGGATCAATCAAATACAAGTGGATGCCAAAGAATACAAAGAATGATTATCCCTATCAAACTCCAATAGTCAAAGAAACTATGGGGAAAAATAAAAAAGGGAAAAGTATCCATCAAATATGTCCACAAAGGAAAAAACAAGCTTCTCAAGCAACATACAAAGTGTATCAAGCAGTTGGTCCTAATTCCACACACACTTTCGTATCCACCCATCATTGCTCATCTTCCCAAGTTTGGAGAGTCAAAGGCTCCAAACTATCAACTAATCCATATTTTACTCCTAAAAACACTCCATCCATGCCTCCACACATGATATCCAATTCTCACATTGACCATGTGTTGGCAGCAGCCCTTCATCATAAGGATTCAAAAGGCACTCTATCGCGATGTGTGCATAGAGACAAAGTTAACTCCAGTATCAACAAAGCAGATCAAGAATCTCAAAAGTTGCTTTCAAGTGCACGTATCTTGGCAAAGAAACTTCTTCAAGTAGGATATCGATGGAACATTATGACAATAGCATCAATGTTAGCAGTACCAGGTGGTTCAACATCACCTTAAAATTTCTCAGAAAATGCAAAAAAATCAAAAAATATAAAAATCCAAAAAAATCAGAAAAAGGATTGAAAATAGTAAAGAAAAAAATCATCCTCCAGTGAAAACCGCTTCGGTGGCACGTTGGACGGGTACCATGATGAAAACCTGGCAAACAGGCATCATATGTAGAATCGAGCATCTACATGCACCAGTTCAAGAGAAAGCATCTTATCGCATCCATAATAAAGCCAACATTCCAACCATATCATTCGTTCATCCAAGAACCATTTATCCAACCCATGGCTATCTATCTACCTTATCTAGATCTTGATAAAAGTTTGGTAAACACTTTACACTTGTTTATGGTAAACATCTTGACATGGGTTATTTTCATTGATCCCATCCTATCCAGTGTTATCTGAGCCATGAAAGCACTATCCAAATGAGAATCCTTTATGTGAACACCTTATCTTATTGCAAGATGATCCTTGGCATCCTTTGCATGCTTGTTGTATCCATATATCCAATAATTCACCCGTGGCCTTCCATACATTGCTAGACATTGGGGGCAAATGTTTACATCTTTCTTTGGGAATAAATCTTGATCTATATCTTCACACTTATGTGGTGATCCAAACATTTTCAAACATGAAAATAAAATTGGTCAAATCATTTATGAGCACCAAGTCAAATCACTAGCCCATGGAATATTTTGACAAGACGACATTCCTTATCAAGCTTTATCTTTCGTCGAACATCAAACAAACAATCAATATCAATCACATCTAACTTGCATGTCAACGTCACATCAAATCATTCGAAACAATTTTGTTCCAAATCAAGCTTCATCAATCTTGATCAATCGAATCAAATCAATTATCACCTTGTTTGACTTAACACACTTAGTCAAACTATCATCTTGTGCACGAGTTTACTCTAGGATAACACAACTTTTTGGAATTTACAAGTGCATTATCATCTTATTTGACTTAACACACTTAGTCAAATTATCCAATCCATCATCAACTTGTTTGACTTAACACACTTAGTCAAACCATCCTCTTTTGTACAAGTTTACTCTAGGATAACACAACTTCCTAGAGTTTACAAGTGCATTATCAATTTTGTTTGACTTAACACACTTAGTCAAACTATCAATCCATCAATCCAATTGATCAACATTAAGCTTGGTTTTCAAGAAAATCTCAAAACAAAGCACTGATATCTTATCCATATCCAAATTGTCAAAATCATGCAAAAATCCATAAAAAATTCAAATATCCATCAAAAAAACCAAAAACATTCAAAAAATTCATCAAAAATCCAAAAACATGTCCAAGTATCAGAAAATCTTCAAAAAATTCATCATTGAGTCTTGTCAATCTTTCACCTTGTTGAACTACACCGTCTCTAAGCTTGAACATAGGCAAGGTTGATCTTTGATCATCCCTCGAGATAGTAAGGTCAGTCCTTTAGGCATCTGTCACATTGGCAATTCGTTTGCCCATCTAGTCTACATTTTAGGTCAATCCTTTAGGCAATAAAATGGTAATTCGTTTTCCCATCTATCTCATCAGTAGTTAAGTCAATTGTCGTCTAAGCTATGTCATCTCTGAGATTAAACGTAGGCAAGGCCATCCTTGATCAGCCCCCGAGACACAAAATTCAAAAAAATTCATAAAATCTCAAAAATACCAAAAATATTGGAAAATCCGAAAATCAAAACAATAAAAACATCCAAATATCTAAAAAAACCCAAAATGGTGCATCCATTTCATCTCGCTTTCACCCGTGATTTTCATCACTCATAATAAAATCAATCATCACCTTCACCCTTTGGTAAGTCAGTCAGAAGCAAGTTTAGTAGGTTCAAAAAGTGAACAATCTAATCATCGGAGTCTTGAAAGTTTAGATCAGTGAGTCAACAAGTTGGTCAACTTGGAATATCAATAGCTTATCACCCAATTTAGTCCCATCAAAACCCTGATCACAACATGTCCTAGGATAAAGCTTTCTTGTGATGTACATAAGCATCAGGTACCCCACAGTAGTTTAACCTTGGCTAGCAGTATGAAGAACATTAGCTTGTTTGTTTACTTTATTTGGTCTTTTTGACTTATCTTATTTTGTGCTCATTCCAAGGACCTCTCGATGATGCCTAAACAAAATAGGTTTAGAGAGAAAGGAATGGGGCAATGATCATTATCTTTTTATCTACTGTGCCTGTTGGATGTTCTTGTAAAATAACTTGGTGAATACATGCTTTGTTGGGTCTGTCCTAACAAGGTTTTTGTATGTCAAGTGTGAACAAGAGCACTCCTATCTGATTGTTGAGTCAGAGTCCATCACACTAGGTGCAACACCATCCTGGTTCTTAATACCTTGATGCATCACACCTATGTGTGTTATCAAACATAAGGAAAGTTATAATCTTTATCTCTCCCATTCCTGGATAAGCAATACATCATCATCATTCATCATCATTTCTAATAAAGTTGGTTTGTTGATTTTCTGCATCTTCTTGGATTCAAGGGTTGATCCCTCTCATTCTTCTATCCTCTTTCACACTAACAATGCATCCATCCTGCATCTATCTTGTATCTTTCGAAATCATTTCATATCATCATATCACAACATCATTCATCACATTCATTTCACATACATTGCATCATCATTTAATATGTTTAAGATAATATAGATTTTAAGCATCTTCAAAACATTTCATTTTCATAACCATTTAAGTTGTTTAGGATAATATAAATTTGCTATTCTAAGCATCTTCCAAACATCTCATTTTCATCATCATTATCATATAGTCTAACCATCCACACATCCATTTTGAACCTCTTTGTTGCGAGATCGACCTCAAATCGAATTTTTCCCTCGATCTCTCGAGGGGGCAATGTACTAACGTACTTATTTTTGCTGGCGCATCCGACAAAATCAGGAAATTTTTTAATTTCGGTATCGGCAGAATCATTCTTTGAACCAATGCAATGAGTACATTGCTTCAAAGAGGGGAAAAATGTAGACACGTAAATTAGACATCTTACATCTCACTCTAACTAACATCAAATTCTCCTATTAATCAGTCAAGACAATTTATTGATTAATATCCTTAGCCTCATCAGGCTTTATTAAATAAATCAAATTATTTCTTAATGTCCTAAGTTCTTCTTATTTGATTCAATAAATCAAACTAATTTAAATCAAATGTCAAACTCCTAAAATCCTCCAAGTTAATTAATCTAAATTAATTAACCTCTAATCATGATCACCCATTCTCTAGCTTTTGACTCGACTTGAGTCAAATCTAAACTCTCTACTAACTCACCCACTTTCACCAATAAATCATTTCTTTGATTTATTAATTCTCCTAATTACTTTCAAAAGGGAATCAAGATGGAATATTCTACAAATTTGAATCTTCCCTCCACATGACTTGTCCCTTCCAACAAAGCATTAAATGCTATTACACATCTCTTGCACAATTTAAACTTGGCATTTAATGCACCTTTCATCCCCCCTAAACATGTCATTTCATCCAAAATTCAAATTTGAAATTGGCACATTGGCCAAGACTTGCACATTCCTCATCCTCTCACACCTTGACAACTGGCATCTTGTCATTGGCTTGTGAGTAATCCCACATTCATTCAAAATCTCTCAATCTTTCAATCTTGAATCTATCAAATGCAAAGCATTTCTCCAAAACACCCACAACAAAAATTGGACAACACAATTTGAGAATACAACAACACATTTTTATGCAAGGTTACTCTCTACATGTGAGAACTAATCTTGCTTTTCATCACAACATCACTATCATCTTGGCATCATATTTTGCTTATCAAGGGGTGGGAAAGGGCATCCTTTCTACATCATGAGGAGCACCACTCCCACTATGGAATAGATTTTGGTTAACTTAGATTAGATTTGTATATTTTGGATTGCACATGCATTTCTTCATGTTTTTCTATTCTATGTTTGATCAGCAATTTCATAGAGAGAGGTTTGTTTCAATTTACTAACAATGGCTAATCCATCTGTTGTTAGATTGTTGCAGATTTTGCCTCTCACAGATTTTACTTTGCTTACTTTGACAACAGGACTCCTCTGATCATACCTCAAGGTATAAGGCAACTGTTTTGGCTTGATCTTCTTAGGTTTGACCACTGCCTTTGATGTTCCTATAGGCTGGTTCCTTTGTGAAGCTTCTCTTGATGTTCCACACATCCTCTTAGCTTTCCTACAACAAAATCTCTAGTTAGATCCTTGAATGAAACATCTCAAAAATGTGTCCTTAAAATCATACCTTTCAAACATACATCGGAGGCGGAACTAGGCAGCAAACATCTTAAATAATCTTCTTTTAAAACACTATCGGGCTCAGAGTCAGAACTGGAATGGACACTCTACTAACAAGAAGCGGACTTGGAGTCAGAAGTGGAATGGTGATTGGAACCAGAACTGGAATGGAAACTGATTTGGTTTCCTTCAGATTTTCTATTTTCATCTTCTGTTTCAGTTCCATTTCCACTTTCGCCAAGGTTATTATTTTCATGAAACAAAGCTTCTTACTACAAGCGGAATCGGAGACGGGATGGAAAATGGAATTGACACTAAACATAAAAACATATCCAAAACTCTAAATCAATTTTGATCCCGCTTCTGGCTATGTTGACCATGATGTCATCACCAATTTTATCAATTTAATGCATAACTCCATGATTAAAGACTAAGGTCATATGAAACGAGGCTTAAAATGCATCATGAAAAGACCATACCCATATGACCATGGGGATGACTGCATTTTTAGGGCATCATATTTAATGATTTTAAATGCAATCATAGAAATGCATGAAACCCTAATCTAGAAAACAAGATATAAAACTAAGGCACAGATTTAACCCCTCCTAATTTAACCAAACGAATGTGTAATAAAAACCTAAGTAAAAAAAATAGATCTTATAAACCCTAACTCATTGTAAAATAGAATTTAATCTACCTCATTGTGAAAACCCTAATTAAATCTACATGTTTAAAACTTAATGTAGCACAACGCAATCATGACAAAATGTGAAAATGATTGTGCCTGCCCAACTCACTATGAAACTAGAAATGCAAGCATAAAACAAAATCAAGAATAGTAAACAAACAAACAAAAGAAAACAAACATGCAAAACTTTAAGAAAGCAAACTTGCCCAAAGATCAAAATGATCAATCAAACAAACACAAACATAAAACATGAAAGCAAAATAAAAGAAAATCGAGAATAGGAACCCTACCTCGAATGCAAAACCTGGCTAACCTTTTGAAGAAATCACAAGCAACTATCTCCTCCTCCTTCAATCGATTCACTCAGATGGACTCCGCAGCTGCTGTATTTTGCTCTTTGATTTCTTAACAATAACAATAATAACCCATTTAATCACTAATGAAGGTAAAAATCAAAGTTTCTACCTACGTAGGGCAATTGTTATCAATGCATTAAATGTAGTTAAGCGGAGTCAGAACTGGAGAAGAACAAACACTTCACTACACTGCGACTTTAGTCAAAAGTCAATGACCAAGAAATGGCAAGGGCAGAATCAGAATGAAAACGGATTCAGAAACTTGAGTAATCCCCCAAATTCGACCCCATTTTGATTCTGGTTCCGCCAACAAAGCAGAAAACAAAACAAAACACAAAAATAAAACAAAAAGACCAAAAATAAGAAAACATAACAAAAGGAATCAGTCTAAAACAAAAGTTCAAAAAGTGGAGGCAGAGGCGGGATGGATTTTTATTTTGCAATTTTGAATAAATACCAACTTAACATCCGAATCGGCTCTGGCTCTGACAAAGACAAAACAGAAGGTCAAAAAAGAGAGACTGTCGGGATGAGGCCAGGAACGAGTTTTGATTGAATTTTCAGCACCCGATTTGGTTTCGGCTCCAATTCCGACAGACTAAACCAAAGTAAAACAAAGTGTTGGAAGCAAAAGACTCCAGACTTTGTTTGAAAAACATCAAAAGATAAAAACACAAAAGGGGGACCCATTTTTTACCAAGGCAAAATATGGGGTGGTTATGCAAGGCATAACACATCTATAGATTTCAAATGGTATCACATATTTTGAACCCAAAACATGTGTCACATTATATGCTTCACATACTATTAGATTATAAAAATAAAAAAATTCATCAAATTTTGACTAAGTTAAGGTGGTCAGACATGCGAGTTTTTATATTTTTTAAAAGTTATAATAAAAAATTCATAATTAATTCTTTAGTTGGAAAAAAATTACAAAAAATTATGCATCACATTGGGAAATAAGTACTCTACTTATATCTAAAATATTTAAAAAAAAAAATCATTTTATTGTGGTTAGGGTGGTTAGACAAACACCTACTTCTTATTTTTTCCCTAAAATTTAAGTACCACTGCATTGAAATTTCAAATTTTCACCAAATATATTTTTATTTTTTTTAAATAAACCTAGTAGTTTAGAAACTACATTCAATTTGGTAAAAATTCTATTCTTACATATTTTTTAAATAATATAGATAACTCATTCAAATTTTTACATCAAGTTTCCTAACTCTGATTTTTCTAAGTTTTATCACCACTTAAGGGCTTGTTTTTCCCATGATGATCCTACACATACCCATCATAAAAATAGCTTAAAATTTTCTGAAATTTGTAAAAACAACCCTCACTAGGACTCATATGCCCCTCTGGGTGATTTAGTCCTAGTGCATATTTTAATCTGCCTTTTACAACATTGAAAACCTTATTTTTGTGCTTCCTAATTTTGTTGGTAACATATAGCATAAGGCTGGAAAGTTTCAGGAACATCTGCTTTATGTATGTATGTCAAATCATACATGTAGTGAAGTCATTTTTAAAACATTTCAAAAATCATTTCAATCTTAAAATTTTAGATTTGTAGGACATTTTTTAACATTTTAAAAAAAATTCTTAATTTAGATAGATTAATTTCTTTTGTTAGCATGTTTTCTTTTCAAGAATTTTGTGTTTCTAGAATATTAAAATGGCTTGTACGATTCTATTTTCCCTACTCATGGGCATAGTCTAGGAAAGCAAAGTAAAACCTTTGATACGCATGTGGGCTACCCTCCTAGTATCCATTGGATTTATAAGAGTGGCATCACACAAGATGGTGTGAGCATAGACAATCATCACAATCATAATTATTCTTCTCCTGATAGCTCTCCTATTAGTGACATAGGTATCTTGGTGAAATAAGATAGAATCATTGAGAGTCTTGATTTCTCCTCTTCTCCTCCCCCTTGGGAAGATATTATGATACACGAAGATGATATCATAGACACATTTCTAAACATCACCTTACCTAGTCTCCATTCATCCCTTGGTTGTGAGAATGTTATAGTGAAGGAATATGAAATCGTAGGCAACAATGAAAATAATTTTTTTCCTTCTCCTAATATCCCTCCTCGATGCGAAGAAGATAGTTTAGTGGTAGAAGATACACTTATTGAGAGTTGTGATAATATTGTTCCTCCCTTCCCTAATGCTCCTACTATTTGGAAAGATCTATTTGCTAAGCATGAAAATCATATTAGTCCTTCTCTTGATGTTGATAAAGCTATTTTATAAAATATAACGATAGAATGTGATGAATCTTTTGTTTCCCCATCTCGTAAAATCTCTCCTACTAGGGTCGAAGTTATGGCACAAGAGAATGAGACCCCAGAAAATAATAATGAAATCATGAAAAATAATGGCAATCACATTTGTTCTTCTCCTAGTATCTCTATTATTTCTAAAGAAGAGACTTTGGCATTAGAAAATACAATTGATCAAAGTCATGAAAATATTAGCTGCCTATCTTCCCCTAGGGAAAACATTATAGAACAATAAAATGGCATCATTGAAAAACAACACAATCCAACCATTGATAACTCCCCTATTTGCGATGAATTTATTTTATAAGAACCAACATTTGAATGTCATAAAAATCTAGTTTATAGTTCTCCTAAAAAATCTCCTACTAAGGAGGATACCATGGCATAAGAAAATGATAACATTGACACATCTCTTTCAAACAATAGTAATGTGGCCTCCTTAGATGATGGTGAAAAGATGACACTGGACTTCCCTTTAATAGACATACATCAAACCAAAATTTTTGAGGTTATGAATATGCACGTCTCCATTAGATCCCCCTTGATTAATGGACCTCCCACATACCCTATGGGACATCCTAAGAATCCTCCAATTCTTTATCAACCTTCACAAAAACCACAAACTCAAAAAAATCCCCAAATTATCCTGTACCCACCTAAGAATAATGTTTCACAATAGTCAAATTATAATATCATTTCTCATACATATAGCACTAGAAACAATCCACAAAAAATAAATACGCCTTCAACATCCCTCCCATCACCTAATCCTATCTTACCAGGTCCTCATCATTTGCTTGTACAAGGTGGATAGGAGTATGACCTTGTTGAACAACTTAAGAAACCTCCTGCTAAGATATCGTTGTGGGATCTTATCCAAGCCTCCCCTCATTATCTTACCATGATTCAAAATTCTTTACAAAAAATTCCTATCCCTTCTAATGCACAACCAAATGACATAGCAGCCTTGATTCACGGAATGAATGCTAACATTGTTTTCCACCAAAGTGAGCTCCCTTCTTTGGAATTGCGAAAACAAAATGATCCTATCGTGATAATTGTAGACATGGAAAATTGATCGACACATTTGATCCTGATTACGAACATCGTTTCGTCTTAAATCATACTCTTAACTTATCATTACCTTTCATCTCTTAATTAAATAAATCATTATTTATTTGATTAGGTCTTTCTCCTCTGTTGATTAAATTAATCAATTTAATTTAATTAACCTTATATCTTTTTTTATTTAAATAATTCATTTTATTTAAATTGAATAAATTAAAACCTTATTTAATTTAATCTAACATTGCCCCCTTTAGTTAAATAAATCAAAACATTTATTTAATTAAACCCTTCCTCTCAATTTGATTTAAATCAATGCATGAATTTAATTCTAAATTGTCACATCTCTTAATTCCCAATTACATTAATTAATATTTGATTAGTTTAATCTTAAATCATGTCCTATCTAGCTTTTACCACTTGAACATGAAAATAGATTTAATTCATTTATTACATCTCTATTTTCTCTCAACATGGCATAAAAGGAGAATATTCCCTCAAATTTTAATTCAAATCCAAGTGGACTTAGTCCTTCCAACAATGCATTTATTTCACCTTACAAGTCATTTTCCTTGAGCCAAGTGGCCATAACTCCATTTTCTTCCCTCTCCAACAAGTCATTTCACTAATTTGAAATTCCACCTAATATCCTTTATTAGCACTTTCATCAAAATGTGCACAACCTTCAACCATTCACATCTTGAAAAGTGGCACTTGGCCATTGGATGTTGAATGATCCCACATGGCTCAAATCTTTCTCATTCTTCCAATTTGAAATCTATAAATGAGAGACTCTTCCTCATTCTCCATCCATAATCCAAGCAAGCCTACTATACTTCATATTATCCACAATTTGAATGCAAATTCATTATCTTCACATTAGAGAAATTTCATATCATTTCTTGAGCATTTTCCATCACCATAGCTAGGTTATTATAGGTTTTCTCAAGGAATCACATTTCTTCACCATCAAGTGGATCAAATCATCAAAGCTTACAAAGGAGTTGGGAAAGGGTCAATTTCTACACATAATTGGCACCAATTCCCCCATGGGATCAAGTGTTTGCACTATTTAAATTAGGATTTAACTTAGTTTCTCATTTGTTCTTTATTTCATTTCCAATTTTGAATATTTGTAGATGGATTTCATGGGGAATCGTAGTTAATAACTTTCATTTCAATCTAATAATGTGCTTGTTTGCCATGTTCTTGTAGGTTTAGGATTGGGGTTCCAAAATCACTTTGTTTGGCTTAACACACTTAGTCAAACTATCCTCTCGTGTTTGATTTTACACTAGGATAACAAAACTTCCTAGAATCTACAAGTTCATTATCAATCAATCAAAATCAAATCAAAACAATTCCTAAAGTCTAGCTTTGATCTGAAGTTCCTAAAATTTTAAACACCCATATCATTGACCCCTTTCATCCTTCATCTCATCATTGGTCCTAAACCCCTCAAAGGTCAACAAGGTCAAAAAACAAGAGGAACATGGAATATAAACTTGATTCATCCATCATGAGTAATCCAATTCAACCAAACTATCCAAGCCTTACAATGCCAATTGATTTGCAAAAATTGGATTTGTACAAACCATACATGGGATCATTATCTCCTCCAAACCTCAATGGTACAACAAATGTGAGTTTTCCCAATCTAAATTTTGGAGCATCTTTTCCTTCAGTAGATTTAAATCAAAGTCAAAACTTACAAATCTGTCAACCAAAAAATGAAGGCGCGAACCTTCCCCCTTTACCAACCATCAATCAACTGAATCCGAGAAACACCCCCTTCGTAAGTCAAAGCATCATATCAAATCCTCCCATTTTTCCATCGATATCACAATAAAAGATGGAAACCATCCAAGCAACCCCAATGGTCAACACAACCACCATCCCTCAAGTGTCTCAGGGACTGAGCATCTCAGTCACACCATTCACCACTCAAACCATGGAAATCAATGCAACCATTCCATTCATCACAACAGTCAACACCATTCCCAATCCACCACCACCACCGCCAAAACACAAAATGGAAAATTCATTCTCCATCGTGTTGCAAGCTACTTGACGAGTTTCCCAGCAAAAGGTGCTCCAAAACCAACAACCTGCACAGATAGATGCTCAACAAGCACAAGTGCAATTAGCCTCCCAACAAGCTGCACAAGTTGCACAAGATGCACAAGTTTCCCAACAAGCATAGACTCAAGCTCAAGCCTAGCACCAGGCTTGGCAGGTGCAAGCACAAAACTAGGCACAATTGCAAGCAATCCATCAACAAGTGTATCAACAAGTCTTGGAAGATTTTTCATGCACAAAAACAAGTAGCTCAATAGAAATCCCAACAACAAGCATTGTTGGCATAGCAATAACATGACCAAAAACAAGCATTGTTGGCTCAACAACAAACATAGGCATTACTCACTCAAAAAAACTTGCAATAGATTCCCACCAAAATCATCGAAAATGATGATCAAGATCCTTCGACCAATGATCATGTTGAAAATCTCTCTACATCACCTAATGAGTTAGAGGACATATCTCAAGAATTTATTCTAAGGCATGATCAACATCTTTCACCAAAGTATAGCAATGATCCTTTCCAAAACATATGGACATCCTTTGACCTCATGACATTTGAGAAAATTCCTATGCCTAATGAAGATATCCAAGAACCCTTTATAAGCAATCCATTCTTTGAAATTTACCCATGTCAAGAACTTGATCCAAAGCATGTTGAAAGAAATTCTGAAATCATTCAAGATCAATAATTTGTATCTCCAAGCTACTACAATCATATAATGGATACCCTCCTATCTATACGAGATGATTACATCCACATAGCACATACTCCTCCATCTACCCATGAGATTCTTTCCTTGGATGGACACGTAGATGATCTTCATTCAAAACATGATTCCTTTACTCCTGACATTATTACACAAAAAGAGCAAGATATTGATTCCTACAGTCAAACTCAGTTGTCAACATCAAGATCAGATATATCCCAAATTCAAACTGAGGACATCATGTATGAAGATATCCAAAATTATCCACATAAGGAAATAGGTCAAATAGAACAAGATATTCCAGAGTTAGCAGAGAAAAAATTTGAAATAACATCATCTATAGTAGTCATTTATCAAAGAATGTTTGCTAAACAGGAACTCTCAAAATAGGCAGAATCAAAGCACGAAGGTATTACTTTCACCATATTGGGGAAATTATGTCTCAAGCGAACATCAACATAGGGAGCATGAAAAAATATTTATAATGAAATCAATTCCAATACTACAATCAAACACGTCATGAATTTTCATCCACCCATCACCCCATCCATGAATTGGGACCAACATCAAAATAAGGTTTTGAATCAAAGTACAAAGAACATTATCAAAGAAAAAGAATCGAAGAAGCATATCAAAGAAATCAAATGCATATGGATACCAAAAAATACAAAGAAATATGATCCCTATCAATATCCATTAGTCAAAGAAACTATGGGGAAAAATAAAAAGGGAAAAGTATCCATCAAAGATGTCCACAAAGGAAAAAGTAGGCTTCTCAAGCAACGTACAAAGTATATCAAGTTGTTGGTCCTAATTCCATACACACTTTTGTATCCACTCATCATATTTCATCTTCCCAAGTTTAGAGAGTCAAAGGTTCCAAATTGTCAACCAATCCAACTTTTATTCCTAAACACACTCTGCCATCTACAACTCCACACATGATATCCAATTCTCACATTGACCATGTATTGGCAGTTACCCTTCATTGTAAGGATTCAGAAGGTACTCTATCATGATGTGCACATAGAGACAAAGTTATCCTTGGTATCGACAAAGAAAATCATGAATCTCAAAATTTGCATTCAAGTGCAAGTATCTTGGAAAATAAACTTCTTCAAGTAGGATATCAATGACACATTATGAAAAAAAATCTACATCGGTACCACCAGGTGATTCAACATGAGCTTGGAATCTTTTAGCCAAAAATACAAAAAAATCAAAAATATAAAAATCCAAAAGCAATTGAAAAGGATTGAAAATAGTAAAGAAAAAATATCATCCTCTAGTGAAAACCACTTCGGTGGTTCTTTGAATAGGTACGATGAGGAAAACTTGGAAAATAGACATCATGTGTAGAATCAAGAATCTACATGTGCTAGTTTAGGTGAAAGCATCTCATTCCATCCATAATAAATCCAACATTCCCTCCATCTTACCAATAATAAATCCATTCATCCATGAACCATTTATCCAATCCATTTTAATCTTTCTACATCCACAGTCCAAATATCTTGATATTGACAAATTTTGGTGCATGCTTTATACTTGCTTATGGTGAAAATCTTGACATGGGTCATTTTAATTGATCCCATCCTATCCAATATTATGTAATCCATGAACCACTATCCAAATGCACATCCACGACCTGAACCCCTTATCTTATCACAAGATAATCCTTGGAATGCTTTGCATGCTTACCATACCCATCCATCCATCCATCTGTCCAAGAATCCACCCATGGCCTTTCAAACATTACTAGACACTGGGGGAAGATATTTTCATCTTGCTTCGGGAATAAATATTGATATATATCCTCCAGCTTATGTGGTGATCCAAACATTGGAAAACATGAAATCAAATTGTTCAAGCATTTGTGGACCAAAATCTAAACCACTAACCCATGACATATTTTGACAAAAATATGTTCCTTATAAAGCTTTATCTTTCATCAAAATCAATCCAAACAATCAATATCTGTTGCATCTAATGTGTACTTCATTATTATATCAAATAATTTAAACAATTTTGTTCCAAATCAAGCTTCATCAATCTTGATCAATCAAATGCAATCAATCCATCATCATCTCAGGATATCCTTCCCAATCCTCGTGTTTCTTAACACTATCCTTGCATTGTTGTGTATCCTCAACAATGTTATCATCATCAATCCATCAATCAGATCAATCAATCCTAGCTTGATTTTCAAAAAAATCCCAAAACATAGCACTGATATCATATCCATATCCAAATAATTAGAAAACACAAAATCCAAAAAAATTCAAATCATTCAAAATATAAAACGTGTCAAAAATCTAAAAAATCAAAAACATGTCAGCCAAACTATGTCGTCTCTGAGCTTGAACATAGGAAAGGTTGATCTTTGATCATCCCCTAAGACATTTTAGGTTAGTCTTTTAGGTTTCCATCATAATGGAAATCCATTTTCCCATCTGTTTCACATTTCAAGTCAGTCCTTTAGGCATCCATCTCAATGAAAATCTATTTTCCCATCTATTTCACACCCTAGGTTAGTCCTTTAGGCATCTATCATAATTTGACAATCTGTTATCCCATCTATCTCATAATTGAGTCAATTCTATCATTAATCGAACTACGTGGTCTCTGCGTGTATAACGTAGGCAAAGCTAATATGTTGATTAGCTCTCGAGACCCCTAGGATAAGTCTTTAACTTAGTCTCTTGGTTAAAATCTCGAAAATACCAAAAAAATTTGTAACACATCTCAAAATTCCAAAAACAACCTCAAAACATTTGAAAAAACCCAAAATATGCACTCATCTCATCTCTCTTTAACCTACAATAATCACTGTTCATAATAAATCAAACATCACTTTTGTCCTCTGGTGAGTTAGTCAGAAGCAAGTCTGGCAAGTTAAAAAGTGAACACCTAATCGTCAAAGTCTCAAGTCTAGGTCAGTAAGCAAGCAAGTTGATCAACTCATAGTATCAATAGCTTATCATCCAATCAATCTTATCAAAACCCTAATCACAACATGTCCTAGGAATGCGACCTTCCTACGATGGACATCAACATCAGGTATCAGAATAGTTTAGTCTTGGCTAGTGATATGAAAAACATTATCTTGCTTGTTTACTTTATCTATGCTTTGGACTTATCTTATTTTGCACTCATTCCAAGGACCTCTCGATGATGCCTAATCAAAAGGTTTAGAGAGAAAGGAATGGGGCAACGCTCATTATCTTTTTTATCTATTGTGCTTGTTGGATATTCTTGTAAATAACTTTGTGAATACTTGCTTTGTTAGGTGCATCCTAGCAAGGTTTCCATATGTCAAGTGTGAAAAATAATACTCCTATCTAATTGTTGAGTTAAAGTCCATCACACTAGGTACAACTTCATCCTAGTTCTTAATAGCTTGATGCATTGTACCTATGTGTGTTATCAAACATAAAATAATTGGCCCTTTTAAAATCCCAACTCCTGGTAAGAAAAACATCATTGTCATCTCTAATAAAAGAGGCTTGTTGGATCCTCTTCTCATCATTCTTTGTTTCTTATTCTTCTATCTTTACTAACATTTCTATCTAAAGTTGGTGTATTGTATCAAAATATACACGAGGCTACCCATGGATGATGATTTTCTATACATCGTCAAAGTTTTCTACATCAAATATCTAATCTTTCTAAAGAATTATCCTTCATCCTCTAATCAATAGAACCACTCCTCTTGCATTTTATTGTGATCTTGATCAAAAAATTGAACATTGTTGCTCGATCTCTTGAGGGGTAAATATACCAACATAATCCTTCTCACTAGGACAGTATTGGGGCATCTCCTTCTCGCTGGGCAGCAATGGGGCATTCGAAAAAAATGAATTTTTTTGAACTTAGATCACAACAGTTTATTCTTTGAACTAATACAACAAGTGCACTACTTCAAAGAGGGGCAAAATGTAGACACAAAAAAATATACAAGTTGATCCTACACACCTAATCCTTATCTTACTAATGTTTTCGTCCTAAATCATCTTCTTAGCTTGTCATCATATTTCCTCTCTTAATTAAATAAATCAAGTTATCTGATAAGTCATTCTCTTCTCTTAATTAAATGAATCATTTTGTTTAATTAATCCTATCATCCCTCTTTTAATTAAATAATTCACTTTATTTAACTAAAACTCTAAATTCATATCCTAAAATTAAATAAATTAAACCTTATTTGATTTAATCTAGCATCATTCTCCTTATTTAAATAAATCAAATTTATTTAATTAAGTCTAAAAACATTATTCCTCTCACTTTGATTTATTTAAATCCAAAAATCTAAGTCAAAATGGTCACATCAGCGAATACCCCTCTTAATTAATCAAATCATGATTAATGTTTATCATAATCACTCCAATCCTCTAGATTTTGCAACTTGCACAATAAATCAATTTATTTGATTTATAAATTCATCAAATTCCATTCAAAAGAGCATCTTTTGTGGAATATTCTTCCAATTCAAAAATCCCTCCAAAAGAGATGGGTACTTCCAACAAGGAATTTAATGCCTCTTACATGTCCTTTGCCTTAAGTCAAGTGACATTAACTCCATTTCCCTTCCCTCTAAACATGTCACTTTCAAATTTCAAATTTGAATCTCATAGAATTTATCATGCACATTGACCAAAATGTGATCATTCATCCTCCAATCACATGTGGACAAGTGGCCTCTTCTCATTAGTTGGTATTTTATATCACCTTCATCCAAATCATTCAATCTTTCATTCTTCATATCTATAAATAGAGGCCTCCTCTATTGAATTAATCATCACAATTTGAGTAAACTCACTATACTCAATTTCATCTTCAAGCATATCTATTTTCATTTATTTTTATCAAGCTCTTAGCTAGGTTATGCATAAATTCAACCGAAGTGGATCAAATCTTCATCAAATCATCAACAAAGCTTACAAAGGAGTTGGTAAAGGGCCAATTTCTACGCATAATTGGCGCCAAATCCCCCATGGGATTGAGTGTTTGCATTGCTTAAATAGAATTTAACTTAGTTTCTTGTTTTGTTCTTCTTTTTCTTTCTATTTGAACATTGTAGATGAATTTCATGGGGAATCCTTGTCTTAACTTTCATTTCAATCTAATAATGTGCTTGTTTTCCATGTTGTGCAGGTATAGGATTGGGGTTCACATTTTGGCACATGAAGGATAGTTTGACATCGGAACTACGTTGTCTCTGAGCTTGAACTTAGGCAAGGTTGATCTTTGATCATCCCTCAAGATATTTTAGGGCAGTCCTTTAGGTGTAAGTCACAACAATCTGGCAATCCATTTCCCCATCTTTCTGATCATCGATTCAAGTCTATTGTCAACCGAAACATTTTAGGTTAGTCCTTTAGGCATTTGTCGCAATAGAAATGGCAATTCGTTTGCCCATCTATCTCATCATTAAGTCAAGTCTGTTTTCATCCGAACTATGTCATCTCTGAGCTTAAATTTAGGCAAGCCTAATTTTTTTATTAGCTCCTGAGACCCCTAGGATAGGTATTTAAGTTAGTCTCTTGGTCATAAATCTTGAAAATACCATAAAATTTTGAAAAATCCGAAAATCAAAATAGCCTTAAATCATTTAAAAAATACAAAAAACATTTGAGTATTTGAAAAAAACCAAAATGGTCCACCCATCTTATCTCGCTTTCACCCAAAATAACCATTATTTCTAATAAATCAATCATCACCTTCATCATTTGGTGAGAGAGTTGGAAGCAAGTCTAGTAGGTTCAAAAATGAACACCCTAATTGTCAAAAATCTCAAGTCTAGGTTAGTAAACAACAAGTTGACCAACTCTAAGTATCAATAGCTTATCATCCAATCAACCTAATCAAACCCTAATCACAACATTTCCTAGGATGCATCCTTCCCATGATGGACATCAACATCAGGTATCACACTATAGTTTAGTCTTGGCTAGCGGTATGAAAAACATTTGCTTGTTTGTTGAATTTATCCTTTATTTGGATTTATCTTATTTCTCACATTCCAAGGACTTCTCGATGATGCCTAATCGAAACAGGTTTAGAGATAAAGGAATGGGGAAATGATCATTATCTTTTTTATCTTCTAATGCTTGTTGGATGTTCTTATAAAATAACTTGGTGAATACTTGCTTTGTTAGGTGCATCCTAGCAAGGTTTATGTATGTCAAGTGTGAACAGGAATACTCCTATCTGATTGTCAAGTCAAAGTCCATCACACTAGGTACAATGCCATCCTGGTCCTTTATACCTTGATACATTTTACCTATGTGTGTTATCAAACATAAAGTAATTGGTTCTTTTAAAATCCCAACTCCTGGTAAGAAATCATCATCATCATCATCATAGTGTAGGCTTGTGGATTCTCCTTTCATCATCTTATTCTTCTTATTCTTCTATTTTTACTAACATTTCTATCTAAAATTGGTGTGTTGTATCAAAATATACATGAGGCTACCGATGGTTGATGACTTTCTATACATTATCAAAATTGTCTACATCAAATATTTGATCTTTCTAAAAGAATTATCTTTCTTCCCCTAATCAATAGAACCACTCCTCTCGCATTTTATCATGATATCGATTGAAAAATCAAAAAAAATTGCTCGATCTCTTGAGGGGGCAGTATACTAGCATAATCCTCTCATTGGGGTAGCAGTGGGGCATCTGAAAAAAAATAAAAAAATTGAACTTTGATCAAAATAGTTTATTCTTTGAATCAATGCAACAAGTGCATTGCTTCAAAGAGGGGCAAAATTTACACACAAAATTTATACAAGTTGATCCTACACACCTGATCCTAATCTTACTAACATCAGTTCATCCTCAATCATCTCCTTTACGAATCAATTTAATTAAATAATCTCAATTTGATTAAATTCATCATATTCCCTCTCCTAATTAAATAAATCAAATTTATTTTACTAAGTCATTCTCCTCTATTAATTAAACAAATCATTTTTTTAATTAATTTGATCATCCCTCTTTTAATTAAATAATTAACTTTATTTAATTAAATCACTAAATTCATCTCCTATTAATCTTTATTTGATTTAATCTAACATCATTCTCCTTAGTTAAATAAATCAATTTTATTTAATTAAATCTAAAATAATTATTCCTCTCAACTTTGATTTATTTAAATCCAAAAATCTAAGTAAAATTTTCAAATCACCTAATCTCTACTTAATTTGATCAAATCCTGATTAATGCTAATCCTAATCACTCCGGTCCTCTAGATTTTGCAACTTGCACAATAAATCAATTTATTTGATTGATAAATTCATCAATTTCCATTCAAAAAAGCATCTTTTGTGGAATATTTTTCCAATTCAAAAATCCTTCCAAAAGAGATGGGTACTTCTAACAAGGAATTTAATGCCTCTTACATGTCCTTTTCCTTGAGTCAAGTGACATTAAATCTATTTCCCTTCCATCTAAACATGTCACTTTCAAATTTCAAATTTGAATCTCATAGCATTTATCATGAACATTGACCAAAATGTGCTCATTCCTCCTCCAATCACATGTGGACAAGTGGTCTCTTCTCAATGTTGGTCTTTTGTCCCACATTGATCCAAATCATTCAATCTTCCATTCTTCATATCTATAAATAGAGACCCTCTCTATTGAATTAATCATCCACAATTTTAGTAAACTCACTATACTCAATTTCATCTTCAAGAATATCCATTTTCATCTATTTTTATCAAGCGCTTAGCTAGGTTATATAGGAATTCAACCAAAGTGGATCAAATATTCATCAAATCATCCTCAAATCTTACAAAGGAGTTGCGAAAGGGACAATTTCTACACATAATTGGCACCAAATCCCCCATGGAATTGAGTGTTTGCATTGCTTAGATAGAATTAAACTTAGTTTCTTGTTTTTTTCTTCCTTTTCTTTCTATTTGAGCACTATAGATGAAAATCATGGGGAATCCTTGTGTTACCTTGCATTTCAATCTAATAATGTGCTTGTTTGCCATGATGTGCAGGTATAGGGTTGAGGTTCACATTTTGGAACACGAGAGGATAGTTTGTCATCCTAACTACATTGTCTCTAAGCTTGAATGTAGGCAAGTTTGATCTTTGATTGTCCCCAGAGACATTTTAGGTCAGTCCTTTAGGTGTCTGTCGTAGCAATCTGGCAATTTGTTTTCCCATCTTTCTCATCATCGAGTCAATTCTGTTGTCAACCGAGATATTTCAGGTCAGCCCTTTAGGTGTCCGTCACAATAGAAATGGCAATTTCTTTGCCCATCTATCTCATCATTAAGTCAAGTCTATTGTCATCCGAACTACGTCATCTTTGAGCTTAAATGTGGGCAAGGCTAATCTATTGATCAGCTCCGGAGACCCCTAGGATAGGTCTTTAAGTTAGTCTCTTGGTCATAAATCTTGAAAATACCAAAAAAAATTGAAAAATCCAAAAAACAAAACAACCTCAAAACATTTCAAAAACACTAAAAACATCCAAATATTTGAAAAAACACAAAATGGTGCACCCGTCTTATCTCGCTTTCACTCAAAATAACCATCATTCATAATAAACCAATTGTCGTCTTCATCGTTTGGTGATTTAGTCGGAAGCAAGTCTAGCAAGTTGAAAAGTGAACACCCTCATCATCAAAAGTCTTAAGTCTAGGTCAGTAAGCAAGCAAGTTGATCAACTATAAGTATCAATAGCTTATCATCCAATCAATCTCATCAAACCCTAATCACAACATGTCTTAGGATGCATCCTACCCATGATGGACATCAACATCAGGTATCACACTATAGTTTAGTATTGGCTAGTGGTATGAATTACATTAGCTTGTTTGTTTACTTTATCCTCTCTTTGGATTTATCTTATTGCACTCATTCCAAGGACCTCTCAATGATGCCTAATCAAAATAGGTTTAGAGAGAAAGGAATGGGGAAATGATCATTATCTTTTTTATCTTCTATGCTTGTTGGATGTTCTTGTAAAATAACTTGGTGAATACTTGCTTTGTTAAGTGCATCCTAGCAAGGTTTTTGTATGTCAAGTGTGAACAGGAATACTCCTATCTGATTGTTGAGCCAAAGTCCATCACACTAGGTACAATGCCATCCTAGTCCTTTATACCTTGATGCATCGTACCTATGTGTGTCATCAAACATAAAGTAATTGGTTCTTTTAAAATCCCAACTCCTAGTAAGAAAATCATCATCATCATCATCATAGTGTAGGATTTTGGATCCTCCTTTCATCATCTTATTCGTCATATTCTTCTATCTTTACTAATATTTCAACCTAAAATTGGTGTGTTGTATCAAAATATACACGAGGCTACCCATGGCCAATGACTATCTATACATCATTAAAATTGTCTACATCAAATATATGATCTTTCTAAAAGAATTATCTTTCATCCTTTGATCAATAGAACCACTCCTCTCATATTTTATCATGATCTCCATCGGAAAATTGAACATTTTCGCTTGATCTCTCGAGGGGGCAATATACCAGCATAATCCTCTCGCTGGGGCAGCAGTGGGGCATCTAAAAAAATAAAATAAATGAATTTTGATCACAAGAGTTTATTCTTTGAATCAATGCAACAATTGCATTGCTTCAAAGAGGGGAAAAATGTACACACAAAATTTATACAAGTTGATCCTACCCACCTGATCCTAATCTTACTAACATCAGTTCATCTTGAATCATCTCCTTTACTAATAAATTTAATTAAATAATCTTAATTTGATTAAATTCATCATATTCCCTCTCTTAATTAAATTTAAATCAAATTTATCTGATTAAGTCATTCTCCTCTATTAATTAAACAAATCATTTTTTTTAATTAATCTGATCATCCCTCTTTTAATTAATTAACTTTATTTAATTATATCTCTAAAGTCATCTCCTTAAATTAAATAAATTAATGTTTATTTGATTTAATCTAACATCATTCTCCTTAGTTAAGTAAATCAATTTTATTTAATTAAATCTAAAATAATTATTCCTCTCAACTTTGATTTATTTAAATCCAAAAATCTAAGTAAAATTGTCAAATCACCTAATCTCTACTTAATTTGATCAAATCCTAATTAATGGTAATCCTAATCACTCCAATCCTCTCGATTTTGCAACTTGCATAATAAATCAATTTATTTGATTGATAAATTCATCAATTTCCATTCAAAAGAGCATCTTTTGTGGAATATTCTTCCAATTCAAAAATCCCTCCAAAAAATGGGTACTTCCAAAAAGTAATTTAATGTGTCTTACATGTCCTTGGCATTGAGCCAAGTGACATTAACTCCATTTCCCTTCCCTCTAAACATATCACTTTCAAATTTCAAATTCGAATCTCATAGCATTTATCATGCACATTGACCAAAATGTGCTCATTCCTCCTCCAATCACATGTGGACAAGTGGTCTCTTCTCATTGGTTGGTATTTTTTCCCACATTCATCCAAATCCTTCAATCTTCCATTCTTAAAATCTATAAATAAAGGCCCCCTCCATTGAATTAATCATCCACAATCCAAGAAAGTCTACTTTACTTCGTATTATCCACAATTTGAATGCAAAATCATTATCTTCACATTAGAGGACTTTCATATCATTTCTTGAGCATTTTCCATCACCATAGCTAGGTTATTGCAAGTTTTCTCAAAGAATCACATTTATTCACCATCAAGTGGATCAAATAATCAAAGCTTACAAAGGAGTTGGGAAAGGGAAAATTTCTACACATAATTGACACCAATTCCCCCATGGGATCAAGTGTTTGCACTATTTAAATTAGGATTTAACTTAGTTTCTCATTTGTTCTTCATTTCATTTCCTATTTTGAATATTTGTAGATGGATTTCATGGGGAATCTTAGTTCTAACTTGCATTTCAATCTAATAATGTGTTTGTTTGCCATGTTTGTTCAGGTCTAGGATTGGGGTTCACATTTTGGAACATGAGAGGATATTTTCACTAATGTTCATGTTCTCCATGTTCGACCTAAAGTTGATTTGGACCATATTAAATGCACGTAAAACAAAAAAGTTAAAAGTTGGGATAGGGGTACATACCACGGGTCCTGTCTCAACTGGCCACTGGTGCACTCGTACCCTTTCTAACATGTGCCTAGGAAGCTATTGTTGCACCATCTCAATCGGAACTTAGAGCTCAAAGAATAAAAAATTATAAAGGCTAAGTGTGCAATTGAATTGAAAGTGACCCCTCAAGGTCTATTTAAGCCTGCAAATTAGGGTTTTTTGACCTAATTTGATAATCCAGCTAGGGTTTTGGTCCCACAATCCTATTTTCTACCAATTGAGGGCCATGTTGCATCTTTTTTAGTGTTTATCACATTTTTTTGGCATCCTGGGGCACTTTTCGACCTATTGGGCACCTTATCCTTTTTTTCGCGAGATTATCCAAAAATCAAAATTTTTGTTCGATCTCTCGAGGGGGCAACATATTAGCATAATCCTTTCACTGAAGCAATATTGGGGCATTTGAAAAAATCAATAAATTTTAAACTTTGATCACAACAGTTTATTCTTTGAACCAATACAACAAGTGCTTTGCTTCAAAGAGGGGAAAAATGTAAACATTGAAAATTGACCGACACACTTGATCTTGATTGCTAACATCATTTCGTCCTAAATCATATTCTTAGCTTATCATTACCTTTCACCCCTTAATTAAATAAATCATTATTTATTTGATTAGGTCTTTCTCCTCTTTTGATTAAATTAATCAATTTAATTTAATTAACCTTATATCTCTGTTCATTTAAATAGTTCATTTTATTTAAATTAAAACTCTAAAGTTCTCTTATTAAATTGAATAAATTAAAACCTTATTTAATTTAATCTAACATTGTTCCCTTTAGTTAAATAAATCAAAACATTTATTTAATTAAACCCTTCGTCTCTTTGATTTAAATCAAAGCATAAATTTAAGTCTAAATTGTCACATCTCCTAATTCTTCATTACATCAATTAATCTTTGATTAGTTTAATTTTAAATCATGCCCCATCCTCTAGCTTTTACCACTTGCATATAAAAAAAGATTTAACTATTCATTAAATCTCTATTTTCTATCAACATGGCATAAAAGGGGAATATTCCCTCAAATTTGAATTCAAATCCAGGTGGAATTAGTCCTTCCAATAGGGCATTTATTTTACCTTACAAGTCCTTTTTCCTTGAGCCAAGTGGCCATAAATCCATTTTCTTCCCTCTCCAACAAGTCATTTCACTAATTTTAAATTCCATGTAATATCATTTATTGACACTTTCATCAAAATGTTCACAACCTTCAACTATTCACATCTTGACAAGTGGCACTTGGCCATTGGATGTTGAATGATCCCACTTTGCTCAAATCTTGCTCATTCTTCCAATTTTAAATCTATAAATGAGAGACTCTTTCTCTCATTCTCCATCCACAATCCAAGCAAGTCGACTATACTTCATATTATCTACAATTTGAATGCAAAGTCATTATCTTCACATTAGAGCAATTTCATATCATTTCTTGAGCATTTGCAATCACCATAACTAGGTTATTGCAAGTTTTCTCAAGGAATCACATTTATTCACCATCAAGTGGATCAAATCATCAAATATTACAAAGGAGTTGGGAAAGGGATAATTTCTACACATAATTGGCACCAATTCCCCCATGGGATCAAGTGTTTGCACTATTTAAATTAGGATTTAACTTATTTTCTCATTTTTTCTTCATTTTATTTCCTATTTTGAATATTTGTAGATGGATTTCATGGGGAATCTTAGTTCTAACTTGCATTTAAATCTAATATTGTGCTTGTTTTCCATTTTTGTGCAAGTCTAGGATTGGGGTTCACAATAATAGTTATCCATAATAGTTTAGAAATAAAAATAACCCTTGTCAACAATGGATCCACCCTTAATGTGTGTAGTGTATCACTTTCGGATAAGCTTGGTGTGGATAAATCAAAAATTCAACCTTACTATTTATCTATTAAGGGATTTGACAATGTAGGAAAATAACCACTTGGTGTGATCACTTTTCCTATTACAACTAAAATGACCACATTAAAAACACCGATCCATGTTATGCCTCATGATCTTTTAGATAACCCCATTTTAGGCAAATCTTAGATTCATACAATGAATGGGGTGCCTTCTACTCTTGATCATAAAATGAAGTATATTTACAACAACAAAGTGTATACACTTGAAGTTGACCCTAACCCAAATATTTGTTTAAACATTGAGAAAGTTAAGGAAAATCCTTTGAAAATATTAACACTAACTACACAAACATAACCCATGCAACATAAAGATAAATAAAACCCATTGAGGAAATCACTAAGCTATTAGAAGATGTTTGGGCTTCCTTAGACTTCACACCAACATTCATGGGAGAATACAAGATCATAAAAAAAAATTTAAATGGGAAAATAAAAAGAAGTAATTTCAAGACAAGATTCAAATGATCCTTAGAAAGCATCCACCTCAACCACTTTAGAATAAAATACAACAAATTACACTACAGAATTTGACCAAGCTAACTCTGAACAACCACCAAATCCAAAATAAATGAAAATTATTTATGGGAAAGGTTATGAACTCATGAAACATCTTGGATTTAGTGGAAAAGGATGTGGTTCTAGAGAACAAGGTATGAGTGACCCTATAGAGCCTAAGACACAAGAAAAGACTAGTGGTCTTGGTTATCCCCTCGAAAGAAACAAACAAGCCTTCACTTAATGTCAACACTATTACAAAATATTCTTCCAAGAAAAATTTAATTGTGGTGCATTTTGAACTGATAAATACTACATGTGGAAATATCTCATTATATAGGCATTAAGTTGATACTTTGCCTAGTCATTATACACAATAATAATAGTTGTTACTCCTTGCCATGTAATAGCTGTAGGATCATAAGATACTCACTATTGCATGTTTTGCATTCATTATCACAAGGAGTGGCATACCATCATCCATCCTCAGCTCATCCTTGTCCTACACTTAGTGGGGGTAAGGGGTTAGGTAGCTTTGTCTTCATATGTAAGTTGTCATTTTCAGTTGTGGCTAGTTGATAGCCTTCAATGTATATATAAGAGTAATCTTGAGTGGTGGATGATATGCCTTAAGTTGGACCGCATGTGACATACTTTTATTTCTAGGTTTAGCATTGTATTTTTGGGGGCAACCCTTCCTTCCTATTTCATGACATGACTTATTTTAGAAACATATGACTTAGCATAGGGTTTTCCAAGGAAATATCTCATGTCTTAGGCAAAACATTAGCTACTTTAGATAAATTTCTCATAGAATGGTATTTAGTAATTTATTAAAAGTGGGGGCATACATTGGAATTATTCTTTTTTTAATTGTTTTCATGTTTCATGGTGTAGTATTCTTGCTTCATGTGATGCATCTTTCACTTTGTGGATGACATTGGGTGTGATGTCCTTCAAGAGCATGATCTCTCTTAGCATATTATATTCCTCTTAGTGGCTTGATGTGACACACTCCATCCCCTAAGTTGTGAATCTTCTATTCCTTGATTGGTCCTCTATTGGAGACATATGCATGATGTTCCCTAAGTTAAGACCTCACATGAACTAAGCATGACTCCTTTGAAAATTCTTTATTATTTTTTCATTTACAATTTCGGTTATATGGCCACCTTGCATAACACACTTTGCATGCTTGTGGAGCTATCTTGTTTGTTCGTGAGTTCCAAGCATACGAAGCTTTACTTGCCTCATGTAGCTCAAATTTCATTTTTGCATGGCACCTTATTAAATTTATCAAGAGGTATAAATTTGGTATGGTTGGATGGAAAGCCGATCTGAAGCATGACTTTCCCATAACCACTTGTGTCTGTGTGAGTGCATACTTTTTGCATGTGTATGTGTCTCACCTTCTTGGATTACACACCCAATAGAAAACTTGAAGTTCCATTTCCTCAGAGTGAGCATGCATTTTTGGAAAAAAAACTTAGACCTGATCCACAACATGTTGGAAAAATGGTCGAGGCTTGATTCACCTCTTTTTTGTTTTTTCTTGTTTTTTTTCTTTCTTTTATTCATTGGCATTGCATTTTTGTGTATCTTGATGTTGCATATCATACACCTTGTGCGTGTCCTTGTGTGCTTATGTTGGTTTGGAGTAGGATATTGGATCCTAGGGGCTTGGCCACCTCCTTTGACCTTTTTCATCCTTTTCCATTTGAATTGGTATGCTTGGAACCCTCTTGAATGTCTAATTTAGTGTGAGTTTGAAGCAAGTTCATCCTCACACTAAAGTGGGGGCTAGATGTAATGATAGAAGTTGTATGTCCTTGAAGATGGTACAATTTCTCACTTAATTTGGGAATGATTAACATTAAAAAGGACCTAATGTCACCTTGATATAGTTTTGTAATGTATTTTCTCATTCACATTGGATTTAGGGCCCTTTTAAGCTAAATAGACCTAATTTTTCTTTAATTTAATGTCTTAAAGTGTATTTATTTGCACCTTCACATTAAGTTTAGAACCCTCGTAAACTAAATGAACTTAATTATGCATTATTTAGGGTGTTCTAAAGTGTTGTACCACACTTTCACACTAATCTAGGGTTTCCATTACTAATTGGGCTTATCTATGCCTTAACTGGCCCTATTTTGCATTCAAAAACCTTATTAAATGCATATTTTCGAGGATAATCCCAACATAGATTAACATCCATTCATAATTTAGGTATTTTTAGGTTGTGTGGCAAAAATTTAGTGATTTAAGACTCATACACTACCTTGGGCATATGAGTCCCACCTAGGTTTTTGGGCCTCAATCTAGATTTTGCATCATTCTAAGCATTTTTTAAAATGTGTCACATAGTTAAGCTTAATGGGACTCATACACCACTTGTGGCATGTGAGTCCCATGTCACCAAAAATTAAATTTAATTCAAATTATTAGTGGGATTTTATCTTCCTAAATCTGATGTTGGCTTTTAGGGTTGTAATTTTAGAAAATTTTACATAAATAGGTATAAATACAAGGTTATTTTACTCATTTTCTCCTAAGACTTTCCAGAGAGCATGCCTTATAAAAATATTGAGATTATAAGACTTCACAAGAGTATTCAAGAACATCTTTAAAGCATTCAAGGGTAGAATTCTTCATCAATTATTGTAGCAATTCAAGATCCATTGTCATGTCAAGGTTATCAAGCATCAAGCATGTTGTTGAGCCAGTGTTGTGATGTTTCACTCAAGATGCAAGACTAAGAATTATTTTACACTTAATTCAAGATCAAGATCTAAATCCTTCATGGCCAATTCATGTTAGATTTCTAAATTACAAGACATCATTCAAGGAATCATTATTCATGTCCTTATTTCATTATCTCATCATTTGGTTTAATTATCTAAATGGTGTTTGACTAAGGAAAACCCCTATTCTCTAACAATCAAATTTTTCTCTCTCTACATGTGTGATTGCAGATCTAGCTATAGCATATTTTCCAAATTTGAGTTTTTTTCAGATCATACATTGTTAGATTATGGTTCTTGCACAAAAACCCTAGTGTAGGACTAAATCGCATAGACTCACATATGAGTCCCAGTGGGAATCAAACAAGTTTTCAAGGTTTTGGAGATTTTTTTTACCACATCACTCTTCCAAGTGAACCTATGTTCATTTCCAGTTTGATATCATGATTTTTTAGTTTCATTTCCTAGGTCATTTGGCTAGGTTTTACATAGTACTCTACATCTTGCATTAATTTATGGTCTTTCCAAGCCCTAGCTTGGTGGTGAGCCCCTCTTTATTTTATAATTGTACCCTGGGACATACCTATTGCAAGATCTTTTTCTCCTTTCCATACTTTAGATTAAGATCTCTAGGGTTTTCCTTGAATGAATTATTGTGAAATGTGTTGTTCTATGTCCTAAAGCATAAAAAAATAAAATTCCATCATTTTAGGGACAAATTGTCGAGGCTTGATCCATCCACCCCTTTTTCTTTTATTTTTCTTTTTTCTTTTTGTTTAACTTTGGCAGTGTATGCTTTCACCTTGTTATTACTTCTTACATCATTTTCATGATTTTTCCTTTATGCCTATGTTGGTTTTCCATAGGTTCTTGATCTTGGGGACTTGATGATCCCTCTTGATCATTTTCATCCTATATTATTAGCATTGGTAGACTTAGACCCTCTTGATGTAAGTTTGTCTACTTTAGTGTGAGTTTGAAGCAAATTTATCTTCTCACTAAAGTAGTGGCTAAATGTAGTGTAGGAAAATGTATCTCTCTACATTTTCACAGTTTTTTTAGCCCTCGCTAAAATTGGGCTTCTTTATGCCTTATTTGGCTCTATTTTACATCCACAAGCCTTAATTAATGCATCTTTTCGAGGATAAACTTGACATATATCTAATGACCTATCATAATTCATTGATTTTGGATTTATGGCCTGGATTTAATTATCTAGGACTCATATGCCACCTTGGGGATATGGGTCCCACCTAAGTTTTAGAGCCTAGTCCTGAATTTAACATTAAACTAGCGATTTCTTGAAAAATATGTCTCAAGCTTAGCCTACTGGGACTCATACACCCAAATCAGTGTATGAGTCTCACTTAGCTTAGACCTAATTTGAATTCAATTCTTGTTAGAATTTTATTCTCCTAGATCTCATGTCAGCTTGTAGTGTTGTAATATTGGGAAATTTGACATAAACAAATATAAATACAAAGGTATTTCACATATTTTATCTTAGTAATTTTCATGAGCAAGTGTGATCTAAGAATTCAAGAATTCTATCATTATACCACATTGAATAGTGATTATTATGCATTTTGGAGCATTATTCAGGATTCAAGGATCATGTCAAAGTTATCATGCATCAATTTTCTTTTTGAGCTAAAATTTGTGATGTAGGGTTTCATGATTAAAGCAAGCATTCAAATCAAGATCCATATAATTCAAGAAAGATTCAAGATCTACATTCATGCTAGTCATTACATACAATATTGTAGCCTTTTTTCAAGGGTTTGGTGAGCTGCAATATTGCATATTTGTTCATTCATCATTCCTTCATTCTATTTCTATTCATTTAAAGGTTTGATTACCAAAACGAGGTCTAACCAAGGAAAAATGCTATCCACTAACAAAACAAAAAATTTCCCTCTCTTTGATTTGAGTTTTTTATATTTAGGTTGAAGATTAATTGAGGAGAAAGTTTTGAGAAATTTGTCAAGTTGTCAAAGTTGTCATCCACATTGCAAGATCATGGAAAATCACCTATAATTTGCAATTCAATGACTCAGACTTAGAGATTTGGCATGAAAGAAGCTATAGAAAATCATTAGAGGATACCATAGTTTCATATCAACATTGATACTAAAATTAAATTTCCACTTGTGGTGTAGGATTCCTAGTATACCCAATTTCAAATATTTCTAGTAGATCTTGAGTTCCCAGTTCTAAATTCTCATTTTTGTTAGAAATCCTAAACTGGGACTAAATCACCCCTATTGGAATAGGATTCCCATTTTTCACTAAAATTCAACATTTATGTGATTCCAAAATTCAATTCAAGACTTTTTAGTTTCCAAGTGCACTTCTGTAGTTTCTTAGTTTACTATTCTGATTTGAGTTTATTTCTAGGTCATTTGTTTAAGTTTTGCATATCATTTACATTTCTTATCTTTCCAAGCCCTTGCTTGGTTGTGAACCTCATTTTATTCTTTAATAAAACCCTATGAAATTCCTTATTTCAGATATATTTTCCCTATTCCATCCTTGGATTGATATCTCTAAAGTTTTCTTGAATGAAATTTGATGGAAATAGGTGGAAAGGTCCTAAACCCTTGTTCTATCTCTCAAAAGGATTATAGCCCACTTATTTTTCTACATTTTATTTTGGTAGACCCAACCTTTAGAATACCTTTTTTTTCTTATTTGGAGCGCATCATAGTCCTAGATATAGGTTTCATTAGCTTTCTGTTAAGTCTTGTATTAGTTTCACTTACATCTAGGGTTTCTAAATCTTGCATTAGTGAAAGTGCATATAGGTTGCATTTTTGCATCTTTCATTTCCTTGATTATTGTTTGCATGAGCTTTACAACTTGGTGTCCTATTACTAATACTATAGTGAGACATAGTTTGAGACTCATGTCATCCCATGATAGTATAATCTTCATTGTTCTTGGGTTATATATCTCTTTCACTACCAGTGTTGACACTAATTCACTAGGTATGGAGCATACCCTTAACAACTCTTTTCCTTCAAGTAGTGTGACAAGTGTTGAAACAATGGTTTCTAGTATTCCAAAAGAAAATATTAATCAAATCCATGAAGACTTAGAAAACCTACAACATCAATTGATTACTCAAAATATTTCAATCACTGTTATCCCTACAATAGATAACATACATCGCATGATTGAAAGTGAAGAAGGAATAGAACTTCCATGTAACCTAGTTCAAATTTTTGAAAAATATCTTACCTCAAGAAATAGTTGTGATTTACCTTAGAGCAATTTCCAAAGTGAAGGAGGAACTCAAATTTCTCCTCCTACAACCATTGCCTCTATTCCTACCTATACCAATCCTCAAGTTACAACAATAATGCAGCCTGCTAGTAATATGTTTCCTACCTTGGGTATTTTCGCTAGTAATCATAGAACCCTTGTGGCATCTCATGTGATATCTCCCACCACTTTACCTCCCATAAGAATTAAATTCACTTCCACCTCCAACACATATACACATCCACCATATTCACCTCCATCTCAAAATACAACCGGGTAAGTGCACAAAGATGGTTACCAAAAAGGGGATTTAAGTAAACAACTTTTTTTCTAAAATCAAGAAATACTGACCTTGGACCTAAAATTGAAGATAGTTACACTCAAAATTTTGAGATGAAACAAAAACAAGGATCGAAGTGCTTGAGTCTAATTTCTAAGCGACTAATTTATTTTTAAAATGGTTGAGATTAAAGGGTTCAAAAGCGGGACATACACAAATTGGTGTTGTTTTTGTCAGAAAATACATAACACAACAACTCTTGCATGACCCTCGTATGGTGAACTTCTTTTTAGTAATTTTAAAATCGTAATGGCCAGAAATTAGCTAACAGTATGTAGTTGATGCATGATTTTTCTAGTATTCTTTTAATGAATATTTGATTTTTTACTAATTTTCGAAGTGGACACTTCTTGAAAAACAAAATTTTGGCCGTGCTACGCCTAAAAATTTTGGAAAATTATTGATTTTGTTTTTTAAAATTTTTAGAATGGAATCTAGTTTCTAAAACTGTAATTTATTTGAAATTTCAATGAGCGGTTAATTTATAGTGAAAAAAACCACCAAATACTTCTTTTTGCCAAAAAAGAGACATACAAACAAAATAAATTATGGATGAAAGGCTTAACATTGTTAGAAAGTGAAAAAAATTACATCATTGGATAGCTAAGAGAATGCAACATTACCCAGATGTATGATTTGTCTGATATTGAACCACATGCAATCCTAAAAGTGAGCACGAACTCGATTATGTGAAATATTGTAGAATTTGTAAAAAATGTCTTTGGTCATTGGGAATGCCCTCAAAGCATTTGGGTTGGTATTCCAAGGAAAATACCAACCCTAAGGCTTGGGGATTCCCAAAGCAATATATAACGTGATCACGTTATAACGCTCTCGCATTATGTCATTGTTTACATTAAATGCCAATCTATTGAATGTTTTCTGATATATTTGTATGTTTGTATGTACATGTATGCTTGTATGTCATGTATGTATGCATGTATCCATGCTTTTATGTATGTACACATCCCTATATGTATTAATGCATGCATATTGTATGTATGCCTATATGTATGTAAGATTGTATCTAAACATGTATTTATGTATGATTGTATGGATGTAGGATTGTATGTACATATATATTATGCTTGTCTGTATGTAAGTATGTATGTATTTACGTATGTCTTTAGAGGTAGGGATAATTTTAAGAGATAGAGGGAGAGAGGGAGAAGGGGTGGAAGTGAGATTTTGAGAGAGAGGGAGTGGGAGAGAAGGGGATGGAGTGAGAGGGACCTAGCTACGTAGGGTGGGAGGGATAGAGGGAGGGAGAGAGAGGAGGGGAGGGGGAGAGAGAATTTAGAGAGAGGGAGAGCGAGAGGGGGGAGAGAGAGATGAAGAGAAAGAGAGAGTTATGTAGGTAGGGTACCAAAGGGAGAGACTTGAGAGTGTGAGAGGAGTGAGAGGGAGAGACTTGAGAGATAGGTAGTGAGATGGAGTGTGAGATAGAGGGAGTAGGAGAGAGAGAGTGTGAGTGAAAGACCTAAGAGAGGGAGAGGGTGTGGGAGGGAGTGACCTAATAGAGGTAGAGAAAGAGGGGGTGGAGTGAGAGGGACTTATCTAGGTAGGGTAGGAGAGATAGATAGAGAGAGGGGAGAGAGACAAATAGAGAGTTACCTAGGTAGGTTTCCAGAGGGAGAGACCTGAGAGAGAGGATGTGGGAGGGAGAGACATGAGAGAGAGGGAGATAGAGGGAGTGGGAGAGAGTGGGAGGGACATATAGAGGGATGGATAGAGGGAGTGAGAGAGGGTGGTAGGGATTGATTGAATGAGAGGTATGTAGAAAGATGGAGAGGGTAGATACAGACAATTAGAGAGGGTAAGAGACAGGGAGGGAGGGAGAGGCGAGATGTATAGATAGAGAGAAAGTGATAGGGGTTGAGGGTATATAGTTGAGGGATTAGGGTGAAGGACCTATAGGGTTGATGGTTTCTAGGGTATAGGGTTTAAGGGTTGAGGGTTGAGGGAATAGGGTCAATGGTAGAGGGTATTGGGTTGAGGGTATAGGGTAGAAGGTTTAAGGGTTTGGGGTTGAAGGTTGAAGGTTCTAGGTTTAAGGGTTTAGGGTCGATGGTAGAGGGTTTAGGGTATAGGTTTGAGGGTATATGGTTGAAGGATTAGGTTTAGGGTCCAATGTAAAGGGTAGAGTATTTAGGGGTTTGGGGTTTAGGGTTTAAGGATTGAGGGTTGAGGGATTAAGGTTTGAGGGTTGAGAATTGAGGGTTGAGGGTTTAGTGTATAGGGTAGAGGGTAGAGGGTAGAGGGTTTAAGGTTTTAGAGTTTAAGGGTTGAGGGTCCAATGTATAAGGTAGAGGTTATAGGGTTGAGTGATTAGGGTTCAAGGGTTGAGGGATTAAGGGTTGAGGGTTTAGGGATTAGGGTAGGTATTTTTCTTGGATTTAAGGGTGTAAGGGTTAAGGGATTATGGTTGAGGAATTAGGGTTTAGGGTAGAGGGTATTGGGTTAAGGGTTGAGGGTAGAGGGTAGAGGGTAGAGGGTAGAGGATAGAGGGTTTAAGCATTTAGGTTTTAAGGGTTGAGGGTTGAGGGTTGAGTGTTTAAGGGTTTTGGGTTTTGGGTTGATGGATTAGGGTATAGAAGAATAGGGAGGGACATAAATATGAGGGTTGAGGATCCAATGTATAGAGTAGAGGGTTGAGAATATAGGGTATAGGATTGACAACCTATAGGGTTGAGGGATTAGGTTATTGGGTTTAGGGTATAGGGTTGGTAGATTAGGGTTGCAAGTAGATATGGTTGAAGGATTGGGGTTAAGAGTCCAATGTATATGGTTGAGGGTATTGGGGTTGAGGGTTTAGGGTTTGAGGATTAAGGATTGAGGGATTAAGGGTGGAGGGTTGAGAATTGAGGGTTGGGTGTTTAATGTATAGGGTAGAGGTCTGAGGGTAGAGGCTTTAAGGGTTGAGGGTTGAGGGTGGACAACTGAGGGTCCAAGGTATATGGTAGAGAGTATAGGGGTTGAGGGATTGGGGTAGAGTGTTTACTAAGTTGGTGTAAGGGTTGAGGGATTAGGGTTGAGGGTAGTGTTGACGCAAGATTTTGTAGGGGGAAATAGTCTTAGGGGAAACTTAGTTACTGGGGGACATAGTGTGCTTAGCTAAGTGACCTCTAGATTTTATCAAAGCCGACTCTTCATTTTTAGTGGGGAGGTAAAGGGTTAGAAAGACAACAGGAAATATTAAAATCTATACTAAAGGCGATGCACCAAAATCATGAATGAAACCACTTGAGCATAGTGCCAAAATCAAAGGCTCGAACACTAAACTATTGTCTATCAAATAGATTAACCAAAAGCACTTCAAACATAAGAATAACCTTTAATTACATAGCATAATCTAACACAACTTCAGCCAACATAGAAGATTCAAACATGATCTGTATTTATTAAGTTGTAGAAGATTACAAAAGCTAAAGAATAGGCATTCATATGCTATAGGAAAATAAAAGCACAATCTAAATATCTTATGAAATGCATGAAGAAGAGAAAAGGCCAAATTAATTGGTATAGTCTGCAAACTTCAAGTTTAACAAAATATTACAAAGGAAATTCCCAGTGCTCATGAAGTTTTTGTCTATCCAACAACCTAAATAAAGAGAAGAATATCTTCTTAAATAAGCCAGCCCACCGCCTAAAAACCACGATGAGAAAAATTTATGGGCCAAAAATTGATGTCCCAGATCACCTCGAGCCATCACTGAATAGGAAGATCACCTAGTAGTGCACCAAAAAACTCATCCTTCGAGAAAAAAACACCATGCAACAACAACATAGAGCACGTAGTGGAAAAAGATGAAAAAATAGCAGGGTAGCAACTCCCAAATAACCGACACACAAGAAAATGCCATGCGTCGAGCACACGGAGCCTGGAAAAAGAATGAGGGATGCCCCAGTGAAAAAGTCCAAGAGGAAGCCGTATGGGTGATGCCGAGAAAAATTAACTACAAAGTGGGCCCAGGTCGGGAAACGGTCAAAGAAAGCCACGTGTCACACACATGCAACTCTGCAGTAGTAAAGCAATACAGAATGGTAGGAACCTCCATTAGGAGGCCATGTGGCAAACACCGAAAATTTGTGACTGATAAAAGACAAGGAAAAGCCATGAAAGAAAGATAACTGCAAAGGCTAGCAGTTCATGAAATAAAGTTCACAATTTGGTGCCTAGTAGGGACATTTTTCCTGTGGGATGGAGAACCCCAAAACCTTGGTTCAGCATCCCATTATTGCTCATAGCTGAGAGAGGGCAGCTTGCAAGCCGGTCCAGACTTTATTTGATAGCATAGAGAGGGCTCACAGATTTTTGTGTGCCAATTTCAGATCAATGATTGCCTTAAAAATCAATTCCCCAGATACCTTCGCCTCCAATTCAAGCTGGAAAAAGAGTTGCGCTAGTTGATGCATGATACCTTCAATATTTTTGGCGGTCGGAGACTTATCAAAAGATTGGAAAATGGAGAGGTCATGTTTCTTCTCCTCAATTCTTGCAATTATGTTCTCGACACCTACTACCATCTAATATGTGATGAAGGGAAAAGGGAGGCCTGGCTGAGTTAAATGGGAAAATTTCTCCTGCATGTCACTGGTAATTTGATTCAATTTGGCTTTGCACTCTGCTACATGTTGTCTAGCCTCATGCATGGAAATGAGAATGTTTATGCCCATGGCCACCATTGTTAATCATCAATACCCATGCCACTCAAAGCCTCATCAAAATTTGTATATAGCTTACCCAACAAATGTCTGGCTTGTGGAACTTTATTGGAAGTCATTTCCTACACATCCTACATTGTTTCACCATATGTCCCACTTAGGCTGGTTTCTTGCGCCATAAACTTCAAGGTGGGCTACAAAGTAAGGCATAATGCCTTGACCTTATCCCAATATGATGCATATAAATCCTTAAAAATTTCCAGTGAGCTCATTTGTGGTGCTGGAGGTTGGGTTCTCAAAAGATCTAACTCTGTAACTTTGTTGCTCAGGTCCACTTTCAACTCTGAAAAGCTTTCATCCAATATGGATAGCTGACTCCTTAGAGTAGAAATTTACTTTTCCTTCTCTTCCAAGGCCAATTCGGCCTATTTCCTCTTTTACATTTCTGACTCTAGAGCATCATTTATCTCATTCACCTCCTCAGTGGTACTCTGACGGAGCTACTTCATGCCATCATTTACCTGTGTTAACTCCTATTGTAGGGACGCCTCAGTCACATGACTTTGCTGAACCTCATTTTGTAGGGTTGGAACAATATCCGCACCCATAGCCTGAAGCTATTTGATCTTGCTTTCAAAAACACTCCTCTCCTTTTGCAGGTGATCAATGTCATTTTCCTGGACCTTATAATTGTTATCCCAAATATCACCCTTGCCTTTTAGCTCCTTCAATTTCTCCTCCTTTTTCCTTGCCTGGCGATTGAGCTTGAGGAAGTCAGTTGTCACTACCCTCCGAGTCTCCTCCATCAACTCAACTTTATCCTATGGGAAAGCATGTTGCAAGTCCATCCCAATGGTGTTGACAAAATAATCGCTCAGCAGCGTTTCTCTAACTGGTTTGATCACATTGGGGGTGATCTTTGCAAACATCAGTGAATTATGACTCTCGTTGAATACTATTTGCAAAAGAGGCTCTTCTTGTTTTCTGCATCCTTTTCTCTTCATTTTTGAATTTGTCTTGCATGGGTGCTCTTGTTTGCATCCACTTGGGAAAAATATTCCTAGGAAGAAATACCCAGTCCATGAACAAAATGAAACTCCCAAGGGACTACTAGTGGGAAGGAAAGTGTACTCAATGCATCGGTGGACTTGCTAGGCCTCATAATAACTATCAGCAAGAAGGGTGGAATAAATTGGCCACTCGGAGATGACAGCAACACGGTAGGAGGAAAGGCAGGGGAAGCACCAACTGAAAGGCCAGGCCTTGAGGATGAAAACTATTGGCTCATAAGGTCATGGCGGGCCACCAGTTGTGTTTTAGGGGTGAAAGGGAAAGTAGGGGATGGAAAGGGAAACCCAAGAGGAAAAATACTTAACTGCCCAAGATATACAGCAACAGAAAAAGTTGTTGTAGATGAAAAAGTAGGGGCAGATGAAGAGGAGACCAGAGACATAGTAGAGAGAGAAGAGGGAGGAAATAATACCTGAGGTTCTTGAAGCACTACAGCTGATGTCACTACCTCCACAAGCTGTAATTCCTCCCCTCCAACAGACTCTCTTGTTTGCAGTTGTTTCCCCTCTAGTGAATCCTCAAGGTTCACAATTACCTTTGACCTATGACTGAAACTTATTTGCCTCTTCCTACCTGATTTAGAGGAGCTGGAAGGCTCTGCTATTTGTGGTATTAGAAGAGTCATCCTACTAGGAATGCTATCCACTGACAGTCACCCTGTGTGTTGGATCTTTTTCAGCAACATGAGCCTTCTGGGTTACCTCCTCACCAAACTCTATGGCAGCACTTCTCCTCTCAAAGAACTTATCAAACTTTGAAGGGTTTGGAGAGTTCTCATTGTTTTGGGTGTTTGTTAACCCATATATCATCAAGTTTATCATCCAAGGCCTCATCTTGGAAAAACCCATTTGTTGTCTTTATCTCTTTCCTATATATCCAAAATTCTCTAATTCTTTCGGGCTTCTATTTGACCTTACCCAACTGGCTACATAGGTACAGACTCATCTTCTCATTTTGGCTGGGCTTCCCCATAATGTGGTAAAAATTCAGCCACAACAGTTGATTGTCCTTAGTAGGTGAATATTCAAGGCCTACATAAAACTTGAAATTCCCCTCTTCAACATTTCTTCGAGGGTCCCAAAATGGCTGAGGTTGGTGTGAAATTCTTATGCCAACCTCCAAAAGATTATTTTCCATATTGTATTGCCATGTGTCATTGATAACTAACCACCGAAGATGACCGAACTTAGACTACAAAATCTTCGAGGTGTTAATCCTCGAAGTCCTTTTCTTAACTAGCGATACAGAGCTGAACATGACCTGCAACATTAAATAGGAAGTTAAATGCCTTCCTCCGCAGTAGTCATTTTCAATATTACATAGCTATCGTAATGCCTCCAGGACCAGCACTCTACCGAAAAGAAGCGTGAGAGCCAGAAGGGTTCCCAGACAAAACCTCGCATATGGAGCAAAGTGAAATCCATACCAAAGAATCAATCACAGGGTGGCAAGAGGTTTCCCAACCATGATTTTTGTCTTGGTGATAGATGCATGGACATGCTGCTCCTAGACCAATCCAAATCCTACAAAGTCGGAGCTAGGAACGATTTTGAAAATGCATAATAATCAAAATTTTTTGAAAGGACGGGAGTCCATGTCAAAATTGGCTTCCTCGCACCACTTTCATCAAAAACAACCAAGGCCATGAACTGATTGAAATAATCAGGATCATTCCATCAATTATAACCTTTACGAAGTCCATAAGCGGAGGTGTATTTTTCTTCCTCAACATAAGGCCGAAATACACTTGGAATTCAAAGACCTGCTTGTCTGTATCCAGCCCACAAACTAGTGCCAACTTAGAACAGATGGAAGAAGACCCCTATTTTAAAGAACCTAGAGCAATTGGGAATCTAGGAGGTACTAGAACATTTGTTAGCTAAGCAGTTTTAGTGTGATAAAACTATTGCACCATCCAGACCGTTCCCCACTTATCATGCATCCTTTGAATGTCAAAATTTTCAACATTTTTGAGTGACGCGAGTGGGATGCATAACATATCTTGCAGGGCTTGGGGACTGATAACTACCCTCAAATTAGGGCCACTTATAACTCCAGTCTGGGGATCAAAGCTTTCTGCGCAAGTCGCCACAATTTCTAGATAGTAATGCACTAGAGGAACCATATATTGGGGAAGCCCACAGTCCCACAAACGTCTGTGAAAAGGATCAAATATCTTCTTCATCTTTTCACATGTAGTTTCCCTCAAGCTCTTGGGATTCTGAGATAGCTGAGGGTCCAAAACATTGTCCCAATCCTCCAATACTAGTGCTTGATTTCTAAGAGGAACCGTGCCCATTTTTTTCCGATCCACTTGAATGGTAAAGGGCCAGGATGGATTTGTTGGGATGCCTAGAGTAGCATAAAAATATTGGCCATATATGTCTACACAGAGTGTCATCAATCTTCGCTCATTAATACTCTTTCGGACAAGGGCCTGTGTAGAACTTTCTGCAATATCAGCCATTTTTCCTGTATTCGCAAGAGGCTTCACAAACATTTGCGAATTTCTTAGCTTCTGAAAATGTTTATCTTCTTTGCGAATGATTTATCCGTTTTCACGCTGCGATAAACTCTCTCAATAAATTCCTTTCGCATGCCCAACCCGCTTTTTCATTTTCGTGAAAAATGGCTTGGCAAGTGTACGTGCTAACTTTTCACATTTAGTTGCTACATGCACCACCAAATTTTTTGTGGGTGCAAAGAGATCACCAACTTGCCAAAATACTCCTCACATTTAAGGGATATGACTTTGCATGAGGTGGCACCTGATTTTTCTTGGAAAATGCACCAAGACAACCCTACCATATCTTTCACAAGCTCCTTTATATTTACTAATTTCCTAATCATACTTGGGCGCATCACCCAATAGCTTGCTCCAAATATTTACCTTGATTCAATCGAGACAGTTGCTCATCACGCTGACACTTGGCCAATCTTCATATAAAATGGTGACTCCAACAGAGAAATTTACAATTGTACCTCACCATTCCCATCACATCACACACCCCGACACTGATTATCAAGGCCCAATAGCACCATTTTCCTCTGATGAAAACATAGCTTGCTTTATTGGGAAAACCTCGAATAGTCTATAAATAGGGCCCTTAGCAACCTTGCTAATCACAATTACTTTCAACATTTTCATTTAGTAGGCCCTAGTTAATCTTAGCAATTTCATCCTCTAGCTAGAGTAGCAAGCAATATAGAGACACCAATTAGACTAGTTTGTAAAAAGACCCAGGTCACATTCTTAGGAAAGGTTAGGTGAAAGTGCTTGAAGCATATGATAGGTATAAGAAACATGTTATATGTAAAGTCAATCAAATGGGTCCTCGACAAAGACTGTGTAGAATACGAGGATCAATACAAGGTCAACACCAACATTTTCTCCCACTTTGTTGCTTCGCTCTTATACATCAGCATTTCCAAACATAAAATTCTGAAGCTGACCAAGCAAGTCTTCCCTCAATGTCACTTGGGAGGACTGGAGCAAGTAGTGAGGGCCACCGTATTTGATCATGGGGTCCCTTACATTTGAAACCTCCATCAGTTGCTGCTTCATGGAGGACCTGTGCCAACTAGGCCCTTTTTGTTTAGTATTGAGTTGGAGACCCACGAGGAACATCACTCCAAGGTTTGTGTTGGCTGCTACTTTCTGATGCAGATACATCATATTGAACCTTTCTAGAACATGCAGTGGTACAAGGAGTTCAAAAGAATGGTGTTTCCTCACCTTGCACCACCGCCTGCTGCTATCATTGTTGGTCGTTCCTCTGGTTGAGAATTGAGAAAAGATAATCCCAATTTTGGTTTTTTCCTTTTTTCCTGCCTCTACCTCCCTAGTGCATATATATGTATATTTGATATATGGCCACTAGCCTCGATCGGATATAATGTAAATGTTCTAGAAATAATATAATATGCAAGTTTTTCATATCTTGGCTCATTTTCAATGTATCTCAATTTCTTGCAATATTGTTGTTTTTCAAAAAGCACTGAGAAAACCCAAAACTTAAAGCAGGAAAAATAATTACATATTTACAATTTACAAACCCATTGTATAATCAGAACTAATTAAACTTCTTAAGATGTATTCCATTAACTGGAATACCCAAAGCATTGTCTTCCATGTCTTCTAACTCGAAAGAGTTAAACTATTTGCACTAAAAAAAATTGAAAGGCCCTTCCTAGAGACTATCAAACTTTTCGTGTTGGTCGACCTTTGCTCCATGCTTGTTGAACTTGAGCACCAAGTCCCCACATTGTAGCTCCTAGTCTGATGCCTTTTTATCAAACCATTTCTTCACCACTTGCTGGCAACTGTTCATCGCTTCAAGAGCGTTCTCTCTCTTCTCCTCAACCTTGAATAATTCAAAAAACTGTACCTCCATAGCTCTATTCTGTTCAATTTCCAGGGATTTCCATAGCGATAGGCAGCAATGCCTCCTTCCCATACACCATCTCATAAGGAGATGTCTTTAATATCTGCTTGGGCATGATGCAATCCACCCACAACATTGTTTAGAGGTTCTTATGTCATTCCCTCTGGTGTTCTGAGACTATCCTCTTGATTAACCTCATTATGTTTTTATTTGTGGATTTCAAGAGGCCATTCCCCTGAAGGTAATAGTTGGAAGATGTTTTCAAGAAAACCCCATACTTTAATGCAAATTGGCTCATCTTAGAGCCAAGAAAATCCTTAGCATTATCAGAGATTATTTTTTTAGGCAGGCCAAATCTGGCTATCAGCTCCTCAAGGAAGTTAACAATTTCTATTTATTTTGCATTCTTTAATGGCACAGCCTCTGCCCATCTGGTGAAATAATCAGTTGCAGTCAATATCCACCTATATCCAGCTAATGGAAAAGGGTTAATTATCCCAATGAAGTCTAGACCCCATTAAGCAAAAGGTTCCTCCACTAGTATGGGTCTTAGCGGGGTGATCCCACAATAATGGGTTACACTTTTTGGCCAAACTTGACATTGAAATAAACATTTTTCACCAGATCTTCACTTCCGTATGCCTATAAAAGCTAAACCATTAGAAATTTGAAGATGAAGCAAACTAGTTATTTGTGATATTTTGTGTTGAGAATATAATTATATTTAAAAATAAAAATAAAAATAAAATTGTGAATTATTTTATGTAGTTTTTATTAACTTATTTTTTTTACTAAACATCATTTTCAAAAACTGATGCTTACTTTCGACTGCGTAACTTTTTTTATAGAAAGCATACAATTCTAATTTTTTTAATATAGTGTTTTCACACAATTATCCAGGGGATGGATACTTTTCATAATTTTTTGTTGCATATATATTTTTTAATTAATTTTCTAATTCAGAGTAATTATAATTTGAATATATTATACTTTCAGCTGCATAACTTTTTTTGTATTCATTTGAATTAACTTATTCTTTTTTTGTTGGAAGAAGGAAATCAATAGCTAGTGTAAATGGATTTTTAAGAATTTTTTTTCTTTCTTTTCCTATTTTTCCGTATGTGTGAAATAAAGACCTCGATGTTCATTGAAAAACATACATTCACAAGAAATAAAAAATAAATATAATAATAAAATTAAATATATTTAAAATTATACTTTTTGGGAAGCTTATAATAAGGACTACATATTTACAAAAAAATAATTTTAAATTAATTAATTTGATCCCCTAAAAGGTAAATCAAAAGTGGTTTTTTATCAGCATTTTGATAGGTGTAGAGGAGACTCCATTATAGGTATGGTTTTAAACTAGCAGCTTTCTATCCAAGGTGGTTTGATATAAGTGGGTTTGATCAAACCCTCTTCAATTAGAATCCTAAAAATGGAACCTTTTTAAGGCTTAAATCATTATATTTTCTAAAAATATGTGATTTCAACAAAAATCAGGATGTCCCAAAAAGTGTAACCCATTATTGTGGTAGCACCCAGTAGCATAGCAACATTCTTTCTTTCTTTTTCCAACATAAAATTGAAACTCATTGCAAGACTTTACTAATGAAAATGAATCATTGAATAGTGTTGGCCAGAAATAACTAGCACATATGATTTTCATTGTGGTAGTTCTTGTATAAAAGTGCCCTCTAGCCTGGCCATTGTGATATTGATCTAATATTCTTTTGGCTTGTTCCTCATTCACACATCTTAGCAGGACACCATTAAAATTTCTTTTGAAAAGTACTCCTTCTAAGAGAACATAGTTTCTATTTTGCAATCGATAGAACCATCTTCTAAAGGAAGGGAGATTGGTTGGATACCTTCCTATTTGCATGAAATTTATCCTATACTCTAGCCAATCTTCTTTGGAACTTTCTTCATTTAGTAACATAGGTTTTGAGACTTCGGGCTCTACCACTAGTCCATTTTTTTCGGCAAGGTACTCGCAAAGTCCTTTTCCCTTAACAGTTTTGATAGGCCTGATCTCAATATCATATTCTAGGATCTTGGTGATCTAGTTAGCTCTTTTCTCAGTGATCTCTCCTTCCATAATATATTCCTGCACACTAGGATGTGGTACACATACAACCACCTTATTGCAGGATATCAGATGTTGGAACTTCTTAAGCCCTTGCACAATAGCAAAGGCCTGATTTTCTACAAAACTGTATTTCACCTCATACTCCTTTAAGGTGTGCGAGTAGAAAGCAATAGGAGATTCCTTTTTATTTTCATCATCATTCTGCATAAGAATAGTGGCAATATTGTTGCCACCACAAAAAACATACATGATAAAATCCTTAGACAGGTCTAGGTTGATTAATATAGGGGTTGAAGAAATGACCACTTTTATAAGCTCAAAAAAATTTCTAGCCTCCACCATCCACTTGAAAATCTGGTCCTTTTTCAGCATTAAGGTAATTGACCGAATGATCCCTACAAAGTCTACAATGAATCGACTGATGAAATTGACCTTACCTAGAAAATATTGCACTCCTTTCTTATTCATGGGAAAGGGGAGCTCCCTGATTGCATCAACTCATTCCAAATCAATAGTGATTCCCTCCTTTGAGACAACATATCCCAATAGCTTCCCCTGAGGGACTCCAAACACACATTTCTTCGGATTTAGAGAAATCGTGAATTCCTGGCACTTCTGGAAGACAAGATCTAAAAGATCAAATTGATCATCGATAGATTTGGAAAACACTATCAAATCATCCAAATAGATAAGTATAATTTTATGAATCAAATCCTTAAAGGCAATATCCATAGATCTTTGAAAATTGGCTCCATCATTTGAAAGTCCAAAGGACATTTTAGCATATGCATATGTTCCCCACTTTGTGGTGAGCGCTATTTTGTGTTGGTCTTCCTCCTTTACACGAATCTAATTATAGCCCGAAAAACCATCCAACATAGAAAATATTTCAAAACTAGCTACGGTTTGTAGAATTACCTCCATAGAAGGCAGTGGGTAATGATCCTTCAGGGATGCCCTATTTAAGTCTTGAAAGTCAACAGATAGTCATATATCACCATTCTTCTTTAGGACTCACACCAGGCTAGACACCAAGTGCTATGCTTGATTGGAAACACTATTCAAGATGCAATCAACTTATTCAACTCTTGTGACATGAGCAACTCAATATTCAGGTTCACAGGCCTCTTCCTCTGACGAATGGGCCTCGCTCCTTCCAGTAGCTCAATTGTATGATGAATAATCTCAGGATCATATCCCTTAAGATCATCATATGACTAGGATACTACACTCGGATATTCCTCATAGAAGTACTTTAGCATGTATTTATTCTTCTAAGATACTCCCTTACCAACCTTGAGCTTTTTGTCTTCTCTGATATACAAATTGGTGTAGTCACCTTTTTCAACTACAAGCTTTCTTTTATCTTTCCTTGCATCATCAGAATCAAAAAGACTGTCCAAAAGAAACTAGGCCTCTACGAAGCTTATTGGATTTCAATTGGATTACTTTATCTCCGTAGGCTTCGGCGATCTTTGATTGAAATTGGTTAGAAAATTCCCCAAATGACTGGAGAAATGACACAATATGAGCCTTTCTATCGAATACTTGCCAATCTTGATCATTGTTTGGAATAGCAGGTCATACAATTACTCTCACAACCTGTTTAATTTTTAACAACCCGAAGGCTGGCTCAAATTGAGCCTCGACCGTTGCCATCCAGTTAGCTTTGGAGTTGTTCTCTCTTGGTATAGCCTGAATATTAAATGCCTCAAAGATTTCAATAAGATCTGAGATCCTAAGCCATTATGATCACATACAGACATTCTTTACAACTAAAACCCCTTGGATTTGGTTGACCAGAAACTCTAAATCTCCAAACTCCTTTATTTTCTTTGCACCCATTTGTTCAACAAGGCTTAAACCATAAACAAGACCTTCATATTCATCTTTGTTATTTCAGCATGTGAACTGGAAGCGATAAGACCTCAAGGTCTTTTCTTCGGATGGAGATGTCAAACACATTCCTACTCTAGCTCCTACTCTACATCTTTCTCCATTGAAGTGCAAAAAACATAACTCTAAGGATGTTTCGCCTTCTGACTCTTTACTAAGTATGGGCATAATCTATCCTTCCTCATGAATGATATAGGTTCCAAGGCCAGTTGCATGATAATTTCCAAAAGGGTATGTGTCTATAAACTCATTTAACAAAGTTTCTTCACTCTTCATCTGGGAGCTAGTTGCTTCTTCTTGCTCCAGAAATTCAACATTGAACCTCTCTTCCTAGGTAAATGAAGTATGTGCCGCTTCAAAGTTTATCAGGGCCTCATCAGCAACATGTTCGAAATGAAAATTTTATGACAATAGTTTCATCTTAGCTCCATGTTTGGTTCTAAAGATTAGGTGTTACCAGTTCTGTGCTAGATATCCTCCAATATTTGTTGTGAACTCCCAAGACAAACATATCCCAAATAGAGGAGGGATGTCAATAAGCACAGTATCCTAGTTCACAGTGATACTAGGGTAGGAAAACAATGTCATAGGCAATCCCTTGATTACCCTGACAGTATCAACTTTATTTCCATCTAGTTGCATGAATCTATTGTTAAGAGACTCAAATTTTAACCCCAAAGCATCAGCTACTTGCTTAGGTATGATAGTGGTGCGAGCACCAGATTCAATCATATAAATATGTAATAAATTATCGCCAATGATAAGCACTAGAAAGAAAGGATTAGGTTTAGGCTTACTCTCTTTTCCGACTTCGAACTTTTCTTTTGGTTGATTCATGAGCACTTTATGCAGGTTCGTCTTGGATGTCTTTTCTTCACTCACCTGACTAAGCATATTCACATCTTCTTCTCTCGATAATTCTTTCTATAATAGCACCTTTTTCTCCGGAATAGCCAGGATATCCCACAAAGAAACATTAGCAGAGGATTTCTTTAGTTGTTCCACCACATTGAACTATGATCATGACTAATGATTCACGGTTGCTTGCTCCTTCGGCCTAGCAGCTGGTGCATCTGGCTTTCTGACAACAACTAGGGTTATCACTAGAGCTTTTTCTTTTGGAGGAGGTGATTTGAAGAACTGGGAGCAACCACTTTAGACTATGGTGGAACTGAGGGTAGATTTTCTAACAGATTGGGCATTGACTTGGATGGACCATCAGTCAGTGAAGAGGTGAATTCTCCATTGAGTATCTGCTTTGAATGTGTGTTGTAGTATGATTGTACTCGGGGCACTTGCATTATAGGAATTTCATTCAGTAATATTGACTCTTCTCCTTCCATCCATGAAAATAGTGCTTGATTTGGAACTATGTCTAGCTCCTTCTCTATGGACATCCCTTGCATTTCAGCAAAGAGGATTGCATTATCCATCTACTAAGAGGCATATGACTGGTTTATGGGAGTAGATACGTTACCTTGGCTATCTTGCTCCATAATAATTTTTTACAAATTCCTTCACGGACAATTTTGGGGCATTTGTGCATCATTGAAAGGAAAACACCATGAATTAGTATCTTTGGCTAGGTTATTTTGTCTTGCAACTATCTCTTTACTTGAACTAGGATGGATGGTTTACATCGACAAGGTCGTTGGAACAACCTGGTTGTTCGGCTGAGCTTGAGCATTGCCACACGATCTATCTTGCTACTGATTTGACTAGTAAGGATTTTTTCACCTTGATAATTTTGGTAAGCTAGCTTTTGACACGTATACTATTGTTGATTCATGGTAGCTAATTCATTTTTCATAGTGTGCATTTGTTCTCTCATCTATTTCATCTCGGTTGTCAAGGGGTTAGGCACTAGAGCTACACTCAACGTCATTCCCGGGTACACGTACATAGACTAGGGAGGAGTTGCAGGAGTGTTGGTATAAGTTGCTTCAGCTTCCACGACATTGAATTCTAGGAACAATGGCATGATGGGTCTTGGTGCCAACTTTCTAGTAGTAATAAGGTTATAATTTGTAGTGACAGCAAGACCATAAGCATCAGGTAGAGTATTTCTGCCAAGAGCCTATAGCATCATGGAAATATCAGCATTAATCGACTTTAAGTAGAACATGGATGCCAAATTTGGAGGCGACTGACTACCAACAGGAACTCTCTACCAAGTCGAATGATACTGCACATTGAAGTTAGATAGAGCTTCATGAGGAGCTCGCTTTATGCTGGCCAACTGATGATATAGTGAAAACTTGTCACCAACATTTGAAAATCACTTGTAGAACGAGTCTCCAAGGCCATCCCAAGTAGCAATTGGTAACACCATGCACCAGACAAACGTTCGCCACATCTTTCAAATGCTCCATCGGAGTCTTTGATTCATCTACAAAAAACTTAGGAATAGCTTTTAAAGCAGAAGTGGGGATTAGATCCCATACTGTAGGAGGCACAAGCGCTACTAAAGGACTACCAGCGTCCTAGCCTACATAATTCCTAATGTCCATAGGTGCAAGAGACGAAGAAGAAGGGGAAGGTGAAGGACTACCTCATCGAACTATCAGGCAAAAAAAAACTAATGGTGGTACGAGTAGGCTAGGGAATCTTGTAGATTGTGACCTAGTTATGGGCCTATGGTTCATACACACTTTTATCAAGCAAACGTGGTAGTTTGCGTCCCACTGAGTGTGCCAGAAAAAGAACTATTGATGCAAGATTTTGTAGGGGCAGTAGTCTTATGGAAAACTTAGCTATTGGGGGACATAGTGTGCTTAGCTAAGTGACCTCCGGATTTTATTGAAGTCGGCTCTTCATTTTTAGTGGGGAGGTAAAGGGTTAGAAAGACAACTGGAAATATTAAAATCTATACTAAAGGTGATGCACCAAAATAATGAATGAAACCACTTGAGCATAGTGTCAAAAGCAAAGGCTCAAACACTAAACTATTGTCTATCAAGTAGATTACCTAAAAGCACTTGAAACATAAGAATAACCTTTAATTGCATAGCATAATCTAGCACAACTTCAGCCAGTACAGAAGATTCAAACATTATATGTATTTATTAAGCTAAAGAACAGGCATTCATATGCTATAGAAAAATAAAAGCACAGTCTAAATATCTTATGAAATGCATGAAAAACACAAAAGGCTGAATTGATTGGCATAGTCTACAAAATTCAAGTTTAACAAAATATTACAAAGGAAATTCCTAGTGCTCGAGAAGTTTTTGTCTATCCAACAACCTAAATAAAGAGAAGAAGAGCTGCTTAAATAAGCCAGCCCACCACGATCAGAAAGATGCTTGGGCCACAAATCGACATCCCAGATCACCTCGAGCCATCACTGAACAAGAAGATTGCCCAGTAGTGCGCCAACAAACCTGTCCTTCAAGAAAACAATGCCATGCAATAGCAATAGAGAGCACACGACAACACAAGAGGAAAAAATGGCAGGGCAGAAACTCCCAGATAATCGACGCACAAGAAAATGCCACACATCAAGCACATGCATCCAGGCAAAAGAATGAGGGATACTGAATGAAAATATCTGAGAGTAAGCCACATGGGCAACGCCAAGCAAAAGTAACTACAAAGTGGGCCCAGCTCAGGAAATGGTCAAAGAAAGCCATGCATCACACACACAAAACTCGACAGCGGTAAAGTGATATGGAATGATAGGAACCTCCGATAGGAGGCCACGTGGAAAATACCGAAAAGTTGTGAGCGATAAAATACAAGGCGAAGCCACAAAGGAAAGATAACCGCAAAGGCTAGTGGTTTGTGAAATAAAATTCACAGGTAGAGGGTAGATGATTGAGGGTAGAGGGTACAGGGTTTAAGGGATGAGGGTTTAGGGTTTAGGGTTGAGTGTTTAAGGGTTTATAGGGCAGTTGTTAGAGGGTTGAGGGTTTAAGTGTCGATGGTTTAGGGTTGAGGGTAGAGGATTGAGGGTATAGGGTTGGGGGATTAGGGTTGAGGGTCCAATGTATAGGGTAGAGGGTATAGGTGTTGAGGGATTAGTGTTTAAGGGTTGAGGGATTAAGGGTCAAGAGGGTTGAGGGATTAGGGTAGAGAGTTTACTAAGTCAGTTTAAGGGTTGAGGGTAGAGGGTAGAGGGCAGAGGGTTTAAGGTTTTAGGGTTTAAGGGATGAGGGTTTAGGGTTTAGGGTTTAGGGTTGAGTGTTTAAGGGTTTATAGGGCATATGGTAGAGGGTTGAGGGTTTAAGGGTTGAGGGTTTAGGGTTGAGGGTAGAGAATTGAGGGTATAGGGTTGGTGGATCAGGGTTTAGGGTCAAATGTATAGGGAAGAGGGTATAGGGGTTGAGGGATTAGTATTTAAGGGTTGGGGGATTAAGGGGCAAGAGGGTTGAGGGATTAGGGTAGAGAGTTTACTAAGTGGGTTTAAGGATTTCAGGGTTGGGAATTAGGGTTGACAATAGGGGATAGAGGATTTAGGGTAGAGGGTAGAGGGTTTAAGGGTTTAGGGTTTAAGGGATGAGGGTTTAGGGTTTGATGTAAGGGTTTATAGGGTAGAGGTTAGATGGTTTAAGTGTTGAGGTTTGAAGGTTGAGGATAGAGGATTCAAGGTACAGGGTTAGGGGATTAAGGTTAAGGGTCTAATGTATAGGGTAGAGGGTATAGGGGTTGAGGTAATAGGGTGTAAGGGTTGAGTGATTAAGGGTTAAGAGGGTTGAGGGATTAGGGTAGAGATCTTACTAAGTGGGTTTAAGAGTTAAAGAGCTGGAGGATTAGGGGTGAGGGTAGAGGGTAGAGGATTGAGGTAGAAAGTATAGGGTTTAAGGGTTTAGAGTTTAAGGGTTGATGGTTTAGGGTTGAGTGTTTAAGGATTTATAGGGTAGAGGATAGAGGGTAGATGGTTTGATGGTTGAGGGTTTAAGGTTGAGGGTGGAGGATTGAGGGTATAGGACTACGATATTAGGGTTAAGGGTCAATTGCGTAGGGTAGAGGTTATAGGGGTTGAGGGAAAAGGGTTTAAGGGTTGAGGGATTAAGAGGGTATAGGGGTTGAGGGATTAGGGTTTAAAGGTTGAGGGTTGAGGGTTGAGGTATTAAGAGGGTATAAGGGTTGAGGGATTAGCGTTTAAGAGTTGAGGGTTGAGGGTTTAGTGATTACAAGTGTATAAGGGTTGAGGAATTAGGGTTTAAGGGTTGAGGCTTGAGGGTTGAGGATTAAGAGGTTATAGGTGTTGAGGGATTAGGGTTTAAGGGTTGAGGGTTGATGGTTGAGGGTTGATAGATTATGAGGGTATAGGGGTTGAGGGATTAAGGTTTAAGGGTTGAGCTTTTTGGGATTAAGAGGTTATAGGTGTTGAGGGATTAGGGTTTAAGGGTTTAGGGTTGAGTGTTGAGGGATTAAGAGGGTATAGGGGTTGAGGGATTAGGGTTTAAGGGTTGAGGGATTAGGGTTTAAGAGTTGAGGGTTTAGTGATTACAAGTGTATAAGAGTTGAGGGATTAGGGTTTAAGGGTTGAGGATTAAGAGGTTATAGGTGTTGAGGGATTAGGGTTTAAGGGTTGAGGGTTGATGGTTGAGGATTGATAGATTATGAGGGTATAGGGGTCGAGGGATTAGGGTTTAAGGGTTGAGCTTTTGGGGATTAATAGGTTATAGTGTTGAGGTATTAGGGTTTAAGGGTTTAGGGTTGAGTGTTGAGGGATTAAGAGGGTATAGGGGTTGAGGGATTAGGTTTTAAGGGTTAGGTGTTGAGGGTTGAGGGATTAAGAGGGTATAGGGGTTGAGGGATTAGGTTTTAAGGGTTGAGGGTTGAGGGTTGAGGGATTAAGAAGTTATAGGTATCAAGGGATTAGGGTTTAAGGGTTCAGGTTTCAAGGTTCAGGGTTCAGAGTTCAAGGATTAAGAGGGTAAAGGGGTTGTGGTTTTGGGGTTTAAGGGTTGCAGTTTGAGAGTTGAGGGATTAAGAGGGTATAGGGGTTGAGGGATTAGGGTTTAAGGGTTGAGGGTTGAGGGATTAAGAGGTTATAGGTGTTGAGGGATTAAGGTTTAAGGGTTGAGGTTTGAGGGTTGAGGGTTGAGGGATTAAGAGGGTATAGGGGTTGGGGGATTAGGGTTTAAGGGTTGAGGTTTGAGGGTTGAGGGATTAAGAGGGTATAGGGATTGATGGATTAGGGTTTAAGGGTTGAGGATTAAGGGTTTAGGGATTAAGAGGTTATAAGTGTTGAGGGATTAGGGTTTAAGGGATGAGGTTTGAGGTTTGAGGTTTGAGGGTTGAGGGATTAAGAGGGTATTTGGGTTGAGGGATTAGGGTTTAAGGGTTGAGGGTTGAGGTTTGAAGGTTGGGGGTTGAGGGATTAAAAGGGTATAAGGGTTGCGGGATTAGTGTTTAAGGGTTGAGGGATTAGGAAGTTATAGGTTTTGTGGTATTAGGGTTTAAGGGTTAAGTGTTGAGGTTTGAGGGTTGTGGGATTAAGATGGTATATGGGTTAAGGGATTAGGGTTTAAGGGTGAAGGGTTAAGGGTTGAGGGATTAAGAGGGTATAGGGGTTGAGGTATTAGGGTTTAAGGGTTGAGGTTTGAGATATTAAGAGGTCATAGGTGTTAAGGAATTAGGGTTTAAGGGTTGAGGTTTGAGGTTTGAGGGTTGAGGGTTTAAGAGGGTATATGGGTTGAGGGATTAGGGTTCAAGGGTTGATGGTTGAGGGTTGAGGGATTAAGAGTGTATAGGGTTTGATGGATTAGGGTTTAAGGGTTGAGGGTTGAGGGATTAAGAGGTTATAGGTGTTGAGTGATTAGGGTTTAATGGTTGAGAGTTGAGGGTTGAGGTATTAAGAGGATATAGGGGTTGAAATATTAGAGTTTAAGGGTTGAGGTTTGAGGGATAAAGAGGCTATAGGTGTAGAGAGATTAAGTTTTAAGGGTTGAGGGTTGAGGGTTGAGGGATTATGAGGGTATAGGGGTTGAGGGTTGAGTGAGTAATAGGGTATAGGGGTTAAGGGATTAGGGTTTAATTGTTGAGAGTTGAGGGATTACTAGGTTATAGGTATTGAGGGATTAGGGTTTAAGGGTTGAGGGTTGAGGGTTGAGGGTTGAGGGTTGAGGGTTGAGGGTTGAGGGTTGAGGGTTGAGGGATTAAGAGGGTATAGGGGTTGATGGATTATGGTTTAAGGGTTTAGGGTTTAGGGTTGAGGGATTAATAGGTTATAGGTGTTGAGGTATTAGGGTTTAAGGGTTGAGGGTTGAGGGTTGAGGGATGAAGAGCTTATAGGTGTTAAGGGATTATGGTTTAAGGTTTGAGGGTTGAGGGTTTAAGGGTTGATACTCTCCCTCCTACTCCCTCTCTCTCAGGTCTCTCTCACTCACTCCTATCTCTCTCCCCCATATCCTTAACCCTTAACTCTGTAAACCCTTAACCTTTAAACCCTTAACTCTTAAACCCTTAACTCTTAACCCTATTCCCTATATCTCTCTCCCATTCCATCTCTCTAAAATATCACCCTCCTACCCCCTCTCCCTAAATTAGATTTCTCTTTTGCTCAATCAGTCCCACTTTCTCTTTCTACCACTCTCCCTCTCTCTCCCTCTCTCCCTCTCTCTCTGTCTTTCTCCCTCTCCCTCTCTTAGCCCTCTACCCTCTATATCTCTCCTCATACCTCTCTCTCTCTCTCTAAAATCTCTCCCTCCTACCCCCTCTCCCTCTCTTAGGTCTCTCTCATTGTTAAATCACTCCCACTCTCTTTTTCTCACACTCTCCCTCTCTCTCCCTCTCTCCCTCTGCCCCTCTCTCCCTCCGTATCTATCTCCATCTCTCCCAATCACTCTCTTTTTACAACTCTCCCTCTCCCTCCCTCTCTCTCTCTCTCCCTCTCCCTCTCTCTCTCTCTCCCACTCTGTCTCACTCCTAAATCTCTGCCCTCTATCCTTAACCCTTAACCCTTAAACCATTCACTCTTAACCTTCTACCCTCTATCTCTCTCCCACTTTTTCTCTCTCTCTCCCCTCTATCCTTAATGCTTAACCCTTTAAACCCTTAACCCTTAATCCTTTAAACCCTTAAATCTTAACCCTCTACCCTTTATCTCTCCCTCTCCTTCCCTCTCTCCCCTTTATCCTTAACCATTAACCCTTTAAACCCTTAACCCTTAAACCCTTAACCCTTTAAACCCTTAACCCTTAAACCCTTAATTCTTAACCCCCTACTCTCTATCTCTCTCCCACTCCCTCTCTCTCTCTCCTTCTATCCTTAACCCTTAACCCTTTTCTTTAAACCCTTAACCCTTAACCCTTTAAACCCTTCTTAAACCCTTAACTCACTCCTCTCCCTCCTCTCTCCCACTCTCTCTTTCTCCCACTTTCCCCCTCTCTCCCTCTCATATCTATCTCTATCTCTCCCACTATCTCTTTCTCCCACTCTCTCTCTCCCTCCCTCTCGCCCTTCTCCCCCTCTCTATCTCCCTTTCTCTCACTCTAAATCTTAATCCTCTACCCTATATCTCTCTCCCACTCTCCCTCTCTCCAACTCTCCCACTTTCTCCCACTCTCCCCCTCTCTCCCCCTCTCTATCTCCATATCTCCCACTGTCTCTTTCTCTGACTCCCCCTTTCCTCCCACACTCCCTCTCTCTCCCTCTTTCTCTCCCTCTCTCTCCCTCTAACTCTTAACCCTCTACCCTCTATCTCTCTCCCACTCTCCCTCTCTCCCACTCTCCCACTTTCTCCCACTCTCTCCCACTCTCTTTCTCCCACTCTCCCACTCTCTCCCTCCCTCTCCCTCCCTCTCTATCTCCATATCTCCCACTCTCTCTCTCCCCCACTCTCTCTTTCTCCCTCTCTCCCACTCTCTCTTTCTCCCACTCTCTCTCTCAACCATACACACTCTACCCTTAACCCTAACCCCTTAAACCCTAAAACCCTCAACCCTACCTCCCTCTCTACTATATATATCTCTCCTCTCCCTCCCTCTACCTATCTCTCTCTCTCTCATACACACACACACACTCACCTCTGTCTCCTCTACTATAATGGTACATGGGAGAGATATAGAATTAGGGTAGAGGGTATAGAAAAAGAGGGAGAAAATAAATCTATTAAAAAAACTATATTTCATATAACGCAAGCGCATTTTGAAGAAATAGAGATATGGTCATTTTAGAAAGAAATAATGCGCTCGTGTTATAACACGGGTGCATTATAACATGAGAATGTTTTGTATTGGACAAAAAATAGTAAAAAATATCAATATACCTATGATCTCAAGGCCCACATTCTACATATTCTCTTGCTTTTGTGCGTGCTCCAACAAAAAGTAGATTTTTGATGATGTTGTGAAGTGTGCAAGCATGTTTTTCACACTCCACCACCTTTTCCATGATCTTTTTACCACCTTTGCATGAACTAGCAGATTTTTCATGTTGAAATACATATAATATAAATTCAAGTTTGAATCCATTGAAAACTGATATACAATTGAAGTTTGGAGGGGAACAAGCTTTTGAAAAAGTCAAATTCTTGAGGAGTTTGAAGAAAGAAGAAGCTAAGGCTACATAATTGGGTTTAACTCCTCCATTTGAAAGTTTGGTTTTATAGGTATGTGAAGTATTTACACATTTGCATTCATTCTATTATGGCATGCTTTCATTTTTGTTGTTTTTCACATTCCATGTTGATCGTTGATTGTTTGTCATTATAACCTTAGGTTGTCAATGCACATTTCAAGTTACACAATTATCTATACTTGCCAATTACATTTTTAAACCTGATGTAGAGCATCTACTAGGATCAACAAATCATCAAGGGTACTTTTGACCCTAACTTAAATTGAAGAAGATAAACCAATAAACTCAATCATCTTTTCATCAAAATCCCTCAATTTCACTTGATTTCATATTTCCATAAAACATTAGAATTTGGCTTCAACTCTTTATCAGGCTCAAAAATAGATTAACCATCATAAAATTGATTGTAAGATAGCATAAACCTGATTAGAAACTCAAAACCATTAAATTCATTCATGATTCACTAATTCACTCTTCAACGCAACTTACATGGAAAAATAACAATAAATCATGGAAGGCAACTACCAACATATATCTAGACATCCAAGAAAATATAATCAACATGTTAATGATTGAAATAAACCAAATACACACTCACAAACCACTATTCCATCAGGCTCTTTGATTCTTGCAGTCATAACATCATTTTGCACAAGGAGTCAACTTCTGTATTTCTTGAGAGGACAACAACCAAATGATGGATTCTTGTTTTCCCCTGCACAAAACAACATGCGCACACCTTACACATCCCAAAACTAACCTACTCCACTAAACTACAAAGCCTATATTGTGGAGCAGTCATAATGAACCTTCTTAGACTCTCAAACCCTCTAGTGCACCAAAACCACATCTCTTTGAGGCATTTTTTGATTTAACAATTGAATTACCTTGTGTATTGATGCAATTAGGGGAGGTCATGTAACACAACTCAACACAAAATCAACCAACAACAACAATTCATACAATCCTTCACTTTCACCAATTCAACAGTCATCCTTGTAGCATAGCTAACTCACTCAATCAAGTATATCTTTTAGAGAAGGTCTTCTCATACCAAGACCTAACCCTTCTCAAAGTCTCAATAGGGCACAAAATAACATATAAAGAATCCACAATAGGCTTCTTTGTTACAACTTCATCAAAACTAGATTTATACACCAAGTAGACCTCAAATTAGGCCTCTTTTACAAATTACCTTATCTTAAATCCTTTTCCAAAATACCAAAATAAATAGGGAAGTAATCTATATGTTATCAAACCAAGGATTCTACCATTTTTTTCATAAAATCACTCACCAAAGTGCCAAATCACAAAACCCTCCTTTTTACCCAAGAAACTAGGGGTTTATTGAAAAAAACTCATCCAAGCCCCCCACAATATTATAAATATTTTAAAAAGGTCTAAAATGTCCTACAAAAACTCAATTCAACAAGAAACCATGCTTCCCCAACACAAAACACACTTTAGCATATCAAAACAACTCGAAATCTCATGGAAAACTCAAAATTTCACTCTAGGGCTTCATGCCCAACACCCTTTTAGACATCCCCTACACACAAAAAACATTCCCTCACCAATTTATTGATGATACAAAACCATTCCACCAATTATAGTAATCACGGTGAGTGGAATGGGCCAATTTACATAATTGAGACCTTCAAAACCCTTTAATCAGGGCACATAGACATGCAACAAGAGATTCAATCCAAACTACCAATAGAATTGGAGTTAAAGTCTCAAATAAAATGAAAAAAACTTTTAACATATTCCCTAAAGCAATTCAAGAATATTTATATTCAAAACCTCTTTGTACGGTCTGAACCAAGGCTACGAAAGACAAATAAATACAAAAAATATGAAAAAAAAAGTGATTTTTCAATTCAATCTTCCTTCAAATCTTCTAAATCAGTCTTTGCATTAATTCTCTCTAGAATATATATGATTTTTCTGACAAAACTAACTATCCTAATGTCTTCAATTGACATTTAAAATGGTATGACCGTTTTCCTTCCTCAAAATTTTCTTTTTACAACTTTACAATTTTGCCCTTTTGCACAATTGGCAACGTACCAATGTTTTTTGCAATTTTGAAATCTAAACCTTCTAAACACCTAAGAAACATCAAAATGACTCATTACAATGGAAAATGGTATTAATTCCTTATTTATAGAAAAAAATCCAAAATCCTAAAGCCTAGACAACAACTTCTTGAATTGACAATTCCCATTCAATGGTGCTCCTGCACCATGTATGCTTCCACATTTTGTATACACATATATATGACATAAGTTGACATTTTGTATGCTTGTGCATGCTTCCATTTTGAGCATATCTTGCAATCATAGGATGCCACATTACCACATTTCTTTAAGGCATTCTGGATTGAAAAACATCATGTGACCTTTGACTATGCTAGGTTAACTCTTGTACAAGATGATTGTAAGTATTCTTTATGAAGCCTTGAATGACATATATTTTGATTAACTTGAATGGATAAATTTTTGAGGAACTAATATTTGTCCCATTACCATGCTATAGGTAAAATTATCTTACATTCCAAAGAAACTAACAAAGAAGAAAATAACAGATAAAGAGAACGAAACCTTCAAAGAAAAGGAGAGAGTTCGAGTGGCGACATATCATGAAGATAAGAAATTGGAAATTATTGATGAAAACAAGCCAATTGAAGAGGAACCTCAACCATTAAAAATATAAAAGGAACTGGTAGAACAAAAGGCATGAATGAAAAATCATCATGGTAAGACAGATTCAGATACTGTAGTTGGAGACACACCCTCTATGGAAAGTGAATATGAAGGGACACAATTAAGCATAAGTGAAAATGGAGGGACACCATCTACCACAAGTGAATTTGGAGGGACATAATATCCCACAAGTGGATATTTTTGCACACCATGCAATGCATCTCAAGTTAAGAGTACATCATCACTTAGATTTGATGATGAAGGTATGTCATCATCCTCACATGAACCTCAAGGTATGACTTCTTCTCCACCGTTGATCAAAGTTATGCAATCTAGCCCACCTCAATTTAATATTGATGAAATACTTAATGTTGAGATGTATGTACCTAGGAGAACACCACCTAGAATTTTTCTTAGAAAGCCAAAGTATTTGATTAATATTGATGATGATATTTTGCAACACATGGAAAGTAAGATTTCAACATGCACTTACATAGAAGATATGCTGATAAGATTTTGTAAATTATTATTTCAAAGGCTAAGTGAAACCACAAGATGTCAACTATTTTTTGAAATGATGTGGGGTGTAAAGTATAGGAACATCATGAAGACTCTTGGGTTGAGAACATTGAATGCATCAAGTGAAGACACTACTATAAAGAATATAATGGATTTTTATGAGAGTGTGAGTAAGACCTCATGCTCAAAGGATAGTAATGTAACCTGACATGTCATTACATCAAATTTGGTAAGTTTTCAAACAAAGAGATATCGTCTCATTAGAAAGATGAGTGAACAAATGAGAATTAATAGAAAAACTTTATCAAGATCCATTCAAAGGTGGCAAAGAATTGAGGGCACTGATTCAAATGAATTATGGGCATTCTCAGGGAGACTACCATGAAAAGATAAAGAAGTTGTTGAAGCCTTGAGAACACTAATTGAAGAGTATTGTAAAAATAACACAAGGACATCTCCAAATCAAAGGGATGTTGTAATAAGGAGAATCAGTAGTTGGAACTTTGAGCCACATCCAGAGAATTTTTTAGATATGACTCAAACCCATTTTTTTCATAAATTTGAAACTGATTATCCTCAAATTAGTATTTCTCAAAGATATTTTGAAATTCTTAAACCTTTTTTATGTCAAGATAAATCACACATGCACTGCTTCTTATTATAGACTACATATTTAATTCTCTAACCATTATGATGTTTATCATTCTATATGTTTAGATTTACATACTAACAATGTTTTGTAGGATTGTGGCATAGAAGCCCCACCAAAATCTTCAGAGAGTTCTTATCAAAAAAAATATGTGAAATAGAGGATGGCCAAATATTCTAGAAGAAAACATCCTTGGATAGTTCATGCCAGCGTTGTGGTGAATTCCAACATATTCTTGTATGTCAACATATGGAAAGCACAGATGAGGTGGGACAAAAACTGGTAAAGTTCAGGAAGTATAAAATAGTGGCATATGCTACAAAAGAAGGGTCTCAAGAAAAAAAGGTGTGATTTGGTTATTAAGAATATTCTAGTGTACCATTTTATGTCCATGTTTTGTGAAAATATACTATCTGAGTATTCAATGCATACCCATAGAGCTCGATGGGTGGATACACAATTCAAACTATGCAAGGAAACCTTTCTAGTTGGAAACATAGTATCAGTGGTTGAATTTTTTGAGAAATACACTCTCCAACCACAATGTGAGGTGCAGTCAGAGTATTACAACTCCACACAAGTTTTGATATTTGTGCACATAGCATTTATTCATGCATCTGATAGTTTAATGGACCAAAGGAAGGTATTAAGGGAGTACCACTTTTAAATTAGTGATGATAGCACAAATTCTCTAGAGTTCGTGCAAGTTTGCTTCTAAATGTTCTATAGTGGTTTGGCTCAGAGGGGCATAGCATACAACCAACACATAATATGGTCAAATAACCATGTAGCATTGTTCAAGAACAAGCACATGTTCTACTGGTTGTGCAAGATGCATGTAATTATAGGTGTTCAACGTATGTCGAATTTTTTTGTCTGGGCATGGAAAGGGGGAGCATGTGTGAAAAGAGAATTAGCACGAGAAGAGTTAAAGTATAAATATAGTGCAAAATTGATAGATGCAAGATCAATCCTCGAGTGGTGTAATGCTTCGATGGGTCTAGGTAATGAAGGTACATCTTTAGTTCGTATAATTGTTTGGTTGATGGATGATAGTAACATTGCACCATATGAGGACTGTTGTGTACTAACATGATTGAGTGAGCTACACTCTCTCCTTAGATCAAATGCAGGTTCATGGAGTATCGATACACGAAATATGTCATGCTTTTGTTCTTCATGTACAATGCAAGCCTGGAATGATTGTGAGTTAGGGGAGTGGGTTGAAAAATTGTTGACAAGTTATCTTAGCCCACTTCACACGTATCGCCCTCTGACAACATTGGAACTGACACAGATGGAATCATTGGTTGAATTTGATCACATATCAGATCTAGTTCAACCGGGTAATATATCTACTTTCTTAGTTGTTGAAATTCCATATCGTTATCTTACTTTGTAGTGTATTTGTAATGTTGACTAATTTAAAGAGATTTTTTGCACGTATCAATGTAGGGAATGTTTATGTAGTTATTGTGGATGAAGACAATGAAGAGGGAACAAATTATTACTTGTGTCATTGTGTTGAGGAAAACAAGAAATTTGAGGCCCCAATTATAGATGGAGAAAACATTGAATACCCTATAGGATCATTTGTGGTTACTGTAACATAGCTTAGAAGGTACCCACATTCGGGTGTTAAAGATTGGTTGTTTCAGGGCTTTGACACACATCATAAGATTCTTCATTACACGAACCATTTCATGACATTCAATGTTTCTTTGACCAAATATTGGGGTAGACCTTTGAAAAAGACCTTGTGGAAGGTCAATGAGTTTTACCATGAGGCAATACTTGACAAAATAAAGAGTATAGAAAACCCAGATGGTTCATTGGATTAATTTGTAAGTATATGCTCATTGGTTCTTATTAATTTATACTTGTATGTACATTAATTTTTTTGATGCCATTGCTATCATATTATTTTAATTTTCTTATTTTTAAGTAACCTACCAAACATTGATTGGTGTCCCCTTGCAGAAAATGCAAATATATGAGCCATCCAAGAGAATATCAACTAGAAAAGAAATGCAACATCCTTATTTTGATGATCTTGACAAATATCAATCATGATTTTAAGCCATTAAAAAAGTGTGTGCAAATCTTTGTGAGGGAATTTCAAGTTATTCATTTGAATTTAACCTTATCATGAGAAACTATGATGTATACATTATAAGAGCATCTCAAATTTCAACTTACTCTATTCATGAGAAGTGTTGTGTGCAATAGGTATGTTGGAATTCCCAGTGAAGATGTATGACTAGGAGTGAATAGTTTGTGAGACCTACATTCCTATGTGTAAGTGCCTTCCATCTATTTTTATTTCCATTTCCATTTTGGATGCTCTTTCTTTCTCTCTTTTACTTTGTGTCTTTGTAAGTAAACTACTAAAAATTGATTAGTCTCTCATTGCAGAAAATGTTGATTTATGAGTCATCAAAGAGAATCTCAGCCAAAAATGAAATGCAACATCGTTATTTTGATGATCTTTACAAATGTCAATTCTGATTTCAATCCATTATAAAAGAGTGTGAAGATTAGCGAGGGAGTCTCAAGTTACTCAATTGAAGTTAACCTCATAATGAGGACCTATGATGTAGATATTTAAAGAGAATCTCAAATGTATGAGTGACATTGTAAAGATCTGTGAGAATGAAGTACCTAAGGAATTGTAATGATATTTAATTGTAATGATATTTATTGAAATACTATAATTTTGGAGTTCATGTTTGGTGTAGTAGCACCTTGTTCTTTAAATGCCTTCAATAGGCAAATTTGCCAAATTTGAATTTTGAAATATAAACAATGTTAAAAAGGCCATGTGAAGGTCATATGTAATGTATTAAAAGTCTCAAAGAGGTCATTAGGTGATTAGAGAAATGATATAAATCATGTAAGATCAAGAGAAACAAAGATCTTTTGTATTCTTAAAGATTTACAATCAATAAAGTCCCTATTTTAGTGATTTTATGAGGTTTTTCAGTTGTTCATTAACTTGTATGGCCTATACAGTAGTTTGAGGCCTTGAATCTTGTTTTTTAGGGTAGAATAGTGAAGTATATTTTATTTGAATCTATTTAGGAGGGTATCCATTGAGTTTATCATTAGTTTGAACTTTTTTTTCTCAACTCAGTTTGTAAACCCTCAAGATTGGGGTTTTGAGAGTCTAGATAACCAATAATAACTTCTCCACCAAATTTCATAGTTAATATTAGTCAAGTAAGTTAGTCTTAGGATGTTTTAGGTTTGTGTGTGTTTATCTATGCAAGGGAATTCAAGAAACAAAGGTGGAGTTGTTGTTATAGGGTTTTATGATGAGTTTCCAAGTGAAAAGTGTGGCTCCAAGTGGTGTTTTGAGGAAAACTTATCAAATGAATTCATGAAAAAATGACTGATCCAGATAGATATTATTGAGTTATAACACATAATTCAAAATCAATAATGACTATCTTGGAACATGTGCATTAAAAATGACCTTCTTCGTTGTCCTCGTTAGGGTAGCTAGGCCTAATTTACAAAGGAACATAACTTTAAACATTGAAAAAACCCCTGAACTTGTTGGGGCAGAAATTCTCATGTATCCAAACCCTTAGATCTGCAATTTTTATTAGGAGAAACTCACTCCACCATGCCAAACCACAAAACCCTTATTTTATGCTAGTATGAGGAGGGTTTATTGAAAAGAATGGTTCCACACATTACCAGAACATTAAACCACCTTAAACCTTCTTAAAATCACCTACAAAAACTCAAAAGACAATCAATCAACCTCTACATGCAATATTTTATCAAACCCTAATGTGAAACCTCATTTTAATGCCCTTTTCCATCAAAATCTACAGGGGAAGCAACACAAACCCCATAAAACTTATCCCATTTCACCAAATAAGAACCCTAACATAAAAATGGGTCTCTAAATATGTATTAAGTTTGTGGAAACAGAAAGAGATTGAAAAAGAGAACACAATCACCCTGTACGGAACCGTATAGTTCAAGGAAACATCAAATTATTGATAAAAATACAGAAAAATGCAAGGAAACATTGAATTTTTTTGATCTTATTCTAAGTAAATGATACATTTATACTAGGAATGTTACATTTATGTGAGGCATGGATCTATTTTACACCCAAACATGTAGAATTTCTCTGAGGTACGTTCAACCAGATCAATCCCTTAAGAGTCCAAAGTGCTAAATGGCTGAAAAATTCAGCATGTTGTTACTTAGATACCATGCCACTTAGAAAATTCTTTTCTAATTCTACTAGATTTTTTTGGGCCCCTCTACAAAAACCTCTCTCAATTTTGGCTATTGTAGAGTGGTTTTCTCATGGCAGCAGATTTTCACTTAATGGAAAAAGTGTCAAATGCAAGTAGTGCAAAGTTGCAAAGTGGTGCAAATTTCATTCTACAACTCATGTGACCAAGTGGACTATTCCAATGCATATGAATATGTATGCTTATGCTAGGCATGGTCCTCTGTTGCACCTAAACATGCAGAATCACTCTGAGGTAAGTTCAATCGTATCAATCCCTTAAGAGTCCAAAGTGCTAAATACCTACAAAATTCAACATGTTGTTACTCAGATACCATTACACTTAAAAACTCCTCATATAATCCTATTGGATTATGTTGTGTCCCTCTCCAAAAACCACTCTTGGTTTTGGCTATCTAAGAGTGGTTTTCCTATGGCGGCGGATTCTCACTTGATGGAAAAAACATCAAATGCAAGTAGTGCAAAGTTGCAAAGTGGTGCAACTTTCATTCTACAGCTCATGTGACCAAGTGGACTGTTCCAATGCATCCAAATAGGTATTTTTACACTAGGCATGGTCCTCTTTAACACCAAAACACATAATCATTTTGAGGTACGTTAAATCTGATCGATCCCTTAAGAGTCCAAAGTGCTAAATGGCTGCAAAATTCAACATGTTGTTACTTGGATACCATGATGTTTAGAAACTTCTCAGCTAATCCTATAGGATTTTGTTGGGCCCCTCTACAAAAACCTCTTTCGTTTTTGGCTATCTCGGAGCGGTTTTCCCATGGTGGAGGATTTTCACTTGATAGAAAAAGTGTCCAATACAAGCAGTGCAAAGTTGCAAACTGGTGTAACTTTTGTTCTACAACTCATGTGACCAAGTGGATTGTTCAAACACATCTAAATATGTATTTTACACTAGGCATGGTCCTCTTTCGCACTGAAACATGCGTAATCACTTTGAGGTACGTTCAATTGGATCGATCCCTTAAGGGTACAAAGTGCAAAATGGCTACAAACTTCAACATGTTACTTAGACACCGTGATTCTTAGAAACCTTTTATATAATCCTAAAGGATTGCATTGGGCCCCTATACAATATCCTCTCTCGGTTTTGGCTATCTCAGAGTGGTTTTCCCATGGCGGCAAATTTTCACTTGATGGAAAAAGCGTAAAATGCAAGTAGTGCAAAGTTGCTAAGTGGTGCAACTTTCATTCTACAACTTTTTTGACCAAGTGGAATGTTCCAACATGTTTGAATAGGTATTTTTACGCTAGGCATGGTCCTCATTTGCACCCAAACACTTGGAATCTCTCTAAGGTATGTTCAACCAGATCGATCCCTTAAGAGTGCAAAGTGCTAAATGGCTACAAACTTTAGCAAGTTATTACTCAGCGACCGTGATGCTTAGAAAATTTTCATCTAATCCTAGAGGATTGCGTTGGGCCCCTCTACAAAAATTCTCTCAGTTTTGGCTATCTCGGAGTTGTTTTCCCATGGCGGCAGATTTTCACTTGATAGAAAAAGTGTCCAATGCAAGTAGTGCAAAGTTGCGAAGTGGTGCAACTTTCATTCTACAACTCATGTGACCAAGCAGAATATTCCAACACATCCGAATAGGTATGTTTACACTAGGCATGGTCTTCTGTTGCACCCAAGCACATGGAATCACTCTAAGCTATGTTCCACCAGATCGATCCCTCAAGGGTCCAAAGTGCAAAATGGATGCAAACTTCAACATGTTGTTACTTAGATATCGTGATGCTTTGAAAATTCTCATCTAATCCTATAGGATTGCATTAGGCCCCTCTATAATATATTTCTTAGTTTTGTCTTTCTCAGAGTGGTTTTCCCGTGGTGGTGGATTTTAACTTGATGAAAAAATTGTCAAATGCAAGTAGTGCAAAGTTGCAAAGTGGTGCAACTTTTGTTCTATAGCTCATGTGACCAAACAAACTATTCCAACACTTCTGAATAGGTATGTTCATGCTATGAATGGTCCTCTTTCACACCCAAACACATAGAATTTCTTTGAGTTACGTTCAACTAGATCGATCTTTGAAGAGTCCAAAGTGCAAAAAGGAAGCAATCTTTGATGGGCTATACTCAGAAACTGACACACTTATGAACTCTTCATTTCTTACTATGGGATTGTGCTTGGCCCCTCTATAATAACCTCTCTCAGTTTTTTTTTATCTTAGTCATTTTCCTATGGTGTCCAATTTTACTTGATGAAAAAAGTGTCAAATGGAAGCAACGTAAAGTTGCAAAGTGGTTGAAAATTTCATTTTGCAATTTGTGTGACCAAACTTACTGCTCCAACGCATCTTGATACATAGGTTTATGCTAGGTATGGTCATCTTTTGCACCCAAACATGTGGAATTGATCTGAGCTGCGTTCAACCAACTTGATCCCTTATGATGGCATGCAAAAAAATAGAAAAGAGAAACATAAACACGATGGTTGAGAAGTCTGAGTACTCCACACAAAAAGTGTATGATCATTGGTGCAAAGAACCTTGTTCCTTCATTTGATGAATAAGGTCTAGTTCAATGGTTTTAGTCATTATAATATCAAATAAGGCCATGGTAGCCCATTCTGTAATCTTTATTTTAGTTTTGAGTTAGTGTGGGGTCATTTGAGTCAATTATGTAAGTACAAATAAGAAAATATCATTGGTAAGGGCATTGGAAGAGATTATTAATGTTTCCCCTATTCAAAATTTAAAATTTAGGCCTTAAAAGCAAGGCTAGACGAGGTGAAAAGAAAAAATTGCTTGAGAATAAGTTAGAATAGGTTGGAAATAGGGGGAGGTTGTGGAGTTTGATGTGTTCAAATGGTCTGCAAGGACAAGGGAGGTCAAAAGTATGTTATGGCATGATGCCCTAATTGGGAATAGAGGGGTTTTTAATGAAAAAGAGATGTTTGAGGGAGTAAAAGTGGGTAAAGTCAAGGGGCAGCATAATTTGGTGGTCAATTAAGTTTTTTCAAGGAGAATGAAGAGTGTTGGAAGATGTTTTTTTTATGACATCTAGATATGGGGTTTTCAATAAACCCTAGTGAAATTTGGGAAAATTGAGGGTTTAGAGGATAGTGGAGTTAAAGGGCCAGTCATGCCCTAAAAATTATGGATTTCATGGATTTGCAAACTGGTAAATGCTGCCCAATGGTGTTTTGCAAATGGAAGAGTGATTGAGAGCGTTTTGCTTTGTTAAATAGACCTATTCAGGGGTCGAGGAAAGAATTGCATCCATTTCTTATTTGTATTATAAATTATAACTTGCTTTCTCCCGAGTCCATTTCTTATACAATAAATAATACTGCAAAAAGTTAACATATAAATCTTTTGACATGTTTATATGGTGACACATAAAGAACATATTAGAATATTTTTCTAAATCATTTCATGGAATACCAATTGAAAACATGTTTTTTCTTCTAGATAAAGTTGTTTATAATCAATCAATTAATATCCAATAAAAACCATGAAGGATAAAAATGATCAATGCTAGGGCTAACCAATTAATAAGTATACACGTGAATAAGTCAAGCATGTACATGTGAATAAGAGAAGCACAAGTACTCAAAAACATGTAAGCCTTGAAGTATAAACTTGAATACATAGTATACCCAAATTAATATAAAGTATATGCACGAATACAAGGTATACACATGAAAACACGTAAGTCACAAAGTATACATTGGAACACATGTAAGTCACAATCATACACTTAAGTTGTAAAGTATACACTTGAATACATGTAGCTCATATCTATTGAACCATCAATTTAGAATGCAAATATGGACACTATCAATAAAAAATATTTGTATTAACCAAATAGCCATGTAGGCATACATCAATATATGTTGATATAAGTATGAAATATATGTACAAAATAGCCATATAGGCTTATGAGAATTTCATATAGTCATACAATTTCAAATATGTCCAATACAAAATATGTACAAAACTGTCATGTAGGCATACAACAAAGGGCTTTGGAAGCAAAATTCATTGCTCTCCATTCTTTGGAAATAAATTCTTTCCCTTTTCTTGTCAATTAGATGGCGATAGGTCTGTCACTCATTTGTGTTGTTCTTGGGGAGTGCTCCTCCTGCTCCTCTTGTTTAGTTCATGGTGAAGTTTTAACTATTACAATAAGAAGTAAAGTCATGAATATATAGAAATTACATTATAAAAAATGATATATTTGACAAAATAATCACTTACCAACATCTCATGATGTCTCTCCACAAGGGAAATATTCACATGCCCATGCTCAGGCATGCCCAAGTCTTGTATAAACCATCCAAATAGAAATTAAACTATGAATCAATAATGGTTTGATTTTTCACTAACTAACATCTATAAAAATGAGTGTAAATTGAAATTGACTAATTTTCCTCATACCTCCCCTCTGAGAGTCATCGAGGATTGTATAGTAGATGAAACATCGGTCTACATTGCCCTCATCACTTTCAGAGGTGTTTCATCTTGCAACGTCTGAAAATAAAATAACAAATTATTCAACGTAATCAATGATGTGCATATAAACTACACAAATCTATTAAGTACATTTAATTAGTTAAACTCTTTATTCTATTACCTCTATGTAGGTTTGAGTATATCCATTGGCAGTGGGAGGTGTTCCCTCGAAACCTCCAATATTAGCATGTTCAACATCCAAAATCACATATTAAAATACCATTCATAGAAAAATGCTATAAATATGTAATAAATTTATAATTGTTTACTAGTTACATACCCCACTAATATCTGTACTACAGAAATAAGTAGGTGGAGGGCCAGTGTACCCAGTCTCAACACTATGACCCTAGAATTTTATTAAAATTATAAAACATTTTTAGTTAATCTTGAATTTCAAAATCAAAATTTAATAAATTAAATTCAAAGAACATGATAACTTTTACCTGACTATCAATGTCATATGCCTCATGTAAAATATCAGCTTCCCTCTCCATATCCATAGCTATAGGTGGATCCTACATAATAGCCTTTTTAATGTTGGTGGGTTCGTATGAACAAATCGCCCTGCAAGATCGACACACATGGGTTTGAACGCCACCACTCGAAGACTCCCCTGGATGATGTTGTAGAATAGGGCTAGCATGATGGATGACACTGTAGGTCAAAGTGTTGATCACCTGCAATGTCTCTACATCGAGACTCTCCTTTATGATGAAAGGCATAACAATGTGCTCATGAGGTGGCCTAGCGAGAGATCATCTCTTTTTCCATGTAGGATCCAGTTGTGCACTAGATCTATCCTAAGCCGACCCCCCACCTCTCCCCTAGAAGTACCTCATATCAAAATAATTTGGGATTTTGTTCAATATGAACTCACTATATAGTTTCCTAAGGAAATATTGTGGAACCTCACAATTGTTGCACGGTGGGTAATCAAAGACCATGTACCACGTATATAAAAATGGTTCCTAATATGTTAGTGGTGGCACCAATGAATAGGAAACCTCTTCACATTGAGGGTAAGATTTTGATTTGTGCATGGGTCCATGAATAATGAGCACAAATCACCTTTTATAATTTTTAAATCCTTTACATCTTTATATGATAGTTTATTTTCATAATAAGCCCTAACTGTCTGCCTCCTATCTTGCCATCCAGTTATTTGTTTGCTAATTGAATCGACATTTTTTAGCATATCTTTCAATGAACTTGCTAGGTTCATTATTTCTATGGTTGAACCATTTGGATAACTCAACCTACTGATTAAATCCTGAATTTTATTTTTGTTGTTCTCAATTTCACTCATTAAATTTTATTGAGTGCTAGGAGGGGCTTGAGTGATTGGTGGAGGTTGTTGTTGTTGTGGTTGATTTTTTTCTTGAGGATTTGGTTGCTCTTCTTGTTGAGGATTTTGAGGGTTTGCAAGTTGATTTTCATTTCCTAAAAATTCAAAACAAAAAGAAAACACTCCTTACCTCTCACACCTACTCATCATTGTGGCACCATCATTGAAAAGAAATAGCAACCATTGGTGAATATTTTTTAACAATTCCTCCTCCTTGAATGTGAGATCAAAAAATGGGGGTTTTGGTTGCATACACAACAAAAAACACAGTCGAAATGAAGAATGAATGTGTTTCACTTTCTTTTCTTTTTATTTTAACATGTCATAATGTGAGGGAATTATAACATGAGTGCATTATAACATTCTCATTTTATGGGCTTGTTGTGGCCGAGCCTCAGGCTCAACCCAACAAGCCATAACATGAGTGCGTTATAACACGCTCATGTTATGACTTTTCAAAACTTTTTTTTGAAAGTGGCCACAAATTGGCTACTCATTTTCATGCACCTACCCAACAAATGAAGCTATCCTCAACCAACTTTTGTAAAATTTGTCATTCCTTCAAAATAAAATTTCCACCATAAATCAAAATCAAAATGGCCAACCTACATACTATGCCAAAAATAATCCTTTATCCCTGGAGATATTGAGAATTTTGATACCAAACGGTCTAGAGATTCCTGGATTTGAGAAATATGGTGGGAAAGGAGATCCTTCTAACCATGTTTCCACTTACACTATCTTATGTAGTGATTTTTTCCTTGAGAATAAGCTCTTGGCTAAGCTTTTCCTTGGGTCCTTGAATGATAATGCTTGAGAATGGTTTACCTCATTACCAAATAACTCAATTCATTCATTCAATGAACTTTTTGAGGCATTTAAAAATGATTTCCAAGTGTACATGACTCCTAAGATTACCTTAGCTGATTTAATTAGATGTAATAAAAAGGATCATGAAAAATTTATTGACTTTATTTCATGCTACCAATCGCTTTATTCCAAAATCAACGTAAAGATTTTTGATCCTCACCTTCAATAGTTGTTCAGTTAGAACTTTCAAACTAAGATACAAGATAAGCTTACAATGATGAATTTTCCTTCCTTCATACACTTTTTTACTACCCTTCATGATTATCAAAATTTGATTAGTAGTTGTGAAACAAAACCCACCTCTAGCTGACCCAAGAAGTCTAAATTTGCAAATCAAAATAATTATCAACCTTTTAGGAAACATAATAAATGTTTTCTTAAACTTAATCCCCCTCAACAAACAACTCAACAAGTTGATACCCAAGTGGCTTCTATAAGGAAGAGAACCCCTTTCACATTTGGGAATCTGGCTAGACAATTTACTCCCTTACTCGATACCCTCCATAGCAAAATGACACAACTATTAGAATAGAAAATGATCACCTTACCTCCTGTTAAAACTCTCAATCCTAATAAGTCTTTACCTCCAAAATTTAGATCAAGTTCCTATTGCCATTATCATTGATAAAATGGACATGATACAAAATATTGTAAGCCTCTTAAACATCTCATGGAAGACCTCATTGATTCCGGTTGACTTCACATTGGAGGTGTTAATGATCAAGGAACTAAATCCTTTGCCCCTCCAAACCAAAAATCATAAATCTTTACCAACCCTATGTAAAATCATAACATTTCATTTATCAAAGCTAGTGTATCTCCGAAGAATGATGTGATAAATGTTGGCATGGATGATGACAACATAGATACTAATGAAGAAAATCCTATTGATGGTTTGGTTGTGTAAACACCTAAAAATTTCTCGATGGATCACATTGACTAACTAACATAATTTCATCTTAAAATGCATCTGTTTTTTTTGTAATTGGTTAAATTAGCCTAGCTATTTAATTAATTATGTCATTTTCATCTATTAATCTAATTAATTTAATTATTTTCATCTATTAATCTAATTAATATAATTAGATTAATTCATCACCTTTCATGGTAATATTTTGTCTTCTTAAATTAAATACATCAAGTTATTTAATTTAAACCCCTACGTCCTCTTATTTAATTAAATAACCCTAAGTTGTTTAAATTAAATATCATTTCACTTTCCCCCTTTTCATTAAATCATTTATTTAATGAATATCATGAAATTCTCCTAATTGACATAATTAAAAAAATTATTTTGATTATCAATTACTAATAAATTTAATTCCCCCAACTTGCAAGGGAATATTCCTCCTTTGCACATTCCTCCAAAAAGGGAATATTCCCATGAAATATTCCTTCCCTTTTTACACATTAAAACTTTGTTTTAATTTGTTAAATATTTATTTTGTTCACCCATAATATTATTTGAGAATATTCTCTTTCTTCACTCATTTGAAAAAAGGAATATTCTTTTTTGAAATAAACTTACAAGACTTCATGTGCAAGTTAACTTACAAGACTTCTTGTGCAAGTCTTGAAAGTGTGTTTGTTTAGATTAATGTGAGCCCTTGATTAAATATAATCTTGCATTTTCAACCCTTGATTGTAATTGATGATCCATGCCTCCATCTTCCATCCTTTTTGACTATTGATCAACCTTTTTGATCTTAACCCTTCATTTCTCATTTTCTCTCTTAAAATAGGTCACTATTCGGAGACAAATGGATCCATTTTTTAACATCAAACTTATGTTGTTAAACTCATTTGTAGTTGCACTCATATTTTACATCATTTTATCTTTATTTACTTGCATATAAGCTTAGCTTCCATTAATGCCTTCCATGATAACATAGATGCATGCATTTAGCTTATTTGCTAATTAAGACTTTAATATTTTGAAGCTTGCATACATTTAGCATAGATTTTCATACACCCATATCGATCATCTTAGCATAAATCATGTTATAATATCTTGCATCATGTTCATTTAGCTTTAAATCATGTTTTCATACACATATATCAATGGTTTCATTAGTTTTCTTCAATAAAATTGGTTGAAACAAGCTCATTATCCAACAACTTGAGAAAAGGGTCACCATTCCACATCAATGTGACACCACTCCCCCAATAGGATAAGTTTGAATGTCTTAGATTAGAGGTTTGTCAAGCTTTCATGATTTAGAATGTTAATTTTAATGGCTTCTTTGTCTTTGTTTATAATTAATGATCTTATTGGAATTGATGCTTAGTGGGTTAAATATGCCTTGAATTTGTATGGATTGTGTGTAGTTAACCTATACTATGTCATTGGTCACATTTTCAGACTAGAAGGAGGGAAAAATTTAATGTTTTGAGTGTTTTTTGAATAAACTTTGTAGGTTACACCCAAAATTTTTCTTGAAACCCATCACTTTTCTAACCATAGAAAATTGGGAAAATTAAAGCTTGCAAAATGACTATATAGGTTTTTTAGATCTTGGTCTCACTTTTCAATAGTTTTTTACGACACTCAATTTCATCAAAAATAGAAAAAGATATCAAATATTTAATTATGCTATGTTTTTTTAAAATTCTAGATTTAATCTCTAAAATTCATGATTTTCTTTCATTTTTAATAAATTCTATATGATTAATCTTGTAGAAAGGTTGTTGGGTTTTGAAGATCTCATATTTAGCTTTCCAAAACACTTTACGATTTCAAAATTGATGAAGATTTGAGAAAGTTATTGTCATCTCTTACAATCATGTTTTTTTAAAAATTTATGGGTTTAATCTCTTAAATGCTTGATTTTCTTTCATTTTTAATAAATTTTATATGATTAATCTTGTAGAAAGGTTGTTGGGTTTTGAAGATCTTATGCTGAGCTTTTCAAAATTGATCAAGATTTGAGAAATTTGTCCTTATCTCAAGTTGATGTCCATCATTAATTTTTCTATGTTTTTTTTAATTCTAGGTTTAATCTCTAAAATGCATGATTTTCCTTCATTTTTAATAAATTCTAGATGATTATTCATATAGAAATATTGTTGGGTTTTAAAGATATCAGGTTTAGCTTTCCAAAATATTTTACAATTTCAAAATTGATCAAGATTTGAGAAAGTTGTCATCATCTCAAGTTTTTATAATCTAAATTTCTAAAAATGTTTCTCAACACTTGAAAGGATAAAATGATTTAGCTTTCATAGTTGGATAAAATTGAACCAAACAACCTCACATTTTCTTTCAATTTTGAAGTGTGCTTTAAATTTTTGGCTGTATCTAATCACTAACATGTCTCTAACTTCTTGTTTTGGTTTTTAGATTAATTGGGTTTTGTAGGTTTGGACAATACAACTTGAAGAAAAGAAGAATACTATTATCATTTGAACTATAATTGTAACAAGTGTTGTGACACTTTTGGGGAAATTATAACCCATTTATGATGATTTTTATTTCACACTTTTGGACCACACTAACTTTCAATTGAGTTTTAAAATGAATGTTCAAATTGGTTAAAATTGAACCCTCACATCATTTTTCTTATTGGATTAAAATTGAACAAGGCAAACTCACACTCAATTTGGTGCTTAAAATGAACTTACCTTTTCTTTGAGGGTTAAAAGTAACAAGTGTTTTCCATGTCTTGTGGTTTGAATTTTCATCATTGAATGTGTATGGTTTTCTCTTGTGTCATTCGATGATCTTGAGAATCAAAATAATTCCTTTGAAATTTTGTATAACCACCCACATATTTTGATTTGGATTTAAAATGAACCCCATGCTAGTGTGAGGAAAAGGTGTTGTGTATTCTCTCTTTGTGCTTTGTGTGATTTAGGAGATCAAAATAAAATACTTCCTTGCTTTTATATACCTTTAGAGGGCCTACCACCTCACTTCAAAAGGTGGTAACAACCCAAGTAGTAATGAGCTAAAGCCAAGATCTTTCAAATCACTCAATAAAAAATGTGTTTGTGATGAAAGTCATAAGCAACAAGTATGAATGTGTCATACCAAAATGTGCCATCCCTAGATTATGCGTGACATGTCAAAATCTTTTCCTAAGAAGGGATGGGGAGGCCTCTTGATTGAAATAATACTGAGCTAATCTTGCCACGTGTATGACCACCTTGAATGAAAGTCCTTATTAAGAACCAATTGTTTAGAAGCCAAAAAATCTCTATGCTTTCTTGTGTAGGAAGGCTCATTCTGAAGCCACCCCACATTTTACTATTCATTTTTGAAACAAGAAAATCCTTAATATCTTTGAATCTCCAGGATTTGAGATTTGGTGGTCCCGAGAAGTGTGTACCATGGAGGGGAGCTAGTGTCACCAAATCTTGAGTTGTTCGCATTGTCTTAGTGTTTGGATAAATCCAAGTGGGGATCCAACAAGTAGTATCTTCTAAACCTAGGGTGTTAAATTATTGTGATTTAGTTTAATACTTTTCTTGGTTCCAAAAAATTACAAACAAACATTCACAATCTTCCTCAAAATTTGAAACCCTTTGGTCTAAATATGGATACCCTTTGAAATATCCTTGATATTAATGCTTGTCCTAAGGATTTCTATCCTTAGAGACTTCTAAATATTTTGGTTTACATATCAATCCATGCTTTCCAAAGTTAACCTAAGAAACTATGGCTTGAACTTCATCCTTTTCACAAAATGGACCTTGCGAAATTTATGATTTTTTTGACATTGACATTTAGTTTTAAACTTAATCAAGACAAGTGTTTTTGGTAAAAAGAAACTCATCTAAGCAAGATAAATTGACAAATTGAACCCCACATGACCATTTGGCGTTTGATCGCCTCAGTGGAACAACCAACCCATATGCCCATTATCATACAAGGAAAACATTGCAAAACATTGAATCCAAATTCTATTGTTAAAATCATTGGGTCCTATTTCCAAAATCATTTGTGTTCAATTTTACCAAAATCATTGAGTCCTTAGGGTTTGATCACTTTAGAGGTATAGAATTTTTCTCACTACCTTGGTCTTGGAAAACAAAGGTTCATTCTAGGTCAACATTGGGTTAAATATTTCATCCACCCCTTCATCAAATTTTATCTTTCACTTTACCAAACTTTGCAAAAAAATTGAATATACCAACACTTTTAACTTAGAAATCTATCAACCCAAACCCTAACTTAGCTAATTTGTATGTTAAATGAATCATTTTCCATGCACTTAGTGAAGTTAGTAATAATCTTTGGACTAGTTTATCTTGAAGACCATGAGTCTACCCTAAATATTCTCAAGTTCATAAACATCCTTTATCCAAACATAAAAACATCAAACTTAAGTCAGAAGTGTTGTCCTAAAATATTTGCAAAGATCACTTACCCCATATCATTCACTTTTCAATCTCCCATTATCACCATTGCTCCAAAACAAGTTAGAACATCCCTTCTACCTAAATTTGAGTCAACTAGAGAGTTCAAACATTATGAATCTCAACACAACTCTATCATAGGCAGCCCACAATATATGGTAACAAAAAGATCACAATGCAAGAGAATCATGGAGAAAACTAAAGTCTCATCTACCTTCAATGATCCCAGTCCTCAAGAATTTGATCCAAGAAGTCAAGTTACCCCATCACAACAATCCTCATCTCCATCAGGGGCATATGAGGTAGAAGATGTCACAAGAAACCCACGTCAACTTACTAAGTATGAACTCATTGAGTATGAACAAAATCATCCCACTTTTCTCACACAAAATTTGACACTAGGGTTAACACAATCTCTCAACCAGATCCATCGCTTGTTCCAAGTCGAACATCAACATCTAGTCTTACAACTAGGCTATGAACCAACCTTTGTATCACTTCATGTCTAGGAACAAACACAATTGTGGGTATTCACAACACAACCATTCCATTAACCACCAACCTTCCATAAAACACAAGTTGGACACCAACATTTTAAAAAATAATTACATGCCATGATTCCACAATGACCTAGAAATTTCAAGTGCAACCATCTTCATCCATCACCACAAATAATCCAAGTGTTCCTAACATTACAGAAGGTAATGTGAACCAAGTACCTCAAATAGGACAACAAGGGAAAGTTAAAAACCTCACACAAGGAAAAACCTTGACAAGAAGTTCCAAAAAACCCATTGACACATCAAAACAAGTGGTTACCCAAACTACTCCAGTCAATCCACCATCCACATTAGCCCCATATATCATCAACCCAAATCAAAACAATCACTTGGTCAAAAAACCCATCAACCAAGGTAATACCTTGGCCACATCCCTAACACAAGGAAATCCTCAAAACATCGGTCAAGGGAAACCTTTCAAACAATGGAATTAAGGTACTAATGTGCCATTTCCATCATAATATCTAATGACATCATCGTCATCTTTTCCCATGATCCCTCTCACCATGGAAAATCAAATGGGACCTAAAACTTACATTCCTCCAACTCAATCCACCATCTTACAAGGAATGTTAAACAATGGGAATCCACAACCTTTCATCAATAATCCATAGGTTGTGCAAAACATAAATACCCAAAACTCATTGCACATGTCCCAAAAATCAAATGATCCTACATTGTAAGCACATGCCTTAGCTTTACAAAGAGAACAAGATGCCTACCAAAAAGAAGTGCAACAACAAAAAGCTCAACAACAAGCCTTAGCAGCACAACAACAACATCAAGCCCATCAAGAACCTTTAGTCATATTAGGTCTTAGAAATGAAAGTTTTAACCAGAATAATTTTCCAAGTTTTTACAACACTTTTGGCCAATGTATAAGGCCAATTACACAATTGAACCTTCTGCTCTTTAGGTTCTGCTAGACCTAGGTGGGTGAGCTTATGTGAATAATGCAGATTTGAAATGTATGTCATGCTAAACAATCTACCCACAATGGAAATTAGGAGTGGATAGACAAAATGACTGAAACAACACCTACTACACAAAAGAAAGATTTTGAATACATAATTTGTTATGAATTCTACCCTCTGGGATATGGCAGATCAGTGCCTTCTATCTGTTGGGCAATGGAGTCAAAAATAACGTGGATTCAAGGTGTTTCCCTATCCAACTTAATTCAAATTGTTAAGCATATTTAAAGTATAAAATTCTATGAACGGCATATTATTTCACCCAATTTATGGCTTGCATAAATTATGCTTGAATTTTTTCCTACTAGGTTCCTCTTTAATCATCCAACAAAAATTATAAAATCATTGTGACTTATCTAAAAGAATTTAGTTATGATTTGTAGACACCTATTAAATAAATCACACAAAGTGAAAAAATGCATTGTGATAAATCAGTAGTATACTTGTTATCCTAATTTAAATGAGTTAAAAAATTATAATTGGAGACAACCAGATAGGAAATTCAAAAATTATGACATCTCATCAACCGAATTCAGAAAATATTTCACCAGTGTATATATATTTTCTCTATTACACCCTATTTCAAGAAGGACTATTTATCATTTTTTTCCCAGTTCTATTATTATTTTATGAAAAAGAAACCCCTCCCTGACTAGTTTTCTGTAGTATTTATACAATACAGTTGGATAGTCATGAATTTTCATTTTTTGTTACAACCGTTTGATATACCATGGCCAAAAATAAAATATTTAATTAGTTTCCTATTTGGAAAACTAAATATTTTATACTATACTCATACTTTTGATTTTTCCTTAATGCCTTTTCTAGCCTTCACATTTCACTTTATTTGTTTTTACCTTTACCTCTCTACCGCGGTCAACCTATTGATCGGTCATGGTAGAGTGGTGACTGCTTCCCTAACCCTTTAGTCTCCTTACCACTCAATCGCATCCGTTATGTCTACCTCCCGCAATATCATAGTCTCTAACTTTTCCACGCTCCACTTCTTCCATTGCATCACCACAATCACTGACTTGATTGCCAGCGGTACCGCAATGACTGGTCTTAACCACTGCTTCACTATTAACTCACCGCCCACCACACCACCATAGACTTTGGTTTGACCATGTGTGGTATCATGGTGGCCTTTCACTGACCTCTAACTATTTCCTAGCCTTTACTGTGGTCACTACGGTCTCCCTGTAGACTAGTGGTGGTACCATAGTGACTGTCTTCACTACTGCCACACTATTATCTTCTGTTTACCACCCAACCACCAGCTATGTCTCCTCCATCCATGGTATCACAGTATCAATCTTCACCACCCCTCATCATCCACCTCTTTATCGCATTTACTGGCTTGACTGTTAGTGGTCCCACAATAGGCTTTGTCTTCACCGCTACCGTGATCACCACACTCTCTGGCTTGACTGTTAGCGATACCACAGTGACTGTCTGTTAACTTCTCGCTCGCCGGTGATTTACCACCCACCGCAATACCATGGTCTATGTTTAGACCACATGCAGTGGCATGGTAAGTGCTCTATTATTGCCCCTTAATTGTCACCGCCATACCGTGAGCCCTTTTGTGGGAGGCCGCGGTAAAGTGATGAATGTCTTACCAAGTAAATGTTAAGGCCGTGGTATAAAGTATAAGGTATATATGAATGGAAAAATAAAATTTTAATGGATAAGATAGCACAAATAAGGGTTCAAGTGGGTAAAAAAGACCTTGAAATTATAATCAAAATTTGGGTCTAACAATGGCTCTTATTAGGGATGCGTGATTTTCCGAATCACTACAAGAATCCAAAATTCTGGGAGAGCAGACCAGGATATGAATGGACAAGAAAATGAAGACAATGGAGGATGGATAGAATGAGAGAGTGAAGGAGATGGAAAATGGAAGGTGAAAATGACCCTAAGCTACTATACATGGAAAGAAAGCAACACTTTCAAAAAGGGAATTCCTGAGAATGTCCATGTACTGGAAAACCCAAACCCTTCCAAATTTCCTAAATTACTATGCATGGAAAATAAAACTTAAAGAGGGTTATTAAGAATTTTCCATGCACTGGCAATCCTTAACCCTCTGCTGATCCTCAAGAGAAGAAAAGATTTAGGAACTGCCCATGTATAGGAAACTCCTATTCCTCTCCAGACATGTTCTGTAGGAAATAAGAATCTTCACCTCCTTTACCAATTATCACAAAAGGGCCAAGCCATAAAGCTTCAAACTTACCATGCTTCCCCTTCTCCTAACACCGAGCATTCCACATCAACACCAAGTCATCTTCTTCAAACTTTCTCTCCTTGGACTTTTTATCAAAAAGTTATTTCATTTTTTACGGTAATTTCACATTCTACTTCTAAGCCACTCTTCTCACTTCATCAAACTTTGCAAGTTGCTCCATTCTTTCCTCCATTGGATTAGAAATATCCAAGTTTTCTTGTAGAATGAAATTATAAACTGGCAAAAGGTTCTATAGTGGCATCCTTGTATGTGTCCTATACACCAATTCAAATGGAGATTTTCTAGTTGCCTTCTTCACTATAATCCTATCTTCCCATACAACCAATCTTAACTTTGAATCCCATGCCTTTTTATTTGTATCCAGCATCCTCCTTACTATCTTCAAAAGACTTGTATTGCTTGACTCTGCCTGACCATTGGCTTGTGGATGATATGGGGCAGAATAAGAAATATTAATGCCATATTTTTGGAAAAAATCTCTAAACTCATCAGATTTCAAACACATCCCATTATCTATGATCAATCTGATCGGGGTGTCAAATCTGGTTATAAAATTCTCCATCATAAAGTTCATCACCACTTTGCTTGTTGCTTGCTTGGTTGGGACAACCTCCATCCACTTAGTAAAATAATATATGGCCACCAATATCCATCTATGTCCTCCACTTGATCTTTCCTATATTTCTCCAATGAACTCAACTCCCCATTGGTGAAAAGGTGCTTCTACCCACAAGGGTCTAAGTGACAATGCTCCTTGATATTTCAACTTCCCTGATAATTTATGACAAGCCTCAAATTTCCTCACATATGCAAAAGACTCATTGAATACCCTAGGCCAATAATAACCATACCTGAGAATCTTGTGTGCAATAGTCTTAGCAGAATAATGGCCTCCACACACCCCTTCATGCATTTCTCTCAAGACATATTTTGCTTAGGATTCATCTAGACATAACATCAATATACCATCCCTATTCTTCTAGAATAGGTCCCCTTCTATAAAAAAATATTTAGAAGCTTTCAACTTCAAAGTTATCCTTTGATTATCATCTAACCCTTCAGGGAACTTCATGTGTTTCAAATAATACATCACATTTGTGTACCATGGACTATGCTTAATACTCGCTATGACTTCTTCCTTACCTTCTACATTACATATTTGGTTTGCTTCAATATTTGTCTCTTCCATCAGCCTGGCCAGACCCTATCCTCTTACCAATTTGGTAATCTAAATCTCCATATTGAAATCTTCAATTTTATTAATCCATCTACATCTCTTCCCCATCACTTCTATTTGCACAAGGATATCCTTCATAGCTGCATGTGGGACATAAGCAATTACCTTAGCTCCAACAAGGTAAGGCTTAAAAGCCTTTGCTACTTTGACCAGTGCATAAACCTATTTTTCATAATATCATAATTCAATTTTGACCCTTGCAAAGACTTACTAAAAAAGAAATAGGCTGCTCATGACCTTCATCATTTTTTTGTAACATAACAACAACTATGGTGTGAAATGAACAAAAGAAAAAATCTGAAATGGTTTAGTAAAATCAGGGGACTTCAAGATAGGGGCTTCCTTGATATCTCTTGTTATAGATATGAAGGCATCCATAGCTTCAATAGTCCAATCCAACTTTTCTCCTTTTTTAAACATCTTAGATATAGGTTTAACAATCTCAGCAAAATTGGAGACAAACCTCCTAACAAAATTAATTTGGCCAAAAATGATTGGATGGCTTTGACAGTTTTAGGAATGGGAATTTTATCTATGGCATCTACCCTTTTAGGATCTATCCTAATCCCATCTTTTGACACAATATGCCCCAAAATTTTACCCTCTGTGACAACAAAATTACATTTTTAAGGATTAATACTAATACCATATTCCAAAGCTTTGATGAAGATCTTCTACAAGTATCCCACATGATTCTCTGCCTTTTTGGAATAAGCAGTGAGATCATCTTGATACATCACCATTATAGCATTGATTAGATCTGCAAATGCCACATCCATGGCCCTTTGAAAGGTAGATCCTGGATTTGTGAGACCAAATGGCATTCTTACATAGACATACGTTCCCCATGGTGTAGTGAATGTTGTCTTGTACTACTCAGATTATTTGACTTTGACCTGGTTATATCCAAAAAATCCATCCATCATTGACAATAGCTCATATCCTGTTACTTTGTGTAATATTGCCTCCATGTTTGGAAGAGGATAATTATCTTTTAGGGAAGAAACATTCAGATTTATAAAATCTACACATAGTATTATGTCCCTATTTTTCTTCCTGAGTGGAACCAAATTTGAGACCCATATTGAATGCCTAATGGGTTTTATGATACCTCCATATCTAAGCTTTGCTAACTCCTCTTGCATCTTAGGTTCCAGAGTTGGGTTGATAGGCCTCTGCTTCTGTTTGAATGGCTTCGTGTCTGACTTAAGTGGAATCTCATGCTGAAAAATATCTTCTCTATATGCCTTCAAATCCTCATAAGACCAAGCAAACACATGTTTGTACTTTCTTAGCAATGTAATCAACATTCTTCTGATGGCTAGGCTTACTTTCTATTGAATATAAACCCTTTTTAGTGCTAATTCAATTCCCAGATTTATTTCTTCAATATCTTCTTTCTTGATAGGTGTTTGCTTCATGAGAGAGTGATCATTCCCATCATACACTCTCTCCAAAGATACAAGCCCTTTGGGAATCTTGTTGGTCTTAAGTTGCAAAACTTCCTTCCCAAATACAGTCTGTTTCCCATCCACTTCTTCCAAAAAGGCATTGAAATCAATCTCCTATGCCTCATACTAATCTATACAATAAAGAAATTTCAAAAGGTTAGTATCATCATTAAAAACTTTCCAACTATATATGTTGTCAGGGACTACAATTCTGGTTTTGAATTCAACCTGAGACACTCCTGTCAAAGTGATATCATCTCTCTTTAAGGCTACATTAGCCAAAAAGTACGCCATCAAATTTTTAGACCTATCTATCCAATCAATTGAAAATGCATCAAATGGTTCAACTGTATCCCACACATTATTTCTTTATTGTTCCAACCTTTTGTTCTTTGTAGCATACTTTGATCTAACTTGTGACACAACTAGCTTAGAATATCCCAAGATAGACAACAACTTAATCTTATTTTTGACAACCATGTTCAAACCAATCAACAAGGACTCATACTCTGCCACATTGTTTGTGAAGGGAAAAGAATGCGGATCTAATGACCCAATAATGCGGAATACATTCCCCTAACACCTTTACTATAGGGGAGAGAAGCAAAAATGAAAAACTAACAGTTTCTAAAACTTATAGAGATGCATACAATCATGGCAATGAGAAACCATAAAGATAAGAAAACAAAGATGACACAGTATTTACGTGGGAAAGCCCTTTTAGGAAAAAAACCCACCACACAAAGTCAAATCAATTATACTATAGTAATGAATCGATTACATACAATATCTAGACTTCTTTGCTTAGCTCACAATCACTGAGAGATTTTCAGATCCACTGTTACAATGTTTTCACAACATATAGTTCAAAACCCTCTTCAATAACTCACGTTCTTCTTGTTCTTTAGCACATGACTTCAAATTGCTCTGCAAATTCATGACTCAACTCAACTTGTCTAACTTATGAGAAATAACACATCTCTTATCCAAATGTAACCGACCCAGAAGAGCAATGAAGTCCATCCTCAAATCATGCATCTGGTCGGATCTAATAGATCTACTGCAACAAGCCATCATTGCATTCAAAGCCATTACTCAAAATGATTGACCTCGCCACCCTTTGTTGACAATTGCAACTACCACAATAGCTATCTTGGTATCCATCCAATCACTATTCAACTAGGTGCCACACATCCAAGACCCATCAACAATCGCAGCTGACAAAGCAACCAAAATGGTCAAACAGACATCAGGCGTGACCAAGACTTCAAGTCATAAATAGCACTGTCAGAGTCAGAGTCGAAACTGGAGTCAAAATAGGACTCCACCAAAAATACACATTGTCGAAGTCGGGGTCGGAGTCAGAGTCGAAACTAGAGTCAAAACATGACTCCACTGAAATTACAAGTTCAGGAACCAATTCGGTTCCTCATCCACCCACGACAAAGGGTAACTCATCGGAAATAGTTCTGACCGGGTAAAGTCAACCTAGGTTCAAACCAAGATGGGAACACAAAAGACCAGAGTCAGAGTCAGGGATGGAACAGGAACAAAAATAGGACTTTACCAGAAGTCCAAGATCAAGAACCAATCCGGTTCTGGTTCTGCCTCTGTCAACTGCAAGAAACAACAATCCAAAACCAGGACAAGGTGGAGGAAAACACCCCGAGTAGAATCCAAACATCCAGAAGAACCAGATTGTAAAGGCAGGAGTCAGGCTCGGAGTCGGAACGGGAACTGAAATAGGAACCTGGCAAATAGACATTGCCAACTTCCAAAATTGGTTCTACCTCTACCAGAACCAACAAAGTGAAACAAATGGTAGGAAGTGGATTGGGAACAGGAATGAGAACCGAAACCTAGAACTTAGGCAAACAGAATAATGCTAAGTTCCATCCTGGTTCTGCCTCTACCAGAGACTCAGAACTTAGGAAAATAGAACAATTCCAAGTTCCATCCTAGCTTTGCCTCTGCCAGAACTTTGTAAACAACACAAAATCACCAAGGCATGAAAACGACGACTTCAAGCTGGAAGTTGAAACATAATTTTTCAACAATCTCCCACTTGGTGAACACTTCCAGCTTCCTCAAAACATCATACCTTACTGTCTATTATAGGCCCCAAGGCCCATCAATTTTGTGCACCATCTGAACTTATCTGTGCTAATCGGCTTTGTCAAGGTATCTGCAACATTCTTCAAGGTGTCAACCTTATCCATACTGACCTTGCCATCTTCAACCATATCCCTCACAAAGTGATATTGCACATCTATGTGCTTGGTCCTGGCATGAAAGGTCAGATTCTTTGCCAAACAAATGGCACTTTGACTGTCACAGCAAATTGAAATCTGCCCAGCACTAAATCCAATGTCTGAACACAAATGCCTCAGCCACACTACCTCTTTGCAAGCATGAGTTGCTGGCATGTACTTTGCCTCTATCATGGATAAAGCAACTACAGCTTGTTGCTTGCTCATCCAACTGATTGCTCCACTATTAAACATGAAAGTGTATCCATTGGTTGATCTTCTACTATCAATGTCCCTTGCCCAATCAGAATCAACATATCCCTGAATGCTAAGAGTCCTTTGTGATGCAACCATACTACCATGCTAACACAAAGCATAATCTGAAGTACCCTTCAAATACCTGAACACTCTCTTTACAACATCCCAGTGTGATCTCCCTGGATTTGCCATGAAACGGCTTAGAACTCTCACTGCTTGGGCAATGTCTCGTCTTGTGCAGACCATAGCATACATCAAACTGCCTACTATACTTGCATAAGGCACACTGGTCATGTCCTCCATCTCAGTAGCAAACTTTGGACAGTCTTCAACAAATAGTTTCAATCCTTGCATGATTGGAACAACTAGCTGCTTGCAATCAGTCATGCTAAACCTCTCTAGAATGGTTTTCACATACTTACTCTAACTGAGCCAAAGCTTCCTGCTTGTTCTATCCCTCGTTATCTCCATTCCAAGAATGTACCTTGTTACTCCAAGATCTTTCATTTTGAACTTAGCAGACAACTGAGTTTTAAGATCATAAATCATTGCCTTGCTATTACCAATGAATAACATGTCATCCACATACATAGTAATAACAAGCACATGATCATTCTCACATTTAGAATAGATGCAATGATCAGATTTTGATCTAACAAACCCAATTGACAACATAAATGTGTCAAATTTCCGGTACCACATTCTAGGAGATTGCTTTAAACCATAGAGAGATTTATTTAACTTGCAAACCAGATTTTGTTTGCCTCTATTAAAAAAATGCTTAGGCTGGGACACGTAGATTTCTTCTTCTAGCTCACCATGGACAAACACTATCTTCACATCCATCTGCTCAATTTCATAGTCATACACAACTGCCAATGACAACAAAAATCTGATGGATGTCAGCTTTTCTATAGGGGAAAAGATCTCTCCATAATCAATTCCCTCAACTTGGTAAAAACCCTTTGCAACCAATCATGCCTTATACTTCTCCACACTGCCATCCAGACCTATCTTCCTTTTGAATATCCACTTCCAGCCAACAGGCTTTCGCCCTTTAGGCAGTGGTACCAACTTCCATGTGTCATTCTTTTTCAAGGAATCCATCTCCTCATTCATGGCTTCTAGCCAAGACTTTGAATCAACCATGCTGATTGCTTCTTTCACATTCCTAGGCTCATCAGTGCTGTTAATTAAGGCATAATCCCAATTTGAATCTAACATAGAGAAACCATACCTTTCTGGTTGCCTTCTTTCTTGTGTAGATCTCCTTAGAGGCTGAGGTTGTTCTTCATAATCAAAACTTCCAGAGCTGCTTGAGCTCTCCTCAATCTCAGATACACCATGGAGCTCTTCCCTTTCTGGAGTTTGGGGAATCTCAACTGCATCCTTCTTCTTATCACTCTAATTTGTCTCAAATTGTTGATCACTTACTAAAGGTTTCAACTCACGAAATATCACGCTTTTGCTATACAAAAGCTTCTCAGTAGCAAGGTTCCAAAGCTTGTATCCTTTCACACCAACTCCATAGCCGATGAGAGTACATTTCATTTGATCTCTTTTTATTTGGCACATGAACATATGCCTCATAGCCAAAGACCTGAACATGCCTTAATGAGGGTTTCTTACCTAACCATGCTTCCAAAGGTGTCATGTCAACAAGAGATGAACAAGGAGATATATTTATCAAATAACATGTTGTAGCAACAACCTCAACCCAGAGCTTCTGTTCCAGACCAGCACCACTCAGCATACTCCTTGCCTTTTCCATCAGTGTCCTGTTCAACCTTTTAGCAACTCCATTTTGCTATGGAGTGTAGGGGGTTGTCTTATGCCTTTTAATTCCATGATCAGTGCAGTACCTTTCAAAATCTACAGAACAAAACTCACCTCCATTGTCTGTCCTTAAACACTTTATTTTCCTTCCAGTCTGATTTTCTACCAAATATTTGAACTCTTTAAACCGACTGAACACTTCTGATTTACTTTTAAGAAAGTATACAAATTTCCTTCTTGAACAATCATCAATAAAAGAAACATAATATCTAGACTTCGATAACGAAGGAACATCAACTAGACCAAACACATTAGAATGAATATAATCTAGTATACTAGAAGATTTGTGAGGACTAGAGGAGAAAGAAAAATGGTGTTGCTTTCCATAGATACAATATTCACAGAAATCGAACTCAAGGTTACAATCATCAAGCCCTTCTACAAGTTTTTTGTTCTTCAAGGTTTTTAAAACTTTCTCACCTATGTGACCAAGTTTATGATGCCATAACATGGTCTTCTCTGCTGGGAGTTTTACCTCCAAAGCATTTCTAGATAGTGAAGAGTCTTCATCTTTCTCTATAGGTGTAGAATTACATGACTTTACAGAGGCACTATTACAAAGAACAGGCCATGCATCTAGCTTGTACAAAGTGCCAGTACGAACACCCTTAGCTAACACCATTGCACCTCTAGCCATTTTACATCCCTTATTAGAAAATGAAACTTCTACACCAGCATCATTTAACTTACTAACAGAAAGAATATTTCAAGCCAAACCTAGGATGTGAAGAACACCACCAATTCCTTTGACTCTTCCGTCAAGAAACTAAATTCTGACCCTTCCTCTGCCAACAATCTCCAACGTTGAATCACTTGCCAAGTATACCTTTCCACCATCATACTTCTCATACTTTGAGAACCAATCTCTATTAGATGTCATGTAAAAAGAGGCACCTGAATCAACTAACCAAACATCATCTAATGCCTGAGTTGTTAGGGCTGTTGCAATGAAGGAATCTACATCACTTTGAGAAGATTCATTATCAGAAGTATTGTTCTTCTTCTTCTCCTTGCAGTCCTTTCTGATATGACCAGGTTGCCCACAATTCCAACACTTTACCTTGGAATTTTTACCAGGAGATTTTTGATCTCCCTTTAGACTTGGATTTCGACTTGTTGTCTTTCTTCTTGCCTTTCTCCTTTGTTCTACCTCGAACATAAAGAGCATCTTTGGCCATCTCAAAAGATTTCCTTTGCATTTCTTCAGAAAGAAGTGAAGCAACCACATCATTAGTCTTGAAAGCAGTGGTTGTGCTTCCAATAGCCATCACAAGATGATCCCAGCTGTCAAGTAATGAACACCACAGGAGAATGCAACGATCCTCCTCCTCAATCTTTACACCTACAAATGCCAGCTGAGTAACACTCATATTAAATGAGTTCAGATGATCTGCAACAGATGCACCTTCATCCATCTTCAAGGAGTACAACTTCTTCCTCAGGAATAACTTGTTTACCAGAAATTTTCCTTGGTAAATATCACCAAGCTTCTTCCATAAAGTAGCTATAGACGTCTCCTCGTGAACATTCAATATCATAGAATTAGCTAGACTCAGTCTTATCAATCCTCTTTCTTTTCTATCAGCAAGATCCCAAGCTTCATGGGTCATAGCTTGTGGCTTAGTTCTAGACACTCCAATCCAGAGGTCTCTATCCACAAGCAAGTCTTCTATCTTGAGTTTCCATAACTCAAAGTTGTTGCCATTCAACTTCTCAATATCTATTCTACCAAATGTACTCACCACTTCACAATAGAAACAAGTTTAACAATGCAAGTCTCCCACTGAAATAGTATTAGTGCAAAAAACTAATTTTCCCTAACGAGGATAACACGAACTAGCCAAGCTCTGATACCACTTTGAAGGGAAAAGAATGTGGATCTAATAACCCAACAGTGTGGAATACATTCCCTTAACACCTTTATTATAAGGGAGAGAAGCAAAAACAAAAAACTAACAGTTTCTAAAACTTATAGAGATGCATACAATCATAGCAATGAGAAACCAGAAAGATAAGCAAACAAAGATGACACAGTATTTATGTCGGAAAACCCTTTCAGGCAAAAAACCCACCACATAAATTCAAATCAATTGTATTACAGTAATGAATCAATTACATACAATATCCAAACTTCTTTTCTCAGCTGACAATCACGGAGAGAGTTTTAGATCCACTGTTACAATGTTTTCACAACATACAGTTCAAAACCCTCTTCAATAACTCATGTCCTTCTTGTTCTTCAGCACGCGACTTTAACTTGCTCTGCAACTTCACGACTCAACTCAACTTGTCTAACTTATGAGAAATAACACATCTCTCATCCAAATGTAACCAACCCAAAAGAGCAATGAAGTCCATCCTCAAATCACGCATCTGGTCAGATATGATAGATCTACTGCAACAAGTCATCATTGCATTCAAAGCCATTAATCAAAATGGTTGAGCTCGCCACCCTTTGTTGACAAATGCAACTACCACAATAACTATCTTGGTATCCATCCAATCACTATTCAACTAGGTGCCACACATCCAAGACCCATCAACAATCACAACTGACAAAGCAACCAAAATAGTCAAACAAACATCAGGTGCGACCATGACTTCAAGTTATAAATAGCACTGCCGGAGTTAGAGTCGGAACAGGAGTCGAAACAGGACTCCTTCGAAAATACACACTGTCGAAGTCGGAGTCAAAACTGGAGTCAAAACATGACTCCACTGAAATTATAGGTTCAGGAACCAATTCGGTTCCACATCCACCCACGACAAAGGGTAACTCATCAGAAATAGTTATGACTAGGTAAAGTCAACCCGGGTTCAAACCAAGACGAGAACACAAAAGACCAGAGTCAGAGTCGGGGATGAAACAGGAACAAAAATAGGACTTTACCAAAAGTCCAAGATCAGGAAATAATCTGGTTCTGGTTCCGCCTCCGCCAACTACAAGAAACAACAATCCAAAACTAGGAAAAGGTAGAGGAAAACACCCTGAGTAGAATCCAAACATCTAGAAGAACCCGATTGTAAAAGCAGGAGTTAGGCTCGGAGTCGAAACAGGAACTGAAATAGGAACCTAGCAAACGGACATTGCCAACTTCCAAAACTAGTTCCACCTCCGCCGGAACCAGCAAAGCGAAACAGATGGTAGGAAGCGGAGTCGGAGCAGGAACAAGAACCAAAACCCGGAACTTAGGAAAACAGAACAATGCCAAGTTCCATCCCTGTTCCGCCTCCACTAGATACTCAGAACTTAGGAAAATAGAACAATGCCAAGTTACATCCTAGCTCTGCCTCCGCCAGAACTTTGTAAACAATGAAAAATCAGCAAGGCATGAAAATGAGAACATCAAGCTGGAAGTTGAGACATAATTTCTCAACAATTTGTACATTCAAAAGCCAAAAAAAATGAATAATTAAATGTTGTACCTTCAGGAGATATGAAAACTATCCCAACTCCGTTACCTTCTTGACTGCATGCCCCATCAAAATATATTTTCCACACACCTTTATGATTTCTAGTTCAAACAAGCTTATCAATTGGGTCAGTATTCACTAATTCTGGCTAAGACAATTCTACTCTGAAACTCCCTAAATCCATAACACAAAATAAATTAAGTTGTTCTTGAGGAACATACTCAACAATCTAATTCATCCTTAGTTCTCTATACAACTTTACTTCTTCACCATTAATTGGTATTGTGGCATATGATAAATCAAACTTCACATTACCTCCAGCTGTTGCAGTCCATTGTCTTGAAAAAATCATTCCAAATTGAGGAGGTGTATCAATCATAGTTATATCAATATTATAGGTTGCTTGTGGGTAGGTTCCTAATTTTGCTTCTACATTTTTCATAATACCCACAACTGGGACAGGCCTACTATCCATGGCATAAAATTTATGACCCTCAATATCTATCCACATACCAAGTTGTTTCATTACCCCTACTAGCATAATATTCATAGAAGCACCTAAATCTATCATGCACTTTCTTACCAGTTTACCATTTATGAGTAGGGTAGTAAAAAATGGATCAATTTGTGGTGTATTCATCAATGCATCATTTAGGCCAACTTCTGAAACTTTTATCTTCCCTTTGTTATCAGAAATTCCAAGATTCTCATTTTGTTCAAAATTTACATTTTGATTCCTCCCACCAGACATTAATTGAATAACACTTTCCCTATACTCTTTAATTTTCATCATTTCAAGTAATGGGACAAACATTTTTACCTCGGATAAGGCTTGCACAAAATCAAAAGATGCACCTTAAGCTCTGATCACCTTTGTTCTCCTCTTTCTCCCTTTTTGATGTTTGATCCATATTTTGTTTGTCCTTGGAGAATTCTTTATTTTCTTCTTTAGGGACATACTTTTGTTCTTTTTTATCAGGGTCCTGATCATTTGTCTTTTTTGATATTTCTTGGGACATCATTTTATCTTTCAAGAATATTCCTCTTGGAACACCTTCATTCTCATTCACTATTCTATTCCTCAGTCGATACTTTCTTTTAGGCAGCTCAACTCCTGCAATAATCAATCTTTTAATTTCTTCCTCAGTTGGTCTCCTCATACTTCCCCTATTAGGCTGATATGATGTAGTAGGGGGACCTTGTTCGTTATCACTTTTTTCATAATCAGAAAAAACTTTTTGTTCTTCCATGTGAACATTATATTTATGATGATCAACATCATATTCATATCCTCCTTCTTTTGAACATGAATACCCTTGCTCTACAGAGTGAAGATTATGAGAAGTCAAATAGATATTATGGTCTTCTTCATTAGTATTTTTTGCTATGTCTTTTTCCGACACTGACTGAGCTACAACATAATGCTCTAAAGAATGTGGCAAGTCACAAACTGAACACCAAGGACTATTATCAACCATGTATGTCCCTCTTTTCTTCAAAGGTTCAGGTGTATCTTTATTTCTTGGCCCATCCATTAGTAGCTTTCCATTTCTCCAATTTGTATTATAAGGCATGTCATGTAGTCTAGGAATTTCATTCCTATATGTGTTCTCTTGTTTATTTGGAGGAGCATACTGGGGAACCCTATGGTTATTCCTCTTGGAAATAATCCTTGCAACTTTCTTGTTATTTTCAATAGTGAGTGCTATCCTTTGAGCTTCAGCCAAATTTTTGGGACCCCTATTCCTAAGCTCATATCCTATCTTAGGATCAAAAGATTTTAAATAAATACTCAACGCGGTAGGATTATCCAATTTAGATTGAGGAGGTATCTTATTATGCAATTTAGAAAACCTTTGGTTGAAAACATAAGATGACTCATTTTGATGCTTTTGAATAGTCACCAATTCATGCAATACAAATTTAGGTGCATATTGATTCCCATACTACTCAAGAAATTGTTCATAAAACATATGAATATAATCAATAGAACTTGTTGGGAGACTATTAAACGAATCTCTAGCATCTTCAATTAGTGACATCATAAACAACCTCATCTGTACATCTTCATACTGCATATCCAAATCATGCATAAAAGAATTAAAGCTCCTTAAATGCTCTTCAGCTGCCGCTGCACTACTTCCTGTGAATTTTGGGACAAGACTTCTCCAACTATTGTCCATAGGATAAGGACACATTTGAAATCCAGCCAAATCAAACTACCTGATAATGGTTGTATACTATGGAGGAGTATTTTGATAATGTTGATGCTACTACAATGGATTATTATTTACCACATATTGTTGACCTTGTGGGGGTACATGTGGCTGATAAGGAGGTGGTTGAACACCTTGATGTTGTGGTGGAGAATTTTGATGTCTGCATTGATTCCTTGGCTGATTTTTGTGGGCTTGTGGGGAATTTGATGGGCCTACATTATTGTTCCCCTGCCTGTGAGGTGGCACATATTTATGCAAATTAGCCATTTGAATATTGATCCGAGATTTTCTCAATTTCAACTCTTCAAGTTCTCCAATTGCTTGGAGCCTCTACTCATATTCTATTCTTTCTTTCTCCACTTCTTGTCTCTCATTTTCTAGTCTTGCATTTATTTCATCCCTAGCCATAAGTTCATAATTCTCCTTAGATGTTGCTTCATATCCAAATCCATCCTCAAGAAGTGCTACTTTGTGATCATATTCAAGTTGTCTCCTTTCTCTTTCAGCTTCACACTCAGCCATGAACTCTTCAAATTTCTTAGAATTTGGTTGATAGAAGGGATTCCTTTATTCCTTAGGAGTATGAGGTTGTCTAGAAGGGTTGTTTTAATTTGCCAGTGTACCATATGAATTTTGTGTCTCCAATGGTACTTTTGATGTTCTACTTTTATTTGATGGGCCCATGTCATCAGATACTTTCTTACCCTTATCATTATTCTGAGTCCATTTACTTTTTTCATTAGGACCATCACCATATTTGTACAAAGACCTTCTTCCCTACATATTGTGAGCAATTGTGATAGACTAAACTCTAGGATGATTTCTTTGTGATATATATTCTAGTATATCAATTTCAACGCATTCGTTCATTTAGAGTCACCACTCACTTTCCAAGAGTGAGAAAATATGCAATTCTTTCTTCCCAACGAAGTCTTCTATAAAATACTCTCTATGACAAAGGCTTACTTAAAAATTATGGTCCCTAGTAGAGTCACCAAACTGTTGGGTCTCAAAAATGTACGTTTTAACCAGCAAAATTTTCCAAGTTCTTACAACACTTTTGGCCAATGTACAAGGCCAATTAATCAATTGAACCTTCTGCTCTTTAGGTTCTGCTAGACCTAGGTGGGTGAATCTATGTGAAAAATGCAGATTTGAAATGTATTTCCTGCTAAATAATCTTCCCACAATGGCAATTAGGAGTGGATAGACAAAATGATTGCAACAACACCTACTACACAAAAGAAAGATTTTAAATATATAATTTTTTATGAATTCTACCCTCTAGGATATGGCAGATCAATGCCTTCTATCTGCTGGGAAATGGAGTAAAAAATAACAAGGATTCAAGGTGTTTCCCTATCCAACTTAATTTAAATTGTTAGGCATATTTAAAGTATGAAATTCTATGACCGGCATATTATTTCACCCAATTTATGGCTTGCATAAATTATGCTTGAATCTTTTCCTACCAGGTTCCTCTTTAATCATCCAACAAAAATTCTAAAATAACTGTGACTTATCTAAAAGAATTTAGTTCTAATTTGCAGACACCTATTAAATAAATCACACAAAGTGAAAAATTGCTGTGCTAAATCATAAGTATATTTGTTATCCCAATTTAAATGATTTAAAAACTTCTAATTGGAGACAACTAGATAGGAAATTCAAAAATTATAACATCTCATCAACCGAATTTAGAAAAGATTTCACTAGTGTATATATATTTTCTCCATTACACCTTGTTTCAAGAATGACTCTTCATCATTTTTTTCCTAGTTCTGTTACTATTTCTTAAAAAGATCCCCCTCCCTAACTTGTTTTCAGTAGTATTTATACAATAAAGTTGAAGAGTCATTAATTTTCATTTTATGTTACAATTGTTTGATATACCATGGCCGAAAATAAAATATTTCATTAGTTGCCTATTCGACAAACTAAATATTTTATACTATAGTCATAATTTTGATTTTCTCTTAATGCCTTTTCCCGCCTTCACATTTCACCTTATTTGTTTTTACCTTTACCTCTCTACCATGGTCAACCTATTAACTGGTCGTGGTAGAGTGGTGAATGCTTCCCTAACCATTCAATCTCCTTACCGCTCAACCATAGCCCTTATGTCTACCTCTCGTGGTATCACGGTCTCTAACTTTTCCATGCTCCGCTTCTTCCACCGCATCACTGCGGTCATTGACTTGACTGCCAGTAGTAGTACGGTTACCAGTCTTAACTACCACTTGTTTGTTAGCTCACCACCCACTGCACTACCACAGACTGTGGTTTGACAGTGCACAATATCACAATGGTCTTTCACTGACAACCAGTTGTTTCCCAAACTTTACTTTGGTCACCGTGGTCTCCCCATAGACCGGTGATGGTACCATGGTGACTATCTTCACTATTGCCACGCTATTATCTTTCGTTTACCACCAAACCACTAGCTATGTCTCATCCATCCATGATATAGCAATATCCATCTTCGCCACATGTCGTCACCCACCGCTCTACCATGGTTACTGGCTTGACTGCAAGCGGTCCTATAGTAGGCTCTGTCTTCACTGCTACCATGATCACTATGGTCTCTGGCTTGACTGCCAGCAGTACCATGGTGACTATCTCTTGACTGCTTGCTCACCGGTGACTTACCACCCACTGCAATACCGTGATCTAAGTTTAGACCATGTGTAGTGGTGTGGTAAGCGCTCTATGCTTTACCCTTAACTGCCACTGCCATACAATGAGCCCTTTTGTGGGAGGCCATGGTAAAGTGGTGAATGTCATACCAAGTAAATGTTAAGGCCGTGGTATAAAGTATAAGGTATATATGAATGGAAAAATGATTTTTTAATGAATAATATAGCATAAACAAGGGTTCAAGTGGGCAAAAAATGACCTTCAAATTATAATGAAAATTTGGGTCTAACAAGTCACACAACAACAAGAAGAAGCCCAACAACAATCGCAACAACAAGCCTTAGCAAAACAGCAACAAAATGCAATGTCATTAAATTGCACCCCTTGCAATTTCACATGCATTTGTGTATCTTCTTTAGTGTTCACTCCCTAGAACTTTTTCAGGCTCATTTTATCCCCTGCATCATCCTTTTTCCCCACTCAAGATGTTCAAGACCCCTTTTCAGTAGCTACCTTTGTGCATTAGCTTTGCATCAAACCTTGTGCTTTTCTCATTCTTATCATTTTGTAGCGTGATGTGTCTAGACACTAGCGCATCATATAGATGTTTGTGTGCCATGGTAGCATCCAACAACATTTCAATGTTTAAATGACCATTGGCGAGCATGTTTTCCACTTTTCAACAACTTTTGTTGATGGCAGCAACTTGGGACACCATAAAAAAGCTTCAGAAGCTTCTTTTCCCTTTTCTTTTCTCTTTATATGCTATATTTCCAATCTATTTTGGTCTTATTTGTTCCTAGCTTTGGCTCTGGCCTTTTCCTTGCTATCTTGCTCACACAGCTCTCTAGAGTTTCTACAACAACACTCTCAAGCTTTTACAGTGCTCTTTGAAAAACTCTTGGCTCTTGTAGCTATCTTTGTCTCGCTCTTTGGCTTCCTTAATCCTTGTAGTTGATATCTCCCTTGCCTCATGCTTGTGAGAATCCTAGGATTTCATGCATCCCCCATCTATTGCATCTATCTTTTATGATACGGGTTCTCCTTCATGGGCAAGGATTACTTTTATCACCTATATTTTGTGATATAGGTTCTCCTCCTCAAGTGGGGTTTAATTTTATCACTCATTGTATACTTTATTTCTCTCTATCTATCTAGTTGTCCATGGAGGTGGGAACAACAAAATGGGGGTTTGAATGAGGAAAACCCATATACAACCGCAACACTTTCTTTAGATCTTACACATGCAGGTATTGAAGACATTCATGTTCTACATGCTTCATTACTTGGTTTTTTGTGAGTAATTTCTATCTTTCCTTCTCTTGTTTTATTGTTTCTATTTTATTTCAAATTTATCTTATTATGTTATTTTCCCACATTATGAAAGTTCTTAGAAATCATATTTTAAGAGGTTTCTTTGTTGTTTTATGTGATATTCTTGTTGTCTGGTTCGTACGAGATGCTAGCGCACTTCTAGGATGCAAACACACTAGACTATCATCCTTATTTTGCACTGACCTCCTTTGGCTAAGAGCTCATCAGTTTGTCTAGAAAACCTTTGTGACTTACTATTTTTAATTTTGAAACTCTCGCTTTGTTCCCTAAGGTAGTTTATGGTAGTTCACCCCTTGGGATTATGTTGAGAATAAAGAGACTCATGAGTAGCGAATCCCCCCTCTACACAAAATCAAGCCCATCAAGTAGCCTTAGCAACACGACAATAATAGCAAGGCCAACAACATGCCTTAGCAACACAACAACAACATCAAGCCCATCAAGCAGCCTTAGCAACACAACAACAAAAATAAGCCGAAAAAGCAACCCTTGTGGCCCAACAATAGAAACAAGATCAATAGTATGCCCAACAATAACAATTACTCACACAAGAAAAACAATATTAGGGTTTGTACTATAAACCTTAACCAAACACCACCAATACAAACATGTTAGGAACATATACACCTCCACCACTATCACCTTCACAATATCCATACACACTATACAACACCCCATCATATCAAAATACCACATATGATCCATTCACCATCCCACAATATGCAACATATGTTCCTCCACCAAACCCACAAGAAATGTAGGATATCGGGATGGGCAAGATGAAGAAGTCGCATAAACAACAAAACCTATTCTCATATCCCTTCGAATGAAACATCACAATGGTACCATTCCTTCCTAGTTTTGAGGTTCTTAAATTTTATAAATACAAAGGGACACTTGTGGACCATATCAAAGAGTTTAACATCATGTGTATGGAGGTCACCTACAATGAATCCTATTTGATGTGCCTCTTTCCATGAAGTTTGAAGGACCCAACCATTGATTAGTTTTCACAATTACCTCCAAGCATCAAAACCTTCCAAGAAATCATTGATAGATTCATAGATCAATTCTCCTTCAATATTGACATGGATGTGAGCTTAGAAGATTTATACACACTCAAGTAGAACAAAGGAGAATCCTTTGCTAATTTCCTATAAAGGTTGAGAAAAAAATCTAGTAAGAGCAAGTGGACCATTCCCCATGAACAAAAAGTGGGGATTATCATATTGAATGTGGATCTAGATCCATCTTTCCACTTAAAAATTCAATGTATCACCAATTATGATTAGCTTTTCCATAGGGTCCTCAATATCGAGCAAGCTCTAATCTCACAAGGGAACAAAAAAGTGTGGAAAGACAACTGCCCATCCACTAGTTTTAACGATAAAACATGCTATTGGGCCAAGAACAAAAATATTACTAGTGATGGTGTTGTTGATGCAAAGGTGGTCTTAATTTCTCCTAGACAAGAAAACACCCTAACCGTGGATACAAAACAACCATACACATCATCGTCAAATAATAAAAAAAATCCAACGTTGCAAACACTCAATGTGGACAAAAAAGAACATTTTTTTCTCCTAGATGACAATTCACTCACTTGGGGGAACCTATGGAGGATGTGATGAAAAGATTGATGCAATCTAATCTTATGACAATTCAAGATTTATCAAACTATTAGGAGCCACATGTCAAACCTTGTAGCTATAGAGATGATCATTTTTGTGAGTTTCGTCAATAAAAGAGGTCATAACACACAAAAAAAATTTAGACTCAAACATATAATTGAAGATCTTATTGAATGAGAAGACATTGATGTCGATAAAAATTATTGGAATGAAAATTTAAAAATTTACAAAAACCCTATGCTTGATCATGGAAAAGAAAAAAATCTGGGGAAGGCATCAACCTAAAATAATGCAAACCATACCGATCATACCATAGTGAGACATATTTATTTATCACAACATGAGGAATTAAATACGCATCAAGATACTATTTTGAAAGAAAGTCCAAACACATGAACAATTTTTAACAATATTTTATATTGTAATAATATCAAGTGGGTATCAGATTGTGATATCTCTCCCACATATGACTCAATTATTGGGCATGTTGAAGAAGTTCTAAATGAGCAAGAAATATCCCTTATTTCACCCAAACCCGTAAATTGTTGCAAATAGTCTTTTATCAATGATGTATCATCCACCCAAGGATCATGTCAGGAAGAGGCTCTTGAGGATAATGAAAGATGCTTCCAATCAAGTCAAGATCAAGAATCATTTTAAACTCCAAGGATGTCCTCGATATCACCCCCAAGATGGTTCTTCCTAACATTTCTATTGTGTAGAAATATCAAGACTGGGAGACTCTTATTTTGGACTGATCATAGTAGGGCAACCTACTAAATTGTCTGGGATAACTTTTCAGTCCCTATGGAAGCTGACCATTAATGCCTTGACGACCTGCATGAAGCATAGAAGTTAAACAAATTAACAACAACAATCATTTTCAATTACAGCATGAATAAACACAACACAATATAAAAATATAAATTCAAAACACATCATAAATGATAGATAAACAATTTGATCTGATGTATAACCTTGATGATTAATTCTATTATATTCCAAATTCCATAGGTGAGGTGTCATTCTTCGTGGTTTTAATGTAGTCTCTTCTTTCCCATTGAAAAGATGTTTTTCAGTAGTTTGATACTTATGATTTATGTGGAGGAAGTGCCTATACTCATCGAACACCTACTTTCCTAAACTTGTTGAATGACGAGATTTCATCTTTAGACCACAAATTGGACATACAAATTTTCCCTTTTTTTGAAGACCTGCAAATCATATATAATTGGATTAAATATGTCAATTTTTATAATTATATATAATGGATAGATTATTTAAAAAACATGCATGATATCTACTTCATAAAATTAAATATCATTAAAGTCATGCAGTCGAACATTATAACATGCTAGAAAAATGTGTTAGCCTTGGGGCATCATGAATTGTCCATACAAGCGTTGCATGGAATTGAAATTGTCTTTGTCCTATTGGTCTAGATACATCATACATAGTGACGCCATTCCATAACTTTAGTAACTCGTCGATAAGAGGCTCAATATATACATTCATATCTTCAACTTGGTACTTACCTAGTTGAATGAACATAAACATTGCATAATTATTATAACCATTTTACTGCAATATATATAATTTCATGTACATGACTATTAAATGAAAAAAACATATAAGTCATTATGCAACAAATAGACAAATGAGATGCTAATACGTTAAAGAAAATTGATGTAAACAAATACCTGGAACAATCATTGCCAACATTATGTGCTCCCTCTCTATTGACATCCATGGAGGAATGTTATTGTTGATAACAAAAACAGGCCACACTGAGTAAATAGATCTCAGCTCTCCAAATGGATTGACACCATTTGCTGCCAATGAAAGCCTGAGATTATGAGGTTCTTGTTTAAAGTGTGGCCAATTTTCTTCCATGTCCCTAAATGTAGAACCATCTGTAGGCATTTGAAGAATCTCATCTCCACTTCTATTATGTGCATGGTAATCCATAAATTGCGCTAAGCTTTCACACCTAAATAATTGTTGCATATGTGGAATAATGAGAATATAACGAAGAATCTTGCGAGGCACATTTTTCTTTAGTTGATCTGTTCGATATCTACTGATATGACATTCTGGGCATTCTATTGCAAATTCATGTTGTTTATGATATATAATATGATCATTGGGACATGCATCTATTGCTTGATACTCTATTTCAATATCTTTCATAATGCCAGATAAATCTCGGTATGAGCAAGGTAAAATATTTGATGGTGGTAACAAAAATTCACCAATCAATCTACAACGATAAATAATTTCTTAATATAGAGAATATTAATGGTACATACTTCATCCTCTATTTACTAGCGATGAACTAACAACAATTAAAATAGATGAAAAAAGATGACATATATGACATACCTTAACATCCATGAGATTGCTATGTTGGATAAACCATTCATAACCTTCAAGTTCACCAAAAACAATACAGCAGAGAGAAGAGTTATTTGGGAGCCTTCATAAAGGGGCTCGTATGCCTTCTCAAGTATAGGTAAATCATGAACATCATCAAAGTCATCTCGATCAACATGATCAGATGTGCCACTACATGTGTCATGGATCAATGTATTTGTACCATCATCTTCAATTGTGTTTTCTGGTGCATGATCACCTTCTTCCATAGGATCATTAACTTCATCTTCGATATTCACAGCTCCATGTTCCTCCACTTGCAAAACTATATTCTCCAGGCCCTGATAATTTATATCGTGTGCCCTAGGGCACACCACCTTTATAATAATGACAAACACAAATAAACCATGATCATGATCAAGTGATTATATATATATATATATATATATATCAAATGTTAAAACAATATAAACATTTACAAATTCAATCAATATAAACATATATAATAAACAACTTACCAATGAATGATAATCATGCCCCCCTTCAATGTGACCATGCTACCTACAATGTTTCTCAGCTGTTGTGATTGAAAGTCTTATCATCTTTAAGCCCTTGCAATTATTGCAAGGACAATAAAATTTTTCATCACCCTTTCTTTTCAATCTAGCCCACAATCTAGCAATTGTCTCTTCATTTTGTTCTAGACTAATATTATCTGACATGATTTTTCTTTACCAAGCTTGAATATTTAGATCTTCAAAAAATATCAAACTCACACTACAATAATTTTTAATCATACACAGGTAACAAAATATAATAATTATGATATTTTACACCAAAAAAATTCAGCATGCAACCACCCTTGAAAAAGAGAAGATAGTCTAAAGTTAATGACCCCAAAAAACACTTTCAAATGCTAATTCTAGAAATTATTAAATTCTGATTTTACTATGATTTCCAACTGCTAGACTCCTAAAATCAGTATATTGAACTTGCACAACAAAATCTAAAAATGAAATTCTCAAAATGCAGCTAATAGGCCTCAACAATTAAGGCCTGCTCAAGACTTTGTGAAGTCACTGCAAGGTTTCGAGGCCTTACCTGATGATTTCATATCAAATACCAAAATTTCATATCAAATACCCATTCTTGAAGCAATTTTTTGTGTATTTACTATTTTTCTAAAGTTCTTTTGTGTTGTATGGATCCGTACAAGCTTGAAATGCTCTGAGATCATTGTTGTAGATAAATATATGTGTTCCCTTTCATTTGAATTTTTTAGAAGTGCTAAATCATTGTTTTTTGGGAGAAAACAATCAAATATAGGGACTACCCTATTTTTCCTATGTAAGGGTTTGAGGGCTAAATAGAAATGACATCCACCAATCCACCCACTATCTTGGAGCTGTAACTTAGTGGATTGGTGTGCAACATGGTATGATAGAGGTTCATTGCATTTAGGGGTCTACTAAAGCAAGAAACTTGGCATTGAATTGATACCCTAAGGCTGACAAGGGCATTTTTCTTGTGAATTTTGTGGTTGTTAAGTCAAGGTTTATCAATTTGATGGATATCTTGGTGGAGTCATGGTGACACTATTTGATGGTCCAATCTCTACTTCGAAGAAAAAATATCTATAACAAATCTTAGAGCTATAATGGGATATTAAAGGAACCTTCATATGAAGGATCTTCTAGTGAAGGACCTTTGAATTAAGGTCTTCATTTGAAGGTCCTTCATGCAAAGGTTCCTTTTATAAATCATTTTTGACATGGAATATTTAAAATAAAAAATACCTTCATTTGAAAGTCTTGAAATGTCATCATTTTTGAATGAAGGTTCTTCATTCAAAGTTCATGATGACATCACCTTCAAATGAAGGTTCTTCATTTAACCTAAGGTTTTCTCATAATATCATCATTGCAAAAGTATGATCAAATTCTTCTATTATGAAGAATTGGTCTATGTGCCTCTAGTAATCACTTATAAATGTTTGTAAGGATAAAATGACTAAATATTGCATCAAGTAGGAGAGAATCAACTCTGAGTTCTTCAAAGATTATATTCCTCTATTCATAATTTTTAAGGGTTGTGTGTGGAGGAGGTTATCACTACCAAGAAGGGAGGATACCTTTCCTTGCATATGTTTGTGGTGGAGGTATTAAAGAAGAATTGTATGCCTTTATTTCCATTCATTAGATCTATCTTAGCCTAGCATATACTTGGGCTCCTTTTCCCCTATAAACTTCCATTTGTTTGAGTTTATGTTATGTAAGCATAATTCCACGCTAGGCATGAACATTTCAAGTTAAAGAGAATGGGGGTGCCAAACTTACAATAATCATTGTCCCTGAGTGCCCTCAACCTCATCCTCAGTGTTGGTATTGACCTTGTTTTCACTCCTCCATACTCTTCCTCGACGCTGGTATTGACTTTGTTTTCACTCCTCCAAACTCTTCCTTGGCGTTGGTATTGACCTTGTTTTCACTCCAAACTATTCCTCAATGTTGGTATTGACCTTGTTTTCACTCCTCCAAACTCTTCCTCAGTGCTGGTATTGACCTTTCACTTCTCCAATTTGATGAGCTACAACCTGGTTTCATTAGGTTTTAGAGTATTGAATTAAATTCAAAATTATGGCGCCATTTAGCTAGGTTCAATGAAAATTCAAGTTTGTCAAAATTTCGATGAACATGGGGAATAAAATTTTAAAAAAATGAAAATTACATATCAAATATCACAAGTAGCCAACGATCATCTCATTTTACATCTTTCATCGGAAATTTTCGTCGAATTTTGCAGTCAAATGAGTTAGTGACATGTCAATTGCCTACTAGCCCATGAGCTTATTTTAATGAATATTGAAATCAAATGCGGTTGATAAAAATGGTCTAGATGCAGCAACATCACTTCATATCTACTGTTGATTCTACCAAAGCTTAATAATTTTTGCCTTCAAAGACGATGGGGCCCACTAAAACATATGACATGCGGTGATCGCCCACTAGCCCACCCAAATATTTTCACAAAAAATGAGACGAAGTGAGGGTTCAGGGACTGGTCAGGATGAAGTCTTCGTGATCCAGTGGCCCGCATCAAATGATAATATTTGTATGTGCAAATTGTTAGAACTTAAAAGGGGCATGACTAGGCATACGAAGGAAGAGAGACAAAAGGTTTAAGTCCAGCATTAGGCCAATGACCAAAAATTAGACTCCAGACTTAGGGGACTAGGAAATATTAAATCGACTATAAACCTACATAGTAAATAAAGCCATGATTAAAATAATTTAGTGGGTAACAACTGAGGGAACTAGGATTGAGGAGATAGTAAATAAATTGATGCAAAGGCATAGGCCATGACTTAAGTGATCAAGAATAGGAAACATTAACTCGACAAAAAAATAGAGTTCTTGAAAAGAGGATGAAAATAGTTATGATTTTTTGAGGGTTAAAGGCATACTAAAACCATATAACAAAGACAAAACCAAACCCTAAGTCATCATCCCGATTCTTAACCAGGAAAACAGCCATGTTTTACAAAATTTATCAATGGAGTGTAAAGATTTTTAGGGGTTCCACCAATGACTCCTTTTGGGTACATTAGTTATTCTTGAATAGAGTGAGATCATTAAATCTTAGTTCTGAAGAAGACCTATCAAAGCGAACCAAAACAAGGAACTACCCAAACAAGGTAGTCAAACCATACCAAACCAAAGAAAACACACCTATATACAGGGATACAAAAAATTTACAATGTACATGGAAGAGATCATATTTCAAGAGAAATATGGTTTCAAAAATTGTCCATGTACTAGCAGTTCAAAAATTTCACTAGTTAGATCATGTAGAATATATGAATCTTCACCATGAGTGTTGCAAATTAGATAAGGGCCAATCCATAATGCATCAAACTTTCCATATTTTCCCTTATCCTCAGATCTTGTAGTGCATATCAACACCATGTCTCCTACTTGGGATTTTCTTGAACGTGTTTTCTTGTCATATAGGTTCTTGACCTGCATATGCAATTTAACATTAATTTTCAAAACATCTTTTCTTGCTTCATCCACTTCCATCAATGCATCTCATCACATGTATCTTCATCATATTCCTAAATAAATTTGTACATATTTATGAGGTTTTTTGATGCAACCTATCTGCAATTCCATAAAATAGATCAAATGGAGCATAACGAGTGGCCTTCTTGATATATACCCTATCCACCCATAGAGCTAACTTCAACTTGGAGTCCCAAGCTCCTTTATTTTCCTCAATGAGTCTTCTTATGATCTTCATCAAGCTTTTGTTGTTTGACTCTACCTAGCCATTTTCTTGTGGATGATATGGTGAAGAATAAGAAATTTGAATCCCATGTTTTGAGTAGAAATCAATAAATTCTTTAGATTTGAAACATATTGCATTGTATGAAATAATTTTTTAGGCATTCCAAACCTGGTTAGTACATTATCCATCAAGAAATCAATTACTTTACGTGTTTCTCTTTTTTTGGAATTGCTTCCACCTATTTTGTGAAGTAATATATAGCATCAAGAATCCAAGAGTGACCCCCTATGGACTTATCAGATATCTCTCAAATGAAATCAATGCCCCATTTTTGAAATGGTGCCTAAACTACAACTAGTTTGAGTGGTAGATTACCTGAGAATTTCAGTTTCCCAAAAATCTTTTGGCATGCATCACATGTTCTTACTAGTTTGTGAGCATATTTAAAAATTGTAGGAAATAAAAACCCAACTCTTAAGACCTTCTGAGTAGTGGTTTTAGCCATATAGTTCCCATGACACACTCCACTATGCATCTCACTCAACAATTTAGAAGCTTTGGCCTTATCACACATTTCAACATAACACCATCTAGATTCCTCCACCATATTTCACCCTTTATAATCACATACTTGATGGCATGTAACTTGATAGACATCTTTTCATTATAAGTTAATCCTTCTAGACATTGCATCTTCTCTAAGTAATAAATGGAATTCTTGTACCAATCATAGTCTTCCATATCATAAATGTATGATCGATCAAAATCATCCTCAATATTTATTAGATTGGTATCAAGGTTCACTTCATCTAGTAGCCTAGCCAATGCTTGACCTCTCACCAATTTTGTGATTTGGATGCCAATATTAAACTCTTGTATTCTTTTTATTGATTTTCACCTCCTACCCATGACTTACTACTGGGTAAATATGTCCTTGACAACTACACTTGGAACATAAGATTTGGTTGTAGCTCCTACAATATAAGTCCTAAATTTCTTTACAACTTTAACTAGTGCATATGTTTGTTTCTTAGTCAAATCCTATTTTAATTCTACAGCTTGAAGAGATTTGTTGAAGAAGGCAATGGGTTGTTCAAATCCTTCTTGATTTTTTTGTAGTAGAACTACAACAATAGTGTGAATTGATGCAAATGAGAAGTTTTATAGTGGCTTGGAAAAATCAGGACTCCTTAGAACTAAGGCCTCCTTAATTTCTTGTTTAATTGATTTAAAATCCTTACTTGGCTCTTCAGTCAACTCCACTTTCTCACCCTTTTTAAACATCTTGGATATAGGGTGAGTGATCTCTACAAAATTTGTAAAAAATATTCTCAAGAAGTTGATCTAACCAAATAAATATTGAATTCCCTTCACATTCTTTTGTTTTGGAATCTTCTCAATGGTAGCCACCCTCTCAGGGTCAATTCTCACTCCCTCTTTTCACACAATATGCCCTAACAACTTTCCTTTAGTAACCCAAAAATCACATTTCTTTGGGTTGAGTGAGATTCCATACTCAAGGGTCCTGATTAAAATCTCCTCCAAGTTCATACAATTATCCTCTTCTTTCTTGGAGTAAGTAGTTAGGTCATCCTAGTATATTTCAAAAAACAAATCAATGAAACAAAAAAAGGTTAAGTCCATAGCCCTTTGAAAGTAGCAACTGCATTAGTCAAACAAAATGGAATTTTGACATATACATAGGTACCCAATGGATTTGTAAATACAGTCTTGTAATACTTAGACTCCTTCAATTTAACTTGGTTATAGCCATAAAAACTATCCAACATGGACAATAACTCAAAGCCAGTCATGTTTCGACACATGGCTTCCATGTTAGGTAGTGGCTAGTTATCTTTCAATGATCATATGTTAAAATTTCTGAAGTCAACACATAATCTTATATCAACATTTTTCTTCCTAATTGGAAGTAAGTTAGACACCCAAGATGAGCTCCTAATAGGCTTAATAATTTTCATCACTTCGCTTTACTAGCTTTCTTGTATTTTTAGAGCTAAGGTTAGATTGATAGGTCTTTGTTTCTACTTGGAAGGCTTTTCATCTTATTTTAGAGGAATCTCATGTTGAAACAATTACTCTTTGTATGCTTTCAAGTCATCATATGACCAATAAAAGACATTTCTATACTTTCTTAGTAAATCAATCAACATTTCCTTCATCTTGGGCTTCATTTTCTTGCCCACATAAACCCTTTTAAGAGAATTTTCAATTCCTAGCTTTACTTCTAAATCCTCTAGATGGGTGGTATTTGTTTTGATGTTTCTTTTTTATTGGTTGTCAAAAACTCTCTCTAATTCCACAATTCCTTTGGGAATCTTGTTTATCTTCATTGCTAAAAACTATGTCCTTTCCATCTATATTTTCAACAAAAGCTTCAAAGTCAATCTCCTGACTCTCATATTCATCAATAGATTTCAAAAATTTAAAGAAATATTCATCATCATTGAAGACTTTCTAATTCTAGATATTGTCAGGGATTGAAGGCTTGGTTTGTACATCTACTTTAGAGATACCAGAAAATCTTTTATCACCATACCTGAGTGTAATTTTTACTAAAAAAATTGCAACTTTGTTGACACCTCTTTCCATCGAGTCAATTCCAAATGCATGAAATTTCTCAATGGAATCCCAAATGACATTCCTATATTATTTCAATCTCTTATTTTTTGATGCATAACTAAACCTAACTTGGGATATTACCAGTTCAGAATCACCTATCACTCTCAATTTATTTATACCATGTTTCTCTACTAGTCTCAACCCCAGTAGCAAGGCTTTATACTCTACCACATTATTTCTGCAAACAAAAGACAAAGTGAAAGAAAATTTAAATGTATTTCCACGAGGTGAAACTAACAATATATGTGCACCTAATCCTTCTTTAGAAATTGCACCATCAAAATGCATTCTCAAAATCCCATCATTATTAGATAATCTTGTAATCTCATTATCAATAGGTGTAGGCCACCTATCATTTTATCTTGGTATCCCTTCTACTTTGAAGTCACTTATAGCGGTATCTACAAAATGAAATGTATCATCTTCAAGAACATGTTCAATCATGTGTGGTACTTTTGGTTCTCTAACCAATCTAAAAATTTTACCATCAATTGGGAAGGTAGAAAAGGACATATCACATTGCAAACTACCTCCCATGGAAGCACTCTATTTTCTAGACAACAAGATTCCATAATTTGGTGGGATGTCTACCACGACAAAACATTATAATTTCCTTTTCTAGGAATGCACCTAATTAATAGGGGAGTTCATTTATCAAACCAATCACGGTGACTTCTCTCAAATCCATAGCATATCATTTTCCTTGTGTACTATCAATCTTTAATCCCACTGCTTCCATAATCTTATCTTGCATAAATTTATTTGATTCTCGTAATTCAATCATATAATTATATAACAATTTTCCATCTACTATCACAATTACAAAAAATGGATATATGTTTCTAGGACATGCAATTATTGAATTTCCTAAATAAATCTGAGGGATTTTAGTGATTACTCCCTCAACCTCCTTCTCTTTCTTTTCTTTTCCACTCACTCTTGGTGGAATATACACCACTGGTTCATTACAAGCTATAATAGAACCATTGATAAGGGCTACTGCCTTTTTTTTTTATGCTCATCAATTCTCATCATTTCAATCAAAGGAGCTAAAACTTTAACTTGAATAAATAATTCAAACATATAAACAAGGGTATATTTAGGTAGATCAATTTGAATTATACCTTGTTCAATATTTAAATTTCCTTTTATTGTTGACCTTTTGTTTCAACTTTAGGTGTAGCATATTTCTTCTAAGGATCAAAATTTTTCTTTTGTGCTTTCACATTTGCAACTAAAGTTTTGAATTCTCCATCAAATTTTGGTTTCTTAGCTTTCTTAGCCCAAATTTTATCCCTGTTATATTGCTAGGCTTTGGGCCCATCCACTTTATTATTAGATTTTGGTTTTTTTCTTTTAACATTCTGCTCTTTGATGAAGATTCCAAAACCTTTCCCTATTCACCACCCATTGTTCTATTTTTTAGATGATAGGAACCTCTCTCTTATGCACCTAGAGCTACTATTAACTTTGCAATATCTTCATCTGAAGGTCTCCTTAAATACACATCATCTTCTTTGGTTTCTAATGTGCAGACTTCATCACCGTGGTTGTTCTCTTCATCAAAAAAACTTGTTGGTGATATGCATTAGGTCTTTGCCTTTGGCCATCCACATCAAGTTCATGAGAATCCACATTAAATGAGCATACATTATCAGAATAATTAGACCTATTCATGATCATATTGACTTCAACATCATCCTCATGAGATTGATCATAATCTTCTGGCATAACTTCTTCAACTTCAACCAATTGTGCAACTACACATTGGTGAGGAGAATGTGGCAACTAAAAAACTATGCACCAAGGAGTTTCATCAGTAAGATTTGTAGAATTTTTTTGCAAAGGGTCAGGTGTGACCTGATCTTGCTTACCTTTTTTATTATTTGGGACGACTTTCAATTTTTCCTGTTGGTTTTGTAAGGGTAATCTTGAAGCCTTAAGGGCTTGTCATTCTTTTGGAATTGTTTTTTATTATTTCCAACCCCCTTTTCATTCTTGGCCATAGTATATTTAATATCTTTAAGGGTATTCATCGCATTTTCCCATCTCTCATCATAAGTAGAATTTGAGTCACAAGACTTTTCTTGCCTATCTTTGGGATTCTTCAAATTTTTGATATCATCTCTTCTTCCATCCTTACCTGAAGCTCTTCTATTTCTTTCAATGTGGATTGAAATTTTAAATGTATCCCTCAAATTTTGAGGGTTTTTATCTCTTAGAATGTATTGGTATCAAATGCATTACAATAAGTGACCAGGCATACTAAATATTTCATCCTCAAATTCTATGGAAATCTATTCATAGCTTCCTAGAATCTGATATTAAAATTAGACACCATTTCATTTTGTCCTTTTGTGGTATAATTAAATTCATAAAACTAGGGTTAGTATTATCTTCATATTTCTCTCTAAAAGCTCTCTTAAATTTTTCCCATGAGCCAATTCTACCATCAAGTAATCCTATGTACCAATCTCTTGAATCCTTTGCCAAACATTGCATCAACAACTTCATGACCACATCCTCATGTTCTACCTCATAATAATCCAACATATTTAGAAAAACCCTTAAATGATCTTCCTTGGATATTGCATTACTGCTAGTAAACTTGCTCAACACAACCCTGATATCATTATCAATGGGATTTTGGTATCCAAGGATCCCATTGAAGAATTTTTTTATATATCTCTCCAACTATATAGGCTATCTATGAAACTAATTATCTCTATCCTCGTTACCCCTATTTGGTTCTCCACCTCCTCTCTTATCATCTACATTTTTGTTAGTAAACTGATTGTGGGTGCAATCATCATTATTTGTGTTTAGAGATTTGGAATTATGGGTGGATTTCTCTATGTGACCAAAAGTATTTTCACCAATTGAAGGTTTAGGTTTCAATGTGGAATGAGAAGGATCTTGTCAGTTGGATGCTACAACAGCCTTTGCTAAGCATGACATTTTCAAGAAATCAATATTTATCTTTATATTAACATTTTTTGCCATGATCTCCATATTTTCCAATTCCTTTTTTAGATCCTCACTCTTTTCTTAATTAATCTATAGAAAAATCCACTTTAGGAGGTAAGGGGGGATTTTTAGATGTAGGCTTCTCATTAATAGGAAATGTTTTCATAGGCTATTTTCCTTTATCAAGTGGTGGATTGGAAGTATATGTAGCAGGGTGTAGTGCTACATCACCAATGACTGTTGATTTAATATGGGTGTTAGCACTAGTATCTTTTATAGGGTCATACTCAACTTCCTTATCAAGGATTTTAAATACAAGGGGACCTATGGGAATTGGTTCAGGTTCAACTTGGTTTATAAGTCTCATCTAATCTAATTGCATTATTAGAATTTCTCTCTAAATCACGGCATTCTTGATCTTTTCTTCTCTCTCATTTTCCTTATTTCTCCTTATCTTAGCCTTGATTTGAATTTCTCTTCTAAGAGAATTAACATCTCCAAAAACTTATTCAAGATCTAGGAGAGTGATATTTGATTTTTGAACTAGAAGATTCTTCCAAATCTCTAAGCTTTTGGGCATTATCATTGGTTCAAGTTGTAGACATGGAAAATGAACAAATTCATTTTGGCACACCTGATCTCAATTACTAACAACGTTTCCTCTCAGATCAAATTCTTAGCATTTCATCACTTTCTATCCTTTAATTCAATAAATTACTATTTATTGGATTAAGTCTATCACCTCCTTTGATTAAATTAATCAGTTTAATTTAATTAATCCTACATTGCTATTTAATTAAATAAATCATTTTATTTAATTAAAATCTTCAAAGTCCTCCTATTAAATTAAATAAATTAAACCTTATTTGATTTAATCTACCACATTCCTTCTTTATTAAATAAATCAAATCATTTATTTAATGAATCATTTTCTCTCTATTTCTGACTTAAATCAATTCATAAATCTAAGTCTAAATTGTCACATCACCTACTTCTTCATTAAGTTAATCCTTCTCACTAAAATCTTCTAGAGAATGCAACTTGCACAATAAATCAATTACTTTGATTTATTAATTCTCCTATTTTCCCTCACAAAGCATCAAAAAGGGAATATTCCTTATTTGAATTCAAAAAGTCCAAGTGGACTTGGTCCTTCCAATATGGCATTAAAAGCCTCTTACATGTCCTTGACCTTGAGCCAAGTGATATTAACTTCATTCCTTTTCCCTCTTCAACATGTCATTTCTCAAGTTTGAAATGCCACCTAATTGCATTTATTGGCACATTGGCCAAAACTTGCACATTCCTCATCCAATCACATTTGGACAAGTGGCACAATGCCATTGGACTATATTTTGTCCCACATTTCTTATTTTCACTATCTCTTCCAAGATTTGAATTTATAAATTGGAGACTCTTCTCCTCAATCTTCATCCACAACTCACATGAAAAGTTACTCTCTTCAAGTGAGAACTGATTTTGCTATCTTCATCCACACATTCCTATCATTTTCACATTTGCACCAAGGTTATGCTTTAATCTCTTTGGAGATTTGACCATTTCTTCATCAATCCACATTGCAACCATAGGAACTAGGAAAGGGCCAATTGCAACATATCATTAGCACTGATTCCCCCATAAGATCTTTAACTTATTTGCTTAATTAGGATTTAATTCAAGTTTCTTGCTTCATGTTCTTCATTTTCCTAATTTTAGCTTAATAAGTGGATTTCATGGGGAATTCTTCAAATATTTACATGCATTTTGATCTAACACTAACAATGTTTTACTTTTTGGTACATTTGTAGGTTTAGGGGTTCACATTTTGGCGCTAGAAGGAGGGCAACATTACATTTGACACGTATTTCTTCCAAAATTCTACATTTTTTTCACATTTTTTGTTCATATAAAGGAAACTGCATTGCGGACCAGACACACGGTGCTATATTGCACCGCACCTCTCGAAGCCCACAACACCATATAGCACCGCAACTGCTTCCCACGCATCAAATTTGAAATTTTCCCAAAAACCACCACTTCCAAACTCCACCACGTGTAAAACTCCACCGCACCCATGGTCTTTGTTTCTATAGAACACCGCATACAGTCGACCGCACAGTGCTATATAGCACCGCCTATTTTTTTTAAGCAGAACCGCACCCGTTAAGGAGCACCGCACTTGCTAAACTCTGTCGCGGGATCAGTCTAGTTTTTAAAATTTGAATAGTTTTTTTTAATATTAATCTGATTTGCTATATTTCTTTTCTTTTACTCTTTGTTTTTCTATTATTTTGCAGGATGGAGGCAAAAGGAGAAGTTTACAATGATGTTATCTTCACAAACCCAAAGTGTTCTTTAACACTTTAGAAAATTTGTTAAAATCTTCGACCTTAGGAAAAATAATTTCACTTTGGGCTTTAAAAAACATTCAAATTTTCTTTTATATCATGTTCATTTTGTGCAAAGTGTTCCTAAACACATAAGTGTTCTTCAACACTTCTTGAGAAAATTTGTTAAAAATCTTTGACCTTAGAATACTAAATTTTCATTGGGATTTAAAAAGAATAAACAAACTTTGTTTTTTAAAGTTGCCAAGGGGCTAAAAGGAATTTTTAGACATTTACTAGATTTTGATTTGGACTTAAAATTGAACAAGGCAAACTTCACATTTCAATTGGTGCTTCTAAAACAAACTCATCATTGCTTTGAAGGTTAAAATGAACAAGTGTCTTTTATGTTTTGCAAACTTTTTAACAAATTAGCATCATTAAAATGCATATGTGCTTCTCTCGCGCTTTATAGTGATCTTGAGAATCAAAAGCATTTTAGTGATATTAACTTGTCAAAAAGATTGCCTCCACATTTTGATTTGGGCACTTAAAATTGAACAAAAAATGCGAGTGTGAGCATGATATATTGCAGAGGTTCTCCCCTTTGTTTTTCAACAAAGGTTGTGTGAACGATGGGATATGTTAGCTCACTTTTGTTTATCTTAAAGGGCCTACCTTGTGGGAAAAAGTAATCACCCAAGGGAATGACCCAACCAGGAACACGCTAAAGCCAAGTGACTTCCACCTAGGATATAAGTGTGGATATTGGAACAAAGTCCAATATCACAAGGATTATTCTAACGAGATGGACAACAATGGACTCTTGTCGATGTTGGATAATTTCCCATGAACGGAATGCCCGAATTAGAACCCCTTGTTTAGAAAAAGGCCAAAACCTTGTCTATCTTGTTGGTGCAAAACGTTATGTCCTTTGAAGCCACCCCACGTAACATGCAGTCTTGTTGTGGAAATGGAAGTTGTGCCATGGGGGATTCATGGGTACTAATGCTTGGCTGACCCGAATAAGTGAGTGTCATGGAGGGGAGCCAGTGTGTTCAAGCATTCAGCCATTCACACAAGATATGCGCAGCTAGATTTATCCAAGTGGGAACCCAACAAGGTATTTCCTCATCAACCTAGGAGTGTAAAAAGTGCTTGGGAAAAAACACATTGCTTTGAAAAACAAGCATACACAAAAAACCTTGAAATTTCAAACACCTTGTGGGAAACAAATACCTATTGATGAACTTGCCTACTCTTGCTTTCCCTAGGAATCACATTCCTAGAGGTTTCTAAGTGTACAAGTTATATCATTATTTGTTTCCAATAAGGATAAACATAAGGAAAATTTTGCCTTAGTTTCCTTGATTTCCACACAAGGGACCTTGTGGGATGAGAAAGAAAATGGGACACTAGACATATAGTTTGAAAACCTAAGCAAGTAAGTGTCTTGGATAAAAAGAACCTCATTTAACCAGGATAAAGAGACAAATTGAATTACACGTGTGTTGTTTCCAATGATTTCCCGCAAGATTAAAATCCAAAGCCAAAGTTCAAGAAAGTGAGTCTAAAATCCATGAGCAACACCTTGAGATGCTCTTTGAAGTAAGGGAGAGAATTTTATACAATTTCTACAAAAAAGCCTCAAGGAACAATCCCGCATTATATACGTTTTATTGTCAACAAAATCCCAAACTTTTTCAAAGGTTTGCATTTCTCCCATAGGAAGTCTAGCATGTTATTCAATACCGAGGTTTTGTAGAGAGAGTCGCATCTAGGTTAAGGTTCAAGATCAACGTTGTCATTCTCATCCATTCCTCCATCAAATCAAGTCTCATTTCATCATCAAACCTTTTGAGAACTATAGAATCAATCATCATGCTAAACTTAGAGGGCTAAATCAACATCATCATATCTTGTCCTAACACACTTAGCCAACATACTCTTAAACCATTGGACAAATTTTCTTTGAGATAATAGAACTTCTTAAATTCTATTAGTTCTCAAACACATTGGCATAATACACTTTGTCAATTCATCCATTTTGTGCAAGTTCCCTTAGGATAACACAACTTCCTAGGGAAAACAACTTCACAACAATCTTGTTTGACTTAATGCATCTAGTCAAATTATCACAATCAATCAAATCAAAAGCCCTTACAAATTTTAGCACATACTTTCAAAAGATTCTCCAAAGGTTTCACTCACTCATCCCATCCATTTTAACCCATCACCATTATCACCATCTTTGATCTTTTAGCTTCCCTAGTTCTTCTCTTTTGGACCGAAAGGATTAGGATCGAACAAATCCCTATTTTTTATGGTCCAAACAAGATCTCAACACAAGAAGGACATGGAGAATATCAAAGAAATATCAGCTTCTATGGACATGAGTCATCTAAATACCAAAGTGAACCTAGCGGGATCAAGCAATCCCCCAAGCAACTCTCCCTTATCATCACAAAATCCTCAAGAGGATAGCACAAATGAAGACATGAGGATGACACCAAATGAAATCATGGAAATGGTTCAAAATCTAGAGAACCACAAAATTGTTAGTGCTATGTTCAAATACCTAAATATGATAGCAAGAGGAGGGATCATACCCCCTCCCGACCTTAACACAAGCACTAGTACAGATGCATCCCCATTGTCCAACATCAACCAAGAACCTTGCACCACATCGGTCATCACACCAACCTCCTCGAATGTGAACAATGGGAGTGCCATGTTCTAGGAATTGCAAAAACACCACCTTGTGGCTAATAAAGAAGCAATCATCACCCCCACATCGGCTACAACTATTCCGAAAAACCCATCTCACCCATACCTCCCACTCACATTTCATAATTCTGTTGGTTCATCCTCATTTCACGCCACACCAGCCTATCAATTGAACATACCAACTGCCCCACCGCATGAGGAAGTTGGCTTGTTTGGAACAACGAAAGCTATCAATCCTTTCTCTTTCCAAAGTGGTGCATCATCCCTTCCCCCGCTTCCTTTCGCATCCGCATCACTTCTTGGAATAGGTCTTCCACCTTTACCCCTCAAAAATTTTTCTAGTCCAAGCAATCCGACCACCTCTTTGAACCCACTTCTTTTGTCCGTATCCTCACAACAAATCGCAACTATTCCTATCACCACAGTTAATGCATCTATTGGTCCTCAAGTCTCCCAAAGCATGCCTCCTCAAGGACCAATCATCTCAAACACCCCTTCGACAACCCAAATCACAATCACCACCACAATCCCTCCACCCGCCACGATAGTTGGCATGATTCCTATTCCACCACCAATCCCACCGAAAGCCAACACAACAAATTCATTCACCACTCTAATCCAAACCCTCCAAAAGGCCAACCAACAAAGAGTACTATAGCAAAAGCAGAAAGCCCAAGTGAAAGCTCAAGCCCAAGCCCAAGCGCAAGCTCAAGCCCAAGCACAAGCTCAAGCCCAAGTGCAAGCCCAAGCTCAAGCCCAAGCTTAAGCTTAAGCCCAACAACAGGCACAAGCTCAATACCAAGCGCAATTGAAAGCAATCCACCTACAAGCCTACCAACAAGCCCTGCAAGACTTTCAGGCTCAACAACAAGCTAAACAACAAGCTTTATTGGCACAACAGTAGCTCAACCAACAACAAGCATTGTTGGCGCAATAGCAGCTAGATCAACAACAAGTGTTACTAGCTCAACAACATCTTGACCAACAGCAGGCTTCATGGGAACAACAACAGATGGACCAACAACAAGTGCTATTGGAACAACAACAACAAGATCAACAACAAGCGTTGTTGGCACAAATGTAGGCTTACAAACAAGCCTTAAACGCATAGCCAAGCTTGCAGCAAATGCCCACTAGTACTCCTCCCACCATATGCACTCCCCAAATGCCTTACAACTCATTCATCTGACCCCTCGATCCAAGCAAAGATTTCGCAACACAAATCAAATTGCTCTCGCAGTAGGTGTTGGACTTGCAAGTAGTAAAAACCACAAGGACACCAAGCAACTTGTGCCCTTATTCATTCAATAGAAGTCTCACCATGGTACCATTCCCAAAAGGATTCGAGATCCCCAAATTTTAAAAATAAAATGGAATGGGCAACCCTGAAAACCACATCAGGGAATTTCAGGTGCACTACATGGAAGTCGTATATGATGACACATATCTAATGCGGCTCTTCCCCCGAAGCCTAACTGGTCTAGCTATGGAATGGTTTTCTCGCCTACCCATGGGAATTAAAACATTTGAGGAAATAGTGGAGGCTTTCCTTAAAAATTACACTTTTAATATGGGTGCGGATGTCAGTTTAGAAGAACTATCTACACTCAAACAAGAAAAAGGAGAGTTATTCGTATCCTTCTTGCAAAGATGGTGATCCAAGTCCAATCAGAGCAAGTGGACTATGCTAGAAGAACAACAAGTTTGCACCATTATAGCCAACCTTGATAAAAACATGGCATTTTACTTGAAAATGCAGTGCATCACATCATACGATCAGCTCATTCCAAAGGCGCTCAACATTGAAAGAGCCCTTACGGTGAGAGAAGGCGCACCAACATTCACTCCACGGCAGGATAACCACCCGTCTAACAACTACAATGATAAACCTCGAACATGGTCGAGGAGCAAAAATATCACAAACGATGGCGTGGTCAACGGTAAGGTAGTCATCAGTGCTCCTAAGAAAAATACCCAAAACCATCATCAACCACAAAATCATAATCACAATAATGTGCAGACTAATGCGATAGTGGCACAATCACCTTCCACCAGTCAAGTCAACAATGTGGGTAATCAAGGAGGACCACCTCCCCGCAACAAGTTTCACCCCAAGAGGAAGTTCATAGCCCTTGGTGAATCAATTGAGTCTATCATGAAGAAACTAATCAAAGAGAACCTAATCAAGATCTCTAACTCCGAACAATACACAAAGCCCATGACCAAACTACTGTGGTACAATGAGAATCTCCTATGTGACTTTCACAAAGTCAAAGGACACACCACCGCCAACTGCATGAGACTCAAGAATATCATCCAAGACCTCATCGAGGATAAGGTCATCAACATCCAGCATCCGGCTGAAAACCAAGACCTAAAAATCTACACAAATCCGATGCCGAATCATAACCAAGGGAATAATAAGGGTAAAGAAAAGTATGCTAGTGCTAATCTAGTATATGAGGAGATAGTCAGATGTGTTGATGAGATGGTCACTATCATAAATATCAAGGGAACCAACAATGACTATGGAGTCACCACACGAGACAGAAAGGTCACCATTTCTGGGGCACCTACTAAGACCCCCATTACCAACACAAAGGCTATCCCCTATGATTACAATGTAATTGACCAGCTAAAAAGAACACTCACACAAATCTCCATCATGGAATTACTAAAAATCTCCGCCGCCCATAGACAGATCCTGGATGAAGCACTAGCTACATCTACCATTGCTACCACCCTTGACATAGAGCAATTTCAGGCTATGGTGGGTAACATCATTACCCCAAATCTCATCACATTTTCAGACCAAGATTTCCCCCTGTAGCCATCTCATAACCGCACACTCGACCTCCAATTCCTAATCCATAAAAATAAAGTTAAATGAGTCTTGGTAGATGGTGGTGCAGGTCTTAATATTTGTTCGCTAAAACTCATAAAAAAATTGGGATTCATCGAGGATTCCATCAATAAGAACAAAATCATCATGATAAGAGCATATGATGACTAGGAAAGAGTGTCTTAGGGCACTATCAAGATCCCCATCCAAGTGGGGCTGGTAACCATGGAAACAACTTCTCAAGTTCTTGACCTTGATCTACCATACAACATCCTCCTAGGATGCCCATGGATACATGGAATGAAGGTAGTGGCCTCAACCTATCACAAGTGCATTAAGTTCTCATATCAAAATGAGGAGGTTACCATACATGGGGATCCCAAACCTTTTTGCTATTGCAAAAACTTGGAAGCCAAGTTTTACAAGATCCCTCATGTACCTAAAAATGATGAGCTACCATCCACTTCATACATAGACCCATCTAATCTCGCCTCCACTTCTATGATAGAGACACCCACCATCCCTAACATATCCAAGATCAAAAAAATGATATAGGACAATGGATGCGGTGATTATAGAATGAAGATAAATGCTTTTGTTGTAGGAGAGTTACCACAATCCCCTAGGTCCCATGGGCAACTGCAATTGATTCAAACACCTATTCACACTAGAACAAAACCCTCTGGATTCCACCATTGGGGGGATCTCAGTCGAGAGAATGTGGATGAGGAGGACATCACAAACACTTTGTACCAAGATGAAAGACCCACTCCCACCCTACCCATGGAGGAAACAAATAGAGGGTTACAAATGATGTTCGGCATGGGCTATAACAGGAATGAAAGCCTAGGAAGAAACAATGATGGATGGTTGGAGCCCATCATTATGGAAATAAGGATGTGAAACATTGGCCTTGGCTATACCCCTCTGAGTATAACTGTACATGGTAGAAGTATGCCCAGAAGAGCAGTCCGGTCCTCTCCTCAGGTAACAACAATAATCCCTAGACTACCCATTTTCTTAGGGATCCCACTCGACAATTACACCTTTGACATTACCGATGTGTGTGCTAGTAGTGATGATGAGGATACCATAGCAAGTCTCCCTAGGCTTTTTCAAGGAGTCCACCTTGTTAATGATTAGTGCCTCACCTGCTGAGCCAATCCAACGAACCCACCAAATCCACTTAGTGTACCCCCAACTCATCCATCATGACCAACGTGGACCGCCAATTCTAGACTTGTTCGAAAATGATGAGGCTCTCTTAGAATTCATGGGACTAAGGGATACAATCCCATGCAAAGATCACAAGGCTAGATTCAACATCACACTGGACACACAAGCATACTATGGGGAGTGAAAACCACATTGTGGAACTCTCTAACCATAAAATAGTAAAAATAAAGGACACATCTGATGGTGAAAACCTCCCCGAGGTGCCAGAGGATGAAGGATTCAATCTCCCCCCTACTGCTCTACACCAAGAGAAATTAGCGGTCCTAGCAGAGTAGTGTAATCCTGTCAACCTGGGAACATAAACAGAGCCACAAATCACATTCTACGCCCAAATACTTCAAACAGAGGAACAAGAACTATTGACAGCATTCCTAAAGGAGAAAAAGGTAAATTTTGCATGGACCTATGCAGACATGCTAGGCTTGGACCCTAAAGTAGTAGTTCATCATTTGGCCGTTTACCCTGGAGCAAAACCAATCAGACAAAAGCTAAGGAAGATGCACCCACAGATAGCCTTGCTTGTAAAGATTGAGCTACAAAAACTTTTGGATGTTGGCTTCATACACCCGATCGACTATCTAGAATGGGTATCAAATCTCGTACCGGTCTCAAAACCAAAAGGGGGCATCCGCATCTGCACTAAATTCAGAGACCTAAACGAAGCATGTCCCAAGGATGACTTTCCACTACCCAACATTGACATGATAGTGGATATGATGAACGGACATGAGATGGTCTCCCTAATGGATGGCTTCTTAGGGTACAATCAGATAATGATCACAGAAGAAGACCAACACAAGATAGTATTCACATGTCCTTGGGGCACCTACTGCTGGAAAGTAATGCCATTTGGGTTGAAAAATGTAGGAGCTACATACCAAAGAGCCATGACATTAATCTTCCATGACATGATCCATAAAACAGTTGAAGATTATGTAGATGACATACTAGCTAAATCAAAGAAGAGACAAGACCATATAGCAACTCTAAGTGCTATCTTTGATGGGCTCGAACAATATAAGGTTAGACTCAACCCAAAGAAGTGTCTTTGGGGTACAATCGGGAAAGCTACTAGGATACATAGTTTCAATGAGAGGAATAGAGGTGGACCCTGCGAAGATAAAAGCAATCCTTGAAATGGAAGCACCAAGAATGTTAAAACAACTAAGAGGTTTGCAAGGTAGACTCCAATCCATCCGGAGATTCATAACACAACTAGGAGATAAACAGATTGCCTACTGACACCTACTTCACAAGGGAGTAGCTTTCAGATGGGATGACAAATGTGAGCAAGCATTTAGAAAAATAAAAGAATATCAGTACACCACTTGTGTTGATGCCACCAATTGTGGGGAAACCATTAATCCTATACATCTCAACAACAATAGCTGCCCTGGGGGCCCTTTTATCCCAACATGATGAAAAGGGAACCGAACGAGCTATCTACTACATCAGCAGAACAATGGTGGGAGACGAGCTCAATTACACATCAATAGAAAAAGCTTGCCTAGCATTGGTATTTGTGGCTCAAAAATTTAGACACTACATGCTAGCGCACCAAATCAAGTTGATTGCCAAAATAGACCCTCTAAAGTACCTATTGTCAAAGGCAACGCTTATAGGTAGAATGGCTAAGTGGGTAATGATATTATCTGAACATGATATCAAGTATGTAGAATGAAAATCCATAAAAGCACAAGTCATTGCGGATCAGCTAGCAGAAGCTCCCCTCTACAAAGATAAACCACTCATATCAGAATTCCCAGATGAGTCCCTTTTTAACCTTGGTATAACAAACCACTGGAAGTTATACTTTGATGGCTCTCACACACAACATGGATTAAGAGCTGGTGTGTTCTTCATCACGCCGCAAGGAGATTGCATACCTAGATCATACAAGCTATCATTCCCTTATACTAACAATATTGTAGAATACGAGGCTTTGACCATAGGCCTCAAAATTGTAGCACAATGGAAAATCATGGCACTAAAAGTCTATGGGGACTCGCAACTTATCATCAACCAAGTCAACAGTGAATACCAAATGAAGGACGATAAGCTCACACCATACAAGAAGGTGGTGGAAAGCCTCAAGGAATCTTTCATCGACATTACCTTTGAGCAAATACCAAGGACAAACAATAGAGCATCCGATGCAATGGTGACAATTGGATCCTTATTGGACATCCCTCGTAATGTCTCAAAACATGAATTCCTTGTAGAACAACTTCTCATACCCACATTCGAGGTACCAGAGTCAGAATACATGTGTGAACTTGTTGGTCCGAACGATCTTTGGTATCATGATATATACACATACCTAAAGTTAGGAATCCTCCCCACTGACATCACTCCGAACCTAAAACACAATTTTTTCAAAAGGACTTCACGATTCATCATCTTAGGAGAGACCCTCTTCTGTAGAAGTACCGACAAAAACTTGCTACATTGTTTAAAACCTGAGGAAGCCTTGACTAATCTAACTAAGGTACACAATGGCACATGTGGGTCACACTCAAGTGGTATGACCTTGGCTAAAAAATTGCTGAGAATAGGATACTACTGGCCGACAATGGAAAGGGAGGCACACAACTTTATCAGAAAATGCCTACAATGTCAACAACATGGAGACCTTATTCATGCACCAGCTCAATAACTGCATCCCATTGTTACACGTTGGCCCTTTCCACAATGGGGGCTCGATCTCATTGGTAAAATATTGCCCACCTCATCCAATGGCCATAAGTTCATCATCACCGCCACTGAATATTTCAGAAATTGGGTCAAAGCAATTCCCATGACCTACATCACGGGAAAACAAATATCCAAGTTCATCTTGAATTACCTCATTTGCGGATATGGTGTTCCCCAATCCATTATCTTTGATAATGGGATGCCCTTCAAAAATCAGGATGTCCGTGATTTGTGTGAAAAATTCAAAATGCAACACCATTTTTCCACTCCATACTATCCACAAGGCAATGGCCAAGCATAAGCTACAAATAAAACAATTTTGAAAATCCTCAAGAAAACAGTCAATGACTCTGATCGTGACTAGCATCTGCAACTAAATCCTGCCTTATGGGCCTACAACACTAGCATCCGTACGCCAACAGGTGCCACCCCATTCTCTCTGGTCTACGGATCAGAGGCCATCCTCCCTATTGAGATCGAGCTTCCGTCACTGAGGATATCACTGCAAAACCTCATCATAGATGAGGAATACAGGGTCACAAGACTAAATGAGCTAGAATTACTAGATGAAAGGCGCATGGATGCCCTTAATCATCTACAAGTGTATCAGAATTGCCTAAAAAGGAGCTACAACAGGAAGATCAGACAACGCATTTTCCAAGTTGGTGACCTCATACTGAAAGAAAACCAAAAGAACGTGCCAAATCCAAATACAAAGGGAATGTTTGAGCCCAACTGGCTGGGACCCTTTATCATCACTGCAAGCTACAAATCAGGGGCATATCAGTTGTCGACACCAGAAGGTGAGCCCCTGCAAGAGCCCATGAATAGTTCACACCTCAAAAAAATTTATGCCTAAATCTTGCAAGGTATAGAACCCAAAAATACAAAAAACAATTAGAAAAAGTCCTAAAAAAATGGTTACCTTGATGAAAACCTGGCAAACAGGTGTCTTGGTGACAACAAAAAAATAAAAATAAAAATAGTAAAAAGAAAAAATTCGTCCTCTAGTGAAAACCACTTCGATGGCGCTTTGGGCAAGTACCTTGGTGAGAATCTGGCAAACAGGCACCAAGTGTAAATAAAGTACCTTCCCCATCTACCAGGATCTGCACGACTCATTCCATCACTCATTCATCCACTCATCTGCTTGCATCCATACCATAGCCTGCGTTGGTGTCTACACCATATTCCACCATAGAACTACTTGGCATTTCTAAGGTCAGTCTATCCTGCCTTTATCGAAGTAGTCTATCGCACCACACTGGGGGCACATTCTTGCAACATCGGATCAGATTCATGTATATTCTCGTGATCTTTTTCAAAATTCATCAAAAACCAAAAACATCCGAATCATTTAGAAAATCCAAATACATGTCGAAATATCAGAAAATCTTCAAAATTCATCATTCAGTCTTGTTAGTCTTCCACCTTGTCAAACTACATCATCTCTGAGCTTGAACATAGGCAAGGTTGATCTTTGATCATCCCCCGAGACAATAGGGTCAGTCCTTTAGGCATCCATCGCATTGGCAATCCGTTTGCCCATCCATCTTATCATCAAGTTAGTACATCATCAGTCGAACTACGTGGTCTTTGTGTATATAACGTAGGCAACGCTAATCTATGGATCAGATCCCAAGACCCCTAGGATAGGTCTTTAAGTTAGTATGTTCGTCATAAATCTTGAAAATACCAAAAACAACCTCAAAACATTTGAAAAAATCCAAAATGGTGCATCCATTTCATCTCGCTTTCACCCGTGAACGTGTCACTCATAATAAAGTCAATCGTTGCTTTCACCCTTTGGTGAGTCAGTCAGAAGCAAGTTTAGCAGGTCTCAAAGTGAACACCTTAATCGTCAAAGTCTCAAGTCTAGATCAGTAAGCAGGCAAGTTAGTCACCTCGGAGTATCAATAGCCTATCACCCAATTGACCCCATCAAAACCCTGATCACTACATGTCCTAGGATGAAGCTTTCCTACGATGGGCATAAGCATTAGGTAACCCTCATAGTAGTTAGTCTTGGCTAGTGGTATGAAGAACATTAGCTTGTGTGTTTACTTTACTTTGGTTTCTTTTGACTTATCTTATTTTGTGCTCATCCCAAGGACCTCTCGATGATGCCTAAACATAATAGGTTTAGAGAGAAAGGAATGGGGCAATAATCATTATCTTTTATCTGCTATGCTTGCAGGATACGCTTGTAAAATAACTTAGTAATGCATATTTTGTGTGGTTTGTAGGGAGGATATTTTAAGTATCTTGTTGACCACATAGGAAAGCTTGCTTTTCTGTGTTTTGGTTCAAGATATTTAGAATGTCTGAACTACATCCTGAATAAAGTATGAATGCTAAGTGTGAACAAGAATACTCCTATCTGATTTTTGAGTTAAAGTTCATCACACTAGGTACCATGCCATCCTGGTTCTTAATACCTTGATGCATCGTACCTATGTGTGTCATCAAGCATAACGCAATTGACCATTTGAAAATCCTAATTCCTAGCAATGCAAATGTAAAATCACCATCATCATCCTCACTAACTCATTAATTATACATTTCTTCTATCTTCTTTTCACACTAACATGGTATTATAACAGTAATCAAAATATCGCCCATGCATACATCCTGCATCCACTAGATAGTTAACATCGGAAGAGCATTATATCATATCAGTATCTTAAGTTATGAGGAATAATATAAATTCATTATTCTAAACATCTTAAGACATCATTACATCATACATTATCATCAAAAACCATTACCATTACCATTTGTAGCCATTACCATCATTAATATGCATTAAATCATTTAAACCATGGAAAATACAAAAAGAAATGCATTCAGTACATACATTGCATCACATGAACCATAAGGATAGAAACATCTCATAACATCACATATTTGCATGTACATCATAAAAGGGTGAATCATCTCATATATATCATCAAAAATCACTGTTATAATACATAATCGAATCAGGTGTCCATCGGATACATAATACAATAAGGCCAAATACTATAGCCCGTATATCAAAAATAAAGCAAAACTGTCTTGTGATAAAAAGGGGACAGGCCCTGCTGATTGCTACCCTCCCCATCCTATCTCTCACCATGCGCCTTTGTTGGTCACCTCCCTATCTGTTGAGAAAACTCTGGCACCCTGCGGTCTTACGGCACTACCTGTCAATAATGATGTCGATAATACTCGACCTCACTGATAGCCTCTCTGCAATCTTGAATATCAATCGAATGGGCCTGAGATGAGGATGCTGTACTCTCTAATTGCTACTTCTAGCCTATCTCCTGATCCCTCTCGGATCATACCTAGTCTATCTCCACATTCAAAACCTGTATCTGGCCTTGTAGCTGCTGAATCAACACATCTCGATGATCGGGCTATCCTGCTGGCTGCCCTGCCGGCTGCCCTACTGGCTGATGCTGAGGATCTACCCTCGACTGATCATCCTGATCTCCTACTTGGATAGGTGACTACTAGGCCCCGTCCCTAGGAGGTGTCTGATGAGGAGGTGCCTCAACTCATCCTCTACCTTGCCCCCTACCACCTGCTCGCCCCCTACATCTGCATCGTGTGACAACTACACCTGGAACTATCAATCTGGGGGGAGGTCTGAACCATGCCCTATAGGCTACAATGACTCTTGCATCTACTGGCCCCTGATCATATGGCCACGGTTGAGCCACTAACTCCCTAAAATAGGTCACCACCTTGGCTGCCGGGATGGGTTGGCCCCATGCTGTCTCCCTAGTAGTATGTGCAAAGATGGCCATATACTTGTCATCGGGCCTATCCTGTGCCTCCTTGAACTGATGAGCAACCTTGTTTGGAAGGTACCTCTCAATCATGGTATGCTCTCAGCACTGCATCAACCTATCTTGTCAGGTGAAGATGAGCTGCTGGACATCATCTCCCCATGGACCAATATCCATCCACGGTCTCTAGATGAACTCTCTCATCTCATCGAGAACTCGCCGCCAATACGAAATACCACTCGCGCCAGTAAATGAAAAGTGCATCAATGCCCCGCCATACCGCCAAATGAGGGGATCATCTGTCTTTAAAGGAACTGGTGTGATGTCTGGATGAAGCACTGAGATCCTCTCCCATCCCCACACATGCAGTAAGGTGCCCCCTGCCCCAATGGACCTGTTGTCTAAGTAGAAAAACTCATGAAGATCCCTATAGAGGGACGCCAGTAGTACCGGTCCCCAAGCAAAGCACTCCCTCTGATGAACCATCTGATCCCATGCAAGTCCGCATCCTGGACTGAAATATCGGCCCCGTCGATCAGGTACCACAAGGCCTGAGATAATAGCAGCAATGATGAGTCGGTATGTGTGCACACGGTCACGATATAACTCTAGATCAATCTGACCATCACAAAACTCAATGATATCCATCTGCATCACCCCGTAACAGGCCTCTCTGCCAGCATCTGGATCATAAATAGTTCGGGTCCCATGAATGGGCAAGCGAAGGATGCACCATACATCCTCGAGTGAGATAGTGGCCTCGCCAGTAGGAAGATGGAAGGAGGAGGTCATACTGTGCCATCGCTCTGCCAAAGCCATAAGCATGCCTAGGTTAGCCCGAACAGGAGGGGCATACGCAATGTACCAAAGGCCAATGGCACCAAGGTGCTCTTGGACCAGCTTAGGCATAGCCCCTAATCTACTCAGCACTGGCCATCGATGCTCCCATGAATAGAGTACACCAAGCTCCTCCTGCATAGGGAAGGTCATCGCATCAGAAAAATAAAGTTTCAAAGTTCAAATCTACCCTAACTGGCAAATGCGGTGTTGTTTGTGGGTGCGGCACAGTTTGGAAAGTTCCAAACTGCACTACCGCAGTGGAGTTTACCATTTTAGCAGTCACAAAGTGACCCGCGTGATGCACTTTTCATATGCGGTCTTGTTTGGCGCAAACCCTAATTTACTAATTGTGTCACGCGGTGGAGTAAGGACATGCGGCGGACTTTTGGGTAACCAAATGCTAAATTACAAACTAGCCCACATGGGGTGCTTCTCATATGTGGTGCAATACAACACCACACAGTTGCGATAAGACACTTTCTGCGGTGCCATATGGCGCCGCACAATTTGAACCGAACCTTAACCCTATTTAATGCACGTAAAATGATAAAATTAAACGATGGATAGGGGTACATACCACGGGTCCTGCACCGACTAGCCATTGATGTGTCTGAACCCTCTCTATCATGTGCCTAGGAAGTTGTCATTGCGCCATTTCCACTCGAACTCAGAGCTAAAAATTGAAATTTTCTAAAGGCTAAGATTGCAAATTGAATTGAAAATGACCCCTCGCGATCTATTTAAGCTTGAAAATTACGGTTTTTTGACCTAATTTGACCTCCCAGCTTGGGTTTTGGTCCCTGGAGCTCGTCTTCATCAATCTGAGAGTCGTTTTGTGTCCCTTCTGGCATTTAAAAGTAGTTTTCTGGCATTCTGGGGCATTTCTGGCTTGTCGGGCACCTTGTCATCTTTTTCACGAGACCATCCACAAAATTCAAAATTTTCGTCCGGTCTCTCGAGGGGGCAATATCTAGCAATATCTTTCTACTGGGGTAGCAGTGGGGCATCTAAAAAATTCAAAATCCTAGACCTTCGATCACAGCAGTTTATTCTTTGAACCAATGCAACAGGTACATTGCTTCAAAGAGGGGCAAAATGTAAACATGGAAAATGAACAAATTCGTTTTGGCACACCTGATCCCAATTACTAACAATGTTTCCTCTCAGATCAAATTCTCAGCATTTCATCACTTTCTATCCTTTAATTCAATAAATTACTATTTATTGGATTAAGTCTATCACCTCCTTTGATTAAATTAATCAGTTTAATTTAATTAATCCTACATTGCTATTTAATTAAATAAATCATTTTATTTAATTAAAATATTTAAAGTCCTATTAAATTAAATAAATTAAACCTTATTTGATTTAATCTACCATATTCCTTCTTTATTAAATAAATCAAATCATTTATTTAATGAATCATTTTCTCTCAATTTCTGACTTAAATCAATTCATAAATCTAAGTCTAAATTGTCACATCACCTAATTCTTCATTAAGTTAATCAAATCCTTGATTAAGTTAATCCTTCTCACTAAAATCCTCTAGAGAATGCAACTTGCACAATAAATCAATTACTTTGATTTATTAATTCTCCTATTTTCCCTCACAAAGCATCAAAAAGGGAATATTTCTTATTTGAATTCAAAAAGTCCAAGTGGTCTTGGTCCTTCCAACAAGGCATTAAAAGCCTCTTACATGTCCTTGACCTTGAGCCAAGTGATATTAACTTCATTCCTTTTCCCTCCTCAACATGTCATTTCTCAAGTTTGAAATGCCACCTAATTGCATTTATTGTCACATTGGCCAAAACTTGCACATTCCTCATCCAATCACATTTGGACAAGTGGCACAATTCCATTGGACTATCTTTTGTCCCACATTGCTTGTTTTCACTATCTCTTCCAAGATTTGAATTTATAAATTGGAGACTCTTCTCCTCAATATTCATCCACAACTCATATGCAAAGTTACTCTCTTCAAGTGAGAACTAATTTTGCTATCTTCATCCACACATTCCTATCATTTTCACATTTGCACCAAGGTTATGCTCAAATCTCTTTGGAGATTTGACCATTTTTTCATCAATCCACATTGCAACCATAGGAATTGGGAAAGGGCCAATTGCAACATATCATTGGCACCAATTCCACCATAAGATCTTTAACTTATTTGCTTAATTAGGATTTAATTCAAGTTTCTTGCTTCATGTTCTTCATTTTCCTAATTTTAGCTTAATAAGTAGATTTCATGGGGAATTCTTCAAATATTTACATGCATTTTGATCTAACACTAACAATGTTTGACTTCTTGGTGCATTTGCAGGTTTAGGGGTTCACACTAGTTAACAAATCATGTGGTAAAGGTGAATATCCATTGGATGTGGGAGGGAGAATGCCACCAATAGCAGCAAAATTGGAGGTAGCAATATTATAGTGATGGCTCCTACTTCTAATCCTACTTTGTTTGGGTCTAGACCTTTGGACACTAGTAACAATCTTATTCTCACAATCCTCTTCATCCTCATAACCTAACCCTAACAAATAATCTTGACTTTCATGACTACAAGAATTTCTTAGAGGAAATTGATTTGAAGGGATAGGACGTGGAGTAGACTTGTATCTATGTCATTCCTCCTATTCCATGAGTATTTGGGGAATGATGAAAGTTCCAAGCTCTCTTAAAAACATTGTAGCAAGAACATACTAACCCCGAATCCATGGATCCCTCATGTGTTTGGACTTTTATTTTGGGGGAAACCCCTCCCATTTTGATGATGTAGCTTTATTTGGAAACATATGACTTGGCATAGGGATTTCCAATGAAGCTCTCATGTCCTCTTTATTGTTAGCATTTATAATTAAAAGTAATTGCTCACAGAATGTTGTTTATCAATTTCCTTAAAGTGTAGGCATACATTGGAATTATTATTTTGGATTTCATGTTTCATTATGTAGTATTCTTACTTTATGTGCTATTTATTTCTATTTGTGGTGCCATTGGGTGTGATTTCCCTCAATAGTGTTATCTCTCTTGGCATATTATATTCCTCTTAGTGGCTTGATGTGAAACACTACATCCCCTAAGTTGTGAATCTTTTATTCTTTGATTGTGTTGGTGGGTTTTCAAGAACCAAGCTAATCCTCAAGGGAGCTTATGGAATTTTCCATTTCCAATTCTAAACAACCTAAATAGATTGGCAAATGAACAAGTGAAAGAATTAATTCTTTCCTCCTACACTTTGGGCTCTTCAAGACCCAAGAGGGTGATCCCACAATATACCTAAAGACCTCCACACCTAATTTCCAATTAGATTGAAAATAATAGATAAATTATCATATGATAGCTCAATAAATGGAATGTATCAAGAAGTTGGATACTCCTTGATAGAACTCAACATTTAGAGCATGAGAATGGAAGAACATAACAAAAAAGGGTAACAATTGTAGTCCATTTGAATTTTTTTTTATAAATCTGATTTTTTGTTGAATGACCAACATGATGTATCATGAATACTCACTTAGATCAATGCCTTAACCTAGTAAAAAATTCAATCTCAACACACACACAATTTGACAACAAAAGACTACATAGAATCATTTAAACTATGATAATACTGCATTCCAACATCACATTCATTGTATTCTTAACCATGACTTTTTATAAAGATCCTAGTACTCAATTTACATGAACCTGTAGCTTCATCCAAGAATTTTCAATAATTATTTGAATTAAAAGTAAGAACAAAACTACACATCCATTGGAAATCAATGAAGAAAAACAAGATAGCCCTTTATCATTTTATTCATAATCCATGAAACAAGTACATGTGAGAGAAATGGTCAACCCTTGATCATTTTATTTATAATCCATGAAATAGGTACATAAGAGAGAAATTGTGTCCTCATAATCGACTAGGCCATTAGATTCAATCTTTTGTATTTTAGGAGGTGGTTGCCTTGGTGGCCATGATTCTCTAGGTGGGGAATCAATCTCAATAATTTAAAGTCCTATTGACCTAGGAGGAGATGGTGGTGGAATTTGATGTATCCATGATGGGGCTCTTTGTTCCTCTTGATGAGAATAGGTTGGCATTGCTTTCTTCTCCTTTTCCATGTATTTCCTTCTTTTGAATACAATTAATTTCTTTTATTTCTTATTAATTTATACTTCCTCCATCAGAGGGGTATCCCCTTCAACTTTTCCCTGTGCTATAACTGCCTTGCCTTTGTCTTGAACTAGTTCTTTCCCTTCAAATGCCCAACAACAATTTCAAAATTATGGAAAACATATTGAATTTTTTTGCATTATATTTGGGATCTCTACAAGAGCAGTGAATTATGGATCTTTCTCTCTTATTTCATTTTTCAATTTATTGTAGGAAATCCACTTCATCTTTCTATCATATTGCTTTTGGAAATCAAAAAAAATTCTTATCATATGTTTTGGGAAAAAAAAAATTGTGAATAAACTTTGATGTCCTATTTCTAATTTTCATCCATACCATAAATCCTTCAAGATCATGGTTTTTGTATCTTTCTCTCTTCATGTTAAGGGTCTTGAGCATATCATTGATCTTATTCCACCCTCCCTTAAGTGTGAAAAAATTAGGGAAGCAGATGTATGTAGGGAAAAATGCCCCCTTACCTTTATCCTTTAAATTATTATTCTCCACATCTCCTAGTTGCCACATTACCTCCATGAAAAAAATCCTTTCTAGTACATCCTTTGGTAACAAGTGGGGTGAGACAGTTGTGCCATACACCCTTAGAATGGTGTAACTTAGATAAGGGATGACATCTCCCCAATTGTGATCAATTTTAAGATCTAGCCTGCTATCCTTGGGCCTCAAAAAATCATGTAGAGTTGTAGGAATCCTTAGCATATTTAAATTTAAAACTCCCCCCAACTTGGAGGCAACGACATTCTCAAATACCACAAAGTCAAGTTTTTGTAATTCTTGTCTAGGATGCTCATCCAAAATTGGACAAGAAGATACATGTCACATTTATTCATCTCGTAAGTCATAACTGGACCCAAATAACTAGCACCCTTGAAAAGAATAATGTGCATAAACAATGACTACCAATAAAACTTGGCCCCATACTCACCTTTCTTCAATGCAACCAAGCCTTCATGCATCTTCTTAGTAAAAAAAACTCCATAATAATATAGTGTGCAACATGTAGGATGTTGAATATGTGTTTCCATATACATCCAAGCCATGGGCATGCCTGTGGTTAGGTCATATCCTATAATTTGACACGAGTATAAATTACTCTAAAAGTAAGATACAAAATAGTTAATGGGAAAGGGTTATTTGTCTGATGGGCCCATAATAATCTTTCCATATCCCTTAATAGTTTCCAAATAATTGGGTAGAATTTTTATTCTAAATGTATTCCTGACCTTCTCATACTCAGCCCTAAGTGCTTTCTCATTAATGTTCTGTGTATCCTTGCTTCTTTCTATGAGCTTGAAGATTTCAATAATTTTATCTCTTCTGATCTTCACCATATCAATACCATCAAAATTTATTATAGTCTTAGTGAGTGGATCATATTTCACAAAAAATTCCTTTAATAAGTCCACATCCATATATACATTGGGTACTATCAGTTTCACCATATCCAATCTCCAAGGGTTGCCAATTGGGATGGCACAATTTTTGTTACTAAACCAACTGTTGAATTGAGACCATCTAGTATATGGTAACTCAACGTCTTTGATGGTGTATTGTTTTTCAACAAGACCCTCCAAAACTTGTGGGCCCTGGAATAATAACTGACATAGGTTTTTTAGAGGTAGAAGGCTTCAATTGATTAGTTAGGTCCTGGACTAGGGGTCTAACTAGGGGTTTTGAATCAAAGGCTTGTTCTCTAGATGGAAATGCTTTAACATTCGGTTCCATGATCCTAGGGTATTTGCAAACTAGAATCTATTTTAGAAAAATATAATCATACAACTTAGGGAAGGATTTGACACAATATAATAGCAGAACCAAACAAGATAATTTCTTGGAATTAATGTCAAACCTTAAAATAAATGCTTTAAACAAGAAACCCTACTAATAGAACAATTGAACAATCACACCTAAGCAAGTTTTAAATAAATTCAGAAGTGATGCATCAATTTTACATATTGGTTTTGTGAACACTAGAAAACCTTAAATTGGTTATCGAATGTGCTCAAAATTTGTAGCATGAACTCCTTGGATACACTGAATGTATTATATATTTGCAATTGTGCTTTAAAATAGGTTTTTATGGCTATAAAGCTCTCCAAATCGATAGCTCCGCATCTTATCTTCCATTATAGTTCACTCATGCAAACTAGAATGTATCATTTTCCTTTAATACCAAATTTGAATGTCGATCATTGATTGTACAATGAGATTGACCGATGGATTGTTCAGATTATGTCGAATATGTTTGAAAAATCTGATTATAGACCTCCATTATCATCGACCTATAAAAAATATGCTATGTGGAAAAGCCTCCAAGTCACTTGCAGGTTCCACCATCATCACCAATGCTGAGAAAACCCACATGGCAACTTCCCCACTTCCCCATTAAGTTTAACCCACGAGCAACTTTTAGTAGTCGGGAGATGGGGAAGGGCTTAGATCTAATCAAAAGCCTTCAATATGTGCACGCTTTACCTTAAGATTTCTCACCCATGTGCATAACCTTCAAATATGATATACTACCAAGATTAAAAGATTATGTTTACATTCAAATCACTTGATTAAAAAGTCCCTTTAGTAGTGAAGACTTTACCACTTAACCCATATGCAGAAATCTTTCCTTAATATTTCATACTTTACTAAAGTTCCTTTGATAATTCTGATTATTCCACATGGCATCTCTCCACTTCCCCATTGAGAGATGGTTGGCTTATGGGCTAGTGAGGAATGACCAAGATTGACCCAGGTCACCTTATCTAAATTTTCGATCTTGTTAGATGAAATGTTAACTACCTGCATAGCTCGATGGGTCCCACTAACAAAGGGACACATGTCAACTACCCGCTAGCCTGCACATTTATTTTAACGAATATTAAAATCAAGTGGAGGTGTTTGGAATGGTCTAGATGCAACCACATCACTTCATATCCACTATTGATTCCTCTAAAGATTAATAACCATTTCTTTCGAAGGCGATATGGCCCACTGAAAAATATAACACATGGCGATCGCCTGCCAACCCACTCGAATATTTTAATAAAAAATGAGACCAAGTGAGGGCGAGGGGAGGGATCAGGATGAAGTCTTCTAGATATAATGCCCTACAAAAAATGATTTTATCTACATGTGCAAATTATTAGCAATTAAAAGTGGGTTGACTAGGCATACAAATGAAAAAGGACAAAATGTTTAAGTCCAACATTAGGCCGATGACCAAAAAATGGACTCTAGACTTAAGAGACTAGAATATATTAAAACGACTATAAACCCACATATTAAATAAAGTGATTATTAAAATAATCTAGTGGGTAACAAATGAGGGAGCTAGGATTGTGGGGTTGGTAAATGAATGGATGCAAAGGCATAGGTCATGACTTAAGTGATAGGGAATAGGAAACATTAAGTCAACAATGAGTTAGAGTGCTTGTAAAAAGGATAAAAATACTTAAGATTTTTTGAGGGTTTAAGAGATACTAAAACCATAGAAAAAAGACAAAACCAAACCCTAAGCCATTAGACCAGTTCTAAACCAAGAAAACAACCATGTTTTACAAAACTTATCAATGGAACACAAATATTTTTAGGGGTTCCACCAGTGGCTCTTGTTGGGGACATTTGTTCTCCCAAAACAAAGCAAGATCATAGAATCTCAGGTTGAAGAATACCTTGATTAAAAAGAACCAAAACCAGGAACTACCCAGACAAGGTAGTCAAACCATACCCAACCAAAGAAAACACACCTATATACAAGGATATACAAAATTTCAATGTAGATGGAACATAGCATATTTCAAGAGAAATATGGTTTCAAGAACTATCCATGTACTGGAAGTTCAATAAGTTCACTAGTTAGATCTTTTAGAAAATATGAATCTTCACCATGAGTCTTTCTGATCAAATAAAGGCCAAGCCATAATGCATCAAACTTTCCATGTTTTCCCTTATCCTTGGATCTTGCATTCCACATCAACACCATGTCTCCTACTTGGAATTTTCTTGAAGATGTTTTCTTGTCATACAATTTCTTGACCTACATATGTAATTTAACATTCTTTTTCTAAGCATCTCTTCTTGCTTCATCCACTTCCATCAATGCATCAATCCTATGTTGCATCTCATCACATGTATCTTCATCATACTCGTAAATAAATTTATACATCTTCATGAGGTTGTTTTGAGGCAACCTAGCAGCAATTCCATAAAATACATTACATTGAGCATATCTAGTGACCTTCTTGATAGTTACCATATCTTCCCACATAGCTAGATTTTACTTGGAGTCACAAGCTCTTTTTTTTTTCTCAATGAGCCTTCTTATGATTTTCATCAAGCTTTTGTTTCTTGAGTCCACCTGGGCATTTCCTTGTGGATGATATGGCGAATAATAAGAAAACCAAATCCAATGTTTTGAGTAGAAATTAGTAAATTCTTCCGACTTGAAACATATTGCATTTTATAAAAAAATAAATTATGCACTCCAAACCTAGTCAATACATTATCCATCAAGAAATCAATAAATACATTACATGGTGCTCTTTATGTTGGAATTGCTTCCACCCATTTTGTGAAGTAATTTGTAGCAGCAAGAATCCAAGAGTGACCCCCTATGGACTTATCAGATATCTCTCCAATGAAATAAATGCCACACTATTGAAATGGTTCCTTAAATACAATTGATTTGAGTGGTATATTACCTAATAATTTCAGCTTTCCAAAAAAACTTTGACATGCATCACATGTTCTTTCCAATTTGTGAGCATCTTTAAAAATTGTAGGAAACCAAAACCTTGCTCTTAAGACCTTGTGAGTAGGGATTTTAGCCATATAGTGCCCACCACACACTCCACTATGCATCTCACTTAACAATTTAGAATCTTTTTCCTTATCTACACATTTCAACATAACACCATCTAGATTCTTCCACTATAGTTCACCCTTTATAATCATATACTTGATGGAATGTAACCTGAGAGTCCTCTTTTCATTATCAGTTAATTCTTCTAGACAATGCATATTTTGTAAGTAATAAATGACATTCTTTACCAATCATAGTTTTCCTTATCACAAATGTATGATCTATCAAACTAATCCTCAATATTGTTTTGATTGGCATCAAGGTTCACCTCAGCCATTATCCTAGCCAATCCCTAACCTCTCACCAATTTGGTGATTTGGATGTCAATATTAAACTCTTATATTCTATTTATCTATTTGCACCTCCTACCTGTGACTTACTGCTAGGTAAAGATGTCTTTTACAAATGCACTTGGAACATAAGCTATAACTATAGCTCCTAGAAGATAAGCTCTCAAATCCTTTACAAATCTAACAAATACATTCGCTTGTTTCTCAATCAAATCATATTTTAATTTTGCAGCTTGAAGATATTTGCTCAAGAAGACAATGTGTTCAAATCCATCTTATTTTTTCTATAGTAGAATTACAATAATAGTATGTAATGATGCAAATGAGAAAATTTGTAGTGGCTTGGAAAAATCAGGAGTCCTTAGAATTGGAGCCTCCTTAATTTCTTGTTTAATTTCTTGAAAATACTTGGCTCTTCAGACCACTCCACTTTCTCACCCTTTTTCCACATCTTGGATATAGAGTTAGTGATCTCTAAAAAAATTGTAACAAATCTTCTCAAGAAGTTGATCTGACCAAAGAATGACTGAATTACCTTCACATTCTTTCATTGTGGAATCTTTTCAAATGCAACTACCCTCTCAGGCTCAATTCTCACTCCCTCTTTTGACACAATATGTCCCAAAAACTTTCCTTTAGTAACCCCAAAAGCACATATATTTGTGTTGAGTGACATTCCATAGTTAAGGGCCCTGATGAAAATCTTCTCCAAGTGCATACAATGATCTTTTTCTTTCTTGGATTAAGTAGTTAGGTCATCTTGGAATATTGTGAAAAACAAATCAATGAAACTAGAAAAGGCTATGTCCATAGCCCTTTGAAAGTAGCAACTGCAATAGTCAAACCAAATGGCATTCTGACATATACATAGGTACCCCATGGAGTTTTAAATATAGTCTTTTACTACTTAGATTCCTTCAATTTAACTTGGTTATAGCCATAAAACTCATCCATCATGCATAATAACTCATAGCCAGTCACCTTTCACAACATGGCTTCCATGTTAGGTAGTGGATAGTTATCTTTCAATGATCATATGTTCAAATTTTTGAAGTCAACACATAATCTTATATCACTTTTTTTCTTCTTGACTAGCACTAGGTTAGACACCCAAGATGAGAGCCTAATAGGCTTAATAATGCCAGAATCCCTTAGCTTTACTAGTTTTTCTTGCATTTTTGGAGCTAAGGTTGGATTGATAGAACTTTGCTTCTGCCTGAAAGGCTTTGCATCTTCTTTTAGAGAAATCTCATGTTGAAATAATTCCCCTCTGTATGCTTTTAGGTCATCATATAACCAAGCAAAGACACATATATACTTTCTTAGCAAGGAAATCAACATTTTCTTGATCTTGGGCTTCATTTTATTTCCCACATAAACCTATTTAGGAGCATTTTCAGTTCCTAGATTTACTTCTTCTAGATCCTCTTGATGGGTGGCAGTTTTTTTACCATTTATTTTTTCTTGGTTGTCAAAAACTCTCTCTAAGGCCACAAGGCCTTTGGGAATCTTGTTTTTCTTCATTTGAATCACTTAATTGCTGAAAATTATGTCCTTTATATCTATATTTTCAACAAACTTTCCAAAATCAATCTCTTGAAACTCATATTCATCAAAACATTTCAAAAAAATTAAGATTTCTTCATCATAATTGAAGACTTCCCAATTTTGAATGTTGCTAGGGATTGAAGGCCTGGTTTGTACATGTACTTTAGAGATACCAGCAAAGGTTATATCATCATTCCTGAGTGTAATTTTTTTCTAACAAATTTTTCACTCTTTCCGACCTCTATCCATATAGTCAATTCCAAATGCATGAAATTCCTTAATGGAATCACAAATGACATTGCTATATTGTTTCAATCTCTTATTTTTTGATGCATATCTGGACCTAACTTGGGATATTACCAGTTTAGAATCACCTATCACATTTAGTTTCTTTATCCCATGTTTCTCTTCTAGTCTCAACCCCAGTAGCAAGGCTTTATACTCTACCATGTTATTTGTGCAAACAAAAGATAAAGTGAAAGAAAATTTAAATCTATTTCCACTAGGTGAAACTAAATATATACGTACATCTAATCCTTCTATGGAACGTGCACCATCAAAATACATCTTCCAAAGGCCATCATTATTAGAAAATCTTGTACTCTCATTGTCAATAGGTGAAAACCACCTATCATTTTATAGTGGTAACTCTTATACTTTGAAGTCCCTTATATTAGTATCTACAAAATGAATTGTATCATCTTCAGGAACATGTTTAATCATGTGTGGAGCTTTTGGTTCTCTAACCAGTTTAACATTTTTACCATCAATTAGGAAGATATCAAAGGACATATCAAATTGCACACTACCTCCCATGGAAGCACTCCTTTTTCTAGACAACAACATTCCATAATTTGGTGGGATGTCTACCACTACCACACTCATTCTAAATTCCTTTTTTTGGAATGCAACTAATTTATAGGGGAGTTCATTTATCGCACCCATCATAGGGACTTCTATAGAATCCATAGTATAGAATTTTCCTAGGGTAATATCAATATTTAATACCATTTATTCCATAATCTTAGCTAGCATAATTTTATTTGATTCTCCCGAGTCAATCAAACATTTCTTCAACAATTTTCCATATACTATCAGAGTTACAAAAAATGGATCTATGTTTCCAGTATAGGAAATTATTTAATTTCCTAAATACATTTGAGGGATCTGAGTGATTAGTCCTTTAACCTCCTTCTCTTTATTTTAATTTCCACTCACTCTAGGTGGAATAGACACCATTGGTTCATTAAAATCTATAGTAGTGCTATTGATAAGGGTTACTTCCATTTTTTTATGCTCATCAATTCTCATAATTTAAAGCAAAGGATCTAAAACTTTAACTTGAAAAAGAAATTGAAACATATCAACAGGGGTATATTTAGGTAGATCAATTGGACTTATACCTTGTTCAACATTTATTTCCTTCTATTGCTCACCTTTTGTTTCAACTTTAGCCATACCATCTTTCTGCTCAGGCTCAAAAAATTTCTTTTGTGCTTTCACCTTTATAGCAGGAGTTTTGACTTCTCGGTCATCTTTTGGTTTCTCAGCATTCTTAGTCCAAATTTTATTTTCCTTACCTTCCTTATCATTGGGACCATTAAATTTATTATCATATTTTGGTTCTTTTCCTTTAACATTCTTCTCTTTGATGAAGAGGCCAACAACCTCTCCTTGGTCACCACCCTCTATTCTATTTCTTAGACGATGGGAGCCTCTTGCTTATGTACCCAAGGCTACTGTTAACTTTGAAATCTCTTCATCTAAAGGTCTCCTAAAAGACACATCATCTTGATTGGTTTCTAATGTGCAGACTTCATCACCTTGGTTGTTCTCTTCATCAGAAAGAACTTGTTAGTGATATGCATTAGCTCTTTTCCTTTGGCCATCCACATCAACTTCATGTGAATCCACATCAGACAAGAATTCATTATCAACAAAATCAGACCTTCTCATGATCATACTTGATGATCGTAATCTTCTCGTAAAAATTCTTCAACTTGAACAAATTGTGCAATTGTACATTAGAAATGAGAATGTGGCAACTAACAAACTATGCACCAAGGAGTTTCATCTGTAAGATTTATATATTTTGTTTGCAAAGGGTCGGGTGTGACCTGATCTTTCTTATCTTTTTGAATATTAGGGGCTTGTAATTCTTTTGAAACTATTTATTATTATTTGAAAGCCACTTTTCATTCTTGGACATAGTATATTTAATATCTTTGAGGGTATTTATCACATTTTCCCATCTCTCATCATAAGTAGGATTTGACCTAGAGGCCTTTTATTGCCTATCTTTGGGATTCTTCAAAATTTTGATAGAGTCTCTTCTTCCCACCTTACTTGAAGCTCTTATATTGCTAACAATTTACAAGGAAAATCTAAATGCATCCCTCAAATTTTGAGGGTCTTTATCTCTCAAAATGTAAGCCATCTTGGCATCAAATGCATTAGAATAAGTCACTAGGTATACTAAATCATTCATCCTCAAATTTTGTGGGAATCTATTCATAGCTTTCTGAAATATAATATTAAAATCAAACACCATTGCATTTTTTCCTTTGGTGATATTATTAAATTAATTGAGCATAAAACCTGGGTTAGTCTTATATCCATATTTCTCTCTAAAAACTCTCTTGAATTCTCCCCATGAGCCAATTCTACCATCAGGTAAGCCTCTGTACAAATCTCTAGAATCATCTATCAAATATTTCATCAACAACTACATGACCACATCCTCATGTTCAACCTCATAATCATCCAACATACTAGAAAAAACCCTTAAATTATCTTCCATTGATATTGCATTGCTGTTAGTAAACTTGCTCAACACAACCTTGATATCATTGTTGGGAATTTCAAAATGATCATGAATTATACATGATTTGAGTTGGTTGTCTCTATGTTTTCATTGATTCCAACATGGTGATAACTATATGGGAAGTCTACTTGGTTTACTAGAATTTTTTCTCTACCCATAATACTCTTTTGTGTTGGTACTTGAGTCCAAAATTCACAAAAAAGATATGACATGACAAAAATTTCTTAACTATATTATCATGACTCATTCAAACAATTGTATCTTGGATCTTGAGATGTCTTTAGTTGTGAGCAAAAAATTATCTCTGACAGAGTTCAACTATGTATGCTACTATTGTTTTGTGCTTGGAATACTATGTGGGAGACTCTGCATTCTATTAAGGTTAACACTCTTATGCTATAGTTTTGTTGATGGTATGATGGGAGATTAATGTGTTCTTAGATCTAAATTATGTTTTCTTTGAGGTTTATATGTTGGTTTCGAGAATTACATTCTAGTCTTGGCGAACTTAGTGTATTAAATGCATTATGGAGACTAGCTATGGTTTATGGATGCTAGTCGACTTGGTATAATGTAATACATGGATTAAATGTTTAAATCATACATGGTGCCAATAAAGAGAGTTTGGATTATTTTATTTTCATCTAATTAGCTTGACCTAATTGATGAATAAGATATACTTGTATATATAAGATGTTTTGAGGAATGAAAAAAGAAGAGAAAGAGAAGATTTGTGTGTGTGAAAGTGTGTGGAAGAAAGGTCCGAGCCTAAATTCTTTATCAGTTGATGATCAAAGAAGATTTGTTGAGCGATTGTTGTGTGAAGAAACACTTCATATTTTGAGATTCATTGGAATTGTACCCTACACATTAAAGGTGTATTTCATTAGTTCAACCTTTTGGTAATGAGCGATTATCTTTGTATCTTGGTATTTAGCCATCTTTTGTACTCAAGAAGTGAGCCATTTTAAGGACAGTGAGTCCTAGCAATGAGCCTTGTAATATTTTTAATCTGGATATAATATTGTGAGTTAACTCTCATCGTGGTTTTTCCCTTTCTAGGTTTTCCACTTAAAAATCTTGGTGTTCATGTGTATGGTTGCATTGATTTGTTCTTATGTTCCTTCTTGTTGCTTCAATTAGATTTTTGATAGTGATTAGATGGATTTTTCTATGGTTTTATAGAATACCAATTCACCCCTTCTATGTATTTCATATGTTCAACAATTGGTATCAGAGCTTGGTTCCTCAGATGAAGCCTAATAGCTTGAGGAAGGTCCAAGAATTTCAGTATGAGAAAGAAATTTCTTTAGAAGTGATCTTTGTTGGATATTAAGAAGAATTATAAGATTTGAAGGACAAGTTGATAAAAAAACAAGAGTATATTGAAAGTTTCAAAGTAAAAGTGTTGAAGCATATGATATTTTGGATAAGACAAATGAAATTTTCTCGACACTATCGCAAAAATTGGATGCGAATAAATGAATTGAAGAATTTAAAGAAATTGAAATTGAAAGGAAGATAGACGAATGCATAAATCTTGAGGAAGAAGTAAAAATTTGGAGATCTAATCTGGAAAGGGAAAGAATTTTTGAAGACAAATTTAAGATAAGCTCGATAAAGCTTGATAATTTGCTTACCTCTAAAAAAATGACAATGTTTAAGAATGGTTTAGGGTTTGAGGAAGTTCAAAGTTCCAAAGTGAACAAGACTTCATGCAAAGATGGAAAAATCAAGGATCTAAGAAATAACTCTAAAATAATTCCTATCAAACAGTCTATTGCTAAAAGGTATTTATCTTTCAATGGTGTTTGTTATTTCTGCAAGAAATTTGGTCATAAGGAAAAGGACTACATAAGTAAGATGAATGATTCTTTATCATTCTCCAAAAAATGTCTTAAGTGAAAAAATATTAATCTATGTGAAGATAAGTTGAATAAAAGAAAATATGGAAAGAAGAATTATATTTGTTGTAAGTACAACAATTCAGAACACCCTGTTAATAACTATAGAAGAAGAAATAATAATCCAGTGAAGAAGAATAATCAAATAATAAATACGGAAGAAGAAAGAAAGGAAATGAAAAAGATTTGGAGAAAGGAAGGAGAATTCAAGAAAGATTCAGAATCATCAGTGTTATCTATGTCGAACTCTAGTGCAGATACTCTCATCAATTTTTAAGTCAAGCAGTGGCTAAGGGGGAGCAATTATTAGAAAATATATTAAACCCCCTCATTGATACTTGTGTCACATCATGATAGAAGTATTTTTAATGTTGTAACAATATTAAGGAATTTCATTAGTCGCATGTGTGAAGGATGAGATCTATAGAGTTTGAAAGAATGGAGGTGTACACAATTTTTAAGGAAATATACCTGCGAGTTGAAGCATTTATTGCAAAATTATTCGGAATGAAAGAAATAAATTTAGATAACTCAAGAGGCTTATGTATTTTTGGAGAAGCATGCAAAGGAAGTTTAGAGTGCAATTCAAAGTTTTAAGGTTTGAAGAAGAAATCAACTGGATACGAAGTGAGCTCTAGAAATAGGATATCTATACATTGCTTGTCGGCATTTATAGAGGTATTCCTGTTTGCACAATCTTTCATCTTTGTTGCTATGGATAATTTAAAGGTCATGAATAGTGTTGATAGAGTGCAAGTTAGTTTGAAGAGATATTTGAAGAATGTGTTAGAAGAGTATGTTGGTGCATTCTCTCGTATCCCTTTGAGAGTGTTTCCCATAGAATATATTTATGCATTTGTTTATTGCAAGATAGAAGAAATTTTGCTAGTTCAATTGAGCATGTTATGGAAGAATGAATTGGATGAGAGAATTGATTCCTAAAAAGTTTTAGTTGAGAAGAAGTTGGATGTTTGTAGGAGATTCCCTTTGTTTAACTTTGAGAAGAATTAATTTTATTATAGTATTGAGTAGAATTCATGATGAATCTTTGTTGATTGATGAGACACATTTTATTACCAGAAAAGCAATCAGAGATGTAACTGGTTTTTGTTCCTCTAGACCAGTTCCCAAATGGAAGACTATGGATGAGAAAGAGATAATTGAGGTTATCAGTGTGAATCTTGAAGGGAAAGAGATTGATTTGAGATCAATTGTAATAAGGTATGTTGCTATGGTCTTTGGTCATAAATTTTGTATTCCTATTAATGACCTTACAATTTCTACTATTTTTGTACATATTTTTATTGATATGGTGAAAAGAGGTATGGATTATGACTTGTGTGAATTACTTCGTATACATATTTTGAAGAATTTAAAGGAAATCAAGAAGAATTTAAAAAACATTTTTTGGTATGGCAATTTGGTTGTTTGTTTACTTTTCTAATTTTTTAGAGAACTATCAATAATAGGAAGGATAGAATAGTGAAATATAGATCTTGTTTCCTATCAAATCAAGAACTTCATGATAAATCTTGGTAGCTCAGATGCATAAGAGATTTCCCTTGCTGCATTATTTGAAACATTTCAGATGAGGATGAGTAGAAGGCTTAGAATTCAAATAAGTGTTGTTGAAAGGTACTTCGAAAGCATAAATTTTCTTGTGTCTACATATTTTTGTCACATGGAAGTAGTTGAATCAAGGTTGGTTCGGATATAAAAATTAGATTATGAAGTGTCAGAGGCTAAAGTTGACAATTATGCTAAAATTCTTTTGGAAAGCCTTATGAATCTCATTGCAGAAGGTATCTCTAGTAGCACAACCAAAACATCGAAGAAAAGGAAGAGTGTTCTTAAGAAAGAAGTTGAAGAAGGAAGTGAGTTTGAGAGAGCTCAACATGAGCATGAACGAATAAATATTCAAAGAGATATGGAAGAATTGTAGAAGGTTATTCCCGGTGCTAATTTTTGATTCATCTATTTTTTTTTTGTAGAATCCCATGGCATGATTGATTCTTTGAAGGTCTACATCTCTAGACTTTAAGTGCATGCTGAAATTAGGTTTTCTAAAGGAAATTTGGAAGATATCAAGGAAAAAAATTGTAAATGCACAAAATCAAGTAATGAAAGAGTTGGAAAGTGTACAGGTTTATGAAGAAGAGGCATAGGAACTACTTTCTTTTTACCTAGATTGGTTTGGAAGTACACTAGATATAAGAAATGAGATAAGGATGAATGTGTCTTGGATGAGCACTCAGGGAGACACATACATGTTAGTAGAAGATAAAGATAATTAGAGGTGGTCCTACATTGTGCAACTTCAATACAAATTATTTTCTCTATAGGATCAAAGAACACATGTTATCAAGAAGTTTGTGGCACTTACAGACATGATTAAACTCATGCACACTTTTGTTTGTAGAGCTCTTGGCTATATTGGTGAATTATCAATGGTTAATATTAGTCCCAATACTCTAGAAAATGGTATAGAGTCCTTAACTAAGCTTGACCTATTTTACAACTCTTATAAGTGCAAAAGTTTCATGGGAAGAAGGAAAAGCATCGTGGAAGGTCACCTTGTAGAATCTCAGAGGTTCTTCTTAAGGTTCAATTTAGTGTTCATATCTTTTTGGTTACATTTTGGTCCATATATACATACATACATACCAAATATTTTCCTTTATCATTGACCTCAAAGGGGGAGAGATAGAGAGACAAAGAGATATAGAAATAAAGAGATGAAGAAATAGAGGTTATCAGAGAAAAAAAATTGTGAAGAACATTTTTTATAGGGGACTATTCAGAATATTCAGTTGCAATATATTAGAAAATGTTTTTATAATGCATGTTGCCATCAATGCTAAAGGGGGAGAATGTTGGGCCTTGCAACATGAGCATGAAGTATGGATATTTTTTGTTGGTTCTCTCTTTTTTTTTATTGATGTAAACATGGTGATAACTATATGAGAATTCTACTTGGTTTACCAAAATTTGTTCTCCATTGGTAATACTATTTTGTGATGGATTACTTTGTTGATATTTGAGTTTGGAATTCACTAGAAGATTTGACATGAATCTAATCTCTTAACCATGTTATCATGACTCATTCAGATAGTCATATCCTAGATCTTGAGACATCTTTAGTTGTGAGTAGAAAGTTATCTCTGACAGAGTTCAACTCTGTATTCTACTATGTTTTAATGCTTGGGATACTGTGTGGGAGACTCCACATTCTATTTTGGTGAACACTCTTATTCTATGGTTTTTTTTATGGTCTCTATGCTATTGGTATGATGAGAAATTAATGTGTTCTCAAATGCGAAAGATGTTTGCTTTGAGGCTTATTTGTTGGTTTGGAGAATTGTGTTCTAGTCTTGGCTAACTTAGCGTATGCAATGTATTATGGATACTAGCTATGATTTATGGATGTTATCTGACTTGGTATAATACACTACATGGATTAAATGTTTAAATCATGCATGGTGCCAACAAAGAGAGTTTGGATTATTTTGTTTTCATCTAATTAGGCTGACCTAATTCATGAATAAGATATGCTTGTATATATATAAGATGTTTTGAGGAATTAAAAATAAGATCAAGTGAAGAGTTGTGTGTGATAAAGTGTGTGGAAGAAAGGTCTGAGCCTAAATGCTTTATCAGATGAGGATCAAAGCAGATTTGTTCAATTTTTTTTTTTGTGAGATAACACTTCATATTTTGAGCTTCATTGGAACTATACCCTACACATTGAAGGTTAATTTCATCAGTTCAACCTTTTGGTAGTGAACCATTATCTTTGTATCTTGGAGGTTAGCCATATTTTTTACTCAAGAAGTGAGCCTTGTTACGGATAGTGAGTCTTGGCAGTGAGCCCTGTAATATTTTGCATCTGGATATAACATATTGTGAGTTAACCCTCAGCGTGGTTTTTCCCTTAGAGGTTTTTCCACGTTAAAATATTGGTGTTCATTTGTATGGTTGCAATGATTTGTTATTCTATTCATTCCTCTTGATTAAGTCAAATTTGTGATAATGATTAGATGGATTTTGTTATGGTTTTATGGAATGATGATTCACCCCCCTCTTAGTATTCTAAGTGTTCAACAATCATTATCAATGGGATTTGGGCATCCAAGGATCCCATTGAAGCATGACTATCTATATCTCTCCAACTGTATAGGACACATATGAAATTTATTATCTATCTCTTCATTACCCCTATTTTTTTCTCCACCTCCTCTCTTATGATCTATATTTCTATTGGTAAATTGGTTGTGGGTGCAATCATCATTATTTGTGTTTAGAGATTTTGAATTATGGGTGGATTACTCTATGCGATAAGAAGTATTCTCACCAACTAAGGGTGTAGGCTTCATTGTGGACTGAGAAGGATCCTGTGAGTTGGATTCTATAGTAACTTTTTCTAACCATGAAGTCTTCAAGAAATAAATCTTTCTCTTCATATCAACATTTGTTGCCATAATCTCCATCTTTTCCAGTTCCTTTGTTTAGATCCTCATCTCTTTTCTTAATTGATCTATAGGAAAATCCACTTTAGGAGGTAAGGGAGGATTTTTAGATGTAGAATTCTCATTAATAGCCAAGGTTTTGATAAGTTGTTTTCCTTTATCAAATTGTGGATTGGAAGTATATGCAGCAGGGTGTGGAGCTACATTACTGGTGACTATTGATTTAATCTAAGTGTTAGCAATCGTATCTTTTATAGGGTCATGTTGGATTTCCTTATCAAGGATTTCTAATACAATTGGATGTGTTGGAATTGGTTCAGGTTCAACTTGGTTTATAAGTCACATCTAATCTAATTTCCTTATTAGAGTTCTCTTTCAATTATGGCATTCATGATCTTTTGTTCTCTATCCTTTTCCTTATTTCTCCTTATCCTAGTATGGATTTGAACTTATCTTCTAAGAGCACTAATATCTCCAAAAACTTCTTCAAGATCTAGGAGAGTGATTTTTGAACCAAAAGATTTTTCCAAATCTCATGTTTTGGGCATCATCATTGGTTCTAGTTAACAAATCAGGTGGTAAAGGTGAATATCCATTAGATGTGAGAGTGAGAATGGCACTAGCAGCAACAAAATTAGAGGTAGCAATATTATGGTGATGGCTCCTACTTCTACTCCTACTTTGTCTGTGTTAGAGTAATTGGTTATTTACTTTATTAACTAAACAATATTTGTTTAGTTACTTAAAGTTCCCTTTTACCTATTTTACACTTAAGCTAACATTAGGTGCATAATAATTAATTACTTTATTAATTATTATTGTGCAAGCCTAGGGTTTTCCTTTTTAGGGTTTTCACCTATATGTGGTTGAAAACTATCTTTTGTATCATTATTCATTTTTACATTTTGGGTGAATACATTGCTCCACATTCTTGAGCATTTTCTTGGTTGCTTCTCTTTGCTTCTCCTTGTAACAGGTATTCTTTGCTTGTAGAGGTCACTGGGCTCCTGTGGTGTTGTATTTTCTCAACTCCAATATGGTATTAGAGCCTCAGATCTGCAACTGCTTGTTCTTGTTTTGAGTTTTTTGCATTGGAAGCAGATCTAGGGTTCTAAGGTTTTTTTGTGGATTTAGCATACTCCTATTTTTGGGTTCACTTTGGGACCAAACAGATAGTGCCATTGGATTCGCAGCGCCCAAAAACCCCTAAATCGACTGTCAATTCATCAATTTTGGTTACAGCCGACCAGGGATGCAAAAAAAATTTTAGGGTTTCGGCCGTACGACCCTCCGTAGCAAAAAAAATCGCACAAAATTTAAAAAAATAAAAAACCTAAGGTTTTTTATTTTAATTCTGCATGGCCCATGCAAAATTAGTCAGCCACTGGCCGCACTGCCCATCGGCCACTACTGGCCACTGCACCACTCGACCACCTCCTAGTCGCCGCTCCGCCCACCGCTCGACTGCCACTCGCTCCGCTCGGCTCCGTGTTCGTCCGCCGTTCTGTGGTGCCCAGCCCCCATGGGCTTCCTCCATCTGCCGAGGTCACATGGTGACCAGGCGCTAAGCACCCGCCGACTGGTGGTCTGTGTAGCCCCCATGGGCTTCTCTAGCCGAGCCCCTAATCACATGGGTGATCAAGGGTTTTGGCCCAGCCCCCAACCACTAGCCCCCTAGTCCTACATGCGACTAGGGGTTTCTTTTTTTAAGCCCCTGAGGACTGTATAAGGTTTTTTTTTACCTTTTTGGGTAGCTTGCACTAAATCGGGCGTAAAATGGGCATTTTTTCTCAGATTTTCAAAAATGAGATATCGTTGGAAAGCTGGTTTTGGCACCATTCTAGTGGCACTAGTAATTCTTTCTGAATTTTCCGTTTTACAGTCGTTTGTGCCAGTCAAAGTCAGAACTTGGGTTTTTCACTCTCGGGGGCGTATCCTTTGCATCCGAACTCCATTTTGCACAAACAAATAGGCGTTGGAAAGGTGTTACAATGCTCTTTCCAGATATTCAGTCTTTGTTATCATAATATTTACCAGGTATTTTTTATTCAGATTTGTGTGTTTTTACACTTTGCTCTATTACTTGGTCATTGTGGCTCCTACATGGGTTTTGTTTGCGTTGGATGGGTTATGTTGATATGCTTTATCATTGCTGAGATCACTAGTCTCTAAATTTTTCATTTGAAGAGTTATCATGGGTTTTTCTACTCACCCTTCAATTGTTATTCTGGAATGGGGTAATTATGAGTCATGGGCAAAGGGTATACTTACACATTGTAGGTGGCTTAATATTTTTCCTTATTTGTATGATCTCATACCTAAACCAACCACTTCAGAGGGGAAATTAGCATGGGACATTATTAGAAATCACATAGTAGGACTTATATTGTCTAGTGTTGATCATGACACTGTGTTGGCTATATCGGACATTGATTGTCCTCACCCACTTTGGACACATCTTTGGGAGATCTATGGAGACCCAAATCTCTCTCCATTCCCAAATGATCCTACTTCAGATTGTCTCTTACCCATTGCTTGGAGAGAGAATACACCCTTTGATCATGATACTTTAGAGGAGCTTGAGTATTTAGACACCCTTACATGTTCTGATGGATCAAAGGTTTGTCTCACAGTTCCTACTCTTTAGACTGAGACTTCATCAGCATCTTCTGTTGTTCTTGATTCAATGCAGTAGGGAATCATACATCTTCCAGAGATAGCTACTTTGGACTCTTATGTTGCAAACATATCTTTCTTGTTTGTGGAGTCCTATATTACAGATTTGGAGGATTATTTTGAGGACATTCATCTCCTCTACCTTGACAGTCAGGTTATCACTATTCAACCACCATTATCTGTGCATTCAGAGGTTGCATTTCAGTATTCTCCACATCAGTTTGGATTTGGCATCATTTGTTTCAGTTCAGACAGTGAGATTCTTTAACATCCTATCATGGCACACATCTTGAGACAGATTGGTTCATCATTCTTCACAGGGTTTCTTTGACATCATCCTTTGGATCCATTTCTTCCCAAGGGGAGTAATATCATTTACCGCTTCAGGATCTCCTTTTGGATTCTACATCAAACATCTACCATTGTGATAGGAGTTTCTTCATTGTGGGGGGGCCTTCTTCTCTCTTTCTATCTCTCCTATGGAGACCATTGTACATGTACTTATATGATAGAAGTTGTCTATGGGGGGTATCATGTTATCCACCTCCTATCCTTCTTTCATTAGTGCATTGCATTCCTTCCTTGCATTCTATTTTGGGGAGGAGTTTTGTTCCCACTGGGTTTTCTCCTTTACCCCGTTTCATTTAGTTTGCATTGATTTTGTACATGGGTACCTAATCTAGCCTTGTTGTCGAGACCCATTGCTTTTTCTTTCAGTAGCTTCTTCTAGGTTTTACCTTCTCCCTAAGTCTAGCTTAAGGGGGGGTGTTAGAGTAATTGGTTATTTACTTTATTAATTAAACAATATTTGTTTAATTACTTAAAGTTCCCTTTTACCTCTTTTACACTTAAGCTAACATTAGGTGCATAATAATTAATTACTTTATTAATTATTATTGTGCAAGCCTAGGGTTTTCCTTTTTAGGGTTTTCACCTATATGTGGTTGAAAATTATATTTTTGTATCATTATTCATTTTTACATTTTGGGTGAATACATTTCTCCACATTCTTGAGCATTTTCTTGGTTGCTTCTCTTTGCTTCTCCTTGTAACAGGTATTCTTTGCTTGTAGAGGTAACTGGGCTCCTGTGGTGTTGTATTTTCTCAACTCCAATAGTCTGGGTCTAGACCTTTGGACACTAGTAATAGTCTCATTCTCACAATCCTATACATCCTCATAACCTGACCCTAAAAAATTCTCTTGACTTTACTGACTATAAGAATTTCTTGAAGGAATTTGATTTTCAGGGATAGGACATGGATTATACTTACATGTGGGTATTCACAGGATCATGATGGGCCAGAAAGTGGTGATATGTAAGTAATATGATGGCCCATGTGGCTAACGACTTTTTTATACCCAAAATTGATGAAACAAAAAAGGTTTTTAAAAGAGATTCTCAGCTTTCCACCAATATAAATTAAGCTTTACTTTGAATTTAATAAATAATTATTATTCATTTTCTATTTGAATTATGACTAAAGTCATGATTGATAGGTTGATTGAAAAAAAACTATAGCTTTCAAATGGTATCACATTGTTTGAATCTAAAATATGTGTCACATTTTAAGCTTCAAATACTATACGATTAAAAAAAAAAATGAATTTAATGAAGTTTTGACCAAGTTAAGGTGGTTAGACATACGAGTTTTTATATTTTTTAAAAGTTATAATATTATATTCATAATTAATTATTTACTTGGAAAAAAAAATTAAAAAAATATGAATGACATCAGGACATGATTCCTCTACTTATATCTAAAATATTATAAAAAAATATTATCATTTTATTGTGGTTAGGTGGTCAAACAGACACCTACTTCTTATTTTTTCCTTGAAATTTAAGTACTACTGCATTGAAATTTCAAATTTTTACCAAATAGATTTATTTTTTTAAATAAACCTATTAGTTTAGAAACTACATTCAATTTTATATAGATTCTATTCTTACATATTTTTGAAATAATATAGATAACTTACTCAAATTTTTACATCAAGTTTCCTAACTTTGATTTTCTGAATTTTCATCGCCACTTAAGGGCCTATTTTTTCAATGATGATACTACACATACCCATGTATTTGCATCATTTTGGGGCCATGAAGGTGGAATCCATTAATTGGAGTTTACATCTTTCTATACCAATTGACCTTTCTGCTTGGGAGTCTTTTGAAGCTCGCCTTCAAGTTTTTCTTTTGGGTACTTCTTTATGTAACCTCTGGTTTTCCTCATCTTTTTTTGCAACTCTTCTTCTTCAATATCTTATTAAATTCTTTAAATAATGCACACTGGTGGAGATACTTCAGAGTCACCACCCAAAATTTATTGGGAATTGTTAATAATAATGACAATTTTGCAGATCTTTAGAGAATGACATGCATTTCTAGACATAGAGAACTCTAAGCCAATCCTCAACACTCTAAGTTGAGAATTTGTATAGACACACAAATACTTGACAAGATTTTTGCAAATGACCTTCAAAATGATAAATGGCAAGAGAATTCAACAAGCTTTAGCAAAATTTGAATTTTTTTTTCAAAATTTAAGACCCCATTATGACTGTATGTGACTCTAATCATAATTCTTGGACAAAGCATATTGGGAAATGAATATTTTCACAAATCCATGCCTAGTAGAGTCACCAATCTGTTGGTGGTTTTTCAAGGACAAATTTGATCTTCAAGGATGTCTATGGACTTTTCTATTTTCAATTCTCATCAACCTAAACGGATTGGCAATTGAATGAGTGAAAGCAGTAATGCTTTCCTCCTACACTTTGGGCTCTACAAGAACAAAGAGGGTGATCCCACAATTCACCTAAAGACCTTTGCACCTAATGACAAAATACATTGAAAATAATAGATAAATTCTCATATGATAGCTCAATAAATGGAATGTATTAAGAAGTTTGTTGCTCCTTGACAACACTCAATATTTAGATCACGAGAATAGAAGAACTTAACACAAAATGGTAAAAATTGTAGTCCATTTGAATTTCTTTTAATAAATTTATTTTTTCACTAAATGACCAGCAAGATGTATCATGAATACTCACTTAGATCAGTCCCTTAACCTAGGAATCAATTAAATCTCAACACACACACAATTTGACAACAAAATAATATGTAGTGTCATTTAAGCTTTGATAATACTACATTACAACATCACATTCATTGTATTCTTAACCATGACTTAAAAAGATCCTAGTACTCAATTTACATGAACTTATACCTTCATCCAAGCATTTTCATTAATTGTTTGAACTAAAAGAAAGAAAAAAACTACACATCCATTGTAAATCAATGAAGAAAAATAAGACAGCCCTTGATCATTTTATTCATAATCCATGAAACAAGTACACAAGAGAGAAATTGTCTTGAACTTGCACCATTTCTATTCAGTTTCTAGTACTATTATCAAAAATTACATATGCATATTGACATACTCAAAAACTAAGACAAAAATCTAAGAATTCTCTTTGTATTCTCTTTACATAATTCTTTGTGATAAAGTAACAAGCAATGAACCCATAATTCTAGCCTTTAATTCCTTCTTATAGAAATGAAGGAGAAAATAAGCTTCAGGCTAGAAAGTACACATGTCCTATTTCTATTGGACTGATACAAAATATTCCCTATTGTAGTTATATTTTCATTTTAGATGGAGGGAAATATTATATGAGAAAAAAACTATTTTGATTAGTTGATGAAGATCATGTCCCACCTTCCAAAAGGAATCTTTAAGTTGATGTAGCGATATCCACATGCTCTCAAAATTGTGTCCACCTGCCCCATGCATAAATGTAATAAAAGCATAAAGTTCAAGAAGATATAGAAGACAAAAGACCCTCTAGGTCTGTAGCCTTGTCATCAAATTCAAATTGGGAAGAAAACAATATTTTGACATTACTTTATCAAATGCCTAATCTGTACTAATTCTAGGCCATGTATTTTTTTTCTCCCATCCTTTATTCACTATTTATTGTAGACCTAAGACCAAAATTATGTTCACCACTCCACAGTTTCAGCTCAATCCTTAAGGACATCAAGGTATATATCCTTCCATGCCTAGAAATCTTCCTTTATGGCCTAGTTGAAACTGATAATATTTTCATCCTTCTTCCTATAAGGAGCATGTTTAGTGACAACCTAGTTAGTCTCCTTATCAAATTCCTCCAAAGCAATTCCTACCTGAGAAAGCATATCCATATTCTTCTTTAACATGCTCATATCATTTTAGTTACAAATCTTGGCAGCTTGATTTGAGATTACCTCATTGGTCTCCTTTTTCCATTTCTTCAAATATATAGAATATCACCACTATTCTTCAATATATTAGACAAGAGGGCATGATGTGTTTCATGAAATATCTTCACCAACTCCCTTATTTTAGCCTTTAAAGGCTCAATATTTTCCTAGAATTCTTGGATTCCACTCATAGTTCTAAGGGTTGTTTGGATCTTCTCGGGCTTATCCACATCATGTTTAGACCCTACAACCATTAACCTGAAGTCTTGAAGTTTGGGAATCCACTTTTCCATGAGGGGAATTTCCAATTCTTTATCTATGTCACAATTATTTATTACATCCTTCATGGAATAATAATTAGAATGAATGATAGTTAATCTTTTATCAACCCCTCTCTTCAAGTGTTCAAAACTACAATTACAATCTTTAAATTTCTATCAAGAATATCCTTATCATGTTGGCTATATTTCTCTTCATATTATTTCAACGTCTCAAGCGATTCCTGTTTAGTGATGTATTTAGCCTATTGTGCACTTGATGTACTTGGCCATTTTGCTGAGATGGGCACATTTCCCATATTGTATCAAAATTTTTCCCATGAAGAACTTGTGGGAGGTGTAGGAATGACAAGTGTTGGATCTTGTGAAGCAAATGGAGAAGCAATGGTTGTTTGAATTAGCTCACCATGCTGTAAATTTTGGATTTTCTCTTTCAACAATGCCAATTCAATCTGCAACTACATTTTTTATTTCTGCCCCTTGCCATATTGAATGAGAAAATCATTATACATCTTCTTGAAATTTTCCTTCTCAACTGTGACTAATTCGACCATTTATCTTGTGAAATATGAAATTTTTATTGACATGGTAGCAAATTCAATAGCTTAAGTATTAGACACACTTTTTATTATTAATCCTCCTCTATGGTCTGCAACAAGTTCTACAACTTTTGGATTTTTGGTGTTGGGGGCTAGGGCCCAAATGGCCAATGTATCCTATTGGTTGTTTTTAAAGAACCAATCAGATCTCACCAAGTACCTATGAGCTTAAAAAACTCAATTATTGAATACTTAAGAGATAATTGGCCAATGAACGAGAGGAAGCTTAAAATGTTTCCTTCCCACACTTCAGGCTTTGCAAAACCTAGGAGGGTGACACCACAATGTGTATCCTATAATATTGCTACCCAATTATATGACACATTGCATAATAACATGTGTATTCTTATAAGAGGCTAAATAGATGAAATACTTAAAGAAATTAGCAATTCCCTAAGAGAATAAAACACCTAAATCCAAGAATACCACATAACACTAAACCAAAAAAAAGGTAAATAAATTAAGAATTTATTTATGAATAATGTTCTCAAATTAAAAACCAGAACCTCAAGAAATGTACACAACACTTTCAGATTAGTGTCTTATCTCAAGGCACAGAATCAAAACAAAGCAAACTGAATTGTAAGGTGATTTTAATCCTAGACATCCATGATCTTAGTGAAATTGTATTACAATTCACATATTAATACTTATAATCCATGAATACTTATAAGATCCACTAAACATTCATGCAAATTTATTCTCTAATTAAGGTATTTTAACTAGTTCATTTAACCATAGCCATAACTAAAACATACTCCACTACAAAAAAACAATGAAATGATCTTTGATCAAATTATCATTAATAATTCACATGGAATGCACAAATGGAGAGACAATGGACTCAAGAGATCTACATATTTGAGTTAGATATGCTTGGAAGCCATACAATTAACAAAATTTACAAGCATAACTCAGAACCTAAGACCTCAACTCAAAATGTATTATCTATGTGCTTCTAATTTCCATCTTCAGATCAAGAATTCAACAAGAGACCTACACAAATGGCCCTGGATTCCCTTCCCTAAGAGCAATCAGGCCCTTTTACATATGATCTACCAAGTAAGTAGTATAATCATAGACCACATTAAATGCTCCATGTTGAATGTGTGTTGTCATATACATATATTCCCTTGGCATGGTGTCTGGTGGATCAGAGCTAATAACTTGGCACAAGGAAAAGAAAGTCTTCTTCAAATAGATGGAAAAACAATTTAAAGGAGAAGGCTCCTCATTTTTGCCAATATATATTTGTTTTCTTTTCTTTCCATATCTGGTAGTGGCAATCTGTATTGGCAGCATTATGCTTCTGAAAAAAACCTTGGTATTTTTATGTTGTTTCCTAGAGAAATCAAGGTTAATAGGAATCATATCTTGACTCCATTCATGCAATTCAAAGATTTCTGCAATCTCCCCCCTAGTGATCTTGACCATCTCGGCACCATCAAATTCCCTAACAACTCTAGATACAAGGCCATATCTTACTACAATGTCCTTCAACAAGTCTACATACATATACACATTTGGGACCACTAGTTTTCCCATATCTAACTTCTAGGTATTACAAGTGGCGACTCCACAGTTCCTATTCCCAAACCAGTTCTTGAATAGGTGTCATCCTGAGAAAGCTAATTCCGCATCCTTGATGCAATGGTTTTTATGTAGTAATCCTTCATGAATCCTAGGGCCATAGTATATTACTACTCCTTCAACTCTCATGATAGTCAAGGGTTTGAGTTGATCAATGATGTCTTGAGAAAGTGACCTAGTTCTATTTTCAGACCCAAACCCCTATGTTTTGGGAGCCATGAATAACTAGGTAGGTTTAAAACAAGCTAGGGTTTCAATGCAGGATGACTCAAAACCTAGTTCTCTTGATTAAAATGGATAGTGAAAATTGAATACTCAAATTCAAAAAACACAACAGAGAACTACAAACTATGCACAATTCAAAAGCATAGTGAAGCAATTAAAACAAATAGGCTAGTCCAATCGAAAAAAAAAAGGTGAAAACTTGCCCTAATTCAAGATTGTTTGGACAAAGAATAAAATACATTTTTAATTTGACTTATGTCATTTTGTATTTTTAGGAAACCCTAATTTGGTCGAGTTGCATGTTGAAAACGATTCTCCCAATCTCCTGAAGGCTCTGAACTCAATTGCAATCTTGAATTATATGAGGAGATCAATTTTTACGTGTCTTTATGCCTAAAAAATGGTGGCCATGGGTGTCTTTTCCACCATTACTGTGCGCTCACACAAAGAAAAATGACTCTAATGTTTGTGTATTTAATTTTGAATAGTTATCCATTGATCCTCCTCTGAGATGGCGTGTCAAATGACTCATATTGAGTCAACATGATTTGAATTTTTCTTTCCGTCATTCATTAATCCATCCACCAATGAGAATGCATTGACTGGAAGCCACATCATTCCTTTCTACAGGCTACACCTCTTCTTTCAAGTAGATGAAATAATCCTCATGTCATTCATTCGCAAACCTCGCAAGCTTTTGGAAGGTACTGTATTAATCTTGTGAGGTGTGTGATATAGGGTTGAGATTTAATCTCAGCATTGCATATTGGCTATAGATCTCAAAACCTTTAGGAATCAATCATTTGAAGGTACACTGGGCCCCACCTCAGTGGGCGTACACATGTCAAGCAATCACAAACCTTGCAACATTTTAGAAGATATTATTTTAATCTTGCAAGTATGTGATACATAGCTAGGATGTGATCTTTAAATCTAATGGGTGAGATTTATGCACATGCCTACATTTATTTTTAAATGTGGGGCCATTACTAGCTTGAAGGGATTATAACCCTCAAGGTAGATGAATTAGGATTAGACCCTTTGATATAAAATAATGAAGCCTGAATTAAGAAAAAATAAGAGTGACGACACAATATTGGGTGATTGACAGACCTAAGGAACAAGGTTGGTAAAAGCATGTTCCTGATGGCTTAAGTTGCAACTTATGTAGCTGGTGATCAGGTGGAGTAGGTCAACAAGGAAGTAAAACACTCGAGGGTTTAAAATAGGTAATATTTAAAACAAGGGTTTCTAAACCAAAACCTTAAACCCTACCCTCAAACATAGAAATAATATACCAATCAAATGCATGGAACTAGCTAAAATTTGTCCATATTTGAGAAGCTCTACCAGTGGATCCAACTCAGGAACGAATACCCCTTGTGGCTATGGAAAGAATTCAGATCTCCTAGTGAAGCAAACCAACACAAAGAGACAAAAAACCCAGGATCCTTCCTGGACAAGACAAGCAAACACAACCAAAAGAAAACACACCAAGCCTATGTATACTAGTTACAAAAATATATAATGTACATGGAGGATAACCTATTTCAAGAGAAATAGGACTTCAAGAACTATCCATGTGCTGGTATCTCTAGAATATCACCTGTTAGGGACTACAAGAAGTACGAGTCTTCTCCATGCATGTCATCAATTAAGTATGGGACTAACCACAAAGGATCAAAGTTTCCATGTTTACATTTATCTTCCATCCCTGCACTCCACATAAAGACCATGCTTGCCAACTCAAATTTCCTTTTGATGGCCCTTTTATCATACAGGTGTTTAACTTGAAGTTGCAACCAATCATTCTATTTATGAACTTCTCTTCTAGTTTCATCAATTTCAATTAACTCATCCATTCTATGTTGCATCTTATCACAAATACCACTATCATAATCTTGAAAAAATTTGTACATCTTAATAAAGTTGTTATGTGGTATTCTAGCTTCAAGACCATACAGCAAGTTGAAAGGGGATTATCCAATGACCTTATTAATACTGGTCCTATCTACCTACAATGTAAGCTGCACTTTGAAACCCATGCCTTTTTGTTCTTCTCAATCACTTGCTTGATGATCTTCATCAAAATTTTGTTGTTGGATTTAGCTTGCCCATTCCCCTAGGAGTGATATAGGGATGAATAAGAAATGTATATGCCATGTTTGTTACAAAAATCAGTAAACTTCTCAGACCTGAAGGACATGGCATTATCGAAGATAATTCTCTTTGGGACCCAAAATCTGCTCAAGATATTATTCATCAAAAAATTAGTAACAATTTTACTTGTTGCTTTCCTTGTGGGAATAGCTTCTACCCACTTTTTGAAGTGATCCATTGCAAAAAGTATCAGGGCATGTCCTCCACTAGCCTTCTCAAAATTTTCACCAATAAAATCAATGCCCCATTGTTGAAAGGTGGCTTGTATTGGAACTGGCCTAAGTGGTAAGTTTCCTGAGAAATTTAGCTTGCTAGTGAACCTTTGACATGCATCACACTTCTTTACAAACTTTTGACCATCCTTAAATATAGTTGTTCACTAGAACCCTGCTCTCAATATTTTGTGAGTTGGTGTTTTAACCATGTAATGACCTTTTCATTCTCCTTTATGTGATTCAATTAGAAGGTCTTCTGCCTGATCTCCATATACACATCTAAGAAGCACACCCTCTATGATTCTCCACCCTAGTTCACCATCAATAATAACATATTTGATAGCCTAAATCTTGAGATTTTTTCTTTCATTATTGGGCATGCCTTCAGGGCATTGCATTGTTTGGAGGTATTCCATGATTCTCCTATACCATCCATAGGCTTTCATGTCACATATGGGTGCAACATTTTCATGTTTTATTTGATTGATCTAATTAGCTTCTAAGTTGGTCTTAGCCATCAATTTTTCCAGACCTTGACCACTCACCAGATTTTTTTAATTTGAATATCAATATTAAACTCATGGATCCTATTAATCCATTTGCACCTCTGGCCTATGGTTTCCTATTGAGTGAAAATATCCTTAGCCGCTGCACTTGGAACATATGCCACAACACTAGCTCTAGTCAGATATGGTCTAAAATTATTGGCAGCCTTTACCAAGGCATATGCCTACTTTTTGGTCACATCATATTTGAGTTTAATATATTGTAAATACTTACTAAATAATTCAATGGGATCCTCAAAATTGTCATCATTCTTCTATAACAATACCCTTTCCACTGTATGGAATGAAGAAAAGGTAAATAACTAAAAAGGCTTTGAATAATCTAGGGATTTGAGGATGGGTGCTTCCTTGATGGCATCCTTAATGGCTTGAAAACCCTTGAGAGGCTCTTCTATCCAAGCTACCTTCTCTTGTTTCTTTATCATTTTAGAGATTGGCCTAATAATTTCAGAAAAAATTGTAATAAACCTTCTCACAAAATTGATTTTCTCGAAGAAATAGTGGATTACTTTCACATTTTAGGAGTTGAGATCTTATTTATTTCTATCACATGTTGAGGGTCAATCTTGATCACATCTTTTGAAATAATATTACCTAATGGTTTTCCCTCCTTAACCCCAAAAGCGCATTTCTTTGGGTTCAAAGAAATCCCATACTCCAAGGCTCTAGCAAATATCTTCTCTAGATGTGAGCAATGATCTTCCTATTATCTATGTTCAATCAATTCATCCTAATAGATAGCTAGGAATAGATTAATGAAATGAAAAAAAGACACATCCATGGCTCTCTGGAATGTAGCACCAACATTGATCAAGCCAAACGACATTCTAACATATACATAAGTCCCCCATGGCATAGTGAATGTAGTTTTATACCATTTCAAATCTTTTACCATGACCTGGTTATACCTTGAGAATCCATCTATCATTGATAACAATTCACATCGTCACTTTTTTCCAACATTGCCTCTATATTAGGTAGTGGATAATTATCCTTCAAAGATGCCACATTTAAATCTCTAAAGTCCACATAAAGCCTCAAATCACCATTCTTTTTCCTTATTGGAACTAAATTTAAAACCCACAAAGAATTCCTTATAGGCTTAATAATCTCAAAATCTCTTGAATTTGTAATTTCTTCTTGCATTTTTGGATACAATGTGGGAAATATTAGCCTTTTCTTCTACCTAAATGGGTTTTTATTAGGCTTTAAAGGTATTTCATGTTGAAATAGATCCTCCCTGTAAGCCTTGAGGTCATAATATGACCAAGCAAATACATGGCTATACTTCCTCAATAGGGCAATCAACATTTTTCTGACATGAGGTTTCATCTTCTTGTATATATACACCTTTTTGGGAGAATTTTATGTTCTGAGATTTATTTCTTCCAAATCTTCCTTATGGGAAGAATCCTGCTTAACATTTGACTTATCCAGGCCATCAAAGACCCTTTACAATGCAACCATTCCCTTGGGAATCTTATTGGATTTTAATTGGATTACCTCCTTCCTAAATAATGTTTCTTTTCCATCAACCTCAACCACTAATGAGCCAAAATCAATTTATTGGCTTTCATATTATGTAGTGCAAAAATTTTAAAATGTCATTGTCATCATCAAATACTTGCCAATTGCAAATATTTTCATGCACTGTAAGCCGAGTTTGCACTTCTATTTTTGAGATGCCATCAAAAGTGACATCATCTAATCTGACAACAATATTAGCTAATAAATCTGCCCTGACATTCAGTCCCCTTTCTATCTAGTTTATGTTAAAAGCATCAAAGGCCTCAATAGTATCCCAAATTGCATTTTTTATATTTCTTAATCCTTTTTTTCTTGGAAACAAACTCAGATCTTACTTGGGAAAAAACCAATTCATAATCTCCTAACACTTTTAACATCTTAATACCATGCTTTGAAGCTAATTTCAAACCAAGCAACAAAGCCTCATACTCAGCTACATTATTGGTGCAAGCAAATTTCAATAGAAAGGAGTACTTGAATGTTTTACCCTGTGGGAAGATGAGAACAACTCCTGCACTCGAGCCCTCCTTGGAACATGCTCCACCAAAATACATGGTCCAAAGAGCATCCTCATGTGGTGTATCTAGTACATCCCTATTAGTTGGTGCAAGCTGGTCCTCTTCTTCTTGCTTCAAGTCTTCAACTCAAAAAGTATCTAAACCAGTATCCATAAAATTAATTCTCATTGGCTCCTCTGATTGATCAACATAGTCAGTCATATGATGGACTTTTGGTTCCCTTGAAATCTTGACATCCTTTTGATCAATAAAAAAGGTAGCGATTGATAGATCACACTATATAATCCCACCCATGGAAGCACTCCACATTCTTAGCAATAACATCCCATAGGTTGGTGGAATTTCCACCACTATGATACTCATAAACAATTCCTTCTTAGGGAAGGCTTCCAACTTGTATGGAACTTTGTTAATTACTCCTATAATAGGAACCTCTCTCAAGTCCATGGCATAACACTTAACATAAGTTCTATCAACTTTTAGTCTCATTTATTCGATTATTTTGACTAACATTACTTTATTTGACACTCCTGAATTGATCATGTGATTCCTAAGCAACTTCCCATCAATGATCAATCTTAGAAAAAATGGATTAATTTGGCTTGGGTTTGTAGTAATGGAAGTTCCTAGATATATTTCAATATTTTTAGTAATCAATGTCTGCACCTCAACACTCTTCTCTTAACTCTTACTTGATTCCATTTGATCAATGAAAACCTTATCCTTACCACCCCTAGCAACATTGTTAATGAGGAAAAATGTATTATTCTTATGCTCATCGATTCTCATCATTTCTAATAGAGAAACTGTGACTTTAACTTGAGATAACACTTGGAACATATCTACAAGAGAATACAATGGTAATTCAGGGAGTATCAATTCTTGAGGAGTACCATATTTTCTCTCACTCTTTTCAACACTCAGCTTGGGATCTTTGGATTTCATAGTCTGAGAAATAGTTTCACCATCAATCTTAGCCTTATTTCCCTTTTTAGCCAAAATTCTCACCTCTTTACCTTCTTTGGCCTTTGTCCCATCTTTCGTGTTCTCTGTATTAGTCCCTTTATTTGCTATATTATTTTCCTTGACAAAAATTCTACCAAGATTACCCAAATTTCCATTAACAGTCCTATTTCTCAAATGAAGGTTGCTTCTTGCTTGAGCAGCAAAGGCAATTGTGTGTTTTTCAATTTCTTCATTTGAAGGTCTTCTCAAGGAAATATTATCTGACTCAAGAGTATAAATTATAGTGTAGTCATTTTCTCCTTCTTCATTTGAGAATACTTTTTGATGGTAGACACTCACCTCCTGCCTTTGCACATCGACATCACTTCTACCAGACTCATCATTACAGAATTAATCACCACAAGAAAGATTTGATATAGTCATGAATACATTAGTTGACTCGTCCTGATCATGGGGAGAGTCATAGCCTCCTTGATCATCCAAAAACTCTTCAATAGATCATGTAACAACAAACTACTATGAAGAATGAGGCATTTGACAAACTCCACACCATGGCATATCTTCAGTAAAATTGGTGGAATGTTTTTCCAGAGGGTGAGGTGTACCTCGAACGTTCTTCTGATTATTGTTAACTCACTTTCCATTATGCCAATTAGTATGATAGGGGTGGTATTACAATCTTGGTGGCCTCTCATTCCTCTGGAACTAAGGCTTCTCATTCTTTGTTTCCTTTTGCCAAAAACTAGGAACCTGATCCAACTTTTCATTAAAAGCTACAGTTTTACCCACCTTTTCATTTTGAGCTCTTAGGTTCTTCAAGGGTTTAGTATCATCTCTTCTCCCCACTTGACTTGATGCTCTCCTATTATTTTCTATATAGACTACCACTTTGTAGGATTCTCTTAGATTCTATAGATTTTTATGTTTGACTAAGTAGCACATCTTTGGGTCATAGGCATTACAATATACAACTAAGCATGCATTCTCATTAGGCCTTAAATAACCAAGGACTCTATTCATAGCCTTTTGGAAAATTACATTAAATTCAATTGTCATTTCATTATGTCGCTTTGTGATAATTTTAAAATCATTTAGCTTGAACCTTGGATTGGTTTGGTCTCCATATTGTTCTCTAAAGATCCTATAAAAACCATCTTTTGATTCAATGCTTGCATCAGGAAAGCTTCGGTACCAATCCCTAGCATCTTCAATTAGTGACTACATAAAATTCTTCATAGCAACATCCCTGTCCCATAGCTCAAAATCTTCCACAAAACTATGAAAGGCTTTCAAGTGATGAAGATTCTAGCATTATCTCATTATTCAAGTGATTCAAGTGATACCATCATAGAGGAATTTGGGTCTCAAGGACAAAAGTTTTCAAAGTAGATTCTAGGAATCCTAATTTCTATTTCATCTTGTATACACGTAAAAATGGTCCGGAGAACAAATTAATAAAATACTTTTTAATTAATTAATAATTTCTAATTCCTCTACTACTATAAATAAATTGATAAATTTATTTATATGGTTCATTACCTTAATTCTTCTTTTCCAAAATCACTTTCTTCCTAAATTAATTAAGTGGACAAATTGAAAGAATTTGTTATTTTAATTAATTTCCCTCTTCTATTTAAATTTGAAATTTAAAATTCAAATTATCACATGTCTCCATATTTATTCTAACCACCTCCCACTCACTTGCCACCTCACCATGTGTCACATAAAATTGAATTTTCTAAATTGAAAAATATGAATTATCATCAACAAACTTGCAACCAATTTAGAACCAATTTGGACACAAGGCTTCTCCTTCTCTTTAATTCTCTTTAACACTTGCAAAGTGTTATATTAAAAGGAACCATCTCCCTGATTCTCTCCAACCTCCTCGTGCTCCACTGTTGATGTCACACAATCACAATCTCAATCATCCATCGCTGCCACATCATTCCCAACTTGGAAAAATCTATAAATAGAGCCCATTTCTACATGTTTTCATAAGGATTTAGATCATAAACTTATGTTGTTGAATTCTTAGTGCAATTTGAAAGCATTTGGAGAAGCATTAGAGTTAGTTTTTGCATCTTAGTTTCATTAAGAGTTATTATGGTATTTTCCATTTGAATAGTTTAGTTATTACATCTTTCATGTAGCATTTCCATTAGAATAGCATGATTAGTCTTAGCACCATTTTGATTTTAACAACACCTCATCGTAGGATCATTTAGCATTCAAGCATCAAATATAAAAAATTCAAAATTATAGGCATGTATATTGCATAATAACATCTCATTTCTTAATTTTTAATCTTTGCAAGTTCATGTGCAGAATTAATAAGATATGAGAGCATGAATTTCAGTGGTCCTTAAGACTAGTGAACCATGGAATGAATTAAGAGTATAGTTGTAGCTTTTAATTCTGCTATTTAGATTGCTTTTATGTAATACATTGAATGGATGTTTGTTTTTTTTTATCATTTTGATTCACATATTTTACACCACACATAAATTAGTGCCCACCGTATGGCCTAGCCCCTCTTTAATCTACTTTTCTGTTGATTTTTTCTTTAGAGAATCTATCAAATATTCTAAAACGGTGCATCCAAATTTTTCTTCGGTGCATCTAGGAAACTAATCGGTACATTGAGTTCTTGTTTTGGTGCATACGCTGGTTCTTCCAATGCATCTGGACTATGTTTCGGTGCATATGGTTTCTATTTTGGTGCATCCAGATGTTCTTTCAGCACATTAGGGGGTTTTTCTTGGAAAAACAAGGATATACAACTGAGAGGGGGGGGGTGAATCATTTATTACTAAAATAAAACTTATACGACACTAACCAACCTTAAATCTTAGATCCGATAATTAACAGTGCAAGCATAAATCAACAACACATCAGAGACATATGAAAACCAAGAATTTGTACATAGAAATTTTGTTAGGGGAAAAACCACGGTGGATGTTAGTCCACAAGATTATACCTTGTTAGAATTATAATGAATTAGATTAAGTCCATCTGATGAAGTTGAACTGAAAAAATAGCTTCTCCAAAAGCCTGATTATAGTTTCAGCTCCAAACTTTGCTAAAACTTCTTCACATTCTGCTCTACAATTGAATGATTTGAACTTTATTCTCACATGTACACCTCTTTTACACACTGAGCATTACCTCTAAATGAGGAAAACAAACACTTATATATATTCGCTACACAAATTTACATCCATTATTTAGTTAGCCTCAAATAAATAATAAACTACAATTGTCAGCCTCAATACATGATTAAATTTCAATGCGCACCAACACAAGTCCATCACAACATAGTAAGGACCCAAACAAACACCTTCAAACATGCGAAACAATCAAATATTAATCCTCATGGATCGACAACACGCTAACACCATCATGTCGGACAAGAACATGATAACTCAAGCACACATCAGAAAAATCTTTGATCACAAACACTCTGATCAATTCAGATGTACATCAAGGATAAATTATGATCTAGACTCATCCATGAACATCATAGGTACATGCAAAATAGATGAAATTACCATAATTTTATCCTCTTCATCCAAGAACACCATCTACAGAAATTGAATAACTATAGGAACACTGATTTTCATAACTTCCACAAATCTTGATGTGAATCTCTGATACTTCTAGAAAACATAGTATAAAGATTCAGCAAAAAACCCTTTGAAGCACACCTTTATATCTTCAACATATAGAACTTACCAAAATTCTAACCTTCTCAGCATCACTAGCTGCTAGCAATATTATTTTTACATTTTTATCAATATCCTCAACATATATAGCCTTAAGCATCATTAATGCTAATATTTTTGACATCAATGACAACAAAATATCAAAAATGCAACCACAGCATCTAACAATCTCCCCCTTTGGAATTAATGGCAACACATGATGTGAAAAATAATGCCACCAACCCAACTAGCTCTTCTCCAACAATCTCCCCCTGAGATTGCGCACTCTTTTCCTGTTTCCTTCTTCTCCTATGTTTTTCACATTTCTCTTCTCTCCCCCATTGACATCAATGGAAAAGGTACACATGCTTTGATCACATTTTTGAATCATCTGACTACTCCCCCTAAGAAGCAACCACCAAAACATCAATCTGGAATAAGATATGGCTATGAATTCACAAACTAGTGCAAAGACCTACATATTAGTTCTAATTAGGAGGGGAAATCACCCCTAACTTACCTCTGAGGTAATCAAAAGTACCCTTAGGAAATTACTTAGTAAAGATGTCTGCAATTTTCTCCTTGGTAGGTATATACTCCAGTCTAACTTCTTTGTCACTCACTTTATCTCTCAAAAAGTGATATTTGATGGATATATGCTGTGTCTTTGAATGCAACACTGGATTCTTGGAAATATTAATGGCACTTGAATTGTCACAAAATATGGTAATGGGTTCTTCATACTCTATTTTGACATCTCTCAACATTTGCTTCATCCACAATACTTGGGTATAATTGTTTGCAACAACAATATATTCTACCTTAGCAGTAGATAATGAAACAAAATTATACTTTTTGCTTAGCCAAGATACCAATTTCTTCCCTAAGAAGAATGCACCACCACTAGTACTCTTCATGCCATCCACATCTCTTGCCCAATCATCATCAATGAAAGAATTAAGGATAAGATCATCATCCCTAGGATACCAAAGACCAAGATCAACTGTCCCTTTCAAGTATCTTAAAATTATTTTCACAACAGTTACATGCGACTCTTTAGGATCAATTTGAAATCTAGCAACCATGCATACAACATTCATTATATCTCGCCTAGTCTGAGTCAAATAAAGTAATCCATAAATCATTGACCTGTATCTTGTCTAATTTTCTTTAGGATAATCATCATTCTATGTAAGTTTGCATCTGGTTATCATAGGTGTACCAATTGGCTTTGAATCTTCCATGCCAAAAAAAACTAGTAGCTCTTTCACATACTTAGATTGAGATATAAAAATTCCATCATCTAACTAAGTGATTTGCAATCCTAAAAATAATTTCAACTCTCCTACCATTGAAATTTTAAACTCACTTTTAACTTCATCAGCAAACTTCATACACAAATCATCATCACCTTAAAAAATAATGTCATCAACAAAGACTTCAATGATCAATTCTTTATTCTGATCCAACTTGAAATACAAATTGTTTTCAGTAGTACCTTTATTGAATCCAAGCTTCAATAAGTATTTATCCAATCTAGCATACCAAGCCCTAGGAGCTTTCTTAAGTCCATATAGAGCTTTCTTCAATGGACATACAATGTCCTTTACATCAGTGAATTGAAATCCATGTGGTTGTTCAACATAGACTTCTTCTTCTAGCTCACCATTTAGAAATGTTGACTTTACATACATCTGATAGGCTTTATAATTCTTGAAAGTAGCATAATCAAGAAATAATCTTATAGCTTCAATTCTAGCAACAAGGGAAAAAGTTTCTTCAAAATCAATACCTTCCATCTATGAGTACCCTTTGCAAACCATTCTTGCTTTTTTTTTTACCACTTCACCTTGCTCATTTAGATTATTTTGAAACACCCACTTGGTTCCAATCACATTTTTGTCTTGAGGTCTGGGAACCAGATCCCATGTATCATTCTTCTCTAGGTGCATTATTTCATATTTCATGGCTTCCATCCAATGTACATATTTGCATGTTTCATTGATATTGCTAGGCTCAACGTTGAAAATTAGACAAGACTCTTCCAAAATTATTCTTCTAGTTTCCACACCTTTGCTCTTGTCTCCTATGATCTGACTATCACAGTGATTTCGCCTTACATATTTGGGATTTTTAGGATTTTCTCTGATTTCTTCTTCTTATGTTCTTTCTTCTGCACTTCTACTATTCTCTGCCTCTTGATTCTATTGGTTCACCAAAACAATCTGAATTTGATTTTGTGTCTGAACATCATTCCATTGTTAGTATTGTCATGTTGATCATCTAAATCATATCCACTACATTTGGATGGTCTAATAATATCTTCATCAACTTTGAATTTTTCACTTTCAACCATTTTCTTTAACCTCTTATTAAAGCACCGATAAGATTTACTTTTGTAGAGTAACCCAAAAAGATTCCTTCATCACTTCTAGCATCAAACTTTCCTATATCATCATCTCTCTTGATGTAACATTTTCTTCTAACTTTTTTGAAATACTTGATAGTAGGCATATAACCAAACCATAGCTCAAAAGGTGTCTTACTAGAATTACTGTTGACATACACCCTATTAATGGTATACACAACAGTACTTATAGCTTCTCTCTAGTAGAAATGAGGAACATTTCCTTCCAACATCATGGTTCTAGCAGTGTCTAGAATGGTTTTGTTCTTTCTTTTAACAACTCTATTTTGTCAAGGGTTTTAGGGAGCAAATAACTGTCTTTAGATTCCATGCTCTTTATAGAAAGAATTGAATTCCCACGAAGTGAATTCACCACCTCTTCTGACCTTAGACATTTGATCTTCTAACCTATCTCATTCTCTACCATAGCTTTGAAACTTTTGAGCTTTTCTAATGCTTCATTTTTTTCTCTTAAGAAAGCAACCCATATCATTCTAGAATAATCATCAATGAGCAACATAAAATACCTTTCACCTTGTAGACTTCTAATTCTAGATGGACCACATAGATCAGTATGTATGAAATCTAGTACTCCATTAGAGCTATACTATTTTCTCTAACAAGAATTTCTTGTTTGCTTTCCCATATGAAATTTGTTGCACATAGTGTTAGTAGGCTTCACTAACTTTGGAAGATCTTTGACTGCTTGAGTAGTTCTTATCTTGAATATGTTATCAAAGTTCACATGACACAACCTCCTATGCCATAACCAGCTTACATCAATATGAGAAATTAAGCAACTTTCACTAGCAACACTCAAATGAAAGATATTACCTTTTGTCTTTTTACCTCAAGCAATCATATTTCAAGAACTTCCCCTTATTTTTCACTTACCATCCTTGAATTGAAGATTTTAACCCTTGTCTACCATCTATCCAATACTTAACAAGTTATGCTTTAAGTCTTCTACATAAAGGACATCATCATTATTATGCTTACCACCAAAAGAAATAGTGCCTTTGCCACGAATCACACCAGAAGTGTTGTCTCCAAATCTTACAACACCACAATCATAGTCTTTCAAGCTTAAAAACTTGATTTTGTCACCAGTCATATGATGTGAGCATCCACTGTCAATTACCCACTCATCCTTTTCTTCAATTTTTGCTGCAAGAGCTTTCTCAACATTCACATTACTAGTAGATTCAGTGGAAACCTGACCATTTTCTTTGATAGAAATAAATATCCATTCATCTTCATTCCCAGTTTCTTTATCAGATTCTTCATCAGTTACACCTTCTTCAGCATAATAGCATTTCCTTTGAAATCTAGTCTTCTCAGGTTTGTACTTAGAAACTCTTTTAGGAAATCTAGATGTAAAATGACCTATTTTACTGCAAGAGAAAAATTTAATAGGTAAATTTTCTTTGTACTTACCATGAACTCTGGCTTCCAATTCTTCTAATTCTCTTTCTTCATCCTCAATATTTTTCATCTCATCTTCATATTTAAATGTCCTTTTGGAATTCTCACCTAGATTATATCTTTGTTGAATTTTTTCAAATACTATAGCTTTGAATGTAGATTCAGTCTTAGGAGAAGATTGAGTAGATTCACCAAATTCACTTAACTCAAAGGCAACAAGTTTTCCAATCAACATGTCTCTTGTAATATTTATTACTATCCCGAGTTCATCGATAACATGAGATCTTTTTTTGTTTGAGGGATGCACAGATCTAAGTATCTTAGCCACAATTTATTCTTCATCCAACATTCCACTGGCACATGTAATGCTCATCACTAGCTCATTTATCCTTTGAGAAAAAGAGAGGATGTTCTCATCTTCACTCATCTTTATGTCTTCCCACTTTCCTTTTAGAATTTGTAGCTTAGCACTTTTCACTAGTGCATCTCGTTCATACATTGTTTCCAACTTTTTCTAGATATGGTATGCACTCTTCAATCCTAACACATTTGTCATTTGTGAATCTATCAAAGAATTTAACAAAGCTTCAATAGTCCTAGTATTAGTTTATTCTTGCTTGATCTAATCTTCAGAGGACATGCCATTCTGAGGAATAGTATATGCACTCTGTATAATATTCTAGAAAGGTTCTCTAATGTACTTCAAATGACATTCCATTCTGACATTCCATAAAGAGTAGTTTGTACCATAGAATCTAGGACTATCCTTCTGGTATTATGCCATCTCAGATCTCCTCAAACTATTAGGATTCTTCAGAGGAACTAGCTTTGATACCAATTGTTGGAAAAATAAGGATAGACAACTGAGAGGGGGTTGGCTAATCATTTGTTACTAAAATAAAACCTATACAACATTAATCAACCTTAAATCTTAGATCTGATAATTAACAGTGCAATCATAAATCAACAACACATCAAAGACATATGAACACCAAGATGTTATATGTGCAAACCCTATTAGGGGAAAAACCATGGTGGATGTTAGTCCACAAGATTATACACTCTTAGAAGTATAATGAAGAATAAAAGATGAATACACTTGCATTCGAGCACATTGCCTATAGCACACTACTCAGAGGAAGGCTCACTACCTTACATATAATAATCAGATTAAGTCCATCTGATGAAGTTGAACTGAGAAAAGAGCTTCTACAAAAGTTTGATTATACTTCTGGTTCCACACTCTACTCAAAATTCTTCGCACTTTGCTCTACTCTTGAATGATTTGACCTTTATTCACACATGTACAACTCTTGCACACTTTGAGCATTACCTCTAAATGAGGAAAACAAACACTTATATATCTGCTACACAAATTTACATCTACTATTCACTCGATGTCAAATAAAGAATAAATTACAACTATCAGCCTCAATACATGAATAAATTTCAATGTGCACCTACACAACTCAGTAAAAACATAGTGAGGACCCAAAAAAATACCTTCAAACATGCCAAACAATAAAATATTAATCCTCATGGATCCACAACACACTAAGACCATCATGTTGGCCAAGAACATGAAAACTCGAGCACACATCGGAAAACTCTCCAATCATGAACAATCCGATCAATGCAGATGTACAACAAGGATAGAGTATGATCTAGACTCATCCATGAATGTCACAAGTACATGCGCAACACATGAAATTACTAGAATTTTATCCTCTTCATCCAAGAACACCATCTACAGAAACTGAATAAGTGTCAGAACACAGATCCTCATAACTTCCATAAATCTTGATGTGAACCTCTAAAACTTCTGGACAACATACAAGAAAGTTTTTGCAACAAACCCTTTGAAGCACACCTTTATATCTTCAACGTATAAAAATTTCCAACATTCTGACCTTCTCAACATCATTGGCTGCCAGCAATATGATTTTTACAATTTTCTCAATATCCTCGACATATACAACCTTAATCATCATTAATGCTAATAGTGTTGACATCAATGACAACCACATATCAACAATGCAACCACAACATCCATGAGTTTTAAATATCATTCTGTGTTTTTCTAGTTTAGGAAATTTAGTCCATAACTTAGCACATTTAATCCATAATTTAGTGCATTTGGTTGTTCTTTTAGCACATTTAGTGTTCTAGCACATTCAGTCTGAGTTTTAGCACATTCGATCACTGTAATAGCACATCTAGTTTTTGTTGCAAATTTTTTAGATCCTAAAAAATAATCTATGATTTTCTTTATTGTAGGAACCTTACACGCAATCAGAGACCTTATTGAAACAAACAAAAGAATGCTATCAAAGAATAATGGACTAAAACTACTAACAATTGGCTGCAGGGTTAAATCTAGAGGTTATTTCCTTTGGTTAAGTTAGGAATCTAGCATAACTAGGAAGGATAAATTTAAACCATATTTGTTGTGATTGGAATGGTAGGTGACTATGCTCTCCCCTTAACTGGGTGATCACAAAGCTAGACCCATTAATTTTTATTTTCATTTTGAACCTTAGAGGTCCTACCTCTCTGCTTTGAAAGGAGGGAATGACACAACCAAGAACACGCTAAATCCAAGCGACTTCCACCCGAGATATAAAAGTGGGTACTCGAGGAAAGTTTGAGTATCACAAGGATTATTGTGACAAGAAGGTCAAAAATGGTCTCTTGCCACATGGATGATCCCCCATGAATGAAAAGTCTGTACTAAAACTCCTTTATTGTAGTAAGCCAAAAATTACCTTTCTATTCTTTGGTGCAACAACAATTGTTGCCAAGACATCCACATTCTTGCAGTTTTTAGTAGACGTGAAAAACATTCCATGAGAGATTCATGGGAGTTTGAAGCTTGGTTGGCCCAAGAAGTGAGTGCATTGTAAGGGGGAGCCTGTGTGGCCAAGCTTCTAAATCATTCACTAAGAATAAGTGTGACTAGAGTAAAATCTGTGTGGAATCCAAAAGATTATTACCTTACACAGCCTAGGATTGTGCTTGTTTGATGTGTCTTCACCTATGTGTTTTAAATAAAAATTCAAGTAAACACAACACTCTGAAATATCTAGCTAGTGATTCAAAAGATAATTCAACCAAACAGTTCAAATTCACTGCTAAAAAATAGAAAAATCTGTCAAACTATCGGAAACCAAAAACATTTTCATATTTTTGTGCATCCAATGACTTCTCCAACACATCCCTATTATATTTTAGTGAATCCATTGACTACCTTAGCGTATACATTGCATATTTCATCACATAAATTTTTTGTTCAGGTGGATTCCACTCATATCCCATCATATACTATTTCAGCGCATCTATTGAATCTAGCAGTGCATCAATACCTTTCCATAGCACATCCATACCTTTCCTTAGCGCATCCATAGCCTATTCTGGTGCATTCAGACCTTTCTATAGCACATTTGTACCATTCCATAGCGCATTTGAGTTTTGGCGCATTTGGGCACTATTTTAGCACATCTGGTAAATTTTCAAATAGAAAGCTAAGTTTGACCTTCTGCTTGTCAGTTTACATCGAGTTTAGATATTCCCTCTCAAACAACATATTTTCCTTGTCAAATCAAGTTGTGATGTTTACACCAATCATTTTATGTTAAGGGATTGGAAATCAACCACATCTATCAAGAAATCCCTTTTCAAAAGAATCAAGAAACCAGAGAAACAACTTGGCTATAAGAAACTTTTGAAAAAGAGATGCTTCTTGTACCAAAGTAGGAAGGTCTTTCTTGACTATCAAACTTTCATCCATAGGTATCACGACTTTGATAGGGGATACATTGATGATTTTTCTTTAGAGACTTTATCTTCACAAGCTCATTATCAACAAAGAGCTCTTTCACAAAGGCATAATCATAGTCAACCCATTCGTCATTCTTTCATTCCACAACCAGAAATACAATATTCTAATCATCCTAATCAATTTATACAATAGAGTACAATCTTGTTGAAACCAACATTTTGAAATGAAAATATCTCATCTAAATTTTGATCAAACATCCAAAATTTCCATTTCATCACATTCACTTCCAATTTAGCAACTACATTTCACCATTTGGATTTATCATCCTCCATTAGGATTTGTCATCCTTTATCCCGAAATGAAGCTTGCTTAATCACATTTTAACCAATCATTTTGGAACTCTTGAACCTTAATCAAAAAAATTTAGAAAATCCTCATCACTTGTATGCCTATCCAAACAAGATCCCAAAGCCTAAAACTCCAAGAAAATGAAATTGAAACCCAAGATACCATGGTCAAACAATGAGAAAACCCCTTTCATAATATTCGGTCAACCAAAACTCAAGAGGTAAATGAAGAAGATGTCTAACAAGCCCAACAAGACCCAAATTTCCACAAATTTCTTGAAAAGGATGAGGAAAGATACCTCTCGATGTTAGCAAACAAAGGAGTTCAACTGCCCAAACATTTTGATATCACCAAATTGCAAAAATCTCCTAAGAAGATAGAAACTGAAATACCAACTGAAATGAGAAAGGAAACAAAGATGAATAACCCTATGACTACCTTAACACAACAAATGAAAAACATGCAAACTAGGGCCACTAAGATGTATTTAATACAAGATATATGGCCCTACCCTTTTGATCCAAGTGTGAACATGATACAATTCCCCAAACATTACGAATTCACCAAATTTGGCAAGTACAATAGAAAAATAGATCCCATCAATCATGTAAGGGAGCTTAGAACTATGAGCCCAGAATTTTTCGATGAAGACACTTAATGAGATTATTCCCACATAGTTTGGGAGGGCAATGTATGCAATGGTTCTCACAACTACTTTCAGGTATCAAATATTTTGAAGAATTAGTTAACAAGTTTATCACCCAATACTCATAATATCCAACATGAAATCACAATGAAAGACCTGTGCAATGTCAAACAAAATAAAGTGGAATGATTCCTAGTATTTTTGCAAAGGTGGAGAAGGTTCTTCGTGAGGTATCCCCACCCCATACCCAAAAAAAAAATATGGAGATGTTTATTGACAACTTAAATGATGACATGACTTATAGGCTTGAATTACAATGTCCTCCCACTTTTGAAAAATTAATTGAAAATGGGATTAAAATTGAGGAAGCCTTGGTCAAATGATGAATTTTGAAAATTTATAACGAAAGTGATTCACCCAATTCCTCGAATAAAAACAAACCAAATTTTTGGCACAAATACAAGAACAATGGTAATGATAATTCAGCAGAAGCACATTATGCCAAACTAGTTTTTAATCTATCAGGAGTTACACCCAAGGCTAAACAAACTCCCAGTCTGAATATGAATCAAAACAATGCCAATCAAAACACGAATCAGAACAATAATTAGAAGAATAAAAATCCTCCATCCAGGCTACCATACCAAACATCAAACAATCATCAAAATTTTACACCTTTGGGTCAATCATATGAATCTGCATTAAAATAAATTATTGTAGAAAACCTCATCACTCTACCCAACACTCAAGGGTTTGAACCCAAAGTTAAATCATCATGGTGAAACGAATCCCATTTTTGTGAATTTCATCGATGCAAAGGTCACTTAACCAACCATTGCATGCAATTGAAACACAAGATACAAGATTTGATTGACAATAAGGTTATACAAATTGAAGAATCCCAAGAAAACACCGATCATGGGGTATTCAAAAACCCTTTGCCCAATTATGATAAAGGAGAATCGTCTAATATGAATGGAAAATTTAAATGTGTGAACTATGTTTATGATGGAACCATCTATCATATCTCAGCCATCGAAGATCACAAAAATGACATTGAAATCAATAAAAAACCAGATCTTGTTGCAACCAACCATCCAATCAATGATGACAACATCCTCTCTAGTCAATTCCATAAGACCCAACAAGACATGGTTGTGTACACATCTAAAAATGGTCATGGTCAATCGAAACTGTTAATTAATTAAATATGAATTATTTAATTAATATTCTTAAGTCATCTACATATAAATAAATTTAATTATTTATTTATATTGTTCATTTTCCAATTCTTCTAATTTAATTAAATAAATAAGTTTATTTAATTAATGCTTCCTTCCTCTTAATTAATTAAATAGATTTTACAATTTATTTACATTAATTATCACAAGTTTAAATTCTAAATTTAAATAATATTCTTCTCTCCACACTTAATTAAATACTTTCAATATTTAATTAAATCATTTTCCAAATTTCTCATTCTTCTCACAAAATTAAATATTCTTAATATTTAATTAAAAGGCTTTTTCTTTTCTCACATAATTAAATATTTGCAATATTTAATTAAAGTCTTTTCATATTCCTCTCACACATGATTAAATATTTATTTATTTAATTATGAGAGACACCTTTCAATTGTCTCTTCATTTTCTGTCTCTCAGAATTCCACCTTCTTTTCGAATTCTCGATCTCTCACTGTTCATTTCAACAGATTTGAACTCGACCGTCGATCTTGGCCAATTGAATTCCTACCTTCAAAAATCTATAATTAGATTCCTTTCATGAGCTAAAAAGGACCTCAAATCTCACATTTTTCATGCATAGTTATTATAGTTGCATCTTAGAATTCATATCATTTTTAATTCAATAGTTCAATCTTTTAGATGCATATGCATTCTTAATAATCTCATTCTCTCAAGCTACCATTGTACAAGCTGGTGTTTTAAACAACTGAGAGCAAGCATCTTGAAGTGAATCCTTGGAGATAGAGGACAATGAAACGAATTTGAAGAAGTTGCGGTTTAGAGTTTGCATTTACTTTATTTTATTTAGTTTTCTTCAATCTAATGTTTCATTGGTGTACTAGTTTATATTCAATTTGATTGACATTTTTTAAAGTACACATTTTTGGTGCCCACCATGGGGCATCTCCCCATATTAATCTTTTTCTCACATAAAATCTTATGTTTTTACAAGTGACGGACTAGAAAATTCGCTTTGGCGCATACGATCCTCGATTTAGCGCATATACTGACTGTTTTAGTGTATATACAGACTATTTTAGCACATTTGGCACCTATTTTAGCGAATACAAGCCTTCTTTTAGCGCATCTGGGTTCTGTTTTAGTGCATATGAACCTTCTCTTAGTGCATCTAGGTTCTGTTTTAGCGCATACAAGCTCTATTTTAGCGCATAGACCTTTGTTTTGCGTTTTTATAGTCAGTTTTTAAAATAGCAGTATCTTGGTCATACGGAGGTCTTTTTTGATGATTTTTTTTTTGAAATGGGGTAGAATTTCATAAGCCATCCAATGGCATAGGCTTTTATCAGTTTTACTTGAGTTAAAATTATAAATTTCAAATCTAAAGTCAAATCACACTATAACTTGGTCTAATTTTTAGGATTTTTATGTTGAATGATTCATGTAACCCTTATACTTTCTTGTTTTTTGGTTTTATCTAACATTTGGAGAATTTTGGAAGGTTAGAGAATCAAAAAGGGAAGAGGAAACAAAGGAAATACTTCTTATGAAATCATCTTTCTATTGTATCAAGTGTTTTTAAACACTTTGGGAGCAATTATAATCTCATTCTTAAATTGTTGTCTGGATCTGACGTGACCACGGCCAGAGGTTTTATTGATGTATGGGGAATAAAATGAAGCAACCCTAGGATAGAAATTTAAAATCTAGAATTTACCAATCCTAGGATAGTCACCGCACAATATTTTTTTTGCAATTAAAATGAACTCCATGCCTATTGTGAAGCAACATCTTCACTTAGTTTAAATCATTGTCTTTTGGTGCTATAAAAAGAATATTGTTTGCTTTGTTTCTGGCAATAGGTCTATGCTCTCCCCTTAACTGGGTGACCAAAATACCAGATTGCCTTTTCATTTTCATGCAATGTTTTCAATTTATCACAACCTTTAGAAGGCCTGCTGTAGTGGGAAAAATTACTCACCCTATGGGAACGACCTAAGTGGGAACACCTAAAGCCAACGTTTCCAACCCACTTTAATCAAAAACAAGTTGTTGATGAAAATCCAACTTGACAGTAGTGTGCAGGATAACCATCCCCAAAACCTTTGTTCTAAAGGTTGGGAAGTCTCTCGAGGGAGTATATCTATTTGCCACACTGAACGGATACCCTTACTACGAACCATAGTGTAGAAATCCAACCGTGTCACTAACCAAACATCATTTTAATCACAGTGCAAGGGGAGGGAAGAATCTGCCCCCAAGACACTCACCATATAATCGCCATGGATTGTTTGCTTAGGGGATTCAGTATCCACTTCCATCACCTTGAGTACACACCTAGAAAAGACAAAAACACGGGCGCCCTTTAGGGGGTGACATGGCTGTGTGAGTCAACACAATTTTAAGCTGTGGGATGTGATTTCTATGATGACCTATTTGACAAATTAAGAGTGAGTCTGATTGAAGTGCTTATCTTGTTTAAAACCTATGGAAATCTCAAAGAACATACACTCTTTATTTTGATTCTAGGAGTAACAAAACAACTATCTACTTCTCTATGTTGTGTTTTTCACATTTAAATTAGATTAAGATCATCCGAAAACTTTAAAACATGGGTGATAGGGAAGAAAATCTTGTTCATAGGCTTTATGGAAATAGTTCAAATCAAGAGATAATAGAAGAAATGCTTCAAGAAGTTGAAAAAGATCCACATTTTCTCTTAACTATGGAAAAGATCTGAAAGAAAAATAAACAAGGTCACTTTCTTTTATTGACAAAGCAAGGTGCCAAATTGCCCTCTGACTACAATATGGAGAAAATTAAAAAGTATCTTGAAAAGAATGAAATTCCCTTAAACGATCTTAGTACTCTTACCCAACAAGTAAGAGCACTCCAAAGGCAAATCAAGGAAATAAAAGGGGGCACAACTAAAAAGTTATTTGACATGAATATGAATGTAACCTCTTCTCTTCCAAAAACAACATCAACCAAATTCAATGTTTCTAAATTTTTGCAAAGGTTAAACGGGAAGCCCAAATCTAAGCCATCAAATAACATTGACCGATCCTGTCATGCCATGCATTTATCTTCATCCCCATAATTCAAAATGAGCCTCATGGTTCTTCCACCCAATTCAATGATCCCATTCAATTACCTTCTTCTATCATATCCTCTACATCCAATGATTCGTTTCAATCTACACATCTCAATCAAAAAATTATCTCCACTCCATCCCATGATACCAAAATTCTACAAACTCTTCCAATCTTTGATCAAGATCCCATATCTCAAAAATCATATGATGATCCCCTCCTTTCATTATTCACCCATGATAATCCTCTTCCATCTCAAGAACAAAATATTCTTCCAAGTCCTCCCTCCACCCCATCTTATGAATCCATACCCTCTCATGAATCAATCACATCCCAGGAGCATGATAGTTCTTCCATCCTATCCAAAGCTTCCCTTCCATCTAATGATCAAGCTACTCCATCTCCTTCATCTAATGATTATTTTTCAATTCAAGATCAAAGTATCCCATCATCTTCATGTCAGGGGCTCATCACGCCTCTTCAAGAAATGTCAACATCATTTGATCATATGGTTGAAAACATTGACAATTTTTCCACCATAACTGTTGAAGACAATGATAAAAATCAATCCATCAATGAGCACTGTGAAGATATGTCTACCCCATCTAGTGATCAAATCAACATTCATCAAGAGCCATTTTTTAGTTATGATCAAGACTCCTCCTACAAAGATCTATTTCAAGGAGTGTTGATGATATTTGATCCTATTGACATAATCCATGATCCATTAACCAATGATCATGTCTCTACAATGCCTAATAACTTAGAGGACATATCTCAAAAAAATATTTCAAAGCATGATCAACAACTATTACCAAGGTCTAGCAATGGTCCCTCCCAAGGAATATTGACATCCTTCGATCTCACGGTTGTGAACAGTGAAATAATCCTCAACTCACCATTTGATCCAAGTCTACTCAAAGATCAAGAGGATATTGAGCCACTTCCCATGCCTTATGATGATGTCCAAAAAACCTTTGAAAGAAATCCATCCTTTGAAATTGACCCATGTCAGGAACTTGATCCAAAACATGTCAAAAGTAATTCCAGAATTAGTCAAGATCAAGGATTCGAATCTCCCAGATACTACAATGACCTAATGGGCACTTTCCTATCTATACAAGATATCACAAATGATGATCATATCCATATAGCACATACTCCTCCATCTACCCATAAGATGCTTTCTTTGGATGGACACATAGATGATCATCATTCAAAACAAGAATCTCACACTCTTACCAAGGAAGAAGAGTCTCTTACTCTTAACATTTATACACATGGTCAAAATATAGAGAAATCCAGAGACATGTCAGAAATGGGTCATGAAGAAGGCTTCTACAAAAGTTGTGAATCAGAAACATCATGTGAAAGCATATTAAGAATGAATCATGAGAAATAATTTTACAAGGATAGTGAAGCATCAATACCTATTGAAGGAGAATTACAATCCGATATCTCACAAGATCAAGATAAACATACCAATAAGGCATTCATCCCACTTATGGAAGATCCTATCACTTATAAACTTGGATCATTCACCTTTGTAAGGGAAAATTATCTTATCAATAAGGAAGTTGTCACTTTTGAAGATCCACCATAGAGCAGAGAAGGATTAGCACCTTGTTTCCAAGGTAAATCATATCCTATTGCAAATAGGCTTTTTTAGCAGATGAATTATCAAGGCAGAGGATTAGGCCTACATGAACAAGGCATCCTAGAACCAGTGCAGATTATTGGAAATCCTAAGAATCAAGGGATCTCAACATATCAATAATACTTTCATAAAATTGGGGACAACTTCGTCTCAAGAAAATGTCAACATAGAGGGCACAAAAAATCTTTATAATGAAACCAATGCCAATACTACAACCAGCCATGTCATAAATCTTCATCCACCCATCACCCCATCCACAAATTGGGACAAATTTCAAAAGAAAGACTTGAATAAAAAAATGAAGAATGCTATCAAAGAAGAAGAAGCTAAGAATCATATCAGGCAAATCAAATACACTTGGATACCAAAAAATACAAAGAAATATTATCCCTATCAAACTCCATCAGTCAAAGAAACTATGGGGGAAAATAAAAAAGGGGAAAGTATCCATCAAAGATGTCCACAAAGGAAAAAGCAAGCTTCTCAAGCAACATACAAAGTGTATCAAGCAGTTGGTCCTAATTCCATGCACATTTCCATATCCACTCATCACTACTCATCTTCCCAAGTTTGGAGAGTCAAAGGTTCCAAACTTTCAACTAATCCACCTTTTATTCCTAAGCACACTCCATCCATGCCTCCACACATGATATTCAATTCTTTCATTGACCATGTGTTGGCAACAACCATTCATCATAAGGATTCAAAAGGCACTCTATCGCAATGTGCGCACAAAGATGAAGCTAAATCCAGTATCAACAAAGCAGATCAAGGATCTCAAAAGTTGCATTTAAGTGCACGTATCTTGGCAAAGCAACTTCTTCAAGCAAGATATCGATGGCACATTATGACAGAAGCATCAACATCAACACCACTAGGTGGTTCAGCATCAACTTAAAATCTCTCAGAAAATACAAAAAAATCAAAATAAGAGAAAAATGATTGCCTTGATGAAAACCTGGCAAACAGGCATCTTGGCGATTAAAAAAAAATTAAAATAAAATTCAAAAAATATAAAAATCCAAAAAAATCAGAAAAAGGATTGAAAATAGTAAAGAAAAAAATCGTCCTCTAGCGAAAACCATTTCAATGGCCCTTTGGACAGTTACCATGATGAAAACCTGGCAAACAGGCATCATGTGTAGAATCGAGCATCTACGTGCACCAATTCAAGAGAAAGCATCTTATCGCATCCATAATAAAGCTAACATTCCATCCATATCATCCATTCATCCATGAACTGTTTATCCAGCCCATTACCATGTATTTACATTATCTTGATCTCGACAAAGTTTGGTAAACACTTTACACTTGTTTATGGTAAACATCTTGACATGGGTCATTTTCATTGATCCTATCCAATCCAAATGTTATCTGAGCCTTGAAGAATTATCCGAATGAGCATTCCTTTGTTCGAACACCTTATCTTGTCACAGGATAATCCTTGGCATCCTTTGCATGCTTACTGTATCTATCCATCCATCCATCTATATATTCAAGAATCCACCCATGGCCATTCAAACATTGCTAGACACTGGGGGGAAAATGTTTGCATCTTGTTTTGAGAATAAACCTTGATCTATATCCTCCAACTTATGTGGTGATCTAAACATTGGAAGACGTAAAATCAAACTGGTCAAGATTTTGTGAGCCAAAAGATCCAAATCACTAGCCCATGGCATATTTTGATAGGAAGATGCTCCTTATCAAGCTTTATCTTTTGTCACACATCAACCTGAACAATTCATATCAATCACATCTAGCTTGCATGTCAGTGTCACATCAAATCATCAAAATAATTTTGTTCCAAATCAAGTTTCATCAATCTTGATCAATCGAATCCAATCAATTATCACCTTGTCTGACTTAACACACTTAGTCAAACTATCATCTTGTGAACGAGCTTACTCTAGGATAACACAACTTCCTTGGGTTTACAAATTCATTATCATCTTTGTTTGGCTTAACACACTTAGTCAAACTATCAATCCATCAATCTGATCAATCAACCTTAGCTTGGCTTTCAAAAAAATCTCAAAACAGAGCACTGATATCATCATGCATGTCCATATCCAAATCATCAAAATCCAAAAAAATCAAAAAAACATCAAAATTCAAAAAAATCAAAATATTCCTGAAATCCAAAGAAAAATCAATAAAATGGTTGTGTCTCACCCTAGACTAGGGGCAAAATCCTAAACTCGTTGGGAGAAATTAACTTCTTTTGAACAAACAAGCAACATGTGTCAATTATCAAGTATCAGATCAACAATCGAATATCCAATCAAGCCTGGTCAAAACAACTTTGAGACATGTCATACATTGAAACAAAAACAAACTGGATGATCTTAATTTGAATAAAATGAATAAAAAACTTAAAAGCAATAAGTTGCAAAATGTTGTTTTGATATTTGATGACATCATATCCTTGGAGTGGTTTAATGATGTACTGAACTAGAATCACAAGGAAGAAGTATGATTTTTCTTTGCTTTTTTTCTGCAAGTTAATCATTAGTATAATGCAAATTTGTCATGGGACATGCTCTACAACGTATCATTGATGACATTTCAGAATTTGCATAGGAAAATGGTTAACTTTTGTCTGTTTATGCAAGCAATACTCAGGTCATCTTGGTTCAATTATACCTTGATTCTTGTATTAACTTGCTATATCAAACATTATGAAAGTAGTACTCAGATCATCATTGGTGCTAACATACCCTTTGATGCTTGTACTAATTTTTCAACATATCAAAAGGCTCAATGATGACAACTAAACACAGCAAGAAATGGCAACAAGGAGAATGATTCATTCTTTCATTTAGGATTGCATAATTCATTATTAGGATTGCATAATTCATTTGCATTTCGAGGGCCTTTTTCAATAGATTTTTGAGAGTTGATCACATTCTTGAATATCCTTTTTCAGACAAATGGTTGAGTATGACTGGACATTTGGTACATCTCATTTTCATTATCATTCACATTCATTTCACATCATTTTCCATTATAATTATCATTTCACTTGCATACTTACATCATCATTTCATTTCATTATCATATCCATCACATCTCATATGCATCATCTCAATCAATTCATCCAATCATTTCTTCCAATCTCATCTTATCAATCAATTTAATCTACCACAAATCATTTAATCATACCTTTGGTCTTGTTCCTAGCCTTACTGCAAGCCTCGATCATCATCATAATCATCGGGATGTATCCTTCCCTATCCTTGTGTTATTCTAGGATGTATCCTTCCCTAATCAACAACACTATCAATATCATCAAGCAATCATACAAATCAATCAGCAATGGATATCATCAATCAATCAGTACATCAAGCAAGTTCACATCTATTTTTTTTTCATATCACATGGAAACAAATTTAACAGTCATCATGACTCAATCTATTTGACTTTCAATCAGGAAAGCAAATCTATCAATACTATTTGTTTTTCATATCGCATGGAAACAAATTTAACAGTCATCGTGACTCAATCTATTTGACTTTCAATCATGAAAGCAAATCTATCAATACTATTTGTTTTTCATATCACATGGAAACAAATTTAATAGTCATCATGACTCAATCTATTTGACTTTCAATTAGGAAAGCAAGTCTTTCAATACTATTTGTTTTCATATCGCATGGAAACAAATTTAACAGTCATCATGACTTAATTTGACTTTCAATCAGGAAAGCAAATCTATCATCTACTATTTGTTTTTCATATCACATGGAAACAAATTTAACAGTCATCGTGACTCAATGTATTTGACTTTCAATCAGGGAAGCAAATTTATCAATCAAATCTACTATTTGTTTTTCATATCGCATGGAAACAAATTTATCAATCAAATCAAATTTTCTATTTGTTTTTCATATCGCATGGAAACAAATTTATCAATCAAATCAAATCTACTATTTGTTTTTCATATCGCATGGAAGCAAATTTATCAATCAAAAAGCATCATCAATCGAGGCAAAATCAAAGTTCTTCATCTTCATATCAATCTTCCAATAGGGGTTCTCATCAAATCATCTTTATCGATCAATGAATCAGATAGAAAATCAGTAAAAATTTCATCAAATCATCTTTATCTGATTCATCACCTGAGGGGGCATATAGCATCATCAATAATTGTTTAAAATCAAGGACAATTTCTTTGAAGCAATGTGTGAAACACATCACTTCAAAGAGGGGTAAAATGTACACATCTAAAAATGGTCACGGTCAATCGAACCTGTTAATTAATTAAATATGAATTATTTAATTAATATTCTTAAGTCATCTACATATAAATAAATTTAATTATTTATTTATATTGTTCATTTTCCAATTCTTCTAATTTAATTAAATAAATAAGTTTATTTAATTAATGCTTCCTTCCTCTTAATTAATTAGATAGATTTTACAATTTATTTACATTAATTATCACAAGTTTAAATTCTAAATTTAAATAATATTCTTCTCTCCACACTTAATTAAATACTTTTGATATTTAATTAAATCATTTTCCAAATTTCCCATTCTTCTCACAAAATTAAATATTCTTAATATTTAATTAAAAGGCTTTTTCTTTTCTCACATAATTAAATATTTGCAATATTTAATTAAAGTCTTTTCATAATTAAATATTTGCAATATTTAATTAAAGTCTTTTCATATTTCTCTCACACATAATTAAATATTTATTTATTTAATTATGAGAGACACCTTTCAATTGTCTCTTCATTTTCTGTCTCTCAGAATTCCACCTTCTTTTCGAATTCTCGATCTCACCGTTCATTTCAACAGGTTTGAACTCGACCGTCGATCTTGGCCAGTCGAATTCCTACCTTCAAAAATCTATAAATACAGCCCTTTCATGAGCTAAAAAGGACCTCGAATCTCACATTTTTCATGCGTAGTTATTATAGTCACATCTTAGCATTCATAGCATTTTTAATTCAATAGTTCAATCTTTTAGATGCATATGCATTCTTAATAATCTCATTCTCTCAAGCTGCCATTCTACAAGCTGTTGTTTTAAGCAACTGAGAGCAAGCATGTTGAAGTGAATCCTTGGAGATAGAGGACAATGAAACGAATTTGAAGAAGCTGCAGTTTAGAGTTTGCATTTACTTTATTTTATTTAGTTTTCTTCAATCTAATGTTTCATTGGTGTACTAGTTTATATTCAATTTGATTGACATTTTCTAGCTTACGCAGGTTGCAATAGATTATCAAATTAATGTCATCAAGATCAAAGGAAAACAAGACAGTGTGCATATAAACGTGACCACAAGGGCCCAAACCAAATATGTTTTGAAAGGAAACACTTCCAAAACACCTAATGCCCCATCTCGTAAATATAACATTGTTGATCAGCTCCAAAATATCCTTGCACAAATATCCATATTGGAACTCCTTAAAATCTCACCCGCCCACAAAGAGATCTTGGAAGAGGCCCTGGTTGATACAACAGTACCAAATGATTTGGAATTTTTCACTTTCCAAGCCATGGTGGGACATCTAGTTGCGCCTCATTGCTTGTCATTTTCAAAAAATCATGACGTATCTCTCACCCATCTTCATAAAACAACACTCCATATTGAATTCCTAATCCATAAAATTCGTGTCAAGTGCATTCTAATAGAAAGAGGCATCAGTATTAATATTTGTACTTTAAAGCTTGTATGTGCACTAGGGCTCTCTAAAAATGAAATAGATCCAAGGAAAAATGTCACCATCAAAGCATATGATGATGAGGAAAGAGCTTCAAATGAATTGATAGTGCTACCAATTCAGGTTGGTCTAACTCAGAAAGATGTGGTTTTCCATGTTCTGGATAAAGATCTGACATACAATATACTCTTGGCTTGTCCTTGGATCAATGAAATGTAGGTTGTCCCTTCAACATACCATCAGTGTCTAAAATTTCCTTCCAACGGGTAAGAGATTACCATTCCTATTGATTCCAATATTCCCAAACATTGTAATACCCTTAAGTTTGTCCATGATTTGTTTGTGCCTCATAACCAAGAAGCTCCTATTTCCATTTGACACCTCCAATAATCCAAGTCAAGATAATCCATTGTCAAAATTGTTAGCCACATCCTCCAAGGAAGGAAGTCATCCAAGTTCCTCGTCCAACCCACTTGAGAAAAAGGAAGAACCTAGCCCCTCTACATCTACCACTCCTAAATCCTAGCTCAATACTTTGGCCAAAGAGTTTGAGAAGAAAGTCCACATCAAAGATGAAGGTGTAGGTGAGTATTCTATTGAACAATCCCTTTGCCTCTCACAATTAACTTCACCAAAATCCCATGGTCAACCATCATCCTCATCACAATTAGCCTCGCAACCTATCACACTTTTTGATGTTCAATTCATAAAAGAAAGCACCTAGGCTGAGGAATCTGATGACAAAGACATAATGAATTGGCTCTACAAGGAGGAAACTAATTCCCAATAAGCAATGGCTAATGTCCAAACCACTCAATATCACAAAAGATTCTCAATCTTAGAAAAATGGGATATGATGGACAAGGGCCTATTGGAAAAATGAAAGAAGGTATCATAGAACCCATCCAACCCATTATAACAAATCCAAAAGAAGAAACAAAGGAGGACCAAAAGAAGAAGGTTGTTGAAAGGATCCTACAACTCCAAGCAAAGGACAGCTATGAATATGATTCCAATAAATATGAATTGGATACACTCTCAAAAGAGTCATGCCATGATAAAGATATTGATGTGATACATAAGTACACTCCCACACTAGAGGAGGGACAAAGCTCAGGGTTACAACAATTTGAATTATGATCACAAGATATCGATGGCTCAAGTGAAGATGATCAAACTTCTAATGAGATAGATCACTCAAAAGATAGAAACATCATAGACCTTGACCTTTCCATGGTATTATTCGATGACAATGTTTCTATTAGTGCCCTTATGACCTCTTACCCAAACCCATATGACGACCCCCTACCTTTACTACATCCTAAACTCATAGATTGGGACCAAACAAAACCTATCGATATCCCCACCTTTTCCAACAATGAAGCCATCATCAACTTTCTTTTCACTATTACTTATAAAATAGGTTCCACCATTGAATCTCATAACAAATCTTGTAGAGAAGGGAGTGCTGAATTTCCTAGTTGCAAAATGAAGGAAACAAAGGAAAGATTTGATGGTGAAAACCATTTCATAGTAGTATCAGATCAAGAAAGAGTAAAAATAAAGAATGCATCTGACGGTGAAAACCTCTCTAAGGTGCTAAAGGATGGTAAATTTTACACTCTTCCTAAGAACTTCCAAGAAATATCCAAAGTCTTGATTGAACCAACATAGTCCATCAATGTTGGCAATGCGGAAATAGTGAAAACTCTCCATTTAGCAGAATCATTGATAGTATTGGAAAAGCCTAACTTTATCAATTTCTTTTGAGAGGAACAAATCAAATTTTCCTAGTTGTATGCAGACATGCTAGTGATAGATCTAGACCTTATCATGCACCATTTGTCCCTTCCTTGAGGAATTAAACTAGTCAAGAAAAAAATGAGAAAAATGCATCCCCACATTTACCTATTGGTGAAGGCAGAACTAAAGAAGTTATCAGATGTTGGATTCATCAAACCCATTGACTATGTAGAGTGGATATCCAACATTGTGCCTATTTCAAAGCCTGATGGCAGCATAAGAATTTGTACAGATTTCAGAGATCTCAACAAGCCTTGTCTGAAAGATGATTTCCCCTTGCCAAATACCGATATCATTGTGGACTTAACAATAGGTCATCGCATGTTGTCACTAATGGATGGATTTTCTGGCTATAACCAAATCAAGAGAGCACTTGAAGACTTGGACAAGACAACTTTCACTTTCCCATGTTGAACCTTGTGTTGGAACCTCATGCCCTTCAGGTTGAAGAATGCAGGGGCCATATACTAGAGAGCTATGACAACCATCTTCCATGAAATGATGCATACCTTCATGGAAGACTATGTGGAAGAACTTTTGGAAAAGTCTTACACTAGAGAAGGACATCTAGAAATATTAAAAAAACTATTCACTCACTTGGAGAAGTTCAATGTCTTCCTGAATCCAAATAAATATGTGTTTGGGGTAACGTCAGCAAAGTTATTGGGGTATATAGTGTCGTAAAAAGGTATTGAAGTAGACCTTGCAAAATTGAAAGATATCATGGATATGCCACCTCCAAAAAACATCACTCAGTTAAGATCCCTTCAAGGAAGATTCTAGTCAATCTAAAGATTCATATCACAACTTGCCGATAAGACTCATCCTTTTACCCATTTTTGCACAAGAATGTTTCCTTTCGATGGTACGAGCAATGTGAGGAATATTTCAACCAAGTGAATCAATACCTAATGATTCCACATGTTCTAGAACCTCCAACAGAATGAAAACCTCTCCTATTGTATATCACCACAACTAATAGATCATTAGGAGCCTTGTTGGCACAAGAAGATTCAACAGGAAAGGAGAGATCAATCTATTACATCAATAGGACCTTAAATGGTTATGAAATCAACTTTACATGAATTGAAAAACCTTTTCTAGCAGTAGTGTTCGCTACACAAAAATTGTGACATTATATCTTGACTCATACCATCAAACTCATAGCCAAGATAGATTTGCTAAAATATCTCCTTAGCAAAGCAAATCTAATACGAAGATTGGCCAGGTGGGTGATGATACTCGGTGAATTTGATATCCAATATTTCAAAAGGAAAGAAATCAAAGGCCAAGCCATTTCTAATCAATTAGCGGATGCAACAATTCATGATGACCACCCTCTTCACATCGAATTTCCAGATGCAGATGTCCTAACAGTCACAACACAGTAGTGGGTATTGTACCTTGATTTCTCATATACTTAGCATGGATCAAGAGTAGGAATCCTATTCATCACTCCCCTAGGACACACCATTCTGAATTCATGTCGCTTGATGTTTCCTTGCACCAACAACACAATAGAATATGAACGGTATGTGGAGGATCATGATGGGCCAAAAAGTGGTGATATGTAAGTGATATGATGGCCCATGTGGCTAACGACTTTTTTTTAACCAAAATTGATCAAATGAAAAGGGGTTTTAGTGGATATTTTCATCTTTCCACCAATATAAATTATTCCTTACTTTGAATTTAATAAATTATTATTATTCATTTTCTATTTGAACTACAACTAATGTCCTGATTGATAAGCTGATTGAAAAAAATCTATAGCTTTCAAATGGTATCACATTTTTTTAATATGAAACATGTGTCACATTCTATGCTTCACATGCTATAGGATTAAAAAAAAAAAAAATGAATTTCATGAAGTTTTGACCAAGTTAATGTGGTCAGACATACAATTTTTTTATATTTTTTAAAAGTTATAATAAAAATTAATAATTGATTATTTAGTTGGAAAATAATTACAAAAAAATATGCATCACATTTGTACATAAACCCTCTGCTTATAACTAAAATCTTATAAACAAATATTATCATTTTATTGTGGTTAGGGTGGGCAGACAGACAACTACTTCTTATTTTTTTCCCTGAAATTTAAGTACTACTGCATTGAAATTTCAAATTTTCACCAAATAGATTTTTTTTTTTTAATAAACCTATTAGTTTAGAAACTACATTCAATTTTCTATAGATTCTATTCTTACATATTTTTGAAATAATATAGATAACTTATTCAAATTTTTCTAGCAAGTTACCTAACTCTGATTTTCTGAATTTTCATTGCCACTTAAGGGCCTGTTTTTTCCATGATGATCCTGCACATACCTTGAAGCACTTATCATAAAAATAAAGATAGCTATGGAATAGAAAATTATAGAACTGCAAGTCTACGGGGATTCTCAACTAGTCATCAATCAAGTCAATGATGATTATCAAATAAAAGATGAGAAACTAATGTAGTACAAAAGGATTATTGATGACTTTAAGAAGTATTTTGTTGATATCAAATTTTCTCAAATTCCAAGGATTGATAATAAGGTTGTTGAAGTTATGGCTACCATTGATTCTTTACTCCAAATTCTAGAAAAATGAAGCCATTATGAATTCATGGTGGAACAATAGTTTACCCCCACTTATGACCATCCTGAATCTCACCTCATATGTCACCTAATCAATGCAAATACCTCCATAAATGAGAAGATCTATACCTACCTAAAAGATAATATTCTACCCCCTGATATCTCCCAAAACCAGAAATGAAAATTCATTTGCCAAGCTGCCTGTCACACCATTATAGTGGATGTACTATATAGATGAGGTCTTGATGGAACTCTCTTACGATGTCCAAAAAGTGACAAGTCTTAAACAACTTTACGAGAAGTCCATGAGGGTATCTATGACACTCATTCAAGTGGTCTAACCCTCGCTAAGAAGCTCATCCATTTGGGATATTGTTGGCTGACTATGGAGAGAGATGCCTTCCAATTTATCAAGACATGTATAAAATGCCAGAGCTATGGTAATCTTATCCATGCACCGGCACAAGAGTTACAACCCTTTGCATCAACATGGACATTTTGTCAGTGGGAGTTGGATCCTGTAGGAAAAATTCACCCATCTTCATCTAATGGACACAAGTTCATAATCACAACCATAGTGTACTATAAGAAGTGGGTCAAAGTCATACCTCTAATCACCATCATGGGGGAGCAGATCTCATCATTTATCTTGAATTACATCATCTATAGATATGGTATCCCTAAATCCATTGTCACTGACAATGGTAGACCTTTTAAGAATCATGACATGCAAGAACTCTGTGAAAAGTTTCATATCCAACATCGGTTTTCTACACCATACTACCCTCAAGGGAATGACCAATCAGAGGCCTCAAACAAAACCATCCTAAATTTTTTTTAGAAAACCATCAACAATGTTGGACGTGACTAGCATATATAGTTGAACCCTTCTTTGTGGGCCTATCATACAAGAATCTCCACACCCATAGGAGCCACACCATACACACTTGTTTATGGATCTAAAGTCATCTTATCTATTGAGGTTGAGATACCATCACTATAGGTGTCCTTGAAAGGTTTCATTTCAGATGAGGATTACCATGTTTCTAGACTACAAGAGCTAGAATTGTTAGATGAATGTCGTAAGTTGGCAATGGACCACCTAAAAGCATATCAACAGAGAATGTCAAGAAGCTACAATCACAAAGTCAAACCTAGGAAATTTCAAGTAGGTGATCTAGTATTGAAAGAAAATCCCTGAAATCAGCAGGACCAAGAAAAGAAAGGAAAATTTGAGCCCAATTGGATAGGTCCTTTTATTGTGGTATCAGTCTTTGGATTAGGGGCATATTAGTTGTCTACACTAGAGGGGGATCTATTTGAAGAACCTGTGAAAATCCTTCATCTAAAGAATTTCTACAAATAATGAATCTGGTGCATGCCTAAAATTCTTGAAAAAGTCCTAAAAAACAAAAAAAGTCCTAAAAAGCAAAAAAAGTCCTGAAAAAATCCTAAAAAGTAGAAAAAGTCCTCAAAAATCCTAAAAAGCAGAAAAAGTCCTCAAAAATCCTAAAAAGCAGAAAAAGTCTTGAAAAAATCCTAAAAAGTAGAAAAAGTCCTAAAAAATCCTAAAAAGTAGAAAAAGTTCTGAAAAATCCTAAAAAGCATAAAAAGTCCTGAAAAAAATCCTAAAAAGCAGAAAAGTCCTAAAAAAAATCCTAAAACGGTAGAAAAAGTCTTGAAAAAATGGTCGCCCTAATGAAAACTTGACAAACAAGTGCCTTGGTGACAACATAAAAATCAACAAGATCAAAAAAATTTAAAAAAAATCGAAAAGAATGAAAAATTACAAAAAAAAGTGAAAAATCAAAAAAATCGTTACCTTAGTGAAAACCTGGCAACCAGGTGTCTTGGTAACAACAAAAAAATCATAAAATTTGAAAAGTGCAATAAAAACAAGTGGTGAAAACCCAGTAAATAGGCGTTATTTGTGATAAGTCGGCTTCTCCATCTATTTGAGTGTGTGTTGACTATTCGCTTCTTCCATCACTGCGCATTCATTCCTATCATATAATGAGCTTCATGTCCATATCTGGTTGTTGCAGTCATGTCCCACCTTGGCTTAGTTATCGTTGTACACATCCATAATAAAATTTTGTTTGTTCTCACTGGGGGAAAAATCGTAATTTCACTGGGGGCAAAGAACCATTGAACTTAAATCAACAAGCAAGCAAATAGTTAAGTAACCTTGGCAAAACAAAAATCACGATAACCATGAAAAACAAAAAAGAATAGAACATCAAACATTAACCAATCAACCAATCAACCATCCAAATCAAATCAAACATCAAAACTCAAATCACATCAGTCATCACTAAAGGATCATCTTTTGAATCATGGTTAGATCACTTTAACACAAATGTTCAATTGATCCATCTTGATTGTTGTTATCAATTCTCTGAAGTACCTCGATGATGTCACAAACTAGAGGGTCTATGATTGAGAATGATATTATCTTTGTATGTTTTATGTGATTCAATCCTTCCTACTATGCAAATTGTCGTGGGACATGCTCTACAAAGTATCATTGATGACATTTTGAATTTGCATAGGAACATGATTAACTCTTGTTTGTTTATGCAAGTCATGCTCAGGTCATCTTGATCTAATTATATCTAGATGCTTCAGTTATCTTGTATTATCAAATCTCAATGGAAGTTGTATGTAAGTTGTACTCAGGTCATCATGGTCTAATTATACCATCAATGTTTCCACTAACTTTCAACATAATAAAACTCTCAATGATGATAATAAGCACAATGAATAAGATGAGAACATTTCATAGATCAATTGCATTCATGATAGTTCTGCATTTGTATTATAGATTTTTCCAAGGCTAGTACCTCTCAACATGATGTTATCTCTCACTACCAGATGGAGTACACTTGATATAACAAAAAAATCATTCATTTTCATTGACATTTCCAAATCATAACAATAAAAAGGGCATCATCATAAATCCATCCATACATCAAATCATTATCATATTAGGCATCATACATTTGCAATATCCACTATTCCAAATCATTCATGCATTCATTCATTATAACATTTGCATCATGAAAAATTCCCAAAAAATAAAGCATTCCCCATAATACCATCATTCATAATCCATATCATACATCAAGATCATAATAAATGCATTCTTCATTCATCCATAATTCATCCATATATGCATTCATCACAAAAATCATTCATAATAACATCATAATTCATTTTGCATAATAATTCACTTGCATTTATACATTTGGATCACATATTTGCATATACAAAATACCAAAAATATAGGAAATTGCATTAGATTTCATTTACAAAATAACATTCATTGCACATTCACTACATAATCAACATCACATAGGGGCATGACAGAAAATCATACATACATTTGCATTCATCATCCATCCATACATAATTCCATACATTTGTATGTATCATGTTCAAAAGCAATTCATTCATTTATCATACATTTGGAGTTCATAAACCATACAACCATACATTGAATCATCCATATCCATGCATAAAATCATACATTTGCATTCCATAATAAAACCATTTCCACATTCATATTAGCATCCATACACTAATATATATATATAGGTGAAAATTACAAAAGCATATAATGCATATCATCTCATTTACATAAATCACATCTATCTCATTAATCATCATAAATGCATCATTCATAAACACATAAAAGCATAGCATCATGATTTCATTAATGTATAATCATATATAATATCATCATCACATAGAACATATAAATTAAATAAATCCATAATGAAAGCATCAACACTTAGATTTCTAGAATGTCATTGCAAATCATATAACCTCAAAATAATAACATGTCAAGTGTACAATGATATCAAATTAACTGAGAATCTGGTATATCAACAATGTGGCAAAGATGATTCTCTGATACAATACAAATCAAGTGTGACCATGTGATCCTATGCTACTACCCTCAAAGGTCGTAGGCCTCTCCCCATCACCGCCTACCCCTGACAACCCTACTCCTAGTGGACCTCCGCCTGGTGGACCTCCTGGAAGTGGTTGTGTCACACCCCTACTGGTAATATGAGATTGAGAGTGACCAGATCTAGAGCAAGCATAATTGACTCTCTGTGCGGCTAGCACTACCTCATAGTATCTGCCCCTATAGTACTTTGCCTCCTTGCCTAACTCTCTAAGATCTTAGACGAGATCACCTGTACCAGCCCCCTTGACAGTTGTCTAGATCAAGTCTACCACAGCCATTTCCTGCTCTCCCTGACTCCTACCAGCATCTCTCTTAGTGATAAGGGTGGCTATCTGGGCCTACAATTATACCATCTATCCCTATACATGTAACTATGCTAGTGCATGTGCCTATAGCTGAGCTTGTGTCTAGGCTAAATGTGCCTGCTGTGTCTATATCTACCCCTAAAGTGTCTGCCCCTAAACTTGTAGCCCAGCTATCTATGTCTACTACCTCTAAGAGGGCATCTTGAGAACTACTAGTCGATGCTTGGTAGAAGCTAATCTCCTCTTCTTGGGGATAACCCCAAAGTCTGATACACCTCACCCACCGCCTCCACCATTGTCACCTTTGTCTCCTCCATCTCCACCCCATCACCCCCATCATCAGCTCCATCATCTCCATCATCTCCCTCTACCTCCTCCTCACCACCATCTCCCCTCCACTGCATGGTTGGCCCTACCCTCCTCCCAACCTCTAAAATTGATGCAAACTTGTTCAAACTTAGAATTTGTGGAAATGGGTGTGCGTAAAAATACTCGGCATATTCTATTGGCATCTATGCATCCACGATCATCTCGAGGTGATACTGCCAAAACATCGGTTGTAATTCATAGTACTCTACACAAGTTGTATCATAATCCAGGGGTGGCCCCCACTCTAGAATGTCCTATCTCTAATGAGCATAGTGTTCCACTCCCTATGGCATCCCCTGAACCCTATTGTACTAGCTATACACTTTGCCAAAAAGGAATCTCTCAAGAATGTATGGCATCCTTCCAATCAGGTATCTATTGCTAAATACATAGTGCATCTTTGCGTCATTCTCTGGCCATGCCTCGCAGTCAAGATAGGGCCACCATATCACAGTGTCCAAGTAATCAAGGACTCTCCTCCAATACTCTAACTTTCCTATCTTATGTTGGAAAAGTGGCCCTGTGTAACCAAAAACATATGGCCATCCTACTAGCCGAGCTCTCCCTCCCACTAGTCATGTAATAGCTATATGCTCCCAAGCCCGGAGCTACAATAATGTACATTATGTCAATAGACTGCTCGCTCGAAGTTAAACAACCTGATGCAAATCATTATAAAGGTGTGCAAGCATGCACAAACCCCAAGCATATCTCATACCATGACAAATCATGCTATCCAAAACTCATCCCTAGCCAACTGAAAATGCCTTCGACCTATGATCGAGGCACAAAAATCTAGCAATGAATCATGCCAGTACATAGGGTAATGTCCGATGGGTCACAATCAACTCCCACTAGGATATCTTGTATCTAATGAATTGATCATCATGAAATATCTATCAAATGGCATCGGTCCTACCCTGCTCCTCATGATTGTACACCACTAAATCACCCATGAATGGTATCCTCAGAATCTAATATACGTCCTCAGGTGTCACTGTCATCTCACCAATTACCAAATGAAAGGTGTTGTGGTCACTATGCCACTACTCTACAAGTTCTGTCAATAGCCCCTAGTTAATCCAGTATTGGGGCCTATCTATCAAGGAAGTAAGACTGCATTGATCAATAATGGCAACCTCTGCCAGAGTTAGTTGTGGGATCATGTCCCATGTCTGCGTAAAATGCTCTCGAACATCTAAGTTTCCTAAGCCACCCTCCTAATATCAAATTAAAACATCAAGTTAGCACATCAATGAAATCAGCCTATCAATCAACATATCATTTAATCAAATCTTGAGGAGAACCTATTCTATCACTCAACTCTCATTTGTCATGAGATCGATCAACATCAATCAACCTATCATCATTCCTCGCCTATCATGAGGACAATCATCAATTAATCAATCAATCAATTTTATCTATCCTATCATCATTCCTCACCTATCATGAGGACGATCATCAACCTATCAATCAACATCATCCAATCATCAGTTGACATGATCATAAGTCATCAAAATCTAGGAGGAATCTTTCAAAATCATCAATTTTGGCTCACTGTGCTAAAACAAAGTTTTTATGCGTTGATCTACCAGATGCACTAGAAAGTTTACCAGATGTATCGGAACAGGGTCCTGATGTGCCAATTCTTGGATACATTAGAAAATGGACCAAATGTGCCAAAATAGGGTCCCGATACACCATTTCTCGGATGCACTAGTTGACCTACCTAATTCGCTAGTTTATCCTATTGATGCGCTAAAAGCCCAATGTGCTAATTTATAATCCTAATGTGCTGAAGCAAAGAATGGATTCACCAGCCTATTTTTGGAACTAAACCTAACCATATGTGCTAAAACAAGTTCCTATACACTAAAGAAAATTCCAAATGCACTAAAACACTACCCCTATGCACTAAAATGTGTGAAAAAGGCAATTTTTAAATGAATTTTAAGTGGGAAAATTCAAATTTTTAAATTGAAAAAGTGGTTCTCGGGGTACGTACCAAAGGTCTGTATGCAGCTGGATGCTGGTGGTGGTGAACTTGCTCGAATCTATGATTGTGGTGCATAATCTTATACATCTTGGCTCTTCCCTCTCTCAAGTTTGAAAAATTCACAAGTTATAAAAAAGCTTTCTTTTACCCATTTTAACCTTTTAAGGGTTAATTAAGGGGTAATTATAGTGGCATTTATTTAATTTTTCAAAAGGGGCCTTTTTATGAACTAATCAACAATGTGGCTAGACTTTAAATCATTATCGAGAAATAAATCAAGTCATCCTCATCAAATTTGATGATCATTAGCATATCAGTGAAAAATCATTTAATCATCAAAAAAATTCAAAAACTTCAAAATCATTAAAAATTCAAAAATCCCAGATTTATCTCCCAAGGGGCATCCTTTCATCATCATTGAAAAAACCAGTGTTTGGGGCATGTCATAATTTTCACTGCGGTTGGAAAAGATTATTCTTTGAAGCAATGTGTTTGCGCACATCACTTCAAAGAGGGGAAAAATGTATATAGGTAAAAATGGTTTGGAGCACAAATTAATTAAATACTTGTTACTTAATTAATAATTTCTAATTCCTCTACTGCTATAAATAATTTGATAAATTTATTTATATGGTTCATTACCTTAATTCTTCTTTTCCAAAATCACTTTCTTCCTAAATTAATTAAGTGAAAAAATTAAAAGAATTCATTATTTTAATTAATTTCCCTCTTCTATTTAAATTTGAACTTTTAAATTCAAATTAACACATGTCTCCATATTTCTTCTAGCCACCTCCAACTCACTTGCTACCTCACCATTTGCCACATAAAATTGAATTTTCTAAATTGAAAAATATGAATTATCATCAACAAACTTGCAACCAATTTGGAACCAATTTGAACACATGGCTTCTCCTTCTCTTTAATTCTCTTTAACACTTGGAAAAGTTTTTTATTAAAGGGAACCATCTCCCTGATTCTCTCCAACCTACTCATGCTCCATTGTTGATGGCACAAGATCACAATTCGAACAATCCATCGCTACCACATCATTCCCAACTTGGAAAAATCTATAAATAGAGACTATTTCTACAACTTTTCATAAGGATTTAGATCACAAACTTATTTTGCTAAATTCTTAGTGCAATTCGAAAGCATTTGGAGAAGCATTGTAGTTAGTTTTTTCATCTTAGTTTCATTTAGAGTTATTATGGAAATTTCCATTTGAATAGTTTAGTTATTACATATTTCATGTAGGATTTCCATTAGAATAACATCATTAGTCTTAGCACCATTTTCATTTTAAAAGCACCTCATCATAGGATCATTTAGAATTCAAGCATCAAATATAAAAAATACAGATATATGCATGTAGATTACATAATAACATCTTATTTCTTAAGTTGTCGTCTTTGTAGGTTCATGTGCAACATTAATAAGATCCAAGAGCATGAACTTTTGAGGTCCTTAAGACTGGAGAATCATGGAATGAATTAAGAGGATAGTTGTAGATTTTAATTATTCTATTTAGATTCCTTTTACCTAATACATTACATGAATGTGTATTTTGTTTTGTCATTTTGATACACATATTTTACACCACACACATCTCATTGTTCACAGCTAGTAATTCCATCTCTTGCACTTTCTTCTGCAGCTTCGCATTTTGTTTGATTAACTTATTAGCCAATGAGATATAATCATCGTGAGATGTGTCCCTTTTAGAGGAACCTCCCTCATTTATCTTAATTCATTCAAGTGGTTTCTTTACCTTAACATAATTTTGAGGAATGTCCTTTATCATCTTATAGATAGGGTCAACTAGAATGGAAGCCTTTACATTCTTATCAGTCCATGTATTTAGACAGGAATTGTTAGCTAAGGCAGTGTTAGGTACTTTTTCTACAATCTTTGTAACAACAAGGGTAGTTGTTTGGGTAGATTCAGTTGCTAAGCTTTCTAGTTCCTCCATTTTCTCAAATTTTCTTTGGAACATGTCTCTCTCGATCATAGCTTCCCCTACCCTTAACCTCTTTTCTCTATCTTCCTCCCTTTTTCTCCTATTTTCATCACACTTCAATGGTCTAGCCCTAAGTTGTTCCATATCATTGAAAACTTCTTCCTCATTTGGTAAAGTGGTATTAGTATCAGATGTCATTACAAGCTAAACATAGCCATGAGTATTATTATAGTTATATTCATCATTCCCAGTTGACAAATCAAAAGGAATGGGAGTATGTGTGTTAGGGGCTAGGATTATATGTTACTCAGCTCTAGCATGAATATAATTTATATTATCCCATTGTATTATATATCTCTCCCTCCTCTATATGGATCTTATGCCATGATCTAAGGGTTACTCCTTCAAAATAGACTTCATTGTAACCTCTCCTCTCCCAGGGGAAGTGTTATTAGTGAAAATTAACAAATTTCTCACATTCAAAACTAGAACTAGAATGAATCTCATGTTCAAGAGTTGGATGGGGAGTGAACTTACTTGTTCTTTCCTCCTTTTCCTTCACCCATTTTCTATGAGTATTCTTGGGAAATTCTCCCTCTAGCTTCTGCTCTATATGTTTCTTCATCTGGCCATGAGTTCCTCGAATTTGTGCTTGAACCTTATTTTTCTTTGTCAACCTTTTCAACTTCTTCCTATTCCTTTTCTTTACTTGTTTGATATCTTCAAATTTTGGCATGCATTGGTGCAGAGATCATAGAGTTTCCACCCAAATTCATTGGGACAAATTTGTAGAAATTGTGTTGCAAATTTAGGAAAATTTTGTAAGATCTTTAAGGTTTTAAGGAAAGCTTTGATAAATACAAAATAATATGAGTTGAACTTTAAGAACAAAGCTCTTGGTACACAAAATGGCAGGAAACTTAGCATAAAATTTGATGGGACACTTGGCAAAGACTCAGGCAATAGCTAGCATAAACTTCAAATAGACCGACTCTATGGACAAACATCACCTTACATAATAGTGATCCTTGATAAGGAACTTTGGAGATAAATTTTTACTAAAAATCTCCCCAGTAGATTCACCAATGTGTTGGTTGTTTGTAAAGAACCAATCAGATCTCACCAAGTACCTATGAGCTTGCCAAACTCAATTATCGAATGCTTGAGAGATAATTGGCCAACAAATGAGAGGAATCTTAAAATGATTCCCTCCTACACTTCGGGTTCTACAAAACTCGAGATGGTGATCCCACAATGTGTATCCTATAATCTTACTACCCAATTATATAACACATTGCATAACAAAATATGTATTCTCATTAGAGGCTAAATAGATGAAATTCTTCAAGAAATTGGAAATTCCCTAAGAGAATTAAACACCTAAAGCAAAGAATACCACATAACACTAAACCACAAAAAATATATATCAATTCATAATGTATTTATAAATAATTTTCTCAAATTAAAAACCAGAACCTCAGGAAATGCACTCAACACTTTTAGATTAGTGTCTCATCTCAAGGAACAGAGTCAAAACAAAGAAAACTGAACTGTAAGGTGATTTTAATCCCAGACATCGATGATCTTACTGAAACTGGATTACAAGTCACACATCAATACTCATAATCCATGAATACTTATAAGATCCACTAAAAATTCATGCGAATTCATGCTCTAATTAAGGTATTTTAACTAGTTCATTAAACCAGAGCCATAACTAAAACATACTCCACTACAAAATAGCAATGAAAACCAATAGTGGAAACCACCTCCTCTAGGGTGGGTTAAAGTTAATTTTTATGTGGCAGTGAAGGGGAACCCTAGGCCTATAGGTTATGGGGGGTGTTGAGGAATGAGGATGACATACTCTTAGGCACAGTGGCACTCCCACTAGAAAATCAAACCAATCACTATGTCAAGGCGAAGATTGCATTTGCAAGCATAAAATTTGTTGCAGATAGGGGATATACAAAATTATGGCTTGAAGGCGATTTGTTAAGCATTGTTAATTATCTACATGGAACCCATATACTGAGTTGGAATGTGGCTGGGAGTTAATTAAAGATAGTATAATGATGTTAACTACTTGTGAAGAGACCCGTGTATCTCACATCTTCCGAGAGGGAAACTCTTTGGTAGATTTTTTTGCCAACAAGGTTGTCAGATTAAATGAGTTTTGTTCATGGGAGGAGGGATCTATCATTCCCAAGTGAGCTAGGAGTTTAATGAGAAAAGATGGAGTGGGATGAGATTATGCAGTGGCAGAATTTAAGCCTAAGTACTTTATTCTGACTCACATGCTTTGTGGGTTTCTTCCAAATTGCTGGCCTTCATTCGAAATATTTTCATAAGGGTTTACCTCTTTTGGTGTCTATAAAAATGGGTGGCAATAGAATTAGAATACAACTGTAGTATTGTGCGAGTTTGAGGAAGAAAAAGAAACTTTGGAAAATTTTGTGCCACGAAAATTCTACACCATTTCTGAAACATTTGCATGGGCATGACCCAAATGCTTCAATGGAGTTTGTTTCTTTCTGGCATAACCAAAAGCTTCAGATAAAGGGTTTAGAAGTGGAGATGAATGAGGATTTTATTTCTTCTATGATGTGGATTTTGATGGTTAGTTGTAAGTATTTCAAGGATAAGAAGAGTAATGAGGATGTGATGGCCTAGTTTCTCAAAGATGACGAGAGGAAGAAGTTGATTAAGATGGAGAGTTGGGGTTATGCGCACAAGTACCTCAAGAATATTTTAGAGGAGGTGGTTGAGGTAATAATTTTTAATGTGACATTGAAAGGAAGGTTTACTATTATTCTGGGTCACCATTTCACTCTCTTAAATCACTTTAGATGCGGGTTGTTTGTCTCTTTTCCATTTTTTCTACTTTTGTCTATGGAGATTTTGGTGTATGCACATTTGAAAAACATGAAGTCTCTGGTCCTCCATAAGGGTCTCATTAATTTAATCATGGATCATGTCAAGTCCCTTCTATGTGCCCCTACTATTATGGGTAATGAGAAGACTTTGAGTGATGGGTTAGATTCTTCTAGTTTGGATACCAGCAATGCTGAAGATGAAGAGTTGGAGGAAGAGGAGGAGGAGGGTCCTTCCTCCCCTAAGGCCACCTCCTTGGAAAAAAGGAATAAGGGTTTCCTTAAAATTAGTCGATCTCTTAAGCACCATATTCTCTTTGATAATGAGGATATGGAGGTCAGGTCAGATGATTCCTCTCCTAGGAAGGTGGAGTTGGTTGTTGGCAAGGGTAAAATTGATGATGGAGGAAAGAAGGAGGGTTTATAGGAGAATGTGTTAGGCTCAAAGGCCAAGGAATAGCCAAGGAGATCATTGAAATGTATTAAGCAACTGAAAATCAAGGTCTCAAATGTTCTTGCTAAGGATGCCAAGGTTCCAGATGAGGAGAAGGATACTAGTGATAAAAAGATAGATATTGAGAACTCATTTCCTCATAACTTACCAGTGATGCTCTATAGGATGAAAATAAGGGTCAAGGTGAGGAATACTCTGAGATGATGGATGCTAAATCAAAACCATTGAAGGTAGACCCCATCTCAAAGGAATTTTCTTATTTAAAAGATGATTCTCCCTCAATGTTTGAGCTTTTGAACATGGCAAGGGCTCGTGCCACTAGAAATTTTAAACTAGCTAAGTGGACCCTTCAAAAGTTCAATAAAGTTAACATTAAAATTAGGGGTTTGAAGTATAACTTGAAGAATGTGTCAAAAATCTTTGTGTTGGGCATTCTTATTGACTGAGTTATGGACCTTGATGGTTCGTTCTAGGATTTCAAATCTCTATGTGATGAGCAGTTGGTTGGGTTGGAAGTCAAGGTTGTGGGCACGAGTGTAGAAATCAAAAAGTTGTTGCATGCATGCCATATTTATTTTTAAAATAGTACGAAATCCTTGGAAGTCTTGTTCAAAAACATTAGTGAATTAAGAGAGGATCAATTGTACTTCTTTGAGTTAATGGAGAACAAGCATACAACTAAGGGAAAGGGAAATAAGTGAGAGAAATATGACACCAAAGGCCCTACTGCTAAAGGGCTGACCGATTGGAAAATATCCTTTGAAGCCGAGAAGAAGGAGCTACTAGACATGATTGATCTACACAATAGACATGAGCTTGAGGTGGCCAACACCTTAAGTAGCTTGAAATAGAGTTTGTATCTTTTTTCTATTATTTTATTTATGTTGGGTCTTAGTTGGTTTTTTTTGTTTTGTTGTTTTGTCCCTGTTGAGTGTTGTTGTTGGTTTACAGTTTGATATTTTTTTCAAAACTTTGTCTATCTTAGTTTCTTAGCATTCGTATGCTGCTAGTATCTTTTGGCCTATCCTTTTAGTAGCTTTTTGTATCTCAAGTTGTAAAGGATTTTGGGTCCCTTCAAAACCTATTTTTCCTGTATAATCAAAACAATGAAAACCAATGAAATTATCTTTGATCGAATTCTCATTAATAATTCACATTGAATGCTTAAATGGGGAGACAATGGACTCAAGAGAGTTGCATATTTGATTTAGATATGCCTGCAAGCCATAAAATTAACAAAATTTAGAAGCTTAACTCAGAACATAAGACCTCGACTCAAAATGTATTATCTTTGTGCTTTCAATTTGCATCTTCAAATCTAGAATTCAACAAGAGACCCACAAAAATGGCCCTGGATTCCCTTCCCTAAGAGCAATAAGGACCTTGTTCATATGATCTGCCAAGTAAGTAGCATAATCATTGACCACATTAAAATCTACATGTTGAATGTGTGCTACCATATACATATATTCCCTTGGCATGGTGTCTAGTGGATCAGAGCTAATAATTTGGCACAAGGAAAATAAATTCTTCTTGAAATAGTTGGAAAAATACTTTACAGGAAAAGGCTCCTTCTCATCTCTGCAAGTCTTTATTTGTTTTCTATTATTTCTATATCCTGTAGTGGCAGTATGTATTGGAAACATTGAGGTTCTAAACAAAACCTTTGAATTTTCATAGTCTTTCCTAAACACATCAAGGTCAATAGGGATCATATCTTGACTCCATTCATGCAAGTCAAAGATTTTTGCAATCTCCTCCCTAGTGATCTTGACAATCTCGACACCATCAATTGCCCTAACAACTCTAGATATAGGATCATACCTTATGGAAATTTCCTTCATCAAGTCTACATCCATATACACATTTGGTACCACTAGTTTTCCCATATCTGACCTCCAGGTATTGCAAGTGGGGACTCCACAGTTCCTATTCCCAAACTAGTTCTTGAATAGGTGCCATCTAGAAAAAGGTAATTTCACATCCTTGATGCAATTTTGTTTATCTAATAATCCTTTGAATGAATCATAGGGCCATAGTATATTACTACTCCTTCAGCTTTGTTGCTAGTCAAGGGTTTGAGTTGATCAATGATGTCTTGAGAAAGTGACCTAGTTTCAGTTCTAGACCCATACCCCTGTGTTTTGGGAGTCGTGAATAACTAGGTAGGTTTAAAATAAACTAGAGTTTTGATGCAGGAGGACCAAAACCTAGTTCTCTTGATTAAAATAGATAACACAAATTGAATACTCAATTTCAAAAAAAATGGCAGAGAACTACAAACTATGCACAATTCAAAAGAAGAGTGAAGCAATTAAACCACATAGGCTACTCCAATTGGAAGAAAATAGGTGAAAACTTTCCCTAATTCAAGATTGTGTGGACAAAGCATAAAATAAAGCTTTAGTTTGACATAAATATTTTTTCTTTTGTAGGAAACCCTAATTTTCTCGAGTTGTGGGTTGAAAATGCTTCTCCCAATCTCTTGAAGGCTCTAAACTTGACTGCAATCTCAAATAATATGAGGAGATCAATTTTTATGTCTTTAAGCCTAAATGATGGTGGCCATGGGTGCCTTGTATGCCATTAATACTCACTCACGTGAGGCAAAACAACTCTAATTTTTGTGTATTCAATTTTGAATATTACTCATTGATCCTCCCCTGAGATGGTGTGTCAAACAGATCGGATTGAGTGAACATGATTTAGATTTTACTTGTCGTCATTCATTAATCCATTAGCCAATGAGAATGCACTGAGTGGAAGCCACATCATTCCTTTCCATAGGCTCAATATCTTCTTTCAAGCAGATGAAACAATCCACATGTCATTCATTCACAAACCTCCCAAGCTTTTGGAAGGTATTATTTTAATCTTGTGAGGTGTGCAATACACAATTGAGATTTAATCTCAGCATTTCATATTGGTCATAGATCTCAAAACCTTTAGGCATTGGGCATTTGAAGGTAGACCAGGCCCAACCTCAGTAGGCATACATGTGCTAAGCAATCACAAACCTCACAACATTTTAGAAGACATTATTTTAATTTTGTGAGGTATGTGATACACAACTAGGATGTGATCTTTAAATCCAATGGGAGAGATTTCTTCACATTCCAATAAAGTTAGTTTTAAATGTGGAGCCATTATTAGGTTGACATGATTATAACCCTTAAGGAGGATGAATTAGGCTTAAACCCTTTGATATAAAATAATGAAACCTAACTTAATAAAAAATAAGAGTGACAACACAATATTGGGTGACTGACAGACCTAGGCAACGGGGCCGGTAAAGGCATGTTCTTGATGGCTTAAGTTACAACTTATGTAATCGGTGACTAGGAGGACTAGGTCAATGAGGAATTAAAATTTGTGAGGGTTTAAAGTAGGAAAGAGTTAAAACAAGGGTTTATAAACCAAAACCTTAAACCCTACCCCTAGACATAGAAATAATAGACCAATCAAATGCATGGAACCAACTAAAATTTCTCCATATTTTAGAAGCTCTACCATATCCCACTCCTCACTTAATTTATATCATTGCAACACAATTGTTGCTTCCTTATTAGAATTATACAAAGTCCTATCATACCTCTTTACCATGCCAAAATCAATTGTAGAGGCCAAGTCCCACTTTGGAAATAGGAGGATACCACTTCTCCTCACTAGCTCCCTACCCTCTTATGTAGTCATTTCTTGAAAACTTTCTTTCACTTCTTTTATTACTTGGGCTTGTACTAATATATCAGGAAATTATGGATGCAAGCTCATTTTCCCTACAATTTTATTAACAAATTCATCCTTCTTGGCCCTCCAAAAAAATTCCATGAAATTTTTAGATTTCACAAAAGAGTCATCATCCATGAATTTGGTGTATGCCTCCTCTCTAATGTCCTCTTTATTGTTTAGACCTATGAGGTATGCTTTTCTTAACTTGAGGCCTATTTTTTTAGGAACCATCTCCCTTGGGGGATAAGGCATTCCTTATTTCATTTCTTCTTTAGTCACTAGTATTTCATCATCAGAATCATACTCATAATCAACCAGGCTAGAAGATTCAACCTTTTGTCATTTAGGAGGTGGTTTCCTTGGTGGCCATGAATGTATAGGTGGGGAATCAATCTCAATAATTATAGGTTCTATTGACCTGGGAGGAGATGGTGGTGGAATTTGACGTATTGGTAATGGGTCTCTTTGTTCCTCTTGATTAGAAGAGGTTGGCACTACCTCCTTCTTCTCCTTTTCCTTGTCTTTTCTTCTCTTGAAGATGATTAATTTATTTTATTTCTTAGGAATTGATCCTTCTTCCATCATAGGGGTATCCCCTTCATCTTTTCCCTCTATTATAACTACCTTCCCTTTGTCTGAACTGGTCTCTCTGCCTTCAAATGCCCAACAATGGTTTAAATTTTTTGGAAAACATATTCAAATCTTTGCATTATATTTGTGATCTCTACAAGAATAGTGAATTGTGGATTATTCTCTTATTTCATTTTCCAATTTATTGTAGGAATCCACTTCATCTTTCTATCATCTTTCTTTTGGAAATAACAAAATGTTTCTAATCACATCTTCTGGGAAAAAGAAATTGTGAATGAACTTTGAACTCCTATTTCTAATTTTTCAACCATGCCATAAATCCTTCAGGATCATGGTTTTTTTCTCTTTCTCTCTTCATGTTAATGGTCTTGATTATATCATTGAACATATTCCACCCTCCCTTAATCATGAAAAAATCAAAGAAGCAAGTGTATACAAGGAAAAATTTCCCTTACCTTGATCCTTTAAATGATTATTTTCCACATCTCCTAGTTAACACATTACCTCCAAGAAACCAATACTTTTTGGTACATCCTTTAGTAACAAGTGGGGTGAGAAATTTGTGCCATACACCCTTAGAATGGTGTAGCTTGGATAAGGGATGGCATCTCCCCAGTTGTGATCAATTTTCAGATCTAGCCTCATGTTCTTGGGCCTAAAAAAATAATGTAGAGCTATGGGAATCCTTGGAATATTTACAATTAAAAATCTCCTGAACTTGGAGGCAAAGATATTCTCAAATACCAAAAATTCAAATTTGTTGTCATTCTTGTTAAGGATGCTCGTCCAACATTGGATAGGCAGATCCATGTCACCTCTCTTCATCTCCAAATTCATATCTTAACCAAAATAACTAGCACCCTTGAAAAGAATCATGTGCATAAAAAATGAATACCAATAAAACCTGACCCCATACTCACCTTTCTTCAATGCAACTAGGCCTTCATGCATATTCTCAGCCAAATAATTTCCATAATCATATAGTGTGTAGCATATAGGATTTTGAATATGTTATACCATATACATCCAAGCCATGGGCATGCCTATAGCTAGGTCATATCCTATAATTTTTCACAAGGAGTAGAAAGTCCTATAAAAGTAAGAAACAAAATATTTGATGGGAAGGGTTCTTTGTCTAATGGGCCCAAAATAATCATTCCCTATCCCTTAACAGTTTCCAAATAATTGGGTAGTATATTTATTCTAAACGTATGCCTAAGCTTTGCATACTCAACCCTAAGTCATTTCTCATTGATTTTCTCCATATCTTCACTCCATTTTGTGATCTTCAAGATTTTAAAAATTTAATTTCTTGTGATCTTCACCATACCAATACCACCAAAAGTTCTTATAGTCCTAGTGACTAGATCATAGTTCACAACCACTTCCTTTAATAATTCCACATCCATGTATACATTGGATACTATCAGTTTCCACATATCGAGTCTCCATGGGTTGCCTACTGGGATGCCACAATTTCTGTTACCGAACCAGCCATTGAACTGAGACCATCCAGAAGTTGTGGGCCTCAGAATAATAACTGAACCTTAGGTTTTTTAGTGGTAGAAGGCTTTAGTTGATTAGTTAGGTCTTGGACTAGGGGTCTAATATGGATTTTTAAAATAGAGGCTTGTTATTTAGATGAAGAGGCTTTAACTTCCATTGCTATGATCCTAGGGTTTTCACAAAATAGGGTTTCTTTTAGAAAAATAGAAGCTTACGGTTTAGGCAAGGGTTTGACACAAAATAATAGCAAAACTAGATACGATAATTTCTTGGAATTAATGTCAAACCTTAAAATAAATGATTTAAACAAGAAACCTTACTGATAGAATGATGGAGCAATCACAACTAAGCAAGTTTTTAAGTAATTCATAACTAAGGCATCAATTTTACTTACTAGTTTTGCAAATGTTGGAAAACCCTAAATTGATCATCGAACAAGCTCAAAAGTTACAACAGGCACTCCTTGGATACATTGAATGTATTCTCAATTTTCAATTGTGCTTTAAAGCTTTCTATTTCGGTATCTCTACGTCTTATCTGCCATTATGGCTCACTCATGCAAACTATAATGTCTCATTTTCCTTCAATACCAACTTTGAATATCGATCATTGATTGCACGGTGAGATGGACTAATGGATGGTTCAGATTAAGTCAAAGATGTTTGAAAAAGTTGATTGTAAACCTTCATTATCATCGACCAATCAAAAATAATCTATCTGGAAAAGCCTCCAAGTCACTTGAAGGCTCCACCATCCTCACTAGCATTGAGAAAATCCATGTGTTGGATTCCATGCTTCCCTGTTGAGTTTAACCCACGTGCAACTTTCAGCAGTAGGGAGGTGGGGAAGGGCTGTGATTTAATCAAAAGCCTTCAATATGTGCATGTTTTACCTGAAGATTGCTCACCCATGTGCATAACCTTCATATATGACAAATGGCCAAGATTAAAAGATCCTATTTGTATTCAAATCACGTGCTTAAAAAGTCCCTTTCGTAGCATTAGACTTTACCACTTAACCCATATACCAAAATATTTTCTTAATATTTCATACTTTACTAAAGTTCATTTGACGGTTCTGATTATTCCACATGGCATCTCCCCTCTTATACATTGAGAGATGGGAGATAGAGGTGGGTCCCCCATGGGCTAGTGGGGAAGGGCGAAGATTGACCCACATCACCTTATCTCAACCGTCGATATCATTAGATGGATTTTTTATTGCCTCCATAGCTTGATGGGTCCCACATACAAAGGACACATGTCAACCACCCACTAGTCTGTGACATTATTTTAATGAATATTAAAATCAACCAGTGCCATGGGGAATGGTCTAGATGCAACCACATCACTTCATATCCATCGTTGATTCCAACAAATCTTAATAACCACTACCTTTAAAGATGACAAGGCCAATAATAGTTATGACATGCGTCGGGCACCCACCAGCCTGCACGAATATTTTAATAGAAAATGAGACCAAGTGAGGGTGCAAGGAGCAGTCAAGATGAAGTATTCTAGATCTAATGACCTACATCAAATGATGATATATGCATGTGCAAATTGTTAGCACTTAAAAAGGGGCCAACTATGTATACAAAGGAAAAGGGACAAAAGGTTTAAGTCCAACATTAGACTGATGACCAAAAATTTGACATTAGGCTTAGGAGATTGGAAAATATTAAATGGACTATAAACTCACATAGTAAATAAAGAGATGATTAAAATAATACAATGGGTAACAACTGGGGGAACTAGGATTGAGGGGCCAGTAAATGGATAGACACAAAGGAATAGGTCATGACTTAATTGATCGAGAATGGGAAACAATAAGTCAACAATGAATTAGAGTGATTGTAAAGATGATAAAAATACAAGATTTTTTGAGGGTTTAAGGCACACTAAAATGCTAGAACAAAGAAAAAACCAAACCCTAAGCCATCAAACCAGTTTTGAACCAAGAACAAAACCATGTTTTGCAAAATTTATCAATGGAACGTAAAGATTTTTAGGGGTTCCACTAGATCAGTCCTCTCCTGGAGACATTAGGCACAATGTTCACTAAGTTAAGACCTTACATGAACAAAGAAAAACTCCTTGGAATGTACCTTACACTATTTTTCATTAACATTTTCGGTTATATTTCCACCTTGCATAACACACTTTTCTTCCCTATGGATCCATCTTGTTCATTCATAAGTGTCAAGCATACAAAGCTTTTCTCACCTCGTGAAGCTAAAATTTCATTGTTGTGTAGAACCTTATGAAATTTATCAAGAGGTATACCTTTGGTATGGTTGTGCGTATGGGATCCGAACTTAGGCATGGCGTTCCCATAGCCACTCTCTTGTGAGTACATACCAACTGCATGTGTATGTATCTCACCATTTTAGATACTCACCCCGAGGACAACCTAAATTTTTTTTGCCTTAGAGTGAGCGTGCATTTTTGGACAAACAACATACATCTGATCCATAATGTGTGGGACAAATGGTCGAAGCTTGATCAACCCCTTTTTCTTTTATTTTTGTTTTTCTTCCTCTTTGTCTTTAGCAGTGTATGCTTTTTCCTTTCCTTATATCATTTTCATGTGTGTTGTTTTGTGCTTATGTTGGTTTGGCATAGGATCTTGATCCTAGGGGCTTGATCACCCCTCTTGATTTTTGTCATCCTATCCCACTAGCATAAGTACATTTGAACCCCTCTTGATGTGAGTTTATCTACTTTAGTATGAGTTTGAAGAAATTTCCTCCTCTCACTAAAGTGTGGGATAAATTTAGTGATGGAAAATGTATCCCTCTACATTTTTGCACTTGTTTGGGCCCTCCCTATTGAATTGAGCTTAATGTTTCTTTGATTTAGTGTTGTAATGTGTTTAACATGTTCACATTAGGTCTTGGGCCCTTATGAACTAAATGGACCTAGTTGTGACTTATTTAGGGTATTATAAAGTGTATCTTTACACTTTCACACTAATCTAGGGTTTCATTAATTAGTTGGGATTTTTTATTCTTTAAATTGGACTTATTTTACATCCACAAGCCTTATTTAATACATCTTTTTGAGATTAATCCCAAAATTTACCAACATCCAATCATAATTCATATGTTTTTGGATTGTATAGCCCAGATTTAGTGATATGTGACTCATATGCCACCTTGGGCATATGGGTCCCACGTAGGTTTCGGGGATTAATCTAGATTTCACATTAAATTAAGTATTTCATGATAAATGTGTCCCAATCTTAGCCTAATGGGACTGATACGCCACAATTGGTGTATGAGTCCCACTTATCTTAGACCTAAATTAAATTAAAATTCTTGGTGGGATTTTATTCTCCTAGATCTTATGTCGGCTTGTAGGATTATAATATTGGGAAATTTGGCACAAACAAGTATAAATACAAGGTTATTTCACATATTTTCTCCTAGAAATTTTCATGAGCAAGTGTGATCTAAGCATTCAAGCATTCTAGCATTCCAGAGCATCATGTCAGGAATTATGTTTATTTTTTATATAACATTTATTATGTAGGGTTTTATGAGTCAAGAAAGCATTCAAGTCAAGATCTACAAAATTCAAGCAAGAGTCAAGATCTACAACATTCAACCAAGATTCAAGCTCCACATTCATGCTAGCCATTTCATTTAGCATTCTATTCAAGGGTTTTGTGAGTTGCAACATTGCATATTTTTTCATCCATCATTCATCCATTTCATTTGATTTCATTTCAAGGTTTGATTACCAAAATGGGTTTGACCAATGCAAAACCCTTTCTACTATTGAAACAACATTTTTCCCTCTCTTTAGTGTGTGATTTTCAGATCTAGGTTGAAGTTATAGTGAAGAAAAATATTGGAGGAAGTTTTCAAGTTTTCAAAGTTGTCAAAGTTGTCACCTTGTTTAGAAGATCACTAAAAGACACCTCTATAGAAGAATTTAGCATTTTAGATTTGAGAATCAAGATGACAAGGAAGAGCAGAGATAGAAGAGTAGATTTAGACTTTGAGCCCCTGAAAATTTTGAACAGGACTAATATACCACTTCTAGCATATGAGTCCTAGTACAAGCCATTTTCCATATTTTAGGAGTTCCAAACTTGTCACTATCAGATTTATGTTCCTACCCAAAAATCCTAATCTGGGACTAAATCACCCAGCTTGGCGTATGAGTCCCAATATGCATTAAATTCAACGTTTTCAACATTTTAAACCTTTTAACAAGATTCTATAGGTTTCCAGGTTCACCTCCCTAATTTCTTAGTTTATTATTCTGATTTGCATTTGTTTCTAGGTCATTCATTTTAGTTTTACATAGCATTAGGTTTTGTCATTATATCTTCCATGTTACTAGTCTTTCCAAGACCTAGCTTGGTGGTGAACCCCCTTTTAGCCTTTGATTATAACCTAGGACAACCTTTAGCAAATCTCTTTCCTTCATTTCATCCTTGGATTGAGATATCTAGGGTTTCCTTGAGTGAAACTTGAGTGAAATATGCTCTAAACCGTAGTGCTCCATCTCCTAAAAGGTGGAGCAACCTATTTTCATAATTTCAAAGCATGAAGATCTAATGGAAAGTTAACTATGAGGAAGGTCCATGGGAAAAGGTCACAAAATCATGATGAGTATAGTGAATCTTGAATAAAATTTGACAAGCCTACCAAGAATTGATGATGATAATAATTCATAGTCCAAAGATAGACCATGTTAAGGGAAGTATGATCACATGCCATGAATCACAATGAATTGATAAGGGATAGTTACAATTACCTTACAATAGAAAATCTAGCCATGAGATGAAAGGGGGATTATCCTAATGAAGTCATCATGGAAATGTAGATTCCAAAGGACAACCATGTAAGGAGATAGTCATTACAATGAGTTAATAATTGGTGTCATGACAACCCTTACAATGAATTGTATGCTTACAATGTAGAAGGGGCACATTACCATTAAGAAGGGAAAAGAAATGACAAAATTTAATGAGGATAATAAAAACCTTAGATAAATAGAAGGCGATGATTACCTAGTTTTTGAAGAAGAAGAAGACAGTAATATTTGCTAATAGGATAATGTATGAGGATGATAGTCCTATTCTAAGCATTGGAATTCATAAACACTTCTATATGAGGACAATTTCCATATTAATTATATGGAAAATCATCAATTAGCATCATTGACAGTCAAGAAAAAGTCCAATGTCAAAGATTTTGAAGGTAAAAGAAAGTGATAGATGTAAATGATTCCATGATAGTCTATGAATCAGATTAAGAAATCAATGACTATGTTTGAGGATTGTAGACGATTCTATGATAGCCAATGACTCTAATAATGTCTTTATGATTGTAATGTTCATGAATGGAAGTCACCATACATTAGAAAAGGTCATGGCAAGGATAAAGAAATCATATCACCATGTAACTGAGGCATATTAAAAGGTGCAAGTTTGATACAAGATGAAAAATGACATCAAATATAAGATTTGTGGTAGAATGAGGTAACAATATTAGGACAGTGATATCACCATGCTAAGTGCACACACCCCTATGATAGTCAATAAAAGCATAAAGAGGACACAGTTTATAATACAATAGACCAACACTTTTCAAAAAAGACACTCACCAATGCACATGAACAAAGGAAAATTGTTACCAATCAGTTAACAGTCAAGGCATGAAGGGGACAATATATTAAAGGATAGTCTTCACTTTCATTCAAAACATCTAATGAAATTCACCAATACAATCACCATGAATCAAATAAATAGACAATTCAAACAATGTTACAGTACATGAGAAAGGGGCAATCAAATGTGAGGATTAGTTTCAAGAAAAGAAGACAATAAGCTATTCATTAGCAAATATCTCAAGAATACATTTTTATGAGCATAATTGATAGAAATAATATGGGAAAGACAATCACTTCACTATACTAAGGGAAATCCATTGATGAAAGGGTGGGGTATACCAAGATGACAGTCATCATTTCAAACCTCATGGCAGCCAGAAGGAATCATGATAGTATCTTTTGAACATAGAAGTCACAAATCAAAGGCTCCAAATATGATGACAGTAGGCTAGTAAAGGAAGGAAGTCATATGAGTAATGGTTTTTCAAAGATCAGACCATAATCTATAAGAGGATAGAGTTCAAACAAGTTACAATCCTTTAGTTAGTTAGGACAATCCTTTAGTTGCATGGTTAGTTTAAAGTAATTGGGTCTTTTCCTCATGGCTGTGAAAGATCATTTAAAATATGAATGGTTATTTTCACTTGGATATCATCAAAGTTGACAATGAAATTCACATCTACATTCTCATACAAAATAACCTCATTAATTCATAGATCCACTACAAAATCAATAACCCTCACAGTGACTTTATTCCCATTCCTTGTCAAAGAGACTAGATCCTCCTTTTCATGCATAGTTAGATTGATCTACATTTTTTATGACTACTACCTCCTTAATGAACCTAACACAATGGTTTTAATGGAAATGCAACAAGCTAATATCCCTAAAATAGAACCATTGTCTCTTTATTTCTCTCTTGAAACCCTAGATCCCAAAGAATAATGATTTGAAACATTGTCCAAAGGCTAGATTGTAAGGGTTTTGAATCTAAAAACATATATTGCATAATGTTTCCTCCTTAATACATAAAACAAAGCTCTACAAATTATCATTTCAAACTAAAAATGCATATCAAACATAAAAGAAAACCCTGACCCATGCGAATAATTGAAAGAGCCTTCAAATGGATGAAGAAGACATTGATATGAAAGAACATGAAGAAAGAACACTCCCTTATTTTCCTTCTACAACTCAGAAATGAAACAATGAAACCCTAGGAAGATGGAAAAGTGTAGAAAATAGGCAAAGGAAACAACAAACCATGCAAATGAAGATTGAAAATTATTAGATATGTTACCATGAAGGTGCCCCATGATCTTAGTTGAATGAAATTCAAATAGAAACATTGCAACCTTCCTCTTGAAAGTAGAAAACAATAGAGAAGGTGTCCATAATGGAATGGTAAAAGAAACAAGTAAGGTTTTTCCTCTCAAAACTAAAACTTTCCTCATGAGCCTGTGTTGTTTCAATCATTTTGCCAAAACTCACTTCCCCACGCAAGTTTCCCTCCTTTCTTGCAAAAATAAAAAAATAACTTTATCACTTGCTCATTTGATTAAAAAGGCCATTAAAGGATAAAAATGTTTTTTTAATAATTTTTTACCATAAAATATCATTTATTTGCCAGATATTTTCTATATAATACAAAAAATTAATATATAAATTTAATACAACATATAATTAATATATTATATATTTAATATAATAGTAATATAAATTAAATTATATATAATATAATTATGTTTATTATTATATTTAATAGTATATATAGGTTATATTATTATTATTTATTGTATTCTATAATAAAAATTATAAAATATAAATATAAAATTACTATAATTAATAATTAATATATTCTTCTATTGAATAAATTAAATTGATATATAAAAAATCTAATAGTTTAATTGATCTTTGGAGAGATTAGGAAAAAGAAAGAGAGATAGAGAGAGGAATATATACTAACACTTGCACCTAAAGGAGGTTCAAGGATTGCGCCAATAGAAAACTATATGTATATTAATATGTTAGAGAGTATGTATTGAAATTAGGGCTCCCTAACATTCTTCATCTCTGACACCATCATGGTTGACTATGGGAATAGCACTATTTATTCTTGATCCTTAAATGATCTATTCAAATAGATTGTGACTAAATAAATGACTAATTATTTAGTCATTTTTATTTATGTGACTATGTAAATGACTAATTATTTACCCGATGATCAAATTAGTCATTTATTTAGTCATTTATAGATGTGTTGCAAAACATGACTAGAATTTAGTCATTTTTAGTTGTTGTGACTATAATTTTTAGTCACGTAATTTATTTTAAAAATTATACTAGTGAACTGCACTATCTCAGTCTCAAACTTTCCAAAAACACTTAGTCTTCTTCATGTTGAAACACCATCAATACTACAATGGGTTTAAGACAATGAAAACAACATGCAACAACATGATCATGTTTCCAAAAGCTAGTAGTTACAAGTGGTGTGTTGGTCCTCAAATAGTGTCCACTAGTTTTTGATGCCACAATTTTATTTCTATGTAGCCTAGTCCTACAAGAAGATAGTTTTATCTTGTATACCACCCCTATAGATTGTTTTTAGGACCTCCAATTGATATTAGTGTATTGTATTGATTCCTAGTCTTACAATGGTCATCTTAGGATACTTTTTAAGTGTTCAACTTCCTTTATGCACACCTTCACATTCAATAATCTAGGATGTAGGAACTTTTTATGGTCATATTTTTGAATTCTAATTGGAAAACCTCATGGTTTTACCATAAGATAGCTTCTACATCAACACTCCACTATCGGGGAAAATTACAAAGCTATGCCATACTTTTATAAAGGAAATGACCAACATTGATCCAACTTTTAAACTTGAATCACTAGAAAGTGGCATATATGTTTTGAATTTTAAAATAATTTAAACTAATAAAATGTGTCTTTTTTAGTATATTTTATGTTTGTATTTTTTAACAAAATTAAAAAATTATTTGAATATTTTTTTATAAATTAACGCTATAATTTATTTGTTATAAAATATTGAAAAATGATGTTACATGAGACGTCAAACTTTATATAGTAAATTTTCTTTCTTTTTTTCTTATTTGTTTTGTGTATATTTATAACTTGAAACTTTAGGGCATGTATATATTTTTTTAAAATTTTAATAAATATATATTTTTAAATAAATATTTAAATGTGTGTGTGTCAAAAAATGTTTGTTTCCACTCAACATCAACTTTTATATTAACTATTTATTTAAAATAGAAAATAAATTATACTATCTTAATCTAGATTCTTTTATCGAGGGCATCATATTTTTTCAAAAACATGGTAATTAACCTAATATTTTTGTGCTGATAACCTACCTTTAGTAAAAAAAACAAAAAAAATATATATATTTGGAAACTACACTTATGGATCTACAAAACAGTATTTTTACATTTAAAAAAATGTTATTTATACAAGTAGGAGTTGTTGAAACAATAAAATTGTCAAATAATTTCAATATTAAGTAAATTGGCCTCAAAGTGGTGCTACATATTCATTTACCCAACAATTTTAGTTTGAAAAGTTGTGGACATATTTAACTTAGAATGAATCTCACTAGATCATATGTTTTGATTTTTAGTTATAGATACTAAAATTCACTTGTGCTAATAATTTGGCCTAAAGTGTGACACAACTTTGTACTTTTACCCCCACTACAAAAATAGAAATGACTAGTTTGTCAAGATAGGAGTTGAAGAATAATTTTTCTGTACAATGGATCCTTTTCCCTAGAAACGAGTTGTTGAAGGAAGCCCCCAAATAGTTGTAAGTTATTATAACTATTGCATTACACTACAATTAATTATGTTAAATGTAAGATTAAAATTCCTCACCCATACATGAGCTTGCATTCTAATTTCCTCTATTAAATGGATGCACTTAATTTATAAGAATAAGTTGGAAAATACAAGATGTTTGAGTAATTGTAGGTTTGTATTAGGGAAAATAATTTGTTAGTGTGTGTGATAATTCTATGTAATAGAATTGTAGTTTTTGATAGAAATTATATGAATGCATTTTTTCATTGTTTAACTCACTCCACCTTATGATATAATATATCTTGGAATAAAATGTCTAGAAAAATGTAAGTTGTTTTAATTATTTTCATCCTCCAAATAAAATTCTTAAAGATTACATGAAATGAACCAACTATCCATATCATTTGTAAGTCCTTGTTAACATTTATGAAGCTTTGTGCCTACTAGGTACTATGATATTGTTTTTTGTTTTTTCATTTAGTGCCATAAGGGGAACCCACCTTGGCCTTGCAGATCCTAAAGTATAGGGGAGAACATTAAAAAGTTTTTATCCTATTTATTGACCAATATTCTAGTGGTTTTGATCATAATATTAGAAAAATACTTAGATATCACTAAAATATAAGTTGGGGAATCCTAATCCAAATGGTCAAGCATTTTAAAGATGCGAATGGGTCTTTTGGAGGTTTTGGAATCCTATGGTTTGCAAATTAGGTGGAAATTAATCCGGTAGAGGCTTAGAACAATTTGATGCATTGTTTGGTAAATATTGGGCTGAGTTTAGCTTTCCCTATAATCAAATTCTATAGTCCAATTAGTACAGTGGAAAAGGATTTTTTTTGGAAAAATATCAATTCAAAAATTAAGAGGATAAATAGCACCAAATTAATAATGTGAGGAAACTTCAATTTGATCCTTGATATAAGTGAAAAAATTGGTGGTATGAACAAAATAAATTAGACAATGTGGGATTTTAGAGAATTTATTGAAAAAAATTTAGTTGTAGATTGTGTTCCAAAGCATTGATCCTTCACATGGACAAACCATAGGGTGGGATTCGCAAATATTTTTGAAATATTAGATAGATTTTTTCTTGGCCTCGAATGGCATGGAGATTATTTGACATGAAAATCTTGCATCATGCCCATTTTATTGTTGAATAATTTTCTTGTATTGTTGGACATCAAACTGAGTGAGAAACTAGTCAATAACTATTTTTAATTTGAATCAATGTGGTGGCAGGATCAAAATTTAATAAATAACTTGGAAGCTTGGTAGAAGGAAGGTTTTCAAAAAGAGGGAACAATCAATTTATAGTTTTCAAACATGCTAAGATTTATTAAAAAAAACTAAGGACATGGAATAGGGAGTACTTTTCAAATATATTCTCAGAGAAATAAATCATGGAAAATGAATTGGAAAGTTTGAATGAATACGCATTGAAATACGACATGTCAAAAATTAAATATAACAAAGATAAGGAGTTGAAAGCATGAAATAAAAAATCAATTTCCACCTAGAGGAATTATATTGGAGAGGTAAGGCAAGGGTAGCCTCGCTAAGGGAAGGAGATTCTAACAAAAAATATTTTCATGCTTCCACATAGGCGCACATAGAAAGGAATAGGGTGGAGAATATAATTTTTGTGGATGGATCAATAGTCAATAATAGGGAAGGAATTGAAGTAGAGGAAATTACTATTTTTAGATCAATCTTAGGGGTGAGGGTGGTAGATGTTCATGCCTAGTATTACTCAACCTTTTCATGTATTCCTCAATGTATTGGTGAGGTAGACAACTAGATTCTTTGTGACCCTTTCATGTTAGAAGAGGTCCATTCAACCACTTTTAAACTAAGCTCAGAAAAGTCACCTAGCCTAGACAAATTCATAACAAAATTCTTCTAGAAGTGTTGGCATTTCTTGGGACTGAATGTCTAGAATCTGGTGGAAAATTTTAGAAACATAAGAAATTTTGTAAGGGACATCAAAAACATGGTAATTTATTTAATTCACATGAAAAGTGTGTGTATCTTCTTCATTGACTATCATCAAATTTCATTATGCAATAAAATTTATAAGATCCTTGGCAAAGCATTGGTGAATAGATTGAAGAAGGTGATGGGAAAGATTATTTATGTTTAACATAAAGGACTTACTATAGGAAAATAAATAATTGATAGAATAATTACCACCTTTGAAATACTACACACAATCAGTTTGAAAATTTTGAAAGGTATTCTAATAAAACTTGATGTATGTAAATCATATGATATATTTCATTAGGATTTCTTGAACTAGTAGTAATGGAAAATTTTGGTTTTTCTAAGAACTGTTTGGAAATGATTCAAAATTTTATTTCAACTCCTCGATACTCTATATTAGTTAATGGTTCACTATGTGGTTTTTTTAGAGAAACAAATGGTTTGTGATAGGGAGACCCGATTCCCCCTTTCTTTTTGTAATAATTGTAGAGGAAATGGGCCATCAGTTTTAAAAAATGAGGGAAGGAAAACTATGGAAGGGGATCATGGTTGCAGAAGGTATTGAACCAATAAACCATGCTCAATTTATAGATGATAAAATATTCTTTAGAGAAGCCATTATTAAAGAAGTAGAGACAATCAAGGTTTCTTCAGAGAAATACTTGTCTTCCTCACTCCAGGTTTTAAATAGGATAAATCCAAACTTTATTTCTTTAATACAAATAAATTCATACAAAAGAAGATTGCCAAGTTTCTTTGCTTTTCCATTGCATGCCTCCCTTGAAATTATCTTTGTGTGCCCTTGTTCCATATATTGTCTAAATAAGAGTATTTGGAGGTCAAATTAAGACAATGCCAAAATAAAATAGTAGCTTGGAAAATTATGTGGTTGTCATTAGTGGTTATAATCCTAATGGTAAAAACTATTCTATCAACGATGCCTATTTATGTCATGTCTTACTTTAAAATATCAAGTCTTGTCAAAACTAGAAGGATTTATGTATAAATATTTGTAGAAAGGAAAAAAGGATTGAAAATGAATTTCTTTAATAAAATGGGAAATTTCTTGTCTCCCTAAAAATGTGGCGGTGTCATCTTAAGAAGGATGGAAATAGACAATTTACCTTTAGGAGGTAAATTGAATTTGAAACTTTAAAGGGAGCATGAGGGGTTATTGTGTAGGATCATTCAAAACAATTATTTAGATGAAGATGATCCCAAAAGAATTTCAAAAATGAAAAATTTATGGGGTGGTTTGGAAATATGGAAGTTCATCTAGGAAAGGTGAAGGATTGTAATAGAGCACCTCACCTAGAGTTTAGGAAATGGTCAAAGTGTATATTTTTGGAGAGACTCTTGGAATAGTTTTTCTCCCTTGAATGAGTCCTTTAAGGAAAATGATTGCATAAAATCTATTTTAAATCAACAAAGAAGATAAATCATGAGTTATATTACCAAAAGCATTAAGGGATCAATGGAAAGTTATGACTAGTTTAGCATTGATAGACTATCTATCTCTACAAATGTTAAACCCAAACTAAAGTAATTACTAGAAAGGTGGAAAATTTTCCTAGTTGATGATGAAGATGAAGTGATATGGTTCGGGGAAAAATTGAAGAGTATTATGTGAAATCTGGTTCTGAAATACAAAAATATTAGGAAGGGGTGGTGGGGTGGCCAACCTCATTATGTTGGAAGTCTGGAATATTACCAAAAGCAGGTCCATTCCTATGGAAAACCCTGCATAAGAAAATTTTGACTAGGGACAAGCTTTGTAAATATGGTATAGAAGGGATAAATATATGTTTGTTATGCCAAAAGGATGATGAATCTACAAATAATTTATTTCTCAATTTTCCTTTTGTATTTGAGCATTAGGATTGGTTGATGCAATTGATGGGTTGGTTTGCCCCACAACAAATTGATTGGTTTGATTTTTTAACTAGTTGTCCTATTTGGAAGATGTGCAACTTATGGGGTGGAATTTGGGTAGCAACACTGTCAATGTTGGTGTGGCATGTGTGGAAAGAGCACAATTGAAGAATCCTTTGTGACCATATTTTTTCACTTAAATAAATCATTACGAAAGATGAATATGGGATTCATGAGGTAGTTAATTCAAAATGAAATAATAATCTTGAAAGAAATCAAATTTACAAACTAGGACAATGAAATCCAAAAAATATGGAATATTTTGAAACCCTCGTCAATTGATTTTACTTGTAAAAATAAGGAGAGAAATAATTCTAAATGGTGCCCTCTTATAGAGGGGAGATTAAAGCTCAACTTTGATGACATGAAAAATGGTAACCCAGTTCCAATGAGGGTTGGTTGTATCATCAGGAATAGTGAAGGTGAGCACATTTGTAATCTATCAAGGAAATTAGGGGTAACAACCAATAATGAAGCTAAAGTAGAAGCATTGGAAAGGGGCTTGTGGTTGTGCCAAATAAAAGGAACTACTACAATGGATATAGAGGGTGATTCTTAGATATGCATAAGCATAGTTTGTAAAAGCTCACTGCAAACTTGGAAACTTAAGAGATGGGTTAAAAATAGTTTAAATTGCTTAAATAATTTTAAAGAGTATTCAATAACAAATGTATATAAGGAAGTTAAAATGGTATCAAACCAATTGGACAACTAGGGGGTGATGTTGGACAATGTTGAGATAGTGTATGACTCAGAAAACATGTTTGAGGACCTGAAGATAGTTGTCTTCAAAGAGGCAATAGCCTTGCAAAATTAATTTATTTTGGGGAAGTACAAATCTTAGTGATCTGTATATAGTAAGGGGATGATTTTGATATTAGCAGTATGCCAGGTATGATAAACCCTAAAATTGACCTATCAAGGTCACATGAATAGGGAATGTTACATTTGAAAGGTGAGAAGTAGTGTAGAGCTAGCTCAGCTGATTTAGATGCTTTATTCTCATCTTGATAGACTATAGTGGTAGGGATTCATGATAAAAAGAGATGATGGCATGCTAGGGGCAAATACTTTCAAGCTTACCTCAAATCTAAACTATTTTTGGCAAAGGATACTTTGTGAAGTTCTCATTTTGGAAATTAGTGCCTTACTGATTGAAAGACAAACAAAAATTTGGGATTTGTAAGTGGGAGTTTTGGCATGAGAAAGGAACAAATGGTTTGTCGAGCTCTGATCTATTAACTAGTGTGGGTAAATTTTATTGAAGTAGCACATTTGTTGGAAGTTAGGTAGCTAGGTTGAGTGACTTAATGTTTATCACTTATGTTGTTGATCTTTTTAGTATGGAAAGTTTCTTTTAGGTTGAGTGCAGATGGAGGAAAGAGCTTGGAGGAGTGCCAAAATTGGAATCATGTGAGGAATAGATAGCTTATCTATTCTAGAAGGGTGATAATGATGCACAAAGGTTCATCTTGAAGGTCATTAGGGTGGGATTTTGGGTGGGTGTGCATGCTCATGATAGGCTTGTCTTTCATAATTTTTTCTACACATATATACACATTTTGGGCAATCCTGTGTGGGGATATGGATTGCACAATATTTTATTCGTGTTGACCTCATGGAGGTTACAATGGGTGTTGTTGAAAGTATTCTTGTTGTGCCTATATTTGGGGTCATGGTGGGAATTTTGAATGTCAATGTCAAGAAGAAGGTGAAAATGAGAAAGGCTTGGAATTTTTTTAAGACTAGTGTTGAGAAGAATAAAAATGTTAGTGACTTTATTACCTTCATAGAAGAAAATCGAGATCAGATTTCTCAAGATGATGTAATTAGGATGTTGGAAATTGTTGATGGTGTGGGTTTCTTGTATCACAATATATGATGATTTACATCTAATGTAACTGGATTTTTGATATTAAAATAGGGAGCTACCCCCTTAGGTAGTTCTTATCGAAAAAAAAACAAGTTGGGGAACCAACACTTTAAAAATAAATATGGAAAAAAAGCTCTTATATGGGTTTACAATATATCTTAAGCGAAAATCAATATGATTTCATTAGGGAGAATGAGATATATATTGATAGGAACAAAATCTATGTGCTTATGGATTTGATTTTTTTGTATGCTTTAACATCTTAGTCTTCCATATTAAGGATTACACAATACCTAAGAGGGTATTTGATAAATTCAAATATTTATTTGGTATATCTTCTAACTTTTATTCTTTCCAAATAAAGAAATATTTAACCTGTCTTTCTCTTTACACATTTCTTTCTACCAAAGATAATATTATAAGGTTAAAATCCTTGAGATATTAATTGAAAGGTTGTGGGAAATATGAACTTGATAAGGAATATATATTCTTAAATTTATCTAGGCTAAAAGTACCATTTTTTTATATTTTATTATACCTTTTGTTTAGCTATGTATACCCTAGATAATGCTCCATGCCTTTTTCTGATCATGCTAAACTTTCTAGTTAGATGCACTTCCCAAGATTCAAGAAATAGTGGCCCAATCACCGAAAAGGAAATGTATTGGAAGCACCTAATATGAAATGACAAGATTGAGGGATTGGTTTAAGATCAACTAGGTAATGGGAATTATAATATCGATCTTAACTAAAGGTCATCTCAACATAGCTAGTTCATTCATCATGTGGAAAACTATTTCATTCATACATGCCACCCCCAACCTTTCTTTGTTTACTTCCCTTCTAACATAGTGTTCATGTCGGCCTCCTACAATGATCTTAATAACTAAGCCTTTACAACCATGTTTCAGAGATTGGACATATAACCTAAATAGCCATTTTAACCATCATGAAGGTTCATTTAAATTGCCAACCTAGGGACATGAAATTGAAATCGATCAGCACAGTATGCACACTAGGAACTTCAAAGTAGTCATGTTAATTCTACAGCTAAGAAAGATTCAATTATGAAAGTAAATTTCATGGAAAGGAACAAAGTAAATGTTGAACATCACTCAGAAATTAAACTAAGTTGAACATGCATGACATGAATGAAAATATGAACAAAAAATAGGAAACTAATCTTTCTACTTTGGCTACAAGAATAGTCACATAATGGAATTCTAGTGGTTGCAGGAACAATCAGTGCCAGATTCTGAACTAAGTACTAAACAAAAACTAATAACGAATCTAACTAAACTAAAGGATGGATTACTCACCAAGTGGCTCCCCTTGGATGAGTATCCTATAAAACTAAATTAATCTTAAATTCTCAACTCATAACTTCATCTTATTCAATGGAAAATACAATTACAAAAGAGAAGCATGTCTGAAAATGCTTAGTAAACTATCAGATTGTACAATGTCAATAATCAACAACTAGGTAACCTCTTGAAGAAGGAGATCCAGACCTTATTTATTTTATAGAATAAACAAGGTAGTCAACTCCCCACAAACTAGGAGGATTCCATTTAGGGAAAACAAAGAAAAGAGTGGAAGGGCAGTTACATGTGCAGGGAATCTGATCAGACATGCATGTCCAAACGTAGACTCAATGCTGCAGTAACACTTTCAACTTCTCAACATCATGAAAGATCAATGTAAGGTGGTTACATGCATTTGACATGGGGAATCTTCATCGCTGTCCTCCAGTTGACCTTAGAATGACTCCTCTGCATGACCAGCTGGCGGATGCATTTCTCAAATTAGTATCCTCAAGTATGTCTGCATGGAAATATTAGTACGCATAATAATTTCACATCTATAAGTACCTTAACGTAAATTAATTAACTAAATGAAAAATTAATATAGATAGTTCATAAAATAGGCTAATGTCATTAAAACTGGTAGAAATGGAATTAAACCCAATGTCTAAGATTTGAGGGAAATTCTATAGAAATATCAACATTTAATATCAAAGTCCATATCAAATTCAGCAAATAAATTGTAGATTATACCCAAATTTGGACCAAAAAACTAGGCTCATCACTCCCCCCAACCTAACATTTTGTTGGTCCTCCAGCAGGGGAAGAACAAATATTTTGTTTGGTCAGAGCTCTGAAATTTTCAATTGATAATTGTCCAATATCAATATCTATTGAGCATTAGTCAGGTCCCAGTAGAATCCTCCCAATTTTTCAAGTCTTTTCGATCTTTTCTTTTCTTCAACAATGTCATAGCGGTAGAATCTAAAATTTGGAACATGTCACAAGAGGATAGGTGGTTGAAAAGTCAGGGGAAGCCACTCTCAGCCCTTTGCTCTCCCAAGTTGAATGTACCTTTCAATCCTCTTTATTGTTACATGATAGTTCTAGATGGAATGAGGTTCAGCTTGTTTCAACTCATTAGTTAAAGTGTTCCATCTATGTGATAGATATCCATTCATGGCGTCCTTTTTTGTTGTCATCTTTACCTCATATTCATTGTAAACTACCTCAATCCAAGGCATAATTGTGTTACCATAACTAGGCCTAGAAAGCATTATGTTTTGATCTCTATAAATATCCTTGGGGTTTCTTGATTCTGCTCTAATGGCCAAAGGAATATTGGATTCCTTCTCCCTATAAGCATTATATTGTTCTCCCCAGCTAATCTCATTTTTCACCCAAGACATGAATGCTCTTAGTTGGATATCTCCAACATACAACAATGGGTTCTAGTCTTGGTCTTGAGTTACAGAAAAATTATTTAAATAAAACTCACATAACAAATTCTTCATTTCGGGGGAGGCAATCCTATAAGCATTGAAAAATTCAGTGGGTCTCAATTGAGGGATTCAAACCTGAGGTGTGTCTTGACAGATGAAAAGAGAGATAAGTTTCCTTCAGGTGTAGAGAATAAACTCTTGGAGGGGTTCTACATTCTAAAATCGATGGTACCAACATTGCAATGTTGCCCACCCTCTCCTTTAGAGAGGAAATCTCCTCGTTCTTTTCTTCAATAATTTCATCCCTCTCTTGAATTTCCTTTTTCAATCTTTGATTTTCCATTTTCCATTCTTCCTCTCACCTTTGTATCTCTTTCCATAAATTTAAAATTGATGTATGCACTAAAAAATCAGAAGGATTATGAATTCCTACTAGGGTTTTTGTCGATGGCTACACCCCATATAACACTATTTGCATAGATTCAGGCTTTCCTATTGGCTCAAGTTGTGGAGGTACAATTTCTTTTCCCACTTCTTCTTGCATGGCCTCTTGTTCTAGTTCTTATAGTTGTGTAGGAACTCCTGATCTAATTCTTGGTCTTGATGTAGGAACTCTCAATTTTCTTCATGTTCTTGAGTTTCAACTTCCTCTACAAGGGCAGTAAGATCTACCAGGGTAACTTTTGCTACCTCTTCAAATACATCATTTTCTTTGACATTTTCCTACCCCATTAGGGCTTTTGTGATCTTATGTGATTCTCTTCCATGCTTATGATTTTCCCACGAAGGCATATTAACAGGTGATTTTGATTTCTTAAGAGGGCTCTCACATTTTCCTTTGGTTGTAGGATGAATAGTGCCAACCTTTCTCTTCTTAGTACCTAGCACCTCTCTTCCCACAAGCTATGTTTTGTCTTTTCCTCTTCCTACCTCTATCTTCTTCTTCTATGCCCTAATTCTTACTAGGGTTTCAAGTGGAACATCATCATCAAAGTTCGATGAAGAACTTTATTGTTCAGAGTGCCCTATTTCAGAGGAACTAATGTCTATGGCCCCTTTTACTATAGGAAGATTCATACTAGCACTAGAGTTTGAAGCACCAATGATGTATTTAGTCATGCTTAATCTCCTTCTAGACCTATGTGTCTGAGGTAAAGCCCTAGATTACAGCTGCTCAAGTCTAAATTGATTAACATATTCCTCCTAGGTCATCTTGAGTGCTACATCATGCAAATATTTTTCAATAAAAAATTTAATGAGGTAATGGTGTGAGACAGAGTTGTCCCTACCTTTTCAAGTTTCATCCACCATGATGGAGAGAAGTTTGTATAAGATGTAGGCACATTCATCCTTCTTTCATGCCTCATGTGACTGAAACTTTTGAAATGTACTAAATGTAAGTTTTGAAATCGACCTTCACAAGTGAGGTACCTGATAATGTGGATGACAGCCTACTTCCATGGCTAGGGTAAAGAGGTTCTTTTGGAACCCTTCTTGTCTATACTGATAGGAAGGTCACCATGTATTATGAATGTGACCCTTGCTGACCTAGTGTCTCTAGAAACAAGGTAATGCTCACCATCAGCAGGTAACTCTGTAACTTCTGCAATTATTTTCTCAGTTTCCACAGCCTCTAGTCCCTTTACTATAGCTTTTCCCTCTAAAAATGTTTGAGAAAACTCAAGTGCAATGCCTTCATCAAAACTGACCAGCTTTAGGACGTAGTCCAACCAACCACTATTTCTAAATTCAGGCAGACATTGCATCCTACAATAAGGTATCAGGATTCAAAGGCTCATTTCAAATTATTCCACCTCACATTTTTTGCAATCAATGTCACTTTGCAAAATTCATTTCCTGTAATTCCTGTCTAAAAATAAATTCCTTTCTATAGGACTTGCTAGCTGAAATTGTCCTACACTAATGTCCACTGAATTTTCCTTCTCTATTTTTTTTTACCTTTTACCTCTTGCAATTCAAGATTATGATGGGGTCAATATTAGAAAGGATGAGGTAATAAAAAAGAGTTATGATGAAAAGAAATGGAGGTGACAATTTAGTGTCACATCACATATGTGAGTCGTCCCTCATTTCAAATTTTAAATTGGCTCAGCTAGATTTTTTGATGTAGACAAGTCATGGATTGACATGTGGGAAATGTACTTGCATCTTTCCATTGCCCCCCAACCTAAATTTGTACATGTGTCCACACATGCGAGATGGCAATGGTGATTTGATAGGGAGGTACAAAAATTATGTGAAAGCCCATACGAATTGGACAACGATTAAATGAATGCACTAAAAAGATAATTAAGAGAGAAATTAATGCACACATACCTAAATTTGTGGAGGACATGCTACAAATATTATGGAGAAAGTACCATTCACCTTTTTAGGAAATAAATTGAGAAATCAATAATGATGATGTGGAATGATGTGAGGTGGAATGAAGTGATGGAAGAGAGGGAAAGGTGGTATAGATGGGCAGATGGGTGAAGAAATGGACTTCTACAAAAGCATAAATCTTTATTATGAAAAGTACATACCTTAATTAAATAGAAGGAGGGATACTAGGTTCACTGCCTCTGGCTAAAGGAAGCTTGATTGTTGCATGTTGAATGAATTGTTGCAAGAACTCTTCTTTGGAAGTTGGCTTATGATACAATCTAAGATGATGGCCATTGACTAGTAACTTGAATCTGATAGGGTCAATGGTGGTGAGCTAAACAACTCCATTGGGAAAGACCTCAACAACTTCATATGGTCCTAGCCACCTTGTCTACAATTTTCCTACATTGTCCTGATATTGTGAGTCATAAAGCAATGCCCAATCACTTGGCTGAAATTTCTTCTCTTTGATAATTTTTTCATGCCATTTGATTCTTTGATTCTACATAACTTTAGTGTGGTGCAAGGCTATGTTCCTCATCTCATCTAAAGCACTCAGCTACATGATTCTTTCTTTTTGTGCCTCAAAAATATTTATCCCTAAGTCTACCACAATTCTTAGACTCTTGTGCTCGAATTCAATGGGCATTAAAGTTGTCTTCCCATATAGTAGCTCAATTGGAGTTAAGCTTGTATTTGTTTTCCAAGTGGCTCTGTACACCCAAACTACTTCTGATAACCTGTTTGCCCAATCCTTTTTGTTAATAGCCACTATTTTGGTTAGAATGGCTTCAATTTCTCTATTGGTCACCTCAACTTGTCCATTAGCTTGAGGATGATAAGGAGTAGAATTTTTGTGCCTTATATTATATTCATTGACTAGTGTTGTAACACGAGTTGAGATAAACTAAGCTCCTTGAACAGTTACTCATTCTCTTGGCACTCCATATCATGTGAAAATTTATTCATAAAGAAATTCTACAACTTTGTTATCTCTTGCATGCTTCATGGCCTTTACTTCTACCCATTTAGTTACATTATCAGTGCATACCAAGATATAAGACTTACCATTTGATGGGGGATCAATGGGTCCCACAAAATCCAATCCCCACTTGTCAAAGGGAGTGACTACTACTTGGGGGTAGAGTGGCATCTCATCTGATTTGGTTGGCCAGCCCATTCTTTGGCACCTATCACATTTCCTTGTATATCTTCCTACATCCTTGTGGAGTGTAGGCCAATAGTATCTTGAGTTCAAAATATTAATTGTTGTCCTTTTGGCTATAGAATTCCCTCCACAAGGTTCATCATGACATGCATGCAAAATTTCATATATCTCATTGTCCCTCACACATCTTCTCATAACATGATTTGGTCCAGTATAAAACAAGCATCCAACAATCCATGTAAAATGAATAAAAAATCAATGAGCACTCTTCTCTCTTTTCGAGAGAAGTGGGTAGGAACTCTCCCTGACACAAGGTAATTAGCTATGGTAACATACCAGGGTGTGTGCACACTAATGGAAAATATATTATCATTAGGAAAGGGGTCATCTATGGTATGATTGTCTTCTGATGTGGTCAATCTTGAAAGAAAATTTGCAATAGCATCGGCCCTCCCTGGTTTGTCTAGAATGGTTATGTCAAATTCTTGCATCAACAATAACCATCTGGCTAACCTTCCTAAGATTAGGGGTTTATTCATGAGATATCTAATGGCTGCATGATCGATGTGCAAAAATATTTGGTAGCCTATTATGTAGTGCCTGAATTTTTTCAGGGCATAGATTACTGAGAACATTTCTTTTTATGTTACTATATAATTGAATTTAGCTCCTTGTATGTTTTTACTAACAAAATAAATGGTATTTTTAATTAATCCTTATTTTTGTCCTAAGACTCCTCTTATAACATATTATATGCATCAGTATGGATGTTAAAATGAATTTACCAATTATGTCCCTTAAGTATAGGAGCATGATTCAAAGTTGTCTTCAAGTCAAAAAATTTTGTGGCACAATCTTGTGTCCACTGGAATTCAGCATCTTTGGTTAAGAGATTATATAAGGGTGCTGCTATTTTACTGAAATCTTTGATGAGATGTCTGTAGTATCTTGCAAGCCCCAAGAAACTCCTAACAACCTTTTGTTTTGTAGGTGTAAGAAGATTAGCAATTACCTCATTTTCTGCAGGATCTACTTGAATTCCTTTGTGGGAAATGTAGTGTCCAAGAACTACACCATTTTGCCTCATCATGAATGAATTCTCACTATTTAATGAGAGATTCTCTAATGCTTTATCAAAATCAGCACTAGTAAAGTCATCCATATAGATTTCCATGTAGTCAAGAGAGATGTCTGAAAAATATGTTGATGACTACTCTCTAAAAAGTTGCAGGTGTGTTGCATAAACCAAAGGGAAGTACTAAATAGGCATATGTACCACATGGACATGTGAAGTTTGTTTTCTCCTGGTCCTCAGGTGCAATTTGGATTTGATTGTAGCCACTGAATCCATCAAGGAAAGAAAATTATTTCTTTCCTGCAAGTGAGTCCAGTACTTGATCTACAAAAGCCAAGGGAAAATTATCCTTCTTAGTAACAGCACTGAACTCCCTATAATCAACACAAAATCACCATTTTCCTCCCTTCTTGGGCACAATCACCAATGGCGACACCCACTAGTTTTCTGAAATGGGATAGATAAATCCTGCATCTAGCAACTTTTGCAACTCTATTTTGACAATCTCTCTCAATGCAAGGTTGATTCTTCTTTGTTTCTGCCCGACCAGTTGACAATTATCTTTGATATATATCCTATGGGTGCAAAGCTTGGGGTATAGGCCTTTCATATCATGATAATCCCATGCAAATTCATTTTTCGTGGGCCTTCAACAAATTTGTTAATGACAGTTGTTGTTTTTCTCCTAGTTTTCTATTAATATTCAAATATTTCCCTTCAAACACCTGTACTTGTGTAGTTAACTCTATCATAGTTGTTTCATTAATACATGGTACCTTGAGTTCATATAACATCATTATGTGGAACATAAATGTTTCTCCAAGAATTTTGTCTATAGGAAGAGTGGTTGCAAGAAGAGTGGCTGCAGGAAGTCTTTCTGAAAAAATAGTGGGTGCAAGAAGATCAGGTAGAGTAGAAAAAATTGTCTTCACGAGATGAGAATAACTAGATGCATGAGAGGGTGGAACCTCCTCTATCTCACAATGGCTCTAAATTATATTAGATAACACTTCATCTTCATCTTGAAGTTGCAGGAAAGTTCTTCTACCTAACATCATAAGTTGTTCCACAGAGCTAACATCCTCGGCCTCTTCATGTACATGTGGCCATACAAGATTATCCTCACTATGGGATGGCTGAGTAGGAGGATAAAGAATAAAAATTTTGCTGTTCCTCCCATCAGAAATGGTCATGTCACCTGACTGACATCCAATATAAGTATCTAATGTTTCCAACCATGGCCTTCCAAGGATGATAGGATACCCACCTAGTATAGCTTTAGGAGAAATAATCTGGAAGTTGGTTGGATACTCCCAAGAATCTAGAATCACCACAAGATCCTCTATTATGCCATCAGGCTTAACAGTGGAACTAGCAGCAAGTTATAGGATAGTAGGAGTGGATCTCATACTTACAATGTTTAGTTGTTGTAGGATGTCTTTATTCTTCACATTTATTGTTGCACCCAAGTCAATCAAAGAATTCTTTATGTGTATCCCATTTATAATGAATTCAACCACAAGACTTCGTGGATCATTGTACTTGGGGATAGTTACTTTTCCAAGCATGATGTCAGCCAGTTGTCCCACTACATGAACTATAGTTGGGTCTTTCTTTTTCCTATCCGGCTTCTTCAGACATGCTTATTTGATTGCTTTTCCATAAATAGTAACATCTTTTATGGCCTAGAATAGGGGTATCTCAACACATATATGCTTTAAATGTTCTAGAAAGTCAAAAGTGGTGTCCTCATTGTCTTCCTTTTGTTTGACAACTTCCAATCTCTTGGGGAATGGTGTTTCTTGTGTCATCTGCTTAGCTGGAATTGGTTTAGGATTTTTAGGTGAACCATGTTGAATGTGAACATCTAGAGGTTCATTTTCTTCCAAAAGAATCTTAGTGATCATAGGTTTGGAAGGAGTTGGAAAATTAGTTCCTAAACACAAACGTATGTTACTTAAACTCACAGCATATGCAGGAAATTGATTTGGATCAGCAGAGTATACAGGTTGTTGCTATGGTTTATTATTTGAGTTAGGTGTGAGCTGAGTTGGTAACTGAGTGGCTTTAGGTGCATTTGGGCTAGGATTAGCAAGGGGAGGCATGATAGTAGGTTGTTGGGGTTGAGAAGGTGGTTGCATATAACTGGTCATCTAGTTTCACCATTGTTGTCCACCTCTCCATTAGGATTTTTCTTACCAATTTCTTGGAGGTGGCTACCAAGGTCCTTGAAATTGTTGTCAATTCCCCTATGGTTGTTTCCATTGAGGTGCATAATTTTGATAATTGGGCCAAGAATTTGGAGAGTTATCCCAATGCTATGGTGGATATCCTCCATAGTTGGATGGACATGGAGGCTACCACTAGTTACCAAATGAATAAGAATTAAAATACGGACCAACAAAAGATAGTGGATCTAGTGGCATACTTTTTCTTGGAGCCCATGGCCTTTTCTGTGCAACAAAGTAGACTTGATATTCCTTAGTCTAAATTAGTTTGAACTTAGGTTGAATCTACATGGTAAGAGGAGTTCGGCATTTGTTTTGACCGGTCTGACTTGACTAGAAGCGGTAAACAAAGAGAGATGCGACACATGGCAAATAATCAATGACTGAGTGGCCGAAGTTTGAAGCAGTAAAAGCATTAAATGCAAGGCTTGATTTGGTAGGTGAAAGGATCTAATTATGGCAAAGAGAATTAATACCCGGAAGGCCTGATGTGTGATCTTGTAGGGAAACTTGTTTAGAAGCGATCAGATTCATCTGTCAGAAGCAAGGTGCATAATAATGGCACCCAATTGGTTGGTTGGCATAATAATGTATGAAAGACTTGTAACAGTCGGATACATAAATATAAGAAGTCACTAAGGTGATGGTGTGAAGAAGATTATTCATTGTATGCTAAATGCATTGTAAATAGTGAGAGTAGTTCAACAAAAGGAAGTATGTTTGTATGAGGTGATATCAAAGAGAGAGAAGTTTGTTAACTTTGTATGTAAGCTTTTAATGCAATACAAAGTGATTGCTCTTGGTCTGGTGGGTTTTTTCCCATAAGAGTTTTCCCATGTAATTCTGGTGTTATCTTTGTGATTGTTATTTTTTGTTACTCTTGTTTTCCTATATGTTTTCATCTTAAGTGTTTTAATTTTTTTTTAAAATGGTCTTTGTACTTCTCCTCTATGGTTTTAGCATTAGGTAAGCATTTCCACATTGTTTCTTTCCCTTTCAAGTGGTATCAGAGCTTGTCTAGTTATGCTTTCCTTGTTAGTAAGGCAGGTTTTTTGTGCTAATACTATTCCAGTGGGATTCTTGCAAATTTATCACCTATTTTTGTTTGAAATGATGAGTACATTAGGAAGGGTAGAGATTGAAAAATTCAATGGTGGAAGCTTTGAGTTGTGGAAACTTAAAATGGAAGAGTTACTTGTGGATAGAGACCTTTGGGTTTTTGTGTTTGGAACTATGCCACAAGGTATGAATCAAGAAGATTGGGATCTTGTAGATAGAAAAGAAAGAGGATTGATAAGACTTAGTCTAGCCGATTCTTTACTCTTGAACATCCATGAGAAGTCTGCAGCTTCGTTATGGAAGAAGCTTGGTGACATTTATCAGGGAAAGTCTCTGGTAAATAATTTATTCCTAAGGAAGAAGTTGTATTCCTTGAAGATGGAAGAAGGTGCATCTATTGTAGACCATCTGAACTCATTTAATATGAGTGTTGCTCAGCTGGTTTCTATGGGTGTGAAGATAGAGGAGGAGTATCGTTGCATGCTCCTATTATGTTCATTACCTAACACTTAGGATCATCTTGTAATGGCTATTGGAAGTATGACCACTACTTTCAAGATGGAAGACATTGTTGCCTTACTGCTATGTGAACATATGCAAAGGAAGTCTTCAGAGATGGCCAAAAAGGCTCTTGTTGTTCAAGGTAGGTTGAAGGAGAAAGATAAGAAGAATGACAAGAAGTCCAAATCTAAATCTAAAGGGAGATCAAAGTCTCCTGGTAAAAAGTTCAAGGTGAAATGCTGGAACTGTGGGAAGCCTAGTCATATCCAAAATGATTGTAAGGAGAAGAAGAAGAAGAAGAGTAACTCTTCAGACAATGAATCTTCTCAGAGTGATGTCGATGCCTTCATTGCAGCCTTGGTGATTTAGGCATCAAATGATGTCTAGCTAGTTGACTCGGGTGCATCTTTCCACATGACATCTCATAGAGAGTGGTTCACTAAATATGAAAAGTATGATGGTGGAAAGGTGTACTTGGCAAGTGATTCATCACTAGAGATTGTTGGCCATGGAAGAGTCAAAATACATTTCCTTGACAAAAGAATCAAAGGGATTGGTGACGTACTGCACATACCAGGTTTGGCTCATAACTTACTTTCTATCATTAAGTTGAATGATGCTGGTGTGGAAGTTCTTTCTTAAGTAAGGGATGTAATATGGCTAGAGGTGCAATGGTGTTGGCTAAGGGTGTATGCACTGGCACTTTGTACAAGTTGGATGCATGTCATGTTCAATGCAACAACGCCTCTGTAAAGTCAAGCAAAGTTGTTCCTATAGAGAAATATGATGATGCTCCTCTTGGTGCAAATGCCTTTTAGGTAAAACTTCTAGTAGAGAAGACCATGTTGTGGCATCATAGACTCGGTCACATAGGTGAGAAAGGTTTAAAAACCTTGAAAAAAAATAATCTTGTTGAAGGGCTTGATGATTGTAACCTTGAGTTTGAATTTTACGAACATTGTATTTATGGAAAGAAACACCGTGTTTCATTTTATTTAAGTCCTCATAAATCTTTTGGTGTACTAGATTATGTTCATTCTGATGTGCTTGGTCCAATGAATGTTCCTTCATTATTGAAGTCTAGATATTATGATTCTTTTATTGATGACTATTCAAGAAGGACATTTATATACTTTCTTAAGAGTAAATCAGAAGTGTTCAATTGGTTTAAAGAATTTAAAACTTTGGTAGAAAATCATAGTGGAAAGAAAATTAAATATTTAAGGATGGATAATGGTGGTGATTTCTCTTCTAACAATTTCAAAAGGTAATACAAATACCATGGGATTAAAAGGAATAAAACTACACCTTATACTCCACAGCAGAATGGAGTTGCTGAAAGGTTGAACAAAAAATTAATAGAGAGAGCGAGAAGTATGTTGAGCAATGTTGGTCTGGAGTAGAAATTTTGGGCTAAGGCTATAGCTACAACATGTTACATGGTAAATCATTCACCTTGTTTTTCTCTTGTTGACAAAACATCTTTGGAAGCATGGTTTGGTAAGAAGCCCTCTCTGAGACATATTCATGTCTTTGGCTATGAGGCATATGTATATGTGTCAAATGAAAAAATATCTAAGTTGGAGAACAACGTTGTTAGATTTATCTTCATTGAATATGGTGTTAGTGTGAAGGGTTACAAGCTTTGGAATCCTGATACTGAGAAGGTTATGTACAACAGAATTGTAATATTTCGTGAGATGAAACCTTCAGTATTTGATCCACAATTGGAGACAAATAAAAGAGAAAAGAAGAATGATGTAGTTGAAATTCCTCAGACTCTAGAAAAAGAGGAACTACATGGTGTACCTGAAACTGAGGAGAGTTCAAGAAAATCTGAGAGTTTTGAAGATGAAGAACCACAACCTCAACTAGTAAGATGGTCTACATGTGAAAAATGATGACTTGATAGGTATGGTTTCTCTATGTTGGATTCAAATTGTTCCTATGCTTTGATTACTAGCACTGATGAGCCTAGGACTGTGAAAGAAGCTATTAGCATGTACGATAAAAATTCCTGGTTGGAAACCATGAATGAAGAATTGGAATCATTGAAGAAAAATGAAACCTAGGATTTGGTACCTTTACTTGAAGGACAAAAGCCTGTTGGTTGTAAATGGGTATTTAAGAAGAAGACTAGTCTAGATGGCAGTGTTGAAAAATATAAGGCAAGATTGGTTACAAAGGGATTTTACCAGATAGAGGGAATTGATTATGGAGAAATATTTTTCCTTGTAGAAAAGCTGACATCTATCAGATTTCTTTTATCATTGGCAACAACGTATGACTTAGAGATCGAGCAAATGGATGTGAAGACAAAGTTTCTCCATGGAGAGCTAGAAGAAGAAATTTATATGTCCCAGCCTGAGCACTTCATTGAAAAAGGTAAAGAAAGTCTAGTCTGAAAATTAAAGAAATCTCTGTATGGTTTGAAGCAGTCTCCTAGAATGTGGTACCATAATTTTGACACATTTGTGTTGTCTATGGGATTTGTGAGTTCAAAATCTGATCATTGTGTTTATTATAAATCTAAGAATGATCGTGTGAATATTATGACCCTGTATGTGGATGATATGTTGTTCATAGGAAATAGTAAGACTATGATTTCTGATCTTAAATCTTAGTTGTCTGCAAAGTTCAAAATAAAAGATCTAGGTGCAGTAAGGTATATTCAGGGAGTGGAAATAACCAAGGACAAAATGAGTAAAAAGCTTTGGTTTAGCTAGAGTAATAATTTTAATACTGTTCTAGAGAGATTTTGTATGAATGATTGCAAGAATCTTTTTGTTCTAGTCTTACAAGGAATGAAGCTATCTATTGAAGACTGTCCAAAATATTCTATTGAGATGGAGGACATGACTAGGGTGCCTTATGCAAGTTTTGTTGGAAGTTTAATGCATGCAAAGATCTATACAAGGCCAAACATTTCCCAAGCAATGGGAGTTCTTAGCCGTTTTATGGAAAATATAGGAAGGACACATTGGGATGTTGTGAAGAGAGTGTTTAGATATTTAAAGGGTACTTTAGAATATACTTTGTGTTACCATGGAAACTTGGTTGCATTACAGAGAACTCTCAGCATTCATGGATAGGTAGATTATGATTGGGCAGGGGACATTGACAAAAGGAGATCCACCAGTGGATACAGTTTCATGTTAAATGGTGGTGCAGTTAGTTGGATGAGAAAGCGACAAGTTGTAGTCGCTTTATCCACTATAGAGGCTGAATACATGCCAGCAACACACACCTGAAAGAAACTGTTTGGTTGATTCATTTGTGTTCTAATATTGGTTTTAATGTAGGGTAGATTATAATTTTTTGTGATAGTCAAAGTACCATTCGTTTCAAAAAGAACCCTACTTTCCATGTTGGGATGAAGCACATTGATGTGCAGTATCACTTTGTTAGAGACATGGTGGAGGATGGAAAGGTTTGTTTGGAAAAGCTTGACACCTTGAAGAATGTTGCAAATGCATTAAAGAAGCCAGTGAGCATAGACAATAATAGATGGTGCATAGATTCGATGGGCCTTAGGGCCCATGATCATCAATAAATTCAAAGTCTAGAGGAAGCCAATAATTCTTCATCAAGTGGGAGCTTGTTGGGAACAAGTGCCTCAACTTCTAGCTTGAACCTCTATAAAAGACTTGGCATTTTGCAACATTTTTCTGGACTTTACCTCTTTACCGCTAGGAGTTCTTCTTAGAGGCACGGTACCATGATTTACCACCATATTGTGGACCTCTATTTCTCTGTCCATGGTTGGGCAGTGTTATTTCCTTATCGTGGGGTCTTTGTCTTGAGTTGGCAGTAGCACGATTGACTACACAACCAGTTTGAAGGTTTACCTCCCTATTGTAGAGGTTCCTTAAAGGAGGTGTGGTGGCCGCAATGAATGAAGACAATAAAAAAAGATTGCTTACCACCACACTGTGATGGCCTTTTGGCCATGTAATAGTGGTGCAGTAAGCCTTGGTGGTCAAAGATGATGCTTACATCCTTACTGCGGAGGTCTAGTAGTCAGGGCGCGGTATTGTGGTGTGTTTGACGACCGACTCTAGCGGTTACTGCCATACTATGGAAGGCTTCATAGTGCTTGATGATGATGTGGTGATGGTTGATGGGCTGGTAGACAAGTCGCTACCTCAGTACCGTGAGGGTGTTCAGAGAGACCAACGGTTACGTGATGGCACCACCATACTGCGGAGGTCTATCAACCGTGGAGTGGTGCCGTGATGACATCACCATACCGTGGTGGTCTCTTTGGCTTGGCGAGATAGTGTGGTAAGAGGAATTCGACATTTGTTTTGACTGATCTGACTTGACTAGAAGCAGAGAATGAATAGAGAGGTAACATATGCAAAATAGTCAATGACTGATTGGTCAAATTTTGAAGCGGTAAAAGCATGAATTGCAAGGCTCGATTTGGTAGGTGACAAGATTTGATTATGGCAAAGAGAATTAATGCTCGGAGGACCTGATGCATGATTGTAGGGCAACTTGGTGAGAAGCAATCGAATTCATCTATCAGAAAGAAGGTGCATAATAATGGCACCCGATTGGTTGGTTGGTAGAATAATGTATGAAAGACTTGTAATAGTCGGATACATAAATATAAGAAGTCACTAAGGTGATGGTGTGAAGAAGATTATTCATTGTATGCTAAATGCATTGTAACAGTGAGAATAGTTGAACAAAAGGAAGTATGCTACTGTGATATGATATCAGAGAGAGAGAAGTCTGTTAACTTTGTATGTAAGCTTTTATTGTAATACAAAGTGATTGCTCTTGGTCTAGTGGGTTTTTTCCCATAAGGGTTTTCCCATGTAATTTTGGTGCTATCTTTGTGATTTTTATTTTCTGTTACTCTAGTTTTCATGTATGTGTTCATCTTAAGTGTTTTAATGTTTTGAAAAACTGGTATTTGCACTTCTCCTCTGTGGTTTTAGTGTTAGGAAAGCGTTTATGCACTGTTGCTTTTCCTTTAAGGCATCAGTTCAGATTTCATTATTTCCTCTAAAGAAAATTAAATTTTGTGAGTCTTTATTGAGTGTATGATGTGGAGATTTATGCAAAAAAAATAGAAACCTTGAAACAAAATCCTCCAAGCTTCCATCTTCCTTTTGTTGCATTTTGAAAATGTCATCTCCTCTCATATCACTTCCCTTGCAATACTCTTTGTATTTCTCAAGGAACTTTGTCTTCATGTCCTCCCAAGTCTCTATAGTATCTTTACCAAGGATCATAAACCATCTCAATCCAGCTTCTTTCAAAGTGGTAGGGAATAACTTTAGCCTATGGGCATCAATGGTATAGTCATAACTTATGTAGAGTATATCAAACTCAAACAAGAATGTATCAGGATATTTTGTGAAAATTCCATAGAACTTAGGAAGGATTGAGGCAGGGATGTTTTTGAGGTTGTCTACTTCATTCTATTGAGCAATGGGAAAAGGAAAAGCTAGTTGGTTCTTCTTGTTAGGCCTGTTTCCATTTGCATTAGCCATGCCTGCTTGATGAAGTTCCAAAGTAAAGGGTTCTTCAACTAGATTTTGATCTTCAAGGGAAACTTTTGAATTTGTTAAGTCATGAAATGTATTAGTAAAGGGGTGTGGCTCTTCTTCTTCTTTGTTTCTAACTAGATTTGGAATCTCTACTAGTTGAAACGGTTCTAGATTACTAGGACGGAATCTCCCATAAGCATCTCTTCTTCTTTTATGCATGTTGTATCACTGAGCATCAACCAACTCACACAAAGAATTGGTGAAAGAATAATGGATCATAATTTCTAAACACTAAGAGAAAACTCCAGAAAATACTACAACAGAAAAACTAGGAATGAATCCAAAGAACTGCCTAGTTTGACACCATCTTCGACAATAGTGCAAAAAAATTCGGCCTCCTACAATGATCTTAATAACTAAGATTTTACAGTCGTGATTCATAGATTGGACATCTAACCTAAATAGCCATTTTAATCATCATGAAGGTGCATTTAAATTTTCAACCTATGGACATGAACTTGAAATGGGTGAGCATAGTATGTGCACTAGGAACTTCAAAGTGGTCATCTTCATTCTACAACTAAGAAAGATTCAATTCTGAAAATAAATTGCATGCAGAGGAACAAAGTAAATTTTGAACATCACTCAACAATTAAACTAAGCTGAACATGCATGACAAGAATGAAAATCTGAACAAATAGGAAACTACTATGTCCACTTTGGCTATAGGAATAGTCACAAAATGGAATTTTATTTGTTGCAGGAATAGTCAGTGCCAAATTATGAACTAAGTACTAAACATAAACTAATAATGAATCTAACTAAACTAAAGGATGGATTACTCACCAAGTGGCCCCCCTTGGATGAGTATCCTCTAAAACTAATGTAAACTCAAATTATCAACTCAGAACTTCATTTTATTCATTGGAAAATGTAATTACAAAAGAGTAGCATGTGTGGAAATGCTTAGTAAACTATCAGATCATACAACATCAATAATCAGCAACTCGGTAACCTCCTGAAGATGGAGATGCAAACCTTTTTTATGCTATCAACTAAACAAGACACTCGAATCCCCACAAACTAGGAGGATTCCATTTAGGGAAAACAAAGAAAATAGTGGAAGGGTGGTTACACGCGTAGGGAATCTGGTCAGACATGCATGTCCAAACACAAACTCAACGTTGTAGTAATTCCTGCAACTTCTCAACATTGGGAAAGATCAATGTAAGGCGGTTACATGTGCTGATATGGGGAATCTCCATTGTCTTCCTCCAATTGACCTTTGAATGACTCCTCTGCATGACTAGTTGATGGCTGCATTTCTCAAATTACTATCCTTAAGTATGTCTGGATGGCAATATTAGTATGCATAATAATTGCATATCTATAACCACCTTAAATAACATTCATTAACCACATGCAAAATTAATATAGATAGTCCAAATAATAGGATAATTTCATTAAAACTAGCATAAATAGAATTAACCCCAATGTCTAAAGTTTGAGGGAAATTCTATAGAAATATCAATGTTTAATATCAAATTCCATGTCAAATTTAGCAAGTAAACTATATATTCTACCCAAATTTGGACCAAAAACTAGGCTCATCAATTTGCACCCAACCTAGCCTCATTTATCCTCCATAAGAGTAGGAGTAGGATAAATAATTAATGGTAGTCGTAGAAGAAGGGAGAGTAGAGGAATAATCAAAAGTTTCATTAGATGGATGGTATAGGATGGGAATGAATCCTATTAGTATTGATTTTGGGTTAGCTATCTTGATTTGAGAATAAGCGAGGGGTGGATTGGTACTATTTCAATTAGACTCTTCAACTCGCTCAAGAAATAGAGTGAGATGTAATTGAAGCCGCTATTGTTGTTGGGGTCATATCCATCAATTGAACCTAGCTATCAATAGGCTATTGAGGAGAGTTCTAGATATGGAACAAAAAATTAATGGCCACATAGAGGAGTTTCAAAACCAAACCACTACTAGATATGGGTAAGATTATAATAACCATACATTTAAAGTTTGAAATGCTAACATATTGTATACGTGTATTAAGTTTCATCTAGGTACTAGCTTAAAGGGGGTAATGAGGAAAAATAATGAGCCTCCCACCTCCTCTATAGAGGTTAAACCTAATAAGAATAAAACAACACATTGTTATGCTAAAATAATTAAGAATGACAAACATAATTGTCATAAAAAATATATTGATGAGTTGAAGCACCTTCCTAAAAATAAAAATATCTACTTATAATAAAAAATATCAATGGTTTATCTTATTCATCTCTACCATAATCATATACGTAGTCATAGAAAATTTGAGTGAAAAATAGGATATAAATATTAATGGAAAGTAAGTTTTCACATCTTAAAGTCATGATTCAAGGAGTTGGATTCTTGATTTTGTAGCTTCACATTATTTCATTATCATTGGGTATGTTATTTGCATTTGATCATTTTATGTTTCCACACATCTTAATGGTTACTAAAAAATATGCACATGTATGTGGGAAATATAATAACTAGTGAGAAGACACTTTCAATTATGTACATTTGGCTATATCCTTTTCAACCAATATCCTTTCTATCTACTAGATTGTACATAGTGGATCAAAAAAGGCTATTGAGTTCACACTTGATTATTTGATTATTATAAAATTATAGAGTACAAATATCATTTTTATTTTGATGGCTGAGCATGTATCTTAATTTTTTTTTAAATCATATTTTTTCCTAATGATATTGTAATTTCTTTGACTAATACTCACACTCATGTATCTAGTGTGAGTTATATTTCGAAAGAAATCTTTTCTCACTTGAACCTTGTTGTTATTAAGGATTGTGTTAAGATTCCATATCCATCACCTCTTATTTCTTTATATTTTATTATTGTAATGGATTCTAGTACTTAACTTCAATAGAATCAATCTAGTCTTTTAGATTAAGCTTTATGGGGTAACTTTTTGATAGTTATTGCATTTTTTTGAGACCCATCTTATATATTTTGAGGACAAACTTGAGGAAATACATTATCTCTTTGATGATAGCTACAGAAAACCTATTATAACACCATATCTATCTATATATATTTTTCTTCATGATTATTAATAGGTTTCTAGATTAATTTCACCATAGTGCATTATGAGATTCTTTGATTCCAATGTGTGCATAGTTGAGAACTTATTAGAGGCACATATCATGATCCATGTTCTCGCATCTCTATTCTCTCATCTCTCTTCTTGGATTCTATTTTTTTTTAGCATAAACTATTGGATTTTTTTTCCTAACAAAATAAATATTTTCCAAATTTGAACACCATTCAACATTTATCTTTGTGAATTCAATATTGGCATCAGACATATTTATTTTTGTAGAATACATAGTCTCATTCTTTCTACCAAATGGAATATAATGTTTCTGTAATTGTGATGGATGTTGTCATCAAAGGGTCATTTTGAGTCCTTCCATCACTCATGTACATGTTTTTCTAATATTTTCTCACTTTAAGAGGGAAAAAATTTTGTACAAGATTTTTTCCTTGAGTCTATTTGTGAGTGATTATTTACAATGGTTAACTTAAATAACTTGTTATTGAGTATCATATTTTTATTCTTTAATTATTTTGTCCCTCCCTAATTTTCACTTAATGTTATTTTTTGGTATTAATGGGGTATATTACTTATCTACTTCCCATCTAGGTCTTATCCACATAGTTAAATTTACTTAGAGAGATTTTATATCATTTAATTTTTTCTTTCTCATATAATATGATTGTGACACTTATAACAATCCTATATTGTCTTATCTTTCACCTTGATAGTATAATCAAGGTTCCTCTTATATGTAATGTATCTTGTCACATTGTATTTAATCTAGCATTCATTTTCTACTACTCTCTTGTGGAAGGTTGTTTTGAGTTTTACATGTGACCTTGGCTACTTGAGTCTATTGTGTGATTCTTGCAACATAATATGAAGGATTCAAGATGGATCTATGGAAGGTAAGAGTAAATTTTGAATGGCTTGCACCAAATAATTTTAGAGATGTAACATATTTTTATGGGTTTGATATATATAGATAAATTTTATTTTAATTTTTCCACATATTTTTTCACTAATAAATATTAACATAACAAGAGAAAAATAATAATTCAATTTGATATTAGGACAAAATAAGAGTTTTAATTTTCTTAATAAAGTGATAGAAAAATAAAATAAAAGTGTGTACATTCACTTAAAATATTTAAAGTAGATTATAATGTTAGTGGGTGTGAAATAGAAGAAGTATTGAATGCAAAAGATATATTAGTAGCTTAGTTTTAGTGAAGAGTAGAATGAAGGATATATCTAGTATATGATAAAGAATTTTATAGAATAGTTAAATTCTTGAATTATAAATAAGAACATTACTTCTATCCAACTTATTATTTTTGTATACAAATCCTTCAACATTTGAATAATTCAATATCTAAGGTAAGTTAGAGTATAAAAATATTAAATAGGTGAAATTAATTTAAATTTATGATTTTCTGTTGAAGTATAGAAGTAAAAAAATAAACAAGTTTATAAATTTGCTTAATAAGAGACAATATTTACTAATCGAGATGGCAATGGAAGTGTTAATATTTAATAAATTTAAATATTTATAAGGTTTTTATCATAAATCTTTTGATGCAGTAAATGCATGTAGAGAACCAATAAAAATGGTTAAATATAAGTGTCTCTATTATTTTATATAGAATCATATTTTATAAAAAGTACATTAATTGTGCATTCCCCAAAGTTTAGTGAGAGAAAATTTGATATAATAAAAGCATCTTGGTGTATTAAGAAGATATTTTCTATAGATAGAATAGTTGCATTGATAATTAAGTTGTTTTCAATCTCAATTATATAATAATGTAATAAAATATTTTCAAGGTTATAGGTTTTTTAAATTTTAAAAGGGTTATATTATTGCCATATGTAAACTATTACTAAGTTATAGAGAGACTATTAGAAGATGTAAGTATGATTTTTTTCTTTATATTATAAAGGAAATAGTGTTTACAATTCTATATTGATAGTTGATAGATTTTTAAAGATGGTATATTTTATAGTATGTAAGAAAATAAATGTAGTACATATGATCAATCTCATGGATTACCAAGGATTCTAATTTTATAAAGAGACAATATGTTTTTTCGGGTATTTTCAGAGATAATATGGAAAAAGATGAAGATATATTTAAAATTTAGTTTAGCTAAACACAAAAAGAAAGATTTTATAAAAATTTTAAGTGGGAGTTTAAGAAAATATCTTCAATATTTAGTAGGAGAGATTATATGGAATTAGGATATGGTATTGGTGCAAGTCAAGTTTGTATATATTTAATTTGGTCAATAGGATCTCAATAAAAATACTATTTTTTATATCATGTGGGAGAAACCCAAGTATGATTTAGAACTCAAAAATACAATAATCAAACACAAGATAAGTAGATAAGTAGTTATATTATTTTCTAGATCACATCATAATAATTAAGGATAATAATTAAGGAAGTAAGGAATTAGTTAGCAAAGATGAGTGATGGATACAAGGGGAGAGAAGTATTGAAAAAAGAAGAAAATGAGTTTATGGTAGTATATAAGGTGATGGTTTATTTGGGAAAAGCGATATTTTTAGTTAGGACATACAATAAACTGAAGATTAAAATGTTTGGTCCCTATAAAATTATTAAAAATATATATTTTTGTAAATCTTAAGAGATTTTTTTTTAAAGGTTTGGGTATATCACTAATGTTTGGTCATTGTAAATCTGTAATATTATCATGAAGGAAAATTAAGAGAAATTAGCAAAGAAGTAAATTGGGGAAATTAGATAACGCAGTAGTCGAAAGAGGATAATGAAGAAGCTCTAGACATAAAATTTGGAAGAAGTAAAAATAAATAGGGAATGTGGAGTTTATGAAATGGAATCTTGATCAAGGATTCATCTTGTATTTCTAAGTTTGAGGTAAAAAAATTTAAATTTAGCCACAATCTCTAATTTTCATTATTTTTGCAGCATTGAAAAGGTATTGAGGAGATCTACATTGCCATTTATGCACTTTTTTTGTATCTGTCCTAGGTTGATCATTATTCCAATTTTGGCTTGATGGGTGTTCTACAAATTACTTGGACATTTTGATAGCTGGTAGGGTGAAATTTTGATCTTTGCACTTCATTTTAGTTTTACATAATTTCTTTGCCTATTGTTGTTTCATAGATTCCAAGGTTATGCTAGTTTCTAAGTTTTCTAGTGTTCCTTGGCATCGGGTCAACTATTGCTTTATCATGATTCCGCCTTGAGTAATTCAATGACTCATATGATTTTTGGTAAATAGAATTATCTTTCCTTTCTTTTCAGATTTAGGATTGTAGTGTTACTCTACCAGTGTGCTTTTAGTGCTTCTTTGCACTAGGTTATCTCATTGTGGTGGATTTTGTCCCATTGGGTTTTCTCCTCTTTCTCATTCATTTCATATGTGCATGGGTACCTAACATGACCTTGTAGCTAGGACCCATTCATGCTTGCATGTACCCATCTTTGCATTATTTTTATATTTCTTATTATCCCTAAGTTTCACTTAAGGGTGGTGTTGGTGTAATTAAATACTTAATTACACTTAATTAAGTTTTCTTAGGTCCTAATTAGGTTTTCATTTTAGGGTTTTTCATCTTTCTCTATAAAAGCAAGTTATCTCATGTAATTAATTATTCCTAATAATATTATCTGCGCATCTTTATAAAAATTTCTCTTGGATGTTTGATTTTTCTCCATGTAGAAGGCTAATTCAAGTCTTGTAGGTGATCTTGGTTTTATGGGGTTTATTAGAAACTATAACACCTTCTTCCATGTTATAGTAATCTTTGTGAACCATAAAAGTTATTTCATTCTTATACTTACTCATAAATTTATTCATAATTATTTCTTTTTGTTTTATTTGTGCTTGAAAGGGTTTAAAAAATTCCCACAACATTTAATCACAAGACTCTTGATCTGGAAATCTCCTCCAATGATCTTTAATTTGAATAGTTATAGGGATATTATTTTTCCATACTACATTCTTCACTCTAGGTAACTGGTGCAACCAAGGGTGGAGGGTCCAAGTATAGGACTGTCCAACCTTGCATGCCCAAAAACATCATTCAATCCATTTTTGTTTTCTTTTTGTTGCAAATCCTATTGGTGTTAATTTTATTCTTGGTGTATGAACTCTAGTTGTGTGTAGTCCTTAGTCTTTGTATCGTTGAGCTCTGATTTTCCTTCCTACTGGGCATTGTGTGACATTAGCTATGATAATGTTGATAATGTTATTGTTGACAATTTCAAATTCAAAGCCAAGTGAAGACAATGGATAAGCGTGTATGCCTTAATGTTGGGCATGGAAGTTATACATGGAACTCTAGAACATCATTTATTATCTATACTTGACTAATTATAACCAAGTTCATGCCTAATACTGCATCCTATAAATAAAGGTTGACATATTCTGACAGCAGTTACAAAATTGGCTGGACAATTAAAATATTTCTCCTAACAGCAATACTATTAATGGCTGGTGGCTATAGTTTTTCTAAACCATTTCTTTGGCTTGCATAACTCCCTTCTAACTGGCTACACTCTCTAAAATAGCTAGGTGCTATAGTTCACTTGATTGTCCTTTTCACTGAATAAGGATTTTCCTTGCTGAGTGGTCACCATGGGACCCACAAATCTAGGTGCTACAAGGAGAGCATTAAAGTCTAAAACCTGAGTAGTTGGTATTCTTTGTATAAAAGTAGTAAAGACAGGTAAGTAAAAAGGTCATAGAAAACAGAATCATTATCTGAGAATGATCAATCAATTATTCACTGGCAACATGCCCTTCCTTCTGGCTTACAAAGTGCATAATGATTCAACGCTAAGCCTAAACTTACATATGGGTCAAAACCCTTATTTATCCACTATCTTACTACTTCTCGCTATTCTACTTACCCTACTCTCTACTATTATTGTTGCTACTCCATGAAACTACACAATGCTCAGATATATATATATAGATTCCCAATTCTAGAAAAGGTCTGTGTCGACCTCAAGAGGTCTCAAACCCTAAAGTTGATGAAACATGTGAAGGTTAGCCAACATCTGAATTTCCTTTAATCCCTAGATGAAAATGATGTGGATCGGTATGAAGGCCTCTCGATGAATGTGCATCCTTATGAAATGGATCTTTGGGCTTCACGAGCTCTGATAGTACAACCTGGTATGAAATGCTTTAGACTAGGTTCGGTAATTTAACTACTAAAATGAATGAAAACATGAATGTAGATTTTTTGGTTGATGCAAGATTGCTTGCAACTAAAGATGCTCCTACATCAAACACCTGAGGTTGAAGAAAAGTGAGCCTCTCACTTTTTGATAATTAGAGGAAAACCAATGCGGTTTGCCTCGACTTGAGAAATCCATGATGCATCTTCCTTCGGCTTTCCTTTCCACTTGACTAGATATTCCTTGTATTTCTTTCCTCTAGTACTACGTCCAATTCTACTACCTAAAAATTCCTCAATTTCCTTCAGATGGTGTGGTATCGGGCTAGGTAAACCAACTTCTCTCTCCTCCTGTGACTCTCCTTCATGATACCGATCTATAGGTTTGCAATGTTGAATATAGGTGATATGAAAAAATCCTATAGTAGCTCCACCTTGTATGCATTTCTAGAATCAAACTTCCTGATGATCTTACATGGTCCAAAATTCTTCATCTTTAGCTTGTTATATGTCCCAACCAAAAATATCTCTTTCCTTAGATATACCATTACTTCCTCTCCTACTGCAAACTCCTTATGTCTCCTCTTCTCATCTGCTCTCACCTTGTAATTGTTGTGCATATTCTCCAAATGCTACATGACTTGAGTGTGCATTGTTTCCATTAATCCTATACATTATTTCCCCTCCACACTCCTTTTATTGTCCATGTTGATATCCCTCAATTCTGCTACTCCTCTAGGTTGTTGTCCTATCTCAATCTTGAATGGTGTCTTCCCAGTGCTTTGGTTTACTGAATTATTGTATGCAAATTCTATTTGTGGTAATATTAAGCCCCAATTTCCTTCTTTACCTTCAGTCAAACACCTCAAAAATTTCCCAAAACTCCTATTTACCACTTCTTTCTGTCCATTTGTCTATGGGTGAAATGTTGAACTATACTTCAAATTCATCTTCATCTTCTTCCATAATGTCTTCTAGAAATAGCCAACAAACTTAGTGTCCCTTTCTGATATTATGCTCTTTGGTACTCCATGTAATCTCACAATCTCCCTGAAAAATAGGTCTGCAGCATGAACTGCATCACTCGTTCATTAATAGGGTATGAAATGCGCCATCTTAGAAAATCTATCAACAACCACAATTATAGAGCCAAATCCTCTTGGTTTCTTAGGTAATCCCAACACAAAATCAATGCTGATGTCTTCCCATGGTCTCTCTGGTAGTTTCAATGGTGTATACATTCCAGTGTTCTAACTGTTTCCTTTTGCAACTTGACAAATCCTGCAACTTTGAACATACTTCCTGAAATCCTTGTATAATTATGGCCAAAAATAGTTCTCCCTCACCAATGCCATGGTTTTATCAATCCTGAAATGTCCTTCTAATCCTCCACAATGATTTTCCTTGATCAAATTCTCTCTCATTGAACTTATAGCAATACATAATTGATTGTTCTTGAATAACATACCTTCCTAAATGAAATAATCCAACCATTTTCTTCCCTCTATCTTTGTAGGTTCCTTGCAAGTCTTCCATGCCTCAGAAAAATCAATGTCATCCTCACACATATGCTTTAGTTCTTCAAAACCCAATACTTCAGCTCTCATCTCTTTCAAAAAACTCCTTCTCCTGCTTAATGCATCTACAACCTTGTTTGATTTTCCACTCTGGTGCTTCAACACAAATGTGTAACTTTGCAAGAACTCTACCCATCTCATATGTCTTTGGATCAACTTCCCTTGAATTTTAAAATATTGCAAAGCTTGATGATCTATTTACAACACAAATTCCTTAGATAATAGGTAGTGCCTCCACTTCTTCAAGGATTTTTTTATTGCATAGAACTCTTGATAATAAACTGAATAACTTCTCCTAGCATCATTCAATTTTTCACTAAATTAAGCTATCAGTCTCCCTTCCTAACTCAACACAGCTCCTATTACACTTCCACTAGCATCACAATATACTTGAAATGCCTTATCAAAGTTTAGTAATTCCAACATAGGCTGCTCTATCACATTTTGCTTGAACAACTCAAAACTCTTTTGTGCTCCTAATGTCCACTTGAATTCCTTCTGGTCACCCCTCATTCTCTTTATCATAGGTGTGCAAATACCACTAATTTTTTTGATGAATTTTCGGTAAAACATTTCTAGTCCATGAAACGATATTACCTCTCTAATATTCATAGATGTAGGCCTTTCAACTATTGCTCTAACCTTCTCAGGGTCCATCTTCAATCCTTCTACAAATATCACAAACTCCAAGTATACTAGTTATTCCTTCATGAAACTCCACTTATTGATGCTTATCAACAACTTCTCTTCTCTTAGCCTCTGAAATACCTGTCTGATGTGCTCCAAATGTTCAAGATCCTTAGTCTTACTAAAAATAAAAATATCATCTAGATAAACAATGACAAACCTTCCCAAGAACTTCTTCAAAAATTCATTCATTAGCCTCATAAACGTACTAGGTGCATTAGTTAGTCCAAATGGCATGACCAACCACTCATGCAATCCCTCATTTGTCTTAAAAGGAGTCTTCCATTCATCTCCCTCTCTGATCCTGATTTGATGGCATCCACTCTTCAAGTCTATCTTGGTGAAATACTTTTCTCCACTTAGATTGTCCATGATGTCATCCATCCTAGGCAACGGGAATCTATACTTTAATTTGATCCTATTGATAGCTCTTGAATCTATACACAACCTCCATTCTCCATCTTTCTTAGGTGCAAGTATACCTGGTACCACACATGGGCTCATAATTTTTCTAATCAACCCTTTCTTCAGCAGTTCCTGTATTTGCCTTTTTAGCTCCACATTCTCTCCTAGTGTTATTTGGTGTGAAGCTTTGTTTGGAAAACTAGCTCCGAGAATAAGGTCTATATGATGAGTGATACTCTGGATTGGTGGTAATATTTCTTGCACATTTTATGAAACAATATCTTGGTACTTGGTCAATAGTTTCATGACTTCATTCTCCAGTAATTCTTCTTCTCTAGTGGTTCTCTCTACATTTAAGGCTTTGCACTTTCTTTGAATCAAATAAAAAAACACATTCTCATGTCTCATTCCATCCAAAAATTTCCTTCCATCTACCAAATTGATTCTAGTTGTACCACATGCTTCACTTTAAGGTTCATCTTCTAAAGGTTTCAAGGTGATCCTCTTTCCATTTGATTTTATGGTATAGGTATTCTTTATCCCATCATGCATAGCTTTCTTATCATATTGCTAAGGTCTACCTAACAACATATGACATACATCCATAGGAATAATATCACATAGTACTTCATCATGATATGATCCTATTTTAAATTTCACTAGGCATTACTCACTTACTAGTATCTTGTTCTCATCTTGAATCTAGGCTATCCTATAAGGTTTCAAATTTTTTCTCCTTTTCAAATCCAAAATTTTCACCATTTCCTTAGAAACTAGGTTATCTGTACTACCACTATCAATGATAACTTTGCAACACTTACCTCCTGCCATATATTTAGTTCGGAAAAAACTTTTCCTCTATGGTGCTTCCTTAGGTACTTATTTCTCTTGGAACAATTCCCTCTTCATGAATAGTGATTCCCATTTTTTAGGACTTCCTTTGGAACTCACTGGTTCCACTAGCTCTCCCTCTGCATATCCGATTCTTGCATGATTTTCTATCTTCTTACTCTCTTGGTGACACTCAAATGCTCTATGTCCTTCTCCTCCACATTTAAAATAGGTTCCTCTGTAAGTTCTCTTGTCATATCCATTTTCATCTCTCTGGTATCCATCATTACGGTAAGAATTGTAGCCTCCTTTGTTGTGGTGGTAATATTTTGTTCATCTCTCCGTTTTTGGTATGAACTGGAATCCTTCTCTTCCTTGCGGTATGAATCTATATCCTTGTTGTGTTCCCCATATAGTTTTTCTCCTTCAGGATGTTACCTTCCCCTCTAGAATCGACCTCCTCTTCCTCTCTGCCTTTGTTCATATATTTTGTTTAGTTTTTTCTCCACCTTTAATGCAAATTGATACGCTTCCTCTACTGAATTCATCCTTACCAAACTCAACTCTTCTTGAATGTTAATCCTCGACCCATTGATATACCATGCCACTTTCTCCTTGCTTGCCTCACTATGTTTAGTTTTGATAATGATCTGATGGAATTCTTCATTGTACTCTTTTACAGTCTTCTCCTTCTATCTCAGGTTTTGCAATCTCTTTAGTAGCTCCAACTCATAGTTTGTGGGTACAAAATAGTTCTTCAATTTTGTCACAATTCTATCACATTTCATAATATTTTCTTTTCCTTTTCTATTTATTTCCAATTGAACTTCCTTCCAACATATTGCAGCATGTCACTTAAGCTTAGTCTTTTCAAATCTCACTCTCTCTCAATCTTTAATTTCTTCATACTCAAAATATTCCTCAATGTCATATATCCAGTCAATCAAATCTTTAGGGTTTAGGTGACTGGTATAATTCTCAATCTTCATTCTAGGTCACTTCCCTATTTTTTAAATAACCTTCAACACCTTCACTTAATCTGATTCTTTCTCTTCTATAGTCTCTTCAGCTAGGTTTGTAGCTTGAACTTCATCATCATCACTTTCATCATTAGGTCTAGGGTTTAAGCCATTTCTCTTGTCCTCTTCAACAACATCCAATCTAATTTTCATTGTTCGCATAATTTCCATCATCTCATCCATCTTTTCAACAACATTAATAGTGGTATGAATTCTCCTTGGTGGCATCTTTTCCTAGGATCTAGTGCAACTAAATCAAGTTGACAATCTTGCTATAGGGTCGCAACTACCTCACAATCAATGATTTGTTGACAAACACAAGTAAATTGCCTCAAATCGGTGATCTGTCCACATGAAGATCTTACGAAATTCCTCGCTGAACTTTACTCTCGTCTCCCCAAAGTTCACAGCTTCATTGGGTGATCCCACAATGTTGGTTTATAATTTTTGGGAGATTCTGATTTTTCCTGAAATCACATATTTTTAGAAAATATAATGATTTTAAGCCTTAAAAATTTCCATTTTAAGGATTTCAATTGAAGAGGGTTTGATCAAACCCCCTTGGATAGAAGCCCACTAGTTGTAAACCATACCTATAACGGAGTCTCCTTTACACCTATCAAAATGCTAATAAAAAACCACTTTTGATTTACCTTTTGGGGGATCAAATGAATTCATTTAAAAATTATTTTTTGTAAGTATGTAGTCCTTATTATAAGCTTCCCAAAAATCATAATTGTAAATATATTTATTTTTTATTTCTTGTGAATGTAGGTTTTTCACTGAAAAACAAGCTCTTTGTTCTGCACATGTGGAAAATAGAAGATTATTAAAAAAAAAATTTGAAAAATATGGGTGCACTAGATATTGAAGTCCTTGATCCAACCAAAAGAATAAAATAAAATTTTGATACATACAAAAAAAAATTGTGTTATACGGTCTACCTATGTCTGGATTGTAATTGGTTTGACTTCAAAACTTGATTAAGGAAAAAACATTCAATAAAACACTATGAAACCAATTGGAAGTACTAGATATTATAGTTACAAATCTAAATTTGAAAAAAATAGAATTTTATCCTTAATGGAAAAAACGTTATGTGTTATACAGTGAGCATCACTCCTTAAAAATGGTGTTTATGGAAAAAAAGCTACTTTTTGAAGGAGATGGAAAAGGAAGTGCAATTTGATTCCAAAAATGTTGAAAAAAATATATTTAGATTCTATAGATAAAATGTCACAAATCACTAGTTTCCATCATCTTCAAATTCACCATGGTTTAGCCGCTATAGGCATTCGAGAGTGAAGATTTAGTTATAAAAAATCAGCTGAGTGTCCAGTTTAACCAAAAATTGTAAACCAGCATTATGGGATCACCCTACTTTGATACCACTTGGTGCAGCCAAGGGTGGAGAGTCCGAGAATAGGACTCTCCAACCTTGCAACAAGAGTAAACACAATGGAAACTCAAAGACTTGGAAATACAATCACACATGAACCTATATGAGAATGATCAATCAATTATTCACTGGAAACATGCCCTACCTTCTCACTTACAAAGTACATAATGATTCGGTGCTAATGCCAAACTTACATGCGGGTCGAAACCCTTATTTATCCACTATCTTACTAGTTCTCGCTATTAGATACTTACCCTACTAGATCTACTATTATTACTGTTGCTACTCCATGCAACTACAAAATTCTCACATATATATCTATATATATCAGTTTCCAATTCCAAAAAAGGTCTGTGTTGGCCTCAAGACGTCTCAAACCCCGAAGTTGATGAAACGTGTGAAGGTCAACCAACATATGAATTTCCTTTAATCCCTGGATGAACATGATGCAGATCAGGATGAAGGCCCCATGATGAATGTGCATCCTTATGAAATGGATCTCTAGGCTCCGTGAGCTCTGATAGTACAATCCGATATGAAATTCTTGAGACTGGGTCGGTATGTTAACTACTAAAATGCATGAAAACATGAATGCGGATTTTTTTGGTTGATGCAAGATTTATTGCAACCAAATATGCTCCCACATTATTAAATCATTCAAAAAGTAAAAAATGAAACAAATAATGAGAGTATTATTGCATAGACAATTGTTGTTGCACCAAAAGATTGACCTATTAATTCTTGATACACCTATCAGAGTTAATGAATCCACAAGAGGTGATTAAACCATGTCATGAACCCAAGTGCTATGTTGCACAACACAAGGAGACCATTGGTACAAACCTTGCAACAATCCTCCCTAGCAGAAGTGAGTGGTTCAAACTTGTTGTCCCAAGGCTCTGATACCAATTTTTATATAGAAAATTTTTGTTGTACCAAAATATTGACTTGTAAATTCTTGATACAATGACTAGAGTTAATGAATCCATAGGAGGTAGTTAAGAAATGTCACAAACCCAAGTGATGCACTGCACAACACAAGGAGACCAAGGGTGAACACCTTGCAACAAGTATTGTACCAGAAAGGGTACCTTTTCTCCTTTGTCCTCTATAAATTTTCCAACAATTGCAATCACAGGAGGTCACATAGATAAAATTCTTTATCTTCACTCACTATTTGATATGTCATGTGAATCATAATGGAAATAATAGAACCCTTTGTGTTTGTACATAATATCTTGTAAGAAATCATCATTGTGGCATATTTGACCACTGGATCTTGGTATCATCTAGTGTTAGGGCATAATTGTTAAATTTGGCTCTAGTAAGCTTCATCACCACTCCATCTTTACTAACTTCAATTTCAGGATAGGTACTATGGAGCTCAAACTAGTAAAAAATCTTATTTCTTCTTTGGTTATCATACGCGACATGTCCAACCACATGAATTTATCATGGATTCTACTTAGAAAAAACTTCACCCATTCATAAGACTAACAAAAACTGGGAAACTATGTCCATACATCCAACCTCTTCTCTGACAAATTGGAATACTCTGGTTTCAACTGGAAATCATCTCTAATTGGAACATTTTCCCTAAATTCTATTAGCTTTATATGATTATATTCATCCATCTTTGAATGAATGTAAATTCACACATCTTCTCCATGTAGCACATTTATAGGAACCCTAGAGAATGCACCTTATTTATCTATTTCCATTGATTTTTATAGGTGCTTCTTAAATTTAGGCCTTGGCCTCTTAACCGCATCAACAAGCTCTTGAGGAGTAAATATTATGAACTTCTTTGAACTAGGGTTTGCAAGAAATTGTAAATAACTCATGGAATTTTTCTAGTAGGGTTTTTTTGACACTCTAGAAATGCTTTAAATTACATTATCTCTTCTCTCCTCTTTTAATTGCTTCATCACAAATGCCTTTAAAATGGGAAAAATAAAATATAAACACTTCACTTGTAACCTAAAATGTGCATTAATGTAGCAACAAAAATTTAGGTCAAAATTCTATCAATCTTTCTTTATATCATCACAAGCACTTCAAAACACTCTAAAAATCTTTGCATCAAGATATTTCTCACCAGACATTTCATCAATTGTTCAATCTTATCAACCAAATCACAGAGTAGTATGTTGAGAACATCTCATCTTTGGTAGGTGTTTGGAAATTTTTCTGTTAAAACCCCCCTTGAGTCAATGGTTTCTATCTAGTTTTCAAAGGAAACATCTACACCAAAATTTGGCACATATTCATTCTTCACATCATTCTCTTCCATTTTCTTCGAGATTTCGTTAATCTCCTTTTAAATACTTCAACTGGATCAATATTATTTTTTGAATCAGAGGGTTTCACATTCTTTTCTCTGCAAGGCTTAGCTATGTGTCTTGGTTTATTGCATTTATAGCATATGACACCTTATTGTTGAGAAAATTTACTTGTCATTTTTTATTTGTATTTAGAAGCCTAATACCCAAACCCATTACATGAGTAGTAATAACCATGGAATGATCAATGATACACCATACCATTAATGTAGCCATTGATCATGTCTTCTGCATTAACTAGGATTATGAGGGTATGTGCAAGATCATGATGGGCCAAAAAGTGGCGATATGTAAGCCATATGATGGCCCATGTGGCTGACAACTTTTTTTTTACCCAAAATTGATGAAACAAAAAAGGTTTTTAGAGGGGATTCTCAGTTTTTCACCAATATAAATTATGCTTTAGTTTGAATTTAATAAATAATTATTATTCATTTTCTATTAGAATTACGAATAAAGTCCTGATTGATAGGCTGATTGTAAAACATCTATAACTTTCAAACAGTATCACATTTTTTGAATTCGAAACATGCGTCACATTCTATGCTTTGCATACTATAGGATTAAAAAAAAAAAATTGAATTTCATGAAATTTTTTACCAAGTTAAGGTGGTTAGACATACGAGCTTTTATATTTTTTAAAAGTTGTAATAAAAAATTCATAATTAATTATTTACTTGGAAAAAATTTATAAAAAAATATGCATCACATCGGTACATGAGTCCTCTACTTATATCTAAAATATTATAGAAAAATATTATCATTTTATTGTGGTTAGGGTGGTCAGACAGACACCTACTTCTTATTTTTACCCTGAAATTTAAATACTACTGCATTGAAATTACAAATTTTCACCAAATAGATTTATTTTTTTTAAATAAAGGTCTAGTATTTTAGAAACTACATTCAATTTGCTAGAGATTCTTTTTTTACATTTTTTTGAAATAATATAGATAACTTATTCAAATTTTTGCGTCAACTTGTCTAACTCTGATTTTTTGTCTCTTTATTGCCACTTAAGGGCTTGTTTTTTCCATGATGATCCTACACATACCCATGACCAAATCTATTACATGCATGACATTAACTAAAAAATTATTGAAATTTTTGATTCATCCTGATCTTACATTCGATAGCTTTATGCCGCGATTTATTGTAAGAATAACCATGACCTGTAAATATGGATACCTTTGAGTAGTTGGTTGTTTGAGAGGAGGTCTTTTAAAATATTCCTTCTAGTTCTAGACATGTTTGATATTTCTCTTCTTGTCTCCAATATCCCTTTGTTCATTATTATCCTTTTTAACATTGTTTGGAGTCTAATTTTCCTTTGAGCTTTCTCCTTTTTCAAATCCTAATCATTATTTTTTCTTTTGATATTTTTGATTAGCAAGCACATCATCAAGCAAGGTGTATATTTATTGAATTTTTCCTCTTGACTCTTTTCTTTCTCCACATCTTTCCTCGGAGACATAATCTCTTCTTCAAGCTTCGAGAATTTTGGAAGTCTTCAACTCTTTTTCCTTCTTCAACCTACACTTTTAGATTAGTGATTGTCTCATTTGATTGTTTGAGTTGATCTTTAACTTTCTTGACTTTATTCCTCAAATTCTTGATACAATTTCTTACTTCCTTAAGAGTTTCTTTTATATCTCTATTCTCACATTCTTCTTTATCTAGATCATCAAGAGAAGATTTGAGCTCTCCTTCCATATCAACTTCACAGTCTTCTTCAATAAATCCTTCCATCATAATTTATTATGAAGGGATAGGATACTTCCTAGTTCCCATGTGTTCAATCTCAAAGATCTAGCTTAGTTATTAGGAAAATTGAAGGAACCTTTCTATGATACCAATTATTAAACACCCGAAATATTGAGAGGGTGGAAAATTAGTATTCCTTGAAATTCATTAACTTAAAATTGTATTACAGAGCATCTCATTAAATTTTAAAAAATGGAAAGAAGTAAATAAAGCATGAACCACACAATCAACGAATGAACATTAGATGTTATGTGGAAAACCTTTGAAATGAAAAAAAAACGGTGAGGATTAACTCATTATATGTCATAACCGATTACAATAGATCATGGTTTAAAGGACTCACTATCCAAGGATTCACTATATAGAAAATAGGAGGGCTCACTTCCCAAGGAAGATCACTTCTTTCTGAATACAAATGAACATACAAAAATGGCTCAATGCTAGAGTTTGAACTATTTACAATGCATCTTTTATATGTTAAAGACATGTATTTCCTTAGTCTACTCAGAATACTAAATTTACACACTTCATCATTCACATGCACAAGATCACATTAATATTACCACTATTACATTATAATCTTCTCTTTTCATCATACCAATAATGAGTTGCCCTTATATATATATCTTCCACAATCAGTCATACCATCAACTAGGTCAACGTGAATAAATGAAGTTCATGTGACCCCAAAACCTATCAGCTCAAAACTCTAACAGAAATGCTTTGAGAAAATAACCAAAGCATGTTCTTCACAAAATAGGTCGATATGACCTATAATTACTCTGATGAATCTGCTCCATACTTAATTTAGTCCAGCACGATCCCAAAACCCTTAGGTCGACATCACACACCCAAACTAGTAAAGTAACAATTGAATGAGCCAATTATTCATCGAAAAACATGACACATAGATCACCGCACCACTTGAAAATCGGAATGCACACATGTCTAAAATCTCCAAGAACTTTCTAAAAATTGTAAAACACAATGATCATCCATAGTGAAATGCAGATCATTCCAACATGAACTCTACAACTATAACTTTGTCTCTACTTAGTCTAATACTCTTTCATTAATAACTTCTACTGTGGAATACATAACAACCTAAAAATATGGATATGGACTCCTTCAATACATACCATTATTGCCTCAAAATTGCATGACAAGATAATGCAATGCAGAATAGTGTGGACCACAAAGTTATTCCTTTATTACATTGAAAATGCACTATCTCAGTCTAGGACTTAGCCAATTTCTAAAAAACACATGGTCTTCTTTAGACTATATACATCCTAATACACCACCAAATATACAATGGGTTGACATCAATGACAACACCATACACCATTATGCTCATGTTGCCAACACCAACATGTCTTATGTAGGCCCATCCATGGTATAAGACAAATCTTGCATCACATAAGCATTTTATCATACATTATTTTGGTTTCTTGGTTTAAAATAATATACTAGTCATTATTCAATTAAACAAAAATTTGGCTATCACCACAAAGGTATTCCCTATTTCCAAACTCTTTAAAAGTCATATTAGAGTTTAGTGTAGAGTTAAATTTTTATGTGTAGAGATTGTACAAGTGTTGTGGAAACTCTTGGTTATATTTTTTTAGCTTATTGGTCTGGTGGAAGTTCATGGTATGAACCATATTAAGTTTCATTAGATTATTTTGACCACATTCATTCAAAAAGGTTCCCTTCTATAGGTTTCAAGTCTAGACATTTCATCTTTCATCAAACTTTGCAATACCCTATAGCTAAGACATATCATTCCTAAGGTAAAAGGTTCTTAGTATAAGAATCACTCATGATTATTGGGAATTGGTTAATAAAAGATGGATAATTCTACATATATTAAATTGTTTGTCATTAAAGTAAAATACTTTTCGTCTAATGTCATTAGAAAATTCTATAATTTAGACATATCAATGCCTATTTATTATTGAAGGCCAATTCCTCATATGGTAAGTCCATTACATCAAACTATAACATTTTTTTTTACTATTATTTAATAAGATCAATTCTATTTGTTCTTATTTCCTTAAGGTTCACTATATTTGTTTGTGTGTTTGGCTCCATGCTTGGATAATCCTTACATGAACTGTCCAATCATGATTGAAATAATCAGTATCACTACATTAATTTATCATGCATGAAAACATTATAACCCTTAGTAAAGAATTCTTACATGGTTATGATGAATTCATTGATGTTTACTTGTGAAACTTTTCCTCCATGTTAACAATGAGCACTTAGATGATGACAACTTGATGGTTAGTGATTTTTTATTATACTTGAGTGGTAGAGCTTTACAATGGTTTGATTGATCATTTTTCTATACCTTTATTTTATAAATTTGTTAAATATTTTCCCTACATATTTTCTAACCTTAATTTACACGAGGGTAGCATGGACTTAGAGACGATCCCTCATGATCTATGTTTTGATACTAATTCTATAAATAAACCCTAAGTTCATGAAGACAACCAACTATAAATCTTGACTTCTAATATTGAATGCATGTACATAAAAAAAATCAAATTACTAAATAATGAAATCTATTTTTAATGATTTTGATTTCTAAACATATGACTTTTTATTTTCTTTCAGTTATAATAGTATTGATTATTGTTTCTAACATTTATAATTTCCAAAGATTTAAAATTAATAATATTTAAGTATCTCTATCTTATTAACTGCTATGTAGATATATTTTAATCTAATTGTATGGAGAAAAAGTCATCTTGAAAAAAAAAGTATTCAAAAAAATACTGGTTAAATTAAATATGCTTGATTGTCCGTGAGTATCTTTCCTTCCCACGCTAGGGATGACGATGGCCTTCTAGAAATTAGAAAATTTGGAGTTATTTGGACCACAAAATTTCCACATTTTGTCAAGATAAATATTGAAAGATGCGAAAACGTGAATGACCCGCAATTCATTCAAGTGTCGTGACTTAAAATAGTCCAGGTCTTCCGCTTTGTTAGGCGAAAATCCACTACACTCTAAGACAGTTATATCAAATTCCAAGTCATATGTCATATCCGAAGAAGATGACCATCAATAAAGTTAAAACGAGTCAAAAGTATTGAACTAGGTTATTTTGAAATACTTTGAAAAGTAAGTTTGTTATTGGATAAGAGAAAAACAAATATTTTATATTTATATTATTGTTATATATTATTACAATAAATAACTTAGTTGTTTTGTATATTTATTGATCTAGATCTAATTAACATTTTATTATGTCACATCTTTTAAAAAAATTATGTTTTATTTATTTTTTATTAATTTGTCTAATCTAAATTAGATTATAGATGCAATGTTGTCCTTAGATATCATTGTGAATAAGTTTGTGTTCTTTGTAAAAATTCTAATTGTTGTTGTTGACTTCTTTTCTTAGATTCAATATTCTTACGATGGTCATTGCAAAATTTATTTAAAGCAATGAGATTGAAGTTAGGTTTATAATAAGGCTAGTTTCTATGCTTTGACAAGTTAAGTAAATAAACCAAACAATAAGAGAGGACCCTTCTCTATTGTACTTTGAACTTTGTTAGGCTTAGGAGAGTGATCCTATGGAGATCTTGGAGAGATCCAATTGTTATTTTAAATGTCATTGAATTAATAGAGATTAAAAAACAAAAGATTAGATAGTATTAATTAGTTGATCTAAAAACTATCTAAATTATTATTCTAGACACCTAAAATTGATCATTACATTTGATCAATTGTATCCATAATTCATCATATTTTCGACTTTTATATTAATTAGATAATATTTTTATTATCTAATTAATATTTCAATGTCTTGACCTTCATCCTAATTCATTTTTTCTATTTAGCTAAGTCATAGACTAAGATAAATAATTAATTTTGATTATTTACCTATCACTACCCTTATCCCCTTTCTTCAAAATAAATAAATAAATAATTTCAATTTATTTAATTTTCCTTCTCACATGTCACATCCTCCATCATTTTTTATTTAAGCTCTAATCCACCTACCTCCCTCCTAATCATGATTACATTCACTTAATCCATGATTAATCCATGATTAAGTGGGGTTAGCCTCTCCAAATCCCCATATCATCAACCTTGTTCCCTTTTCCTTACATTCCCTTGTTCCCTTTTGCTTACATTCCCCTTTTTTTTTTCTTCTGAAAAGATCCCTTATCCTTGGAGGTATGGGTAAATTTTGCAAAATCTATAAAAGGGTAATTTTTAATTCCTCATTTATCCTCTTTGAGTGAATAGGACAAGAATTTTCTTTATAGATAATCTTCCAAAGCCACCCCTCATGTACCTTGATCCTCTCATTTCATCTCATTGTGTGACTTGGCACAATCTCTTTACTTGCAAGAACAAAACAATCTTGGCCCTTCATCCTATATTTTCATACTAAACCTCCATCTCACTCTCTTGAATTCTATTTAATCCTTCAACACTTCATCATTTTCAAAACACTCAATTTCAAGAAAGCAATGATATGGTACCAAAAAAAAATTGTGAGCATACATCGTCTAAAAGGTTATGAAAAATCTATTCTTGGAATGCAACACGGAGTCTAGAATAAGATTTTATTAAATTCAATGTTTTCTTGGATTTTATGATGCACTAAAGTAGATTAGAGGAGTCCAACTCCTTGTTTTTCTTAGGAGGTTTCAAGAAACTGCTTTTACAAAACTTTGTTTTCCTAAACTAAGTATTTGTTTAGTTTATGTTTTATTCATCTTGAGTTGTTTGAAGCATTCATGTTAGCACAATTCCTTGAGAGTATTTTTTCCATGACCAATGTGACCCACTTCATAGGTCAAACTAACCAAAATTTGTTGTTTTAGCATTTATACATGTTGTAGGTGTAATGTTAGGAATTGCATGCAAAAGATATCAATTAAATGTAGATAAAGATTAAATAGAGGAATGAAAAATTCACATAAATAATAACAAAGAGACAATTTTAACGTGGTTCACCCAAACTCGGGCTACATCCACCAATAGAGAGTTCAATATTATTATCATGCAAATCAAACTGATTACAACCAACAATCCTTGCAACTCAATACCGCTACAAACACAACAATACAATATCAACAAAAAACCTAACCCTTAGTCGTTTTATCAAGAATTATGGTGGTTACAAAATAGGGGCTTTTTTTTTTGTCATCCCATAGAAAAAATGACTCTTGATGCCTTTATTAAATAATAAAAGTGGGGCGCTGCCCCCAAACCCCCATTAAATAATTTGGGGGGAAATCACACCGATAAAGTGGGGAAATTTTAACCTCCGAGTTTGATTAGGCTCCATATAACAACATGTAGATGGGTAATTTCTTCTTTGTTTTATTGGTAGTGGAAATTGGAACTTTAACAAATACATCATCTATGAAATTTATAAACCCTTTCCTTTTTAATCTATTTTTATTCATCAGGGTATGTGTAGGATCATCATGGAAAAAATAGGCCCTTAAGTGGCGATAAAAATTCAGAAAATCATAGTTAGGCAACTTGACGTAAAAATTTGAATAAGTTATCTATATTATTTAAAAAATATGTAATAATAGAATTTGTAGAAAATTGAATTTAGTTTCTAAACTACTAGGCTTATTTTTTTTAAAATCTATTTGGTGAAAATTTGAAATTTCAATGGATTAGTACTTAAATTTTAGGGAAAAAATAAGAAGTAGGTGTTTGTCTGACCACCATAGCCACAATAAAATTATAATACTTTTTATAAGATTTTAGATATAATTAGAGGACTCATGTCTCGTTGTGATGCATTTTTTTTTTCCAAGTAAATAATTAATTATGAATTTTTTATTACAACTTTTAAAAAATATAAAAAGTCGTATGTCTAACCACCTTAACTTGGTCAAAAATTCATGAAATTCAATTTTTTTTTTTAATCCTATAGTATGTGAAGCATAGAATGTGACACATATTTTGGATTCAAAAAATGTGATACTATTTGAAATCTGTAGATGTTTTTCAATCATCCTATCAATCAGGACTTTAGTGGTAATTCAAATAGAAAATGAATAATAATAATTTATTAAATTCAAAGTAAAGCATAATTTATATTGGTAGAAAGATGAGAATCTCCTTTAAAAACCCTTTTTATTTCATCAATTTTGGGTAAAAAAAGTCATCAGCCACATGGGTCATCATATCACTTACATATCGCCACTTTTTGGCCCATCATGATCCTGCACATACCCATCAATACACTCATCCATTGGTTGAACCATGTCATCAAAGCATTGAGTTGTCTCCACAAACATATCAAGAACTATATCTCCAATATCGAGAGGTTGGATATCAAAAACATCAACAACAAACCCAATCACCCCATCTTAAAGATCAATCATCACATCTCAAAGATCAATCACAACTACCCATCAATGAGCACCTTGAAGATGTTTCCATCTCCTCCGATGATCAAATCAACATATATCAAGAGTCACTTTTCAATCATGATCAAAATCCACCAATGATACCCAACAATGATCCAATTCAAGAAATGTTAACACCATTTGATATTCTGGTTGAAAACATTGACAATCTCTCCACTATGACTGTTGAGGAAAATGATCAAAATCAATCCATCTATGAGCACTGTGAAGATATGTCTACCCCATCCAATGATCAAATCAACATTCATCAAGAGCCACTTTTTAATGATCTATTTCAAGACGTGTTGACATTATTTGATCTGATTGACATAATCCAAGAATCATTCAGAAATGATCATGTTGACAATGTCTCTACATCACCTAATGAGTTAGAGGACATATCTCAAGAACTTATCCCAAAGCATGATCAACATATATCACCCATGTCTGGAAATGGTCCTTCCCAAGCCATATTGACATCCTTTGACCTCATGGATATATATACTAAAGGGATCCTCAACTCAACACTTGATCCAAGTCCACTCAAAGATCAACAAGATATTGAGCCACTTCCCATTCCTAATGAAGATATTCAAGAACCCTTTATAAGTAATCCATCCTTTGAAATTGACCCATGTCAAGAACTTTATCCAAAACATGTCGAAATAAATTCCAAAATTAATCAAGATCAATAATTTATATCTCCAAGATACTACAATGATCTAATGGACACTCTCCTATCTATACAAGATATCGCAAATGATGACCATATCCATAGAGCACATATTCCTCCATCTACCCATGAGATGCTTTCTTTGGATGGACATGTAGATGATATTCATTAAAAACAAGAGTCCCATACTCTTGACATCATTACCAAGGAACAAGAGTCTCCTACTCTTAACATTTGTACACATGACCAAGATATAGAAAAATCTAGAGACATATCAAAAATAGATCATGGAGAGGGCTTCTACGAAAGTTGTGAATTAGAAAAATCATGTGAAAGCATATCAAGGATGAATCATGAGGAAGAATTTTACATGGATAGTGAATCATCAACATCACATGAAGAAGCATTAAAATCTTATATTTCACAAGATCAAGCCAAAGATATCAATTAGAAAGATATCCCAATATGGAGGATCCTATCACTTATAAAATTGGATCACTTACCTTTTTAAGGGAAAATTATCTTATCAATGAAGAATCTATCACCTTTGAAGATCCACAATAGAGAAAAGAAGGATTAGCACCTTGTTTCCAAGGTAAATCATATCCTATTACAAATAATTTTTTTGAGCAAAAGAATTATCAAGGGAAAGGATTAGGTCTACATGAACAGGGTATACTAGAACCAGTGTAGATTATTGGCAATCCTAAGAATCAAGGTCTTGGCTATTCAATACTTAGGGAAAATTCATCTCAAGAAAACATCAACATAGGGAGCACTAAGAATACTTACGATGAATCTAATGCCAATACTACAACCCTCCACATCACGAATCTTCATCCACCCATCACCCCATCCACGAATTGGGACCAACATCAAAAGAAAGATTTGAATCAAAGCACAAAGAACATCGTCAAAGGAAAAGAAGTATCGAAGCATGAAGGAAAAATCAAATACACATGGATACCAAAGAATACAAAGAAATAGTATCCCTATCAAACTCCATTAGTCAAAGAAACTATGGGAAAAAATAAAAAAGGGAAAAGTATCCATCAAAGATGTCCACAAAGGCATAAGTAGGCTTCCCAAGTGACGTACAAAGTATATCAAGTAGTTGGTTCTAATTCAATGCACACTTTCATAGCCACCCATCATTTCTCATCTTCCCAAGTTTAGAGAATCAAAGGTTCCAAAATATCAACCAATCCATCCCCTATTCCTAAACACACAACACCATCTACACCTCCATTCATGATATCCAATTCTCACATTGACCATGTATTGGCACCAACCCTTCATCATAAGGATTTAGAAGGCACTCTATTGTGATGTCGCACAAAGATAAAGTTAACCTTGGTATCAACAAAGAAAATAAAGAATCTCAAACATTGCATTCAAGTGCATGTATCTTGGCAAGGTAGCTTCTTGAAGAAGGATATTGATGGCACATTATGATAGAAGCATCTACATCAGCACCACCAGGTGGTTCAACATGAGCTTAAAATATTTCAGCAAAAAAACAAAAACTATAAAAATCCAAAAAAAATAGAAAAAAGGATTGAAAACAGTAAAGAGAAAAATCATCCTTTAGTGAAAACCACTTCGGTGGCACTTTGGGCAAGTACCATGATGAAAACCTAGAAAATAGGCATCATGTGTAGAACTGAGCATCTACATGTGCCATTTTGAGTGAAAGAATCTTATCACATCCATAATAAAGCCAACATTCCCTCCATCTTATCCATAATAAATCCATTCATCCATGAACCATTTATCCAATCCATTTTCATCCATCTCCATCCATGTTCCAAATTATCTTGATCTTGATAAAGTTTGGTGCACACTTTACACTTTCTTATGGTAGACATCTTGACATTGGTTATTTTCATTGACCCTATCCTACCCAACGTTATCTGAGCCTTGAAGCATTATCCAAATGAGCATCCTCTTTTTGAACACCTTATCTTGTCACAAGATAATATTTGGAATCCTTTGCGTGTTTACCATATCCATCCATCCATCCAAGAATCCACCCATGGCCTTTCAAACATTGCTAGACACTAGGGGCGAATATTTACATCTTGCTTCGGGAATAAATCTTGATCTATATCCTCCAATTTATGTGGTGATCCGAACATTGGCAAACGTAAAATCAAATTGGTCAATCATTTGTAAGTAAAAAAGCCAAATCACTAGCCCATGGCATATTTTGACGAGAAGATATTTTGTATCAATCTTTATATTTCATCAAACATCAATCCAAATGATCAATATTAGTCACATCTAATGTGTACTTTAGTGTCACATCAAATCATCAAAACAATTTTGTTCCAAATCAAGCTTCAAAATCCTGATCAATCAAAATCCAATCAATACATCATCATCTTGGGATATCTTTCCCAATCCTTGTGTTTCTTCACACTATCCTTGCATTGTTGTGTATCCTCAACAATGTTATCATCATCAATCTTGATCAATCAAATCCAATCAATCCATCATCATTCCTAATGCCTGTGTTGCTTAACACTATCCTTGCATTGTTGTGTATCCTCAACAATGCTATCATCGTCGATCCATCAATCTGATCACTCAACCCTCACTTGGTTTTCAAAAAAATTCCAAAATAGAGCATTGATATCATCACACATATCCATATCCAAATCGTCAAAATCATGCCAAATACCCAAAAACATCCAAAACATATCAAAAATCTAAAGCAGGTCAAAAAGTCAGAAAACATCAAAAAGATGGTATATGAAATACATTGTCTCTGAGCTTAAATGTACGTAAGGCTAATCCTTCATGGGCCCTTGAGACATAAAATCCATTTTTTTTCATAAAATCTCAAAAAACCCAATAAAATCGAAAAATTTGATAATCAAAACTTTTGTAAAAAAATCTCAAAATCCCAAAAATAGCCTCAAAACATTCAAAAATACCAAAAAAATTCATTAACCCCAAAAATCCATACATCCCATTTCTCTTTCACCTACAATAATCTCATCTATAATAAATCAATCATCACCTTCGTCCTTTGGCAAAACAAACAAAAACAACCACAACAATCAGAAAAAGAAAACTTTTAAACGCAAAATCAAATGCTTGATCATTTTTGCAAACATGCTAATCGATCTTATATCAACAGCCTTTTCGCACAACCTATCAACTTTCCACCATCCAGTAACATGTCCTAAGATGTAACCTTCCTACAATGGACATTATCTTTTGGAAAAACACTTTGGATACTTATCCTAAACAAAACAACTTGCCACCATCCACTAACATGTGCTAGGATACATCCTTCCTACAATGGGAATTATCTTTTGGAAAAATCAGTTTGGATACTTATCCTAAACAAAACACATCCCCTTGGCTAGATGTATGAATAACATTGGTTATTTTTTCACTTGATCTTTCCTTTTATTTATCTTGTTGTGCTTATTCCAATGAACTCTCGATGATATCTAATCAAAATGATTTAGAGAGAAAGGAATGGGGCATTGATCATTATCTTTTATCTATTGTGATTGTTGGATATTCTTGTAATATAACCTTGTCGAATACTTTCTTTGTTAGGTATGTATGGAGGTTTTTTTGAATAGCTTGATGACTATTACATTGGAAGGTTATGCCTTTCTGTGTTTTGGTCTGAGATGTTTAAAAAATCTGAAGTACATCCTAGTGAGGTTTATGTATGTCAGGTGTGAACAAGAATAATCATATTTGTTTGTTGAGTCAAATTCCATCACACTAGGTACAACGCCATCTTGGTTCTTTATACCTTGATGCATTGTACCTATGTGTTTTATCAAACATAAGGTAAATGGCCCTTTTAAAATCACAATTCCTAATAAGAAATACATCATCATCATCATCATTCATCATCATATCTAATAAAGTCTTAATGCTTCATGGACTTGTTGGATCCTCTTGTCATCATTATTTTCTTCTTATTCTTCTATATTTTCTAAAATTTCTATCCAAAATTGGTGTTTGTATCAAAATATACACGAGGGTACCCATGGCCGATGACTGTCTATACATCATCAAAATTGTTTACGTCAAATATCTGATCTTTCTAAAGAATTACCTTTCGTCCTCTAATCAATAGAACCACTCCTCTCGCATTTTATCATGATCTCGATTTAGAAATCAAACATTTCCACTCGATCTCTCGAGGGGGCAGTATACCAGCTTAATTCTTCCACTGGGGCAGCAGTGGGGCATCTGAAAAAATCATAAAATTTAGAATTTTGATCTTGGTAGCTTATTCTTTGAACCAACACAACATGTGCATTGCTTCAAAGAGGGGAAAAATGTAGACACGAAAAAAACTCATCTTGGATCCTACACACCTGATCTTGATCTTACTAACATCATCTCTTCCTAAATCACCCCATTTACTAATTAATTTAATTAAATAATGTTTATTTGATTAAATTCATCATATTTCCTCTCTTAATTAAATAGATCAAATTTATCTGATTAAGTCATTCTCTTCCATTAATTAAATAAATCATTTTGTTTAATTAATCCTATGGTATTTCCTTTAATTAAATAATTCATTTTATTTAATTAAATCTTTGAGGCCATCTCTTTAAATTAAATTACTTAATTTTTATTTGATTTAATTTCACATCATCCTCTTTAATTAAATAAATCAATCTTTATTTAATTAAATATAAATCATTATTCCTCTCAACTTTGATTTATTTAAATCCTAAAATCTAAGTCAAAATTGTCAAATCATCCAACTTCTACTTAAATTAATCAAATCATGATTAAATTCTAATCCTAATCACCTCAATCCTCTTATTTTGCAACTTTCACCAATAAATCAATTTAATTGATTTATAAATTCATCTATTTTCCCTCAACTTGGCATCAAAAGGGAATATTCCACAAATTTGAAAAATCCCTCCAAAAGGGGATGGGTACTTCCAACAAGGAATTTAGTGCCTCTTACATGTCCTTAGTCTTGAGCCAAGTGACATTAACTCCATTTTTCTTCCCTCTAAACATGTCATTTCACTAATTTCAAATTTCATCTAATAGCATTTATGTGCACACATTCATCCAAATGTGCTCATTCCTCCTCCAATGACATGTGGACAAGTGGCCTTCTCTCATTGGTTGGAATTTTGTCCCACATTCATCCATTTTTCTTATTCTTCCATTCTTCAAATTTATAAATAGAGGTCTCCTCTATTGACTTTAGATCCATCAACAAATAGCACAATCACTATAGACATTTAGCATTTGAGTTCTTAGAATTTTTCATATTTTGCATCTATTTTCACATCCATTTAGCTAAGTTCCTTGCAAATTTCATAAAGGAAGTACACTCATCATCAAACATCATCACAACTACATCAAAGAATTGGGAAAGGGCCATTTTATACACATAAATGGCACCAATTCCCCTATGGGATTGAAGGCTTGCTCATTAAAATAGGATTTACTTGCTTTCATTTGTGTTGTTCTTCATTTATTTCCTATTTTGATGTTTCAATCTAATTTCATGGGGAATGTTCCTTCTATCTTGCATTTGGATCTAATATTGTTTTTATTGTTTGTGTTTGTACAGGTATAGAAACACGATTCATAGTATGTATTGAGAGTATTCTCGAGCATGGTACGAGATATTCCTGGAGTGCCTGTTCTCTTTCCCACCTTTACCGAGATATGTATGAGGTGGTGTATCAGGGTGGGAGCTCATTGTCTATTGGTGTATCCTTTTTGCATGTTTGGGCATGGGAGAATATTGCAGTGACTCATCCTGATAGGATTCTGGATCGTTCTCTGAGTGATCCATATTGTTATCATTATGGGGATTTTATGTACTACACTTTGTTTGGGGATCTACATTATTGGTGTCATGTGTTTGATGAGATGACTGGTTTTGTATGGAGAACTTGCATGAGTTGTGAGGTTTGGCCAAAGGATGTAGATCAACTTGTGTATTTTTGTTAGACCCATTGGTTTCTTAGTTGTTCATCATCTGTGATAGAGCGTTGTATACCTGATCAAGTTTGTCATTAGTTTGGTGAGAGATAAGGGTAGATTCCTGGTGCTTATGAGGCTCTGTTTGGTCGGACTTGTCAGGAGGTCCATATATGGGGTATCCAGGTTGATGGAGATACTATTACTACAGAGTTTGCAGCACATGCCCTAGTTTGTTGGGGTTGGTTAGTTGGAGTGGAAAATTTAGGTACTTCTTGCGATTATGAGGAGTGGTGGACATGACATAGGTTTTTGAGGCTTATTGATCCTAGAGGTGGTCCTATTGTGGGTAGAGTTGGCATCATAGGTCATCGTGGTGAGTGATAATGTCTTGAGGTTTTGGAATAGCAGTTGGTTCAAGCTTGACGTGATGAGGTAGAGGATATTGAGGATGAGTGGTTGCCTTGTGCATAGGGTCAAAGACAAGTTCTAGATCCTCCTCCACATGCTAGGGATGTTGATTTGTTGCTAGCTCAGATGAATTTGGAAAAATATGCAAAGGTTGCATGGTGACAGGCCACAAAGGCCTTGCTAGATACTTTGAGGGTTGAACAACATATTATGAGGATTAAATGAGATAGAGTGTTCGGTAGACTACATTCGGTGGAGGCTCAGGTAGTATTACTTACAACAGAGAGAGATTCTCTTCGAGAAAATCGGGAGAGTGATATTTGAAGATGACATGTTGTAGAGGCTCAAGTACTATTACTAACAGTAGAGAGAAATATTCTTTGGGAAAAGCATGATGGTATGCAAGTAGAGTGAGATAGGTATCTACAAGCATCTACCTAAATAAAATCAAAATTTATATGATGCTATTGTTCCTAGGGTCTCTTCATGTCCACAATTTGGGGAGCCTAGTGCTATAAACGATGGTGGTGCTGGTGCTGGTGCTGGTGTTGGTGTAGGTGATCATTTTGCGAGATAGACCAATCATTTTGGTTTTCAGTAGTGTTCAACCCATCCTGTTGGGGTTTTACCATTTTTGATACCTGATCTTCATGTTGTTCATGGTGTAGAGGCATTTTGTAGACATGTGTGTTATACATATTCATTGGTCTAGTTGAGACCTCTTATATATGTTATGATTTTTATACTTTCCTATCACACTTGTGTCATTGTGGATGTATTTAAGACATATTCTTTTTTCATGATGATGATGATATATATATGAGATATACCATCTTCATTTCAGCCTCATTTTATGTTTATGTGATGGTGATATATGATGAAGTATGTTTATTTGTGTTTTTGTGCTTTTTTGATGGTTGGATATGATGTAGATGTAGGAATCATACTTAGTCTCATTTTATGAAGATAGATAAATGCCCCATACACGATACATGATGTTTTTAATTGGTTTATTATCATCATGATGTGTATTGATAACATTTGTGGATATAGAATGGACATGGTACTGATTATTTGTTATGCAGGATGATAGATAGAAAAAATAATGTTAATTGGAAGAAGTATGATGATGGTGTGTTAGTTAGTATAAACATGATGTTGGATAGAATTGATGATGTGACTTTCCTTTGCTTTAGATAATTTTCTATTTGAACAATCTTGTTTGATGTAGCAAACATATACGATGCACCAGGGTATGAATTACCAAGGTGACTTTGTATCCATTGTGTGGACTTTGACTCTACAAACAAAGAGTATCTTTGTTCATACCAGACATAGGATTTTTTTTTTTAAAGTATAGGGGGGCTTGTGTGAAAAGAGTTTCAGACCAATCACACAGAGAGGTATAGAGCACCTAACATGTAACTGCTTCACAAACTATTTTAATACAACTTTCATACTCAATAAAGAAAGTATTCACCATTGTAATATTACAAACATATCTTACAAATAGAAAATAAAAAATGACACTCAATTTCCCCCATTACTTCTTCTTTAAATCCTTATGGACATATTTGAGAGATCTTGGTAATGATTCAATAAAATAAATCCCAAAAAGTAAGACCACAAAAAGATAAAAACACAGTTGCAGTATCACTTGCCATATCTATTTAGGGTGGGGCTATTATCCCTTGTTGATCATTTCTATCGTAGGAACGGATTCATTAAGGCATAGCTCAGGATGTTGTTGGGACTTGTTTAAAAGATAGGTATTTGATACTTTGGCTTTGTTTTTTGTTTGTTTTATAGTCAACTCTTTTATGATCATTTTTTTCCTAAAATATCTAGTTGTTGATGTTTTGTTTGTTTTTATTGGAATTGTGTGCCTCAATCCCACTGGCATAAACCTCTGAGAGAAATTTTTTTATGTTAACATTGAGATGTTTGGCCAATATACATAGTGATCCTAAACTGTCTATGAGATCAGTGTGACTCAGCCCAATCTAAGTTCTGCTTATGAAGTTCATTTTTTGAACATATCGGTGAGACATTTCGTGTGTCCTGGCGATAATGGTTGTCAGCATGACCTGAACAATCGGCCTCAGTTTTCTAACTCTCGTTGAAGATAGAAGTCCGGCCGAAAATTTATATCAGTGTAAGTCTAGCTGATGATACTTTTTTGGGATGAGATGGACATTCAGAAAGAGTCTTAACAATATAGCATATCTGGCCGAGATCGGTTTAATGCATGGAAAATCTTTTCGATGAATAGATCGTCGGGGTAACATTGATCTTCGGTTAGACTTGAGAATGTTCAACCAACAATAGGAATCTAACCAATGGTAGTACCATCGGGGTGACTTTGTCCGATGATCTATATTGAGGTGACTATAGTCTTTAGTGGGACTTGTGGTTGTTGAACTGAAAGTGTTGGTCTGGCCAATAGGCTATGCTCAGTGTGACTCTTCCTGATGAGGTAATCTGAAATGAAACTAAGCTTAACATCATCGGGGTGACATCAAACTTTGATCAAACTTTTTGATCCTTGTCTGATGGTGTGGTGCTAGCCAATCGATCTATTCTATTTAACTTTAGTGTGACTCTTGGTAACGAGCGGTCTTGATGTTATTTTGTCACATCAAAGAGACCTTAGCTATCAAGGTGACATCTTAGATGTTCACTGATAGTGTTGGTCATGTCGATAAGCTCGTTCATGTTTCTCATCAGTGGGACTCAAGATGAAAAGATGGTTCAAAAGGTGTTTGAGCTTAATGACATCGGGGTGACTGAAGGCTTCGATGTGACATTATGAACTCTTGTCATTGAATGTTGTCTTTCTGATAGGCCTGGTTGAGACTTCAGGACACTGAACAATATCGGGGATACTTTCGTGATTGGTGTCTCTTTCAAGACTGTGATCGATGGACAAAGTCAGGCCGATGGATGTGAAGATGGAATCGATTGAATGAATGATGACTTTGTTGACCTATCAATGTGTCGATTGTTCATTGGAGGAAGATGATGATTGGAGGAGACTGTTCATCATCCAAGATAGGTTGATGGTTGATCTAACTGTAGAAAATGAACTAAACAGTTCTGAATTGGGATAAAAGTTGATTGTATAGAATCGTTCAAGGGTTGAAGAATGAGAATTTTGTTCTAAAGGAGGTGACTCCTCTCTCTCTCTCTGTGGTTTGATTGTGAAACCTCTCTCTATGTGAATATTCTTTGTATACTATGTGAGAGTATTGTAACAGTGTGAAGTTTGTAATGGACTAAAAGGTTGATCAAAGAAATGTGAAAAAAAGAGGAGAGGGAAATAGAATATGGCAATCTGTGCTTGAGTTGTATTTTTAACAATTATGTTGCATGAATAATACAATGGAAATCTAGGCTTTTGAAGTGTGATGTTTTTTACACAAAAGGGTTTTCCCCACGTACATATGTGTGTTCATTGTTATGTTTCATCTTTCATGTTTCATGTTTCTTGTTTAGAATTTGTTTATGAAAATTGTTGAAACTGGATTTGCATGAGCTTCTCTTAAAAGGATTAATGTGGGAAATGATTTGTTTTTTATTCTTGTTTGTGACATAGTTGTACATGTTTTTGAGGTATTCTAATTGAAATTTAAGTTACTAAAGGCACTATTGATCTTGGATGTTTCTCGTAGATTACCATAATTTCCCTACAAGTGGTATTAGAGCCTTCTTCTGGTTGTTGATTCTGGTTATTTCTCATGTGAATATTTCTTAGTCTGTCAGGCTTAAAGAAATCTAGAGGAATCATCTGGTATATTGATCCTTTGGTGAGTGCAAGTCTTGTGGTATTAAGAGATAACACATAGCCTGAAGGGTGGTGAAGATGGAGAAAAAGGATTTGGTCATGTTGAATTGTTGTGATCTGTGTCTCCTTGTTAGAAGCTGTATAACCTTGATGTATGAGGTAGATTTCTTTGCTTTGTGGTTGTGTAGTAGTAATGCTTTCATATTGGGTGTCTTTGTGAGAGGCTCCCTAGTATTTTGGAGAGGTGTGGGTTGTTTCTTAGCCATGGAAGAGAGTTCTAATGCTAGGTGGCATTTCCTGGTGTTGGAAGGCATTGTTTTCTGTTAACCTCAAATGCATGAAGGCTATGGAGTTAAGCATTAGATGATTTGAAAGCTTCTAAAATATCCCATGTCTTTCTAAAATGCATGTGCATATTGGTGGTTTTGGAGTTGGCTCAAAAAAGGCATAGGGTTCCTAAACTTCTATTTCCTTTTTAAGGATGTATTGTACATGCATGTTTTTATGGTTTTGCAGGTTTTACATGGTCAAGAAAACTTGTTGTTTCATGGATCTGCTGAAGAGTTATTTTCTAGATCCTTGCTTCCTCGAGGTACTACTAGATGAGATAGCTGTAGGTCTACTTGCATTCTTTGTGCATGGTGAGAGAAGGTGTGATTCTTTCTCTGCATAGAAATGTTTGGTATGTGATTATTCACTCATCATTTCTATGATAATTCCTGATGGATTCCTAGCCTATGGTGCTTGGTGTGGACTTGTTTGGAAAATCAGATTTATACTTGATTTGGTGTTTGAGTCAGGGTGTCTACATGTGTGTTCTCTTGTGAGACCTCATATTTGCAAGACATTGATGTGGTAGTGAGTCTTCATGTTTCATTAATTAGATCTACGAGCTATGCAATGTTGTGGGTTGTCTTTACCTACTTGATTCTTAAGAGAAATTGGATGTGGACTACCTATATCCACATGATTTGATTCATTGTTTATGCAAAATTGTAAGTTGGCCTAGTCTATGGTCACTTGTGCATTGGTGTGGCTATTTTGAGGTAAGAGGATGGATGATAAGTGAGTTCCTGAATAGTCGATTATGGAGTCTAGTAGCATTGTGAATCTCCTTACTTATGAGATCTTAGTTTCACTTGGGATAATTAGTAATACAACTATATGTTTGTGGACCTAGAAGTTATTTTTTTCAGTTTTGGAGATGGTTAGTCATGATGCTTGGAAAGCTCAGTATTACTATTTACTAGGAGCTTTAGCAGTGACTGTTAATAATTTGTCTTCTTTAATTTGTAGATGTTACTAGGACAAAATCTTGATCTTGTTGCTACAGAAGGGTTCTTTTGCATTTGCAAGGTCACTATTTGAAGATGGTTGGAATTCTGAAACCATGGAGGACTTATGTGTTATTTGGGTTGAGGTGATGCTAGTGCTTGATAGGTTATGTTGGTTCAGAGCTTGTTTGTTTTATGTCATGGTATACTGTTGCTTATGCATTTCTCTTGAGACATTGGTTTATTCACTTGGAGTTCGGTATCTCCTAAGAGCGGATGGAAATATCATGATGTCATGTTAAGTTCTTGATATTGTAGTTTGAGCTTTGACATTGATCTTGGTAAATTTTTTGTGTATTGGGTGTTTTGATCATTTGTCTAATACTTCATGATATTACTGTGTTGCATTTGGAGTTTGGCATGAGGTGATTGTTTGTAGGTTCTCATGGATACATGGAGAATAAGAAAGTATGAGGAGCCTACACCTTGATTGAACATGAGTTTAATAGAGACCTATAAGGAGATAGTTTTTGGATGAGTCATAGTGACCTGGATATCCTAGAGGAACTATTTCATTCTCACTCTTGGTCTTCTTGGAAATTTAACTTGAGAGGTAGTGCCCATTGTTTCTCTTAGGTGTGTTATGTATTTATTTCATTGGTGGATCTTGAGCTATGGTCAAATGGTTCTAGAGGATTCACTGTGAGATATGGAAAACTTGGTTATCTCCTTGGTATAATTTTTTTCATTTATGATGTCATAGGGGATGGTAGTGGGCTGATTTCTTGAAATAGGAAATAGAGTAGTTTAATCTTCTTTGAGAAGCTTACATTCATGTGGTTTAATTGGTTGGATGTTGTTAAGGATTTTCTATTGGGGATGTAAAGAAGAAACTACTTGGCATAGCTGATACATGGAGGTGTTTTGTAGAAGGACGTGCTACATGTTATGATTTGTAGATTCTCTTTGGTCTTACTGATCTTCTTGAATGTGTGGTTTCACATAACATTGTTTTTTTTTGTTGGATGTGGAGTACATGGAAGAGTTTCCCAAACTGGTTAGAAGAGATGTTTTTCTTGTAGCAACTTGTTTGTAGGTTTTTCATATTAGTGTGGAGTTGGGTCCTTGGTACTACATGGTTACACTTTCATATGTGTTGCAGATTGGTAGACATGTTGTGCCCTTTGAAATTGTTTTAGATTTTTTGGCATGACTCATGTCGTGTGAGTTCTTGAAAGTATTTTTTCTTCATCAACTTGCTTACATGTGGAGCTTGCAACTATATGTACATGGGTTGGTTATGCTAGTGGCATAATTTTACCAATGTTTGATACCTTTAAGGTATGGATGATTGGATGGTCTAGTACTTGTTGTGGATGCTATTTTCAATCGCATGGGTTTATCAGTTGGATAGAAATAGTCAGTTTGATTGTTGTTCTAGCTGATGTTTCTATATTTTTTTCTTGAGTAATGGCAGTATCTTGTTGTTGATATCATTGGGATATTTTTCTTGTGTTTGTTGGACTGGTGCATATTAACCTTGGCTTGTACCTTTCTTCCATAGGTGGCATGTTGGAGGATGACAAGGATTTTTTCCTAAACAATGGGCATATTAGATGTTGTTGTAGAAGTCTTGATGGAGCATGAGAGAATGTTTGAGATCTATGTGGTTTCACGAAAGGTTGTGATCAGTTGCAATGTTGGATAGTTAGTTGAAGTTAAATTATTGATTTTGTTGCAGATTGTTTGTTAGACTATTATATGTGGAAACATGTTGATTGTGTGTCATGAATGATGTTGAACAAAGACTTGAAAAAAGAAAGGCCTGAACTAATGGTACCAATGTGATCTCAGTAGTTCCTAAGTGCTCTGGAGGTGCTAGTGTGATCTTCATCAAGTGGGGGATTGTTGGAATTATGTGCCTCAATCTCACTAGCCTAAACCTCTGAGAGAGAAATATCAGTGTGACCACTAAGATATCTGGCCGATCTGCATAGTGATCCCGAACTGTCTGTGAGGTTGGTGTGACTCAGCCCAATCTAAGTTCTCCTTGTGAAGTTCCTTTCTTGAACATATCGTTGAGACCTTTGGTGTGTCCTGGCAACGACGGTTGTTGACATGACTTGAACTATCGGTGTGAGTTTTCTAACTCTCATCGACGATAGAAGTCCAGTCAAAAATTATATCGGTGTAAGTCTAGCTCATGATACTTTGTCAGGTTGACATGGAGGTTCAGAAAGAGTCTTAATGGTAGAGCGTATCTGGCCAAGATCAGTGCAATGCATGGAAAATCTTGTCGATGAACAGATCGTCAAGGTAACATTGGTCTTCAGTTAGACCTAAGAATGTTTAACTAACAATAGGAATCTAACTAATGGTAGTACCATCGAGGTGACTCTAGTCTTTGGTGAGACTTGTGGTTGTTGAACCGATAGTGTTGGTCTGGCTGAAGGGCTATGTTCAGTGTAACTCTTTCCAATGAGATGTTCTAAATTGTAGCTGGGCTTAAGGTCATCGGGTGACATTAGACTTCGATGAGAATTTTTTATCCTTTTCTGATGGCGTTGTTTCAGCTGATGGATCTATTCTATTGAATTTCAGTGTGACTATTGGTGATGCATGGTTTTGATGTTCTTTTGGGAGATCAAAGAGACATTGACTATTGAGGTGACTCTTAGATGTTCACCGATAGTGTTGGTCATAATGATAGACCTGTTCATGTTTATTGGTGGGAATTAGGATGACAAGCTGGTTTGAAAGGTGTTTGAGCTTAATGACATCGAGGTGACTAGATGCTTCGATGTAACATTATGAACTCTTGTCTGTGGAAATTATCTTGCCGATAGGCCTGGTCGAGACTTTAGAACATTGAACAATATTGGGGAGACTTTTCTGATCGGTGTCTCTTTCCAGATTGTGACCGATAGAAAAAGTCAGGCTGAAGGATGTGAAGATGGACTCAGTTGAATGAATGATGACTTTATTGACCTGTCGATGTGTTGATTGTTCATTGGAGGAATGTAATGAGTTGGAGGAGACTATTCGTTGTCTAAGATAGGTTGATGGTTGATCTAACTATAGAAAATGAATTGAATGGTTCTAAATTGGGATAAAAGCTAATTGTACAGAATCGTTCGAGGGTTGAAGAATGAGAATGTTGTTCTAAAGGAGGTGACCCCTCTCTCTCTATGGTTCGATTGTGAAACCTCTCTTTCTATGTGAATTTTCTCTATATACTATGTGAGAGTATTGTAATAGTGTGAAATTTTTAATGGACTGAGAGGTTGATCAGAGAAATGTAAAAAAGGGGAGAGAGGGAAATAGAATAGGGTTGCTTCTAGTTTGTCTCTAGAGTGAAACAAGATTTAATCTATGTAAATGTTTAGTGCTTGATTTGTATTTATAACTTTTTTGTTGCATGAATAATACAATGGTGATCTGGGCTTTTGGAGTGTGGGGTTTTTACCCAAAAGGGTTTTCCCCACGTAAATCTGTGTGTTCATTTTTTTGTTTCATCTTTCATGTTTCATGTTTTTTGGTTAGAATATATTTATGCAAATTGTTGAAATTGGATTTGCATGAGGTTATCTCAGAAGGATTAATCTGGGAAATGAATTGTGTCTAATTCAGCTTTGTGAAATAGTTGTACATGTTTTTGAAGCAATCTAATTGAAATTAAAGTTACCAAAGGTATTACTGATCTTGGATGTTTCTCTGAGATGACCAAAATTTCACTACAATTTTGTCAAAGGGTGATTGGGAGGGTTTGTTTATTATGGTTGAAATGTTTATTGTGGATGTTGATGACGGGACAAGCCTTTTGTTTTTTTTCTAAGTTTTTATGATGCTATTTTTTTTTGTTTTGTTTTTAGGGGACTAACATAGGGCCTCGAGGGCTCATCAAAGATAAGCCTTGCCTACGTTGTCCACAAAGAGGCTCATAGTTTTCTTGGTTTTACCTTTTGTGTTTTGTGAATGTTTTTGGGATTTTGTAATTTTGGATTTGTTTTGATTTTGTATTTTTGACTAAGTAAAATAAAGCATGCTGGAAACCTAAGGGGACTGACCTAGGGTCTCGGGGGCTAAAATCCTTGCCTACATTGTACATGCAGAGACCACGTAGTTTGATCGTTGAACTCAAAGCATGAACTATTTTTGGGTAAACAACACTGATAGTATGGATGATATCCTATTTCTGTTTCTAGATGATATTTTGTGGGAAATTCACTTGAACTAGCTATGAAGTTAAAAAAAATGTTGATATCTTAGAGTTTTTGATTGAAGGAATAACCCAACAATGTTGTTTGTTTTGATATTTTCTATATTTTTTTGATCTTTGTTGTTTTTGTAGTGTTTTTGACTTTTGTTGTTTTATGACCTTGATTGAATTTTAAGTGATCTAAATCTTGATTAGCTTAAGGAATTTTCCCCCAATAAAGCGACTTCCCCTAATCAGTGACAAGCCATGATTGGACACATGATTCATGAAATGGATGGTGAATGCTGTGAAAAAGTGTTGATAGATAATAATGTATGTTTTATTCATTCATAGTGCATGTTTACTAGGTTTTCACTATGTTACCTATTCTAGGAGAACCACAAAGTGGTTTTCCCTCAAAGAACGAATTATTTCTCTTCAATATTTTTCTTACTTTTTAAAATATTTTTTTGTATATTTTTTCTCATTTTTCTATTTTTTTTATTTTTACCCTTTTTCTTGGGGTATATCATGTATAGAAATTTTTGAGGTGGTTGTTTTTCAATGGTTTAGCTAGATGTTCTCCTTCAAGAGTAGCCAACTGATATGCCCCAAAGCCATAACTTGTTGTTATGATGAATGGACCTAAATAGTTAGCTTCAAATTTACCCTTGCCATCTTGATTCAATTGTATCTTCTAATTCTCTTTGAGGACCAAGTCACCAACTTGAAAGTTTTTATCTTTGATTCTCTTGTCATAGCTTCATTTGAGATGATTCTAATAAACCTACAAATGGTTTAATGCGCTCAAACACCTTTCATCAATGAGCTTCAATTCATTCAATATTTATACCTTGTATTATTCATTGCTTACCATGCCTTTTAGTGAGACTCACAATGAGGGGATTTTGACTTCGATAGGTAACACTACTACAGATCCATAGACCAAGGAAAAAGGTGTCATGCTAGTAGCTATGTAGATGATGGTTCTATAAGCCCATAAGACTGGATTTAGCTACAAATTCGAATCATGGTTGGCATCATTGATAGTCTTTTTCAATATTTGTAGGATTTTTTTATTGGATGTCTCTTTCCTAACTTTTTCCTTGAGGATAATAGGCCATAGAAAATCTATGTTTGATAGAGAATTTGGAATAGAGTTCCTGGACATCTTGATTCTTGAATGGGGTGCCATTGTCTATTACAATTTTTTGTGGGATTCCATACATACAAATGAGATAATTAAAAATGAATTTGGTATATGTTTTCTAGTGAAATAAGTCAATGGAATTGCCTCTATCCATTTTGTGATGTATTCTATTTTGGTGATAATGAATTTATGCCCGTTGGATGAAGCAGGTGATATCTTACCTACCAATTCTAATCCCCATTGTGAAAAAGGTCATGGTGTTGTGATGGTTCTCAACTCTTGTGCTAGTGCATGAACTAGATCACTATATTGTTGACATTGTTGACACCTTGTAGAATGTTGAATTTAGTCTTGCTCCATGGAAGGCCAATAGTATCCTTCTCTGAGTAGCTTTTGGACTAGGTTAGGTCACATAGAGTGGGATTCATAAATACATTCATGGAACTCTTGTAGCACCATCTGTACTTCCTCTGCGTTAAGGCACCAAAGCAACATACCATCTAGGCTATGATGGTATAGGGTTTCTCCTAAGATCATAAAATGAGAGGTCCTATGGGTGAAGGTTTTCTTTTGAGTATTCATTAAGTCAGGTGGTATGATACTATTCTGGATATAGTCAAAAGTATCTTGGTACCATGGGGAGTTAGGATCGACAACAACACATACCCTTTCTATTTTTGGGATTTCAAATGTTGGCACCAGTAATTGTTCCATGAGGAATTCATATTTAGGTACGTTCTGAGGAATATCTAGCAGTAAGCCTATTGTGGCCATTACATCAGCATCTCTATTATTAAACCGAGGAACCTATTCAAAGGTTATTTTGATGAAGTACTCCTTGAAGCTATCCACCATTCTTTTTTATCATAGTAATTTTTCATCCTTTATTTGGTACTCGTCATTCACCTGCCTGATTATTAGCTAGGAATCTCCAAAGACATGTAGCTCTTTTATTCTCCATTCAATCACCATTTTGAGCCTCATGATAAGAGCTTCATATTCTGAAATATTTTTTGTACAGGGGAATGCAATCCTGTAGGATTTGGGTATACTATCTCTTTGTGGTGTGAGAAATAATATTCCTGCTCCTAAACCATGTTAACTATGGGACCCGTCAAAGAATAGAATCCATTGGCCTGTATGTTTTTTCATTGAAACACTCTCATCTGGAAAATCCACCATGAGAGGTTTGTGATCATCTATGGGTGCTTCGGCTAATTGGTCTACTATAAATTATACCTTTATAACTCTCCTATCTATGTAATCTATATCAAATTCACTTAGGATCATCACCCATTTGGCTATCCAACCTGTTAAGGCTTCTTTTGCTAGTAAATATTTTAGTGGGTCTACCTTTGATATTAGATTTACTTTTTTGTTTAAGATGTAATGTCTTAGCTTTTTTGTAAAAAACATGACTAAGAGACAAGCTCTTTTAATGGGTGAATAGTTCATTTCATATCCCACTAGTGTTCTATTGATATATTATACTGCCCTTTCTTTATTTCTTTCATCTAGCTATGCTAGGAGAACTCTGAATACTACTTGTGTGGTAGACACATAAAGTATCATCTCTTTTTATGGAATTTGTGGCATGAGTACATGAGGAGCAAGTAGGTACTCCTTAACTTGATGAAATGTCTGGTCACATCTCCCATCCCATTTGAAGGTGATTTCTTTTTGTAGGAGATGAGTGAAAGGATGACATTTGTCTGTCAGTTGTGCGATAAATCACTTGATTGACTGTGGCTTTCCTTGTAGGCTCCTTAGTTGTTTGAGTGTCTTTGGTTGAGGCATCTACATTATAATTTTTATCTTGGCAGGATCCACCTCTATCCCTCTTCTTGACACTATATACCCTAATATATTTCCAGAGGTTACTCTGAACACACATTTCTTATGGGTTGATCTCATATTGTACTATTCTAATTGATCAAATACCTTTGCTAGGTTTTTCAAGTGATCTACCCTTTTGATTGACATTTCTAGGATGTCATCTACATAGTCCTCCATGATTGTGTGTAGCAGGTCATGGAATATGGTTTACATCACTCTTTGATATGTTGCTCCTACATTCTTGAGACCAAAATGCATTACATTCCAACAAAAAGTTCCCCAAGCGCAAGTGAATGTCATTTTGTGTTGGTCATCTAGAGAGATCTATATCTAGTTGTATCCCAAGAAACCATCTATTAAGGAAAGCATCTCATGCCCTGCTATTAGATATACTATCATGTCAATGCTCGGTAATGGAAAGTCCTATTTCAAACAAGATTTATTCAAGTCCTTGAAGTTTGTACATATTCTTATGCCCCTAGTAGGTTTGGACACTGGTACTAGGTTTGATATGCATTATGGATAGTCGATGGGTCTAATGAAACCCACATCTAGTAATTTATTTAGTTCTAACTTCATCAATAATGCTATTTGAGGATGCATATTTCTGAGCTCCTATTTGATAGGCTTCGCTCGAGGGATGATGGCTAGATGATGCACTACTAATGTTGGATCTAGTCTAGGCATGTCGGCATAGGTCCAGGAAATTTTTATCTTTCTCTCATTGATGAATGTTGTGAATTTTTCTTTCTCTTTAGGATCAAGTGATGTTGCATGGTATGTTATCTTTGGGTCTTCTACTATACCGACATTTATGGTTTTTATTTCTTCTACCAGGAGTGTTGATCTTTCTTGATATTAAAATATGGGGAGATTGAATCCTCCATCTTTGGGTTCCTCTGGGAGGTTTTCACCTTTAGATGCATCCTTTATTTTTCTCTTTTTTGGATCCGATAGAGCCACAATGTGGTTTTCTCTAGGGGATTGTATCTTTATGTTTTTTCTTTCATTTTTATGACTAGAAAAGTCAATCTCTCCATTGAAGTATGCCTCTTGTTCTAGTTCCATGACAAATATTTATTTGTGATCTCTTGTTGGCATTTTTGTTTGAAGTCCCATGAACTTTGTGATGACCTCATCATTCTGAAATTGATCCAAAATAGGTGCATGTTGTTGTTGATCCAAGTCTATGAGTTGAGGATAACAAAGTGGGAGACTATCATCTTGGTCTACAAATCTTATAGAAGTAGGTGAAAGGGTTAATATGGCTCTGAAGTCTTTTTCCCATTGGGTATCTAGGTCATCATTACCAGAGTCGTGGAATCATATCCTATGATGAAGGAAGGGGAATCACATTCGTATTCGTTAGAGTCTATTTCAGAATGGTAATAGATGTTAAGAATGGTTTCCATGTAATGGAGAGGGAACCTATCAATTCTAAAGTTGTCAAATAAATCTTTAATGGGTAATTCATTTTCCATGACATGGTAGACATCCAATGCCTTAATGCTAGAAAAAGTTGAATCTCATTTCTTCCAAGAGGTTCATCCGGTTTTTGGGATGCCCATGTCTTTTGGTTTATAACCTAGCCCCATATTCTTTTGTCTATATTCCACTATGATAAGCTCTGATCGACCATGTTTGTGTAGCCCTAGGCCACCTATTCCATTATATCCCATTTGTTTAACTAATTGATATCCCTTAGTGTTAGGATCAATCAAAATGGGTTGTGGCTTTTGGGGTTCTATTTGGTCGTCCTTGTAGATCATAGATGAAAGGTCCTCCTCAAATATTTCTTCATCTTTCATGTCTCCCCATCTGGTAAAAATAGTGGATTTGGCTATCATTTGTACTATTTGGATATCTTTTGGACCTCCATACACTCTAGGTGTTGGTGGGAGCATTTCAATGTAGAATGCTTGGTTAAAATGGTAGTGCCCATTTCTCTTGTCAAGTACTTGGATCTTGGCTTCTAATTTTGGTTGTTCAGTTGATGTTTTTTTAGTGGAGGTTGATGGTAGTATGGAAGGGTCGATATAAGAAAAGGAATGGAAGGCTATATCATTGCTAGGACCACGTTGGATTTAATTGTATTTTTCCTCCAACTTCACACAAAAATGGAAAGGTTTAGGATCAACCTATAATGTTACTTCCTTTCCCTCATGGGGAAACTTTAGGAACTGATGGAAATTGGAAGGTACTACTTGTACTGTGTGGATCCAAGGGTGTCCCAGGAGTAGGTTGTATAGTAACTCAATATTCAATACTTGACAAGTAGTTTCTATTACTGTTGGTCCTATCTGTACCAGTAACCTGATTGTTCCTTCATAATTTCTCTCTAAGTCATCATAAGCCCTTATGGTGATACTCTTGCCTTTGTCACTCACGTCATCAAAATACCCCATCTACTTTATGAATTTTAAGGTACACATGTTTAAACCTACACCATTAGCTATAAACACTCTTTTGACCATGGTTTTATGAAAACCAACCTCTATGTATAGAGCTTGATTGTGGAATGTTCTTCACAGTAAATCTTTCTTTGAAAAGACTAAGTGATTACTTGCAGTGATTTTTCCAATCATGGCTTGGAACTGATTGGGATCAAGGTCATGAGGGATTGACATTTTCAAATCTTTTTCCAATATCCCCCTATGTGTGGGTGATAGTTTTAGCAATTCTAGGATTGAGATAAGGTTAGGTGTCTTCTTTAATTGTTTCACAATGTTGTAGTCAATTGGTGACTTGAGTGTGGGTTTGGGAGGTGCTCCTTATATTGTAACACTTATGCGGTGGGAATTTATGTTGCAATTATTGTCTCCTCCTCAAATCGTTACTACATTTTCCCTATTGCCATCAACTTGTGACAGGGTTCTCAAAACTGTGTCACCATATGTGTAATTAGCATTATGGTAATCTTGTCCCTTTTCTTTGTCATTCCTCTTAGTATGGTTTGGGATTGGGTTTGAGTATATTTGTAGGTCCTTGTTTCCAATGTGATGATCAACATCTAATTCCCCTTTGTCTATTAAGTCCTAAATGATATGTTTGAGGTGCATACAATTATTAGTCGTATGTCCTTTGATCATATGGAAATCACAAAAGTCTTTCTCATTTTACCATGGTGTCTTAAAGCTAGCTTCCTAATAATTTGGGTAGTCATTTATTTTGATGAGGTTTTTTTGTACTAGTTTATGCATGATGGTCTCAAGTGACTCACCTAATATAGTAAATTAGCTCCTAGGTTGATTATATTGCCTTTGTTGCCCTCCCTGATTTGTCTGTTGGTTTACAACCTGATTGTTCTTGGGATAGGTAGTTTGGTTGCATTGTGTGTTTTTGGTACCATAGTTTTTTTGTTCCACCTATGGTTTATTCTGATTTTTGTTATGCGTGTTCCATACTGCTCTAGCATCTACCACTCTAGCATTTGCAATGTTCTTGTTCTTAGCCTAGATTTTGGGTTTTTTGATTGAGCTAGAGGGATTGTCTTTTGAGTTGTTTGTCTTTAAATTTCCTCTTGCTATTAGAGCTCTCTCAATATGTAACCCCTTTTTTATTTTTTCTTCAAAGTCTACATGACATAGCATAATGAGCTGATATTTTATTTCGGGTAGAACATTCATGATGGATATATCCACCAACTCCTTGTCTAGAATGGCCCATTTGAATCAACTTGATTTGTGTCTCCATCTTTTTAATTAGGAGGTGAAGGACTCTCATGAGTTTTGTTTGATTATGGAAAGACTTGTAATGGTGACATATTGTTTTATGTTAAATGCAAAGTGGGTTATAAATTTTCTAGAAAACTCATCAAAATTTTTGATTCCAGGTTGTAGATGAGAAAACCAATCCATAGCATGAAATGTAAGGCTATGTGGAAAGAGCCTCATGAGATAGGAATCATGTTTTTGTACCTCCATACATGATAACAAGAAGTCTTGTACATGCTCTACTAGATCTCCTACTCTTTTGTACTTTCTTTCAAACTTGGGTTTCTCAAAGTTTTTTGGAAAGGGTAGTGTCATAATGGATCAATCGAATAGGAATAGAAAAATTTCCTGCATGGTGTAGGTCTCTTTTTGTTTTCCTATCTGCATATCTTCTATTCACTGGGTGACCACATCTAGCTTTAGTTTCATCTTTGTTTTTGGTACATGTGTTTGCAAACCCTATGTGTAATAACCTTGTTGTCCTATCAGGTTTTGGTTATACTTCAAGAATTGTGAAGGTATAGGACCTTGATAGCTATATGGGATGTAAGTAGGGTTAATTCATTTTTTTGTATAAGGAGGGTTAAGTTTTTGTTGTGGGGGTGGAACATACAAAAGGTTTCCCTATTGATGCGTTCGCGGGAAACCTTCTTGTTGGGGTGACTGATTGAGGGCACTCTGTCGCACACCCTATTGGGTAGGACTAAAATAATGGTTTCACTGGTGATGCTTTGGTGAGATACCTTATTGTTGGGATGACTGATTGAGGGCACTCATTGGCACACCCTACTGGGTAGGACTAAAATGAAGGTTACCCCGATGATGCATTGGTGGGACACCTTATTGTTGGGATGATTGATTGAGGGCGCTCTGTGGCACACCCTATTAGATAGGACTAAAATAAAGGTTACCCTGATGATGCATTGATGAGACACCTTGTTGTTGGCATGAATTATGGAGGGAACTCTATGGCACACCCTACTGGGTAGGACTAAAATAAAGGCTACCTTGATGATGCAGTGGCGGGACACCTTGTTTTTGATATTGCTGGTTTTTCTGAGGAGGATTTTGTGTTCCACCTTGTTGGAGATATTGGTTATTCTAGGAAGGGTCAACATTGGATGTGTTCTGAAGTATGTATTGAGATGGGCCCCCTTGGTACATTTGTGCTACTGCTACTTGTTCAACTTGAGTTGGTTTTCTGAACAAGGGGTTCTCTTTGGGTTGATTTTTATTTTGTGAGAACATTGGTGGCATATTTGGTCTTTCTAGAGGTTGGGTTATTTGTATCACAACCAAGTTGTCCCCTAAGGGAATAATATTGGGGTATTTGAGAGATTATACATTGAAATCCATGGGTAACTTAGCACCACTTTGCTAGTTTGAATAAATAGTAGTTTGGGTCTTTTCTTAACAACCTGTCCATTAGTTTGAGAAGCTTGGGGTTATTAGAATGTTCAAATAATTATTCCTCATTTATCTCTTCATCATCGTTTACCACCTCTACAATCACTTGGTTTGGGTCCTAGTTACCTTATTCCATAACCTCCTTATGTTTGTGGCTTATTTCCTCCTCAGTGAAAGTTTCTCTGTATAGTGGTCTCTTCTGGGGAGTTTCAATGTCACTTGGCCTATAACCCCATGGGCTACTCTCATCATTCATGGTATTCGTTGGTGGGATAATAGTGGTATTCTTGTTGGCTTCCATTTTTTTTTTATGTTGTGATATCATGGTTTTCATAAAAAACTTGGGTCTCCTATGGGAAAGTGGTATACTCCCTAGTTGACTTAGTTTTCTAAAGACTTGATTTTGTCTTATGGATTATGTAAGATGCTGGAACTATTGGAACATACCCAGATTTTGACAATAGTAGAAGGAATATAAGTTTGGATTATTTCTAGAAGCTCGTTTGTAGAATTTATATACCAACCTAGTTCTAATTTCATGAAGTTCTCAAAGATGTTTCTTGAGAGCTTTCAGACTTAGATGCTTGAGTCTAAAATGATGACCCATTTTCTTTACTTTAGGGATCTTGGCCTTATGTGAAATCATGAATGGGATAATTATTTCCACAAGGGTGGTGGTAATATGGGTCTCTCTGTTGCTATGTCAGCTTTATCCTCCTCTTCATCTAAGACAATTGGTGCAGTGAGAAATTGGCGGGGTGTTTCATTTTTCTAAAAAATGAAGGTTCTTAAGCTGCTTATGATGTCTATTTTTTCACCTTCAATATATGTGAGACTAGGTTGAAGGATCGGTGCTACAAGATCTGGTTTTTGAACTGGGACAGTTGGTCACCAAATGGTCATAAATTTTGATGGTGTTTTATGGTATGGTTGTTGTGAAGCTTAAGACCCTAGGGTTTGAGTGTTGTTTTGGATGACACTACTTCTTGGAAATAAAAAATTTGAAGAAATAAAGTCTATATTCCACTTCCTTTTCTAGAGGATATGTTGCGGGAAAGTCTACCTATACTATCTACAAGTCCCAAGTAACTATTATATCATGGACGTCTCAGTGGAGGAATGACCTTAATGGTTTGTTTGATTTTGATTTCAAATAGGTAGGATGACAATAATGGATGTGGGATTATATGAACTTCTATCTCTCCAAGTGTTTTGGTTCGAACAATGATCTTGTGAACAACTCTTTTTCAAATTTTTCTCTCTGCTTTGAAATATGGAAAGTGATAAGGCAACACTTGGACTAACTCAAAAAGAATGGACTTATGTGACCTTCATGTCTATAAATTAGGTTGTGAAATCACAACACCCAAGCCATAGTTTCCAAATGTTTACTTGATTAATGTACCCTAAGATCAAAGCCATAATGTTCAGAAACCTTTAAGGAAAAATCCTTTCAAAGAGGTGCAAACATAAGGCTTCTCTCACAAGTGTGCATTAAATCAAAGTATTTTTGGTTTAACCATCTCGTTCAGTAGTTTTTTTAATGTGTTATTTTTCTTTAAATCAAATACATAATTTATGTCAAATTGTTTTGAATGTAATGGGCCAAGTTTAACATAAACTAGCAATTACAACCCTAGGGGATAGACACCATTCTCTTAGGTAGGCTTACCTCATGCTCCAAAGAGATGATTTTACATGCACCTTATGGCGTAGGCCTATAGTTAGAAATGGAAAGTAACTTCTCGAAAGTAAATTCTGATGCACCAATTTTAGAGAACGCTTTTGGATAATAGGGTGGATTCTAAAACAATTTGGTTCTTAGTGATAACTATGAATGCAAAAATCTGACACTCACCTGCTGACCACTTAAGGATCTTTAACAATTCTCATTCCACTTAAGGTATGGGATTAGGTGCAGTCTATTGTCAACATGACTTAAATCTCCTTTCCTATGAGTTCACAACCTTTAATATAGCCTGCTAGTAAACATGCTTCGAGACCTTGCAATGAGTTCTCGAGTGCAGGATGTATCTCAAGGCAAGTACCCTCTTTAAGGTAAACTTAAAAATAAAGTGCAATGCTCAAAAATGTTCTTTCGCTCACCCAAGATCACCAAAATGGTGTGAGGGGAGAAGGGGTATGTGCAGGATCATCACGGAAAAAATAGGCCCTTAAGTGGTGATGAAAATTAAAAAAATCAGAGTTAGACAACTTGACATAAAAATTTGAATAAGTTATCTATATTATTTCAAAAATATGTAAGAATAGAATATGTAGAAAATTGAATGTAGTTTCTAAACTACTAGGTTTATTTTTTTGAAAAAATCTATTTGGTGAAAATTTGAAATTTCAATTTAGTAGTACTTAAATTTTAGGGAAAAAATAAGAAGTAGGTGTCTGTCTAACCACCCTAACCACAATAAAATGATACTATTTTTTTTATAATATTTTAGATATAAGTAGAGGACTCATGTCTCGATGTGATGCATATTTTTTGTAATTTGTTTGCAAGTAAATAATTAATTATGATTTTTTTATTACAACTTTTAAAAATATATAAAAAACTCGTATGTTTGACCACCTTAACTTTGTCAAAACTTCATGAAATTCAATTTTTTTTTTTAATCCTATAGTATGTGACTCATGTTTCGGATTTAAAAAAAGTTATACTATTTGAAAGCTATAGATGTTTTTCAATCAGCCTATCAATCAAGACTTTAGTCATAATTCAAATAGAAAATGAATAATAATTATTTATTAAATTCAAATTAAAGAATAATTTATATTGGTGGAAATTTGAGAATATCCTTTAAAACCCCTTTTCGTTTCATCAATTTTGGGTAAAAAAAAATTGCCAGCCACATGGGTCATCATATCACTTACGTATCACCACTTTTTGGCCCATAATGATCCTGCACATACCTGAGGATAAAACACTTTAGCTTTGCCAATCAATGAATGCACAATCGACAATCCATAGAAATTTGACTCATTTTAAACACCTCGAGCGATGTTATCCCCAAAAATTTGTGAATAAACAAAACAAAGTTCTTTTTAACTTGCACCAATATGAAGTGTTCAAGACATCAAGATAGCAATGGTGAGAAATCAAAATGAATCATTTGTTCATTTTCATGAGCTCCAAATGAGTTGTTTCTAAGAAAGACAATCCTTGTCCTATCTTGGTCAACAAATGTAAAAACGTGTGTGTGTCAACAAAATAAAAAATGATTTTGCTCTTTTTATGCACCAAAATTAAAGGTTCCTACTTATGAAAAAATTAAATGTGTTCATTTTTAGAGCCCAAAACTGAAGTGTTTTTGTTCTTTTTATGAGAAACAACAAAACTTCCTAACTTAGAAAGCTTAAAATTGGTTCATTTTTAACAACACTAAAAACACGTTTGTGTTGTTCATTTTTAGATCACCAAAAGAAAGTTCCTAAGTTAAAAAAGCTTAAAAATTGTTTATTTTAACAGCACCAAAAACAAGTGTGAATTTTTTGTTGTTCAATTTTATAGCACGAAATAAAATTCTTAGGTTAATTAAAAAGTAATTCAGAAATTGGGACCAATCATCTTCCCTACAACAAAGATGTTAGAATCATTGAAATCTTGCATCAGATATGTCGATTCCTACCTACACATCCAAAAACAAAACACTTGTTAGTGAAAACCTATTACAAGAGTGTTGGATTGGTGCATTTGTCCGTCAGAACAATTGTTCAAAACATAAAATACAAATGCACGATTTTAGAAAGAAATGCGAAAAACCATGTCAGACAAATACTAACTTAAGAAATTACAAATGCACCATTCCTATGGCAAATTCTCAGACTTTTCAAATAGATGATTAGGTCTTCAAAACGAGCGAGTGAAAACTATGACAAATGCATTTCGAGGACCTGCAACTTCAAAAATGGGTCAAACGAATGTTAGAGGAGGGGACAAGGGTCCCATCAGGCATGCTAGAATGTGTGAGGGGGAATGAGGATGTTAGATTAATGATCCAAGAGGGACATTAGAGAAATATGATAAATAAATCTAATCTACAACTAAAAAGCTCAAATCTAAGATCTAGAAACTCCTACACATACGAAATTGAATTATACTAATGCAAACATAATAAGAAACCTACTGATTATGATATGAACTAAAGGAAAAAGATAGTTTCACCATCCTGTAGTGGAGTGTGTTCACTTGATGTTGGATTGTTCTTATCACAGTGAAGCCTCCAAAGTTCGTGTGCAAAGTATGGATGAAAACTTGTTGTGTTTGGTTGATCGAAGACAATGGATGAAGCTCTCTCAAGGATGATCTTGAAAACACTTTAGTGCTCAATGTATGTTGATTCTTTGATCCTTATTTGTGAGGAAAGGGGTTTGTTATATAAAAAAGGAGATTTGAAATGGATGATCATGATCATTTTGAAGAATATCCAGATCAACGGTCAGAGTGTGTTGAGAGGATTTAGACATGAGATAATTCTATAAAGTTGATTGCACAATTTGTGTGATTGCGAAATAGATTGGCCAGTCAGGAATGTGATTGATCAGTTAACAAAATAGATTAATCAGTCAACTTTGTGATGGCTTACTTAGGAATGTGATGTTTTAGTTAACTGAATAGACTGTTTAGTTAACAAAATAGATTGATTAGTTAACAAATTAGATTGCTTAGTCAGTAATCATAATTTTATGAATTAGAAAGTGGGTGAGGAATATGAATTAATTGATTTAATTAATTAATTCCTTTTTGGGGTTTGAATGTGCAAATCAAGTTTGACTTTTGCAAACAAAGTTGCATTAGTTTGATTTGATTTTTGATAATTGATTTGAATAGTTTGATTTAATTCAATTTTTTTGAGGGAAAGTGTTGTAATTAAATTATTATTTAATAATTAAATCCACTTGGGGGAATAAGGTGATTTAGCAACATAATTAAATAATTGGCATTATTTAATTAATCAGGACGAAATAAGGTGGGATTAGGACTTTATTACATAAATGAGATTTATTTAATTGGTCGAAATGATGAAATGTGAATTAATTAAATATATATTTTTTGTTTAATTAATAGAGGAATTATGGTTTTTAGAACTTTATTAAATAAATGAAATTTATTAAATTTGTCTGAATGATGAAAAAGTGAATTAATTAAATAATGTTGTATTATTCAATTAATAGAGGAATTAAGGTTTTTGACATTGTTCTGATGTGATGTGATGTGGTGTGATACGGGAACATTGTGGTATGATTTCGAGCATTCCAGGATGATTTCAAGATGATGCAAGATAATTCAAGACATTACAAGATGATTATGAACTGTTTTAGGGTGATTCTAAGATGATTCAAGACATTATGAATGATTCTAAGTTATTATGAATGATTTCAAGTCATTATGAGGTGTTACATGATGATTCTAAGTCATTCTGAAGTGTTACGGGATGATTCTAAGTCATTTTGAAGTGTTACAGGATGATTCTAAGTCATTCTGAAGTGTTACGGGATAATTTTGAGTCATTTTGAAGTGTTATGGGATGATTCCAAGTCATTTCGAAGTGTTACAGGATGATTCTGAGTCATTCTGAAGTGTTATGAGATGATTTTGAGGAATTCTAAAGTGTTACAGGATGATTCTAAATTATTCTGAAGTGTTACGAGATTATTTTGAGTTATTCTAAAGTGTTACGGGATGATTCTAAGTCATTCCAAAATATTACAAGATGATTTTGAGTCATTATGAAGTGTTATGGGATGATTATGAGTCATTCTTAAGTGTTATAAGATGATTCTGAGTCATTCAGAGATGATGTGAGATGATGTTCCATATAATTTTACATTGCTTGAGGCTATTCAATATTGTTCAGTGTTTTTTAATGCCGTTAAGTTCTTTTTGATGTCATTCAATGCTATTTTGTTATCGTTCAATGTTGTTTGATGTAATTCTATGTTGTTTGATGTCATTTAGTGTTTGATGTCGTTCAAGGTTGTGTGATAGGTGTCAAGTCAATTTTACATGCCTACACATGTATCTTGTGTTTTCCTCTTGGGGATGATGCAAGGCTATGAGACATTCATGTCTCTTCCATGTTGATCTAAAAGGTTTTTCTTTGTTTTTTCTCTCTTTGGGTCATTCTTCCTATTCCATGAGTATTTAGAGAATCATGGCAGTTTCAAGCTCTCTAAAAACATTGTAGTAAGGACATACTGACCTTAAATCCATGGATCCCTCATTTGTTTAGAGTTTCATTTTGGTGGAAACCCCTTGTCCTTTTTCATGACATAGCTTTCTTTGGAAACATATGACTTGGAATAGGTCTTTCCAAATAAGCTCTTATGTCCTCTTTAAAATTTTGCATTTATCATTTGCTACTTTAAATTAATTTCTCACAACATGGTGTTTAGCAATTTCTTTATAGTGGAGGCATACATTGTCATTATTATTTTACATTTCATGTTTCATCGTGTAGTTTTCTTACTTCATGCTATGCGTCTTTCACTTTGTGGTGACAATGGGTGTAATTTCATTCAAGAGCATGATCTATCTTAACGTATTATATTCATCTTAGTGGCTTGGTGCGACACACTACATCCCCAAAGTTGGGAATCTTTGATTCTTCTATTATCCCTCTCTTGGAGATATTAGGCAGAATGTTCCTTATATTAAGACCTTACATGAACTAAGCAAAGCTCCTTTGAACATACCTTACACTATTTTTTCATTTACAATTTTGGTTAAATGGCCACCTTGCATAACACAATTTGCTTGCCTATGGTGCCATCTTGTTTGTTCATGGGTGTCAGACATATGAAGCTTTGCTTGCCTCATGAAGCTCAAAGTTAGTTATTGTTTTGTGCCTTATCAAATTTATCAGGAGGTATAGCTTTGGTATGGTTGTATGTATAGGAGCCAAACATAGGCGTGACTTTCACATAGCCCCTTGCTTGTCTGTGTGAGTGCATACCAGATGCGTGCATATGTGTCTCGCTAGGGGCTCACCTAGTGGATGGCTTGACATTCCACTAGCCCTTCTGAGCATGCACTGGTTTTCATAGTGGACATCATCCTCCACTTGTAAAAGTTTCCTAGAAAAACAACTTAGATCTGATCCATAGCGTGTAGGACAAATGGTCAAAGCTTGATCCAATAATTGTGTATGCTTGTGAATTGTTGTTTCTCCTTACATCATTTTCATGTTTGTTCATTTGTGTCTATGTTGGTTTTTCATAGGATTTTGATCATGGGGGCTTGCACAACCCTCTTGATCATTGTCATCCTACTTCACTAGCATTAGTACACTTGGACCCCTCTTGATGTGAGTTTGAAGTAAGTTCTTGCTCTCATTAAAGTGGGGGCTAAATGTAGTGAATAAAAATGTATGGAACTCTACATTTTCACACTTGTTTGGGTCCTCCCTGCTAAAATTGGGCTTCTTTATGCCTTAAATTGGCCTTATTTTGCATCCACAAGCATTATTTAATGCATCTTTCTGATGATAGTCATGAAAAGTATCAATTGACCAATTATAAATTAATGATTTTGGATTGTATGGCCCATATTTAGTGATTTGTGACTCATATGCCACCTTGGGCATATGCGTCTCACCTAGGTTTCAGGCCTAGATTTTAATTTCACATAAAACTAGGCCTTTCTTGAAAAATCTGTCCCAAACTTAGTCTAATGGGACTCATATGCCCCAACTAGAATATGAGTCCCACTTAGCTTAGACGTAATTTAAGTTCAAATTCTTGGTGATATTTTATCCTCCTAGATCTAACACCAATGTAATTTTGGGAAATTTAGAATAAATATGTATAAATACAAGGTTATTACACATAATTTCTCCTAGCAAGTTTACAAGTAACCTAAGATTTCAAGTATTCAAGAAATAAAGAAAATTTATGATTACAATATTTTACAAGAGCATTCAAGAGTGATTATCAAGTATCAAGAATCATGTCAAAGTCATCATGCATCATCTTTGTTTTTTAGCTAACATTTTTGATGTAGGGTTTTATGATCCAAGCAGGCATTAAAGTCAAGATCCATATCATTGAACTAATATTCAAGATCCACATTCATGCTAGCCATTACATACAAGATTGCAACCTTTTGTTTAAGTGTTTGGTGAGTTGCAATAGTATATTTTTTCATTCATCATTCCTCCATTAAATTTCTATTCATTTCAAGGTTTGAGTATCAAAATAGGGTTTGACTAAGGAAAACCCCTATCCGCTAACAATTTTTTTTTTTCCCTCTCTTTGATGTGTGATTCTAGATCTAGGTGGTTTAGGTTGAAGATCCATTGAAGATAAATATTGGAGAAAATTTTTCAAGCTGATTTTTTTTCAAAGTTGTCACCTTACAATATCACGGAAAGTCACCTACAAGTTGCAATTTAGTGATTCAGAACAAGAGATTTGATATGAAAGAAGCTACAAGAAGTGATCAGAGGATATGAGAGTTTTAGAGAAACCTTGGTACTGGGACTAAATCACCATTTATGGCATATGATTCATATTATAAATATTTTTAGACATTTCTTACAGATCATGATTCAATAGTTTGATATTCTAGTTTCTATCTTGAAATATTGAGGTGATTTTCATTTCATTTTCAACTTGAGAGTTTATGATTTCTTGAGCTCAGAGTATTTTTTCTTAACATAAACCTTCTAATGATGGCTCACATTTAATGTTCCTTGTACTATATAGATGTAGTTCGATAGTTCTAACAACCACCAAGAGAAAGCCACATTTTATGTACATAACCTTTATACTTTTTCATGTAGTTTTAGGAACATTTTAAATGATAGCTAAGGGTAGGACATAAAACACAAAAATCTAGGATCAATTCTTATGAAACCTAATACAATACTATTGAACACCAACATTGTGCATTTAATTTTAGTGTGGCACTTTTACATAAGCAAGCTAGTTCAATATTTAGGTTCACTTTTGACAATTTCCAAGTGACACTATTAAAAATAGGCTCGCTTTTGATATTGGAAACTTCTTGCTTTTGAGAAAATGCTCACTTGTGACTACTATAAAGTGGATCCTTTGAAAAAAATACCACTTTTGGCTCAAGGCTTACATACATACATTTTATTGATTTTTTTGATAAAATAACATTGTGGGTGTTTTGATTGTAAGTGGTAATCAATCCCATCTTGTCACAAGAATGAAGATCCAAAGTTATTGATCGGATGACACATTTGACCAAGATTGACATTGAGTTACTTTGTGTCATTATATTGTATCACATTGTATATAGGCCGAAGATTCAAACACATAGAGTTTTTATGATAGTGATCATGGAGTAGTAGCACTGAGAGACTGCTACCTTCAGAATCCCTATAGGAGAGGTGACAATAACCTTGGAGCATGCATGGTGTAATTTTATGGTTCCCATTCATGGAGCTAGGGATTTTTATGAGTTAGATACATGTGTGGAGTCTTTGGAGAGGGTATACATGGATAATGAGCTACATATAGATGATGGTTAGATCGATCTAAGGTAGTATATCATTATTGTGGTTGTTGGTCTCATTTGTGGGTAGATAATGCCTAATAGAAATTCTATGGGTTTCTCAATTGGATGAGGCTATGTATTTGAGAGGATGATCAAGGAAAGTAGGGTTTATACATGGGGTCCATGCATATTCACACACCTTTATCATGATATGTACCAGGTTGTGTATCAGTAGGTCACCAATTTTTTAGTAGGTACTATATTTCTCCACATCTAAGAAAGGGAGCACATTCATTTAACTTAACATATTGGAGAGGTCATTCAATTAGCTAGTGAGCCCTTTCTGTACATATATGATACCTTTTTGACATTGCATGGATTAGAAGATATTGATTACTACCATCACATTATTTATGATATTAATGAGTTCTGGTGGTGACAATGGATTTGATGTGATGCACAAGTTGATGATGAAATCCACCTTCCTTTTTGGAAGAAGAATTGATGGTTGATGTCATCATCATCCCATGCATCACATAAAAGACATTGTTAGCATCTCATATTTCCATGTAGATGATTATCATGCACTATTTTCCAAGATACAGTTGAAATTAACACATTTGGGGCCCATGTTAGTTTCTCAAATGGTAGTTACATACATTTTCCAACTATAAAAAGTATAGTGGTTATGGGTTGATGGGATGGATGACCCAAACATAAAATCCAATTATGAGGCTTTTTAGATCCCCCAAAAAACTCTTAGATTTATAGATTTTGATGGTGAAGTAGTGGGGACCAAAGGAGGAGGAGAGAGGATGAGACAAGTAGAGCCCGACATTAGTAGAAGAGGGTGGAGGAAGAGATCCCTATGGTAGAGGATAGAAAGTAGCTAGAGGTGAGGATACTCATAATAGTACCTATAGGATAGGAAGAGAAAAGAGGTGTGATAGTGAGATTCCCCAAGGAAAAGGCCTTGATGGTGTCTAACTCCATGTTTCTCCTAGGGAGAGAGATCAAGCCTAGACAATGAGATATGGAAATTGGAGGAAAAGAGATTGCCTCACAATTCATATTATTCAAAGGATAGCTTAGAGAGAATAGAGGATTGGAGAGAGGGATGCCATGATTATCTAGAGGTAGTAGGCAAAGCCTTAGTTGGCTCAAGTCACAATTAAGAGAAATATTAACTAGGTAAGAAGGAAACAACTGTAGACTACAAGATAGCATGATATAATCTTTATGACTGATAACATCAAGAAGGTTAGACTTCTTGAGTGGGAGGCCACATACTATTGCACCCTCTATGAAGTGGTAGTACCCACGAGTAGGAGACAACCAAGGTTTCTAGTTAGGGACACCACAAAACATAGTGGTAGGTCAAATGAAGAATCCATAGGTTAGTAATATCAACTACTATATCCATCTCAACAACCATAGGGGTTAGGTTGTTATATGTGTAAAAGTAGGTACCAGGGGCACAATATCCTTTGACATAGCAAACATCTCTCCCTCATCCTAGTCGAGAGGAAAGGGGGAGTTCCATGTTACTATGTCTTTAGTTTTAATGTATAAATATACATTTCGATGTACATATATGATGTATAAACATTATTTTGATGATGTATATATATATACATTGTCTCTTGGTATCCCTTTGTACACACATTCCCTATACATACTTGTATCATGAGATAAAAATTTGATGATATATGAGATATTGATTTTGATGTGACTATGATTATGACTTATATGGTATGATGGATGCATGTGATGACATGATTTATAAATACATATGATGTTGTGATTCTATGTGATACTTATATGGTTTGATGTATGCTTTTAATGATTCTATGATGTGATGATGTATGATGGTATGGACACACTGATTTTATGCTTATAGATATGTGATGATAATTTTATGATGGTACTAATGACCTATGGATGTAGTATATTTGATATGATGTATGATGTATGGATGATTTTTTGTGTGTTTTTAATGTGATATATGCCAACTATGAAAAATGAATTATATCTGATGGTATTGATAGTTTTTGGATGAATGATGTGATGGATATTTTTTTGTATGACATGATATTTGGATAGAAATTTTATTATGATAATATAAATAGATAGAATAGGATATGGTTAATGAAAGATATTGATCACATAGCAAAAAATTATGATTATTGGATAGATTTGATTTTTTGGTTCAATAGGTTATGAGATAGGATGGATGAATTTATTTTACTTTAGGCTATTCTAAAAAATGTAGAGCAATCCTTATTTTTATATAGCAAGTAGATACTATGCACCAAGGTATGAAGAACTAGCCTGGTGGCATCGTATTTATTGTATGAAATTTAAATTTACAAATAATAGAAGTATCCTTATTCATAACCAAACATATAGAAACCTTGTTTGATCATACGAGAGAATGAAGATTCGAAGAAACTTGGGCCAATGGACAAGAGGTATGAAGAACCTAATATGCAAAGGTTGTTGTATTGCCTAAGACTATCCCTACACACACAAGACAAGTATTCACCAAGTTCATATTACAAGAACATCCCATAAACATAGTACATGAATGAAATGACTCTGCCCCATTACATAATCCTCTAGAAAGACCAAGATATGATTAGTAACATCGAGCGAGTGATAGAATGAGATAAAAGATAAATCAAAAGAAAATATTGAGTGACAAAAATATATCAATGCTATTATATCTCTTTCTAGGGGGATTATTTCTTTTTGATATTTGATTGGTTCCTATTTTTGGAATGATATATATATATATATATCAAGGAAATGGTGTTGGATATTAAACTAGATGGTTTAGGACATTGAAATGCAAGTAGTTTGTGTCTTTTGATAATAATTGATGCTCGCAATTATTCATGAATGTTTGTGATTTGATGATTATGATATTTTCTTTTACTTACTTTGTCAAAGATGATTATGATACTATGTTTCTTATGGATGAAAAATTTATTGTGTATGGATGATTTATAATGAATTTTCTTATGTTTTAGAAATTTTTAAATGGTTGGGACCTTTTGGAATATTTGAGGTTGTTTTTGTTTGTTTAAAGATATTTGAGATTGTTTTTAGATTTTGAGAATATTTGAATATTTTTGGGTTTTGTTATAATTTGAATATTTTTAGATTTCTACGGATACTTAAATGTTTTTTAGATATCATGTTATTTAAATGTTTTTGGATATAATGTTATTTGAATGTTTTTAGATTTTGCAATTTAGGTGATGAATAATGATCCAATCTAAAAACTTTGTTTAGGAAGATGCCCCCAAGTAAATGTGAGATCAATTTATAAGGGACTAAATGAAATGACCGCGAGATGATGCTAGGTAATATAGGTAGTAATAGATACCTATCATGTATGAATCCACACTAGGGTTATCAATGAACATATGATAAATGAATGGGTGGAGTAGATTTTATTATGAGTGAGAAAGGAAATAATTTTGATAGATGGAGGATGGTGCTTATTTATACATGGTTCTTGTTTGTGAGATTTTCACCACAATACTTATCCAAAGCACCACTGAGGTGGGTTTTACTCAAAATAAAATTTCTCTTTATTATTTTAATGCTTTTGGATTTTACTCAAGATACCCCATTGGATTAAGGATAGAACCACTTGAGATAGTTCCTATTTATAGGTTCCTAAAAGGGGTCACATTTATTAGTTTCAATTTTATAAGCTCCTAGTCTTTAGATTGGAGTAACAAAAAATAGTCCTAACCATTTAGGTTCAAACTTTTCGATTCTTTTAATTCTCCTTAAGGACTAGATATCCGATTTGGAATTTTTTCCCTTGATATTCTTGTTGTAACTTCTTTGAAGATAATTCTATTAATCTTGAAGAAGGTTAATTATTGTAGATATATTTCATCCAGTAACTCTAGCTCATTAGCCTAAACACTCGATATTATTCATCATTAATTAGGTGTTTTAATGAGACCCTCATTGATGGAAGCTCAAACTCAATATGTAAGATTGTTTTGGTACCATAAACCAAGGAGTATAGTGTGGTTGGTAGGTGTAAATAAATGATACTAGATATGAAATTGAGTACAAAGTTCCCTGACATCTTGGTTCTTGAAAGGTGTTCTATTATCAATGAAAATGGCTTGAGGTTTAACATATTGATAAATTAAGTAATTTAAAATGAAATTGTAATATTTTTTCAATAACATATGTCAAATGAATGGCTTCAATACAATTCATAAAATAATAAATGGTAGTAATGATAAACTTATGGCCGTTGGAGGATGTGGGAGAAATATTTCCTACAAGGTCAAGCCCCCATTGTGAGAAAGGAAATAGTGTAGTTATGGTTTGTAATTCTTGTGATGGAGCATGGATGAGATAACCATGTTGTTGGAACTACAAAAATATATAAACAAACTAGTTTACATCTTGTTCTATAGTTGGCCAATAGTATCTATTCCTCAACAACTTCTTAGAAAGGGTAGGGAAACTTGAATGAGACTAAAAAATTCCTTCATGTACTTCTTGTAAGGAATTTGTATATTGATGTACTCTATATAAACCTCACTAAGAATCATAATCATTTATCCATTCAGCTTGTGAGTGTTTCCTTAGATAGTATGTAGTTGAGTGGAACTAGCTTAGAAATTGAAACATAGGAAAATAGGTGTTTAAAGGGGGAGTGAACCAAATATGCTAGATTGGATAAATACTTGTTGAAACATGGATTCAATAAAGGCACTACTAACAACAATTTGTATTTCAAGATGGATCAAAGAAAAGAACTGATCATTGAAGTCTTTGTTGATGATATTATTTTTAAAGGTGATGATGATTTGTGTATGAAGTTTTCCGATGAAATGAAAAGTGAATTTTAAATTTCAATGATACGAGAGCTGAAATTATTTTTAGGATTGAAAATTACTCAGTTAGATGATGGAATCTGTGTATCTCATTCTAAGTATGTGAAAGAGTTACTGAAAAAAAATTGCAAGGAAGATTCAAAGCCAGTTGGTACACCTATGGTGAGTGGATGCAAACTTACATAGAAAGATGATTCTCCCAAAGAAAATCAGACAAGATACAAGTCAATAATTGGTGGATTACTCTATTTGACTCAGACTGGACTAAATAAAATGAATGTTGTGTGCATGGTTGCTCGATTTAAAGTTGATCCTAAAGATTCCCATGTGACTATTGTGAAAAGAATATTCAGATATCTAAAAGGGACAGTTGATCTTGGTCTTTGGTATCCTAAGGATGATGATCTTACTCTAAGTGATTTTACTAATGCTGATTTGGCAGGAGATATAGATGATAGGAAGAGTATTAGTGGTGGTGCATTCCTTTTAGGAAAGAAATTGGTATCTAGGCTGAGCAAAAAGCAAAACTCAGTTTCATTATCTACTACTGAGGCAGAGTACATTACTGCTACAAACAGTTGTACCCAAGTATTGTGGATGAAGCAAATATTGAGAGATGTTAGAATTGAGTATGAAGAACCCATTGCCATATTCTATGACAATTCAAGTGCCATTAACATTTCTAAGAATCCAGTATTACATTCCAAGAAAAAGCATATATCCATCAAGTATCACTTCTTGAGAGATAAAGTAAGTGACAAAGAAGTTAGATTGGAGTACATACCTACCAAAGATAAAATTGTAGATATCTTTAGCAAGTTGTTTCCTAAATATACTTTTGATTACCTCAGAGGAAAGTTAGGGGTGATTCCCCCTCCTGATCAAAACTAAGATGAAAGTATTTGCATCAGTTCTTGAATTCATAGCCATATCTCATTCCAGATTGATGTTGTGGTGGTTGTTACGCAGGGGGAGTAGTCAGATGATTCAAATTAGTGATCAAAGCATATGAAAATTTTCCATTGATGTCAAAGGGGGAGAGAAACAATGTGAAAAATGTGGGAAAGAAGAGAAATGAAGGAAACAGGAAAAAGTGCACAATCTCAAGGGGAGATTGTTGAAGAAGAGTTAGTTGGGTTGATGGTATTATTTTTTCACATCATGTGTTGCCATCAATTCCAAAGGGGTATATTTTTGGATTTTGTGGTTGTGTTACTGATATGTGGTTGTCATTGATGTCAAAACTATTAGCATTGAATCTTCTTAAGGCTGTATATGTCAAGGAGATTGAAAAAATTGTAAAAAATATAGTAGAGGAAATCAATGGAGCTGAGAAGGTCAGAATGTTGGAATTTTATATATGTTTAAGATATGAAGGTGCATTTCAAATGGTTTGTTGTTGAAGATTTCTAGTATGTTGACCAAAAGTTTCAAAGGTTCGCTTAAAGATTTGTGGAAGAAATGAGGATCTGTGTGCCTATAGCTACTCAGTTTCTATAGATGGTGTTCTTGGTTGAAACGGATGAAATTTTGGTAGTTTCATGTGTTGCACATGTAACTATGACGTTCATGGATGAGTCTAGATCACGCTCTATCCTTGTTGTACATACGCATTTATTGAAGTGTTCATGATCAAATATTTTTCCGATGTGTGCCTGATTTTTCATGTTCTTGGACGACATGATGATGTTAGCGTGTTGCGGATCCATGAGGATTAATATTTTATTGTTTGGCTTGTTTGGAGGTGCTTTTTTGGGTCCTCGCTATGTTGTCGCCGACTTGTGTTTGTGTGCATTGTAATTTATTCGTGTATTGAGGCCGACAATTGTAATTTATTCTTTATTTGTGGCCAATTGAATAGTGGATGCAAATCCATGTAGCGGATATATATACGATTATTTTCCTCATTTAGAGGCAAGTGCTCAAGTCTACAAGTGTTGTACATGTGTGAATAAAGGTAAAATCATTCAAAGCAGAGAAAATTGTGGAAGATATTGGACAAAGAGTGGAAGAGTTTGTAGAAGTTTTTTTGCACCTAACCGGAATTGTAATCAAGCTTTTGTGGAAGCTAATTTCTTAGTTCAACTTCATCAGATGGATTTAATCTAATTACTATATGTAAGAAAGTGAGCCTTGCCTTTGAGTAGTGTTCTCTAGGTAGTGTGCTTGAATGCAAGTGAATTCCATTTTATTCTTCTTTATACTTCTAATAGGGTATAATCTTGTGGACTAACATCCACCGTGTTTTTTTCCCTAACAGGGTTTCCATGTATAAAATCTTTGTGTTCATGTGTCTCTGATGTGTTGTTGATTTAATTCTTGCACTATTAATTATCAGATCTATGATATAAGGTTGATTAATGTTGTATAAGTTTGATTTTGGTAACAAATGATTCACCCCCCCATCTTAGTTGTCTATCCTTGTTTCACCAACACTCGAATCACCCTTGCTGATTGAGTTCACTTTTGAATTTTCTTTCCTTTCTTTTTTTTCAGATGTTGATTCTTTTAAAGTATATTTTCTCATTTCTCTCAATCCTTAAGAAATGAAGCTCAAGTAGTGGGTTGAGAACCATGGTGGAAACCATGAAAGAAATCTAACCCTTTATATTATTCACTTGGAATAGGGAAAAAGTACATACCTGTATCACACTTTATAAAGGAATCGACCAACATGAGAAAAAGTCCTCAACTTCAACCACATAAAAGTGGTATTTCTATTTTGACTTTCTAAATGATGTAAACTAATAAAATGTAAAAATTTTGTTGAAGTTTATTTTTGTAATTTTTCAAAAAATTTAAAAAATATATTATATTTTTTTATCAATTTAAAAGTAGATTTTGTTATGCTGACAATTTCAAGAAAAAGTGGCATTCAGTTCACGTTAAGAAACAAATAGAAAAAAAAATCATTTTCTCCTAATTTTTTTTCCCAGATAGCTGACTTCAATATCTAGGGCATGGAAAAAATTTGAAATTTTGATCTATATTTTTCTCGTAATAACATTTTAAAGTCAAAGTAACCCGAATTTGATAGTTTTCAGTTCATGTAAACTATTTTTTTTTTTTTCATTTTCAAAAAACGAAATATACCCTTTTGAAGAGGAATGTCTCCTGTAGGGAATTATATATTTTCTAATTTGTTTTATGATGATTCACTATTTTTTATTTAATTTCAACTGATCTTCTTTTTGACTTTGAACAACCTACTTGCAATATTTTAAAATATTTATATACTAAAACTAATCAAAATATGAATATATATATATGAATTCAGCACTGTGAGCTCTACAAAAGGGTATTTTTATTTTTTTTAAATAATTTTGATTGAAGAAATATTGAGTAGAAGTTGAAAATTTGAGAAAATTTGAGAAAATGGTGACTTTGCAGCCATATCACCTGCCATGTGGATTTATTTGGCCGAATTCTAATCGGTTGAATACCATTTGGTTGAACAGTATTCGGCCGAATACTGTTCGGCCAGATCCTATTTGACTAAAACTGTGATTTTTTTGAATTTGTTTTTTTAATTGTTTCCATTTTCATCGAATTTCTTTTTGTTTTCATCCAATTTCTAATGAAACATAGAATGGCTTACTTTCTACTTTTTTTTTTTTTTATTTCTCCCATTTTCCATCCAATTTTTACTGAAATAACTATTTAAGTCAGCTTTTATTAGTCTTTTTTTTAGGTTTTTCCTATTTTTTAATGAATATTTCTTATTTTTTTAAAAGATAAACTTTTTATGATTTTCGTTTTTCTCCTAAATCACTCAGCATTTAATACTGAACAATTGATACTTTTCTAATCATTTGCATTTTTCACAAGCTATCAAGATGAATAGGAAAACCAGGCATCTGAAACAAAAGATTTGGTAATTTTCTTTAATTTATTTTTTGTTTTGATGTTTATATGTTCATTGTTAGATTATTTTATGTTCATGCCTATATTTTCATTGTGTTCTAATATGAATATTTTGAGCTAACGCTTGGACTAACAAGTATTGTAGATGTCGATTGTTGAAGACTAATATTGAAAAAATACTAATCTGTGGTTCTGCAGGATGTTTGTCTAAAGACTTTTTATTTTTGAAACTGATTGTCTTTTAGCCTAGAACACATTTCAATTGATGTTTTAAAATGAACAATAGTATTTCATCATATAGATTTAACTAGGGGATGAATGAGCACTACTTTTTATGCTTGAGATGGTAGGGAGTATGCTCTCACCTTGTGCAAACTTGGTGATCAAAAACCAAACCCATCATCTTTGTATGTGTTTAATCCTTTAGAGGGCTTGCCTTGGTGGGAAAAGTAATCACCCCAAGGGAATGACCCAATCGATAAAAAGCTAAAGCCAAGCTACTTCCAGTCGGTATATAAAATGGATTCTTGATTAAAGTTCAAGTACTAAGAGTGCGGATGTGTTATGCCGACAAGTGAATCCCCATAAAACCTGTAGAGCATAACCTTTGCAAGCTGGGAATCCTCCTTATCAGAGCTAATCGTTTCACATGTATAACCACTCAAATGGATGCCCTTACTAGACACCTCTTGTTGTAGTTGCCAAAATCCCTCTATTTGCTAGTGCAAGAGGTTAGACCTTTGAAGGCGTCCCATATACTTGTGGTTCTTAGTAGAGATGAAGAGTTTGTCATGGGAGAGTCATGAGAACTCGAAGCTTGGTTGACCCAAGAAGTGAGTGTCATGTAAGGGGGAGCCAATGTGGCCAAGCTTCTAAGGCATCGACTAAGAATACGCGTAGCTAGAGAAATCCAAGTGGGAACTCAGTGAATATCATCCTTGCCAACCCTAGGATTGTGCATGATTGTTTTCATCTTGAATCAAGAACTAACTAAAAAAAATTTGTCTGTTATGTCTTGCATGTGTGTTAAAAAATAACTCTAAAACAAACATCACACTTAGTAATTTGCAACATTTGAAACTTTTCAAACCCTAAAAGGTCTAACAACCCGAACATCCAACATGAACCTATCACTAAAATCTCTTGGGGGCATCATACTTCAGTTCTAATCTTTCAATCCTTGTATTCCACATAGTCATTGCATTCCACCGAGTCCTTGCATATCCTCCACACATGTATATCCATTATTTCTCAAACAAACCTTTAGCTTGCATTTAGACTACTCTTCCTAGGTCTTGAAATCAAGCCATTGGCTATCTATCACCCACATCACTTGAGCTTCATCATCCTTAAGCTAGGGAGTATACAATTATCCTTGAGTAGGGAAATCCTTTTGGAGTCCATCATAACCAACTTTGGACCTTGTGTCTATCCATCATAACACAAGTAAAGCCTTTACATCATAACCAACTTTGGACCTAGAGTTTCCTTTGAGCTCTTACATTCTTAGCTTGTCATATCATACCATACCATTTTCATATCCCATCTTAGAATCATATCATTTTATTGCTTCCTAGTCTTAGGTCTCATACATTATCATAACTTAGATTGAAGATCAGAACAATCACATATGACCCCTAGATCAAGAAGAGACGAACACGAAAAATGATAAGGCCAAAATATCCTATCAACTAGGATCATCCACTTTTATCAAATCAGGCTTTCTCACAGAGGAGAAGATTCCAAACAATAGTTTCCACATATATCTTTTTTTTAGAGTAATAAATAGTCACACCTCCATGATATTAGGGGACACTTTATCCATTACAAACATCAAAAAGTTGGAATGCATGCTATTTTTGTATGCAGGTGAATTCAAAACCTAAGCAATTTGTGATGGGGAATAAAAAGACAAGAACAAGGTTGTATGATAAAAAAAGAGATAGTAAAATGTGAATGGAGGAACATCTTTTGAAGAAGAACCCATGGAAATTGTTGATGACCAAAGAGTACAGGTACCATGACAAATTGAAGGTGGTCATAGAAATATTTTCCTTGGTATGGAAAATCTTATAGGGGTATGTGTAGGACCATCATGGAAAAAAAAGGCCCTTAAGTGGCAAACAAATCAGAAAAATCAGAGTTAGGCAACATGACATAAAAAATTGAATAAGTTATCTATATTATTTCAAAAATATGTAAGAATAGAATTTGTAGAAAATTTAATTTAGTTTCTAAATTACTAGATTCATTTACAAAAAAATAAAATCTATTTGGTGAAAATTTGAAATTTTTAATACAATAGTACTTAAATTTCAGGGAAAAAATAGGAAGTAGGTGTCTATCTGACCACCCTAACCGCATAAAAGTGATAATGTTTTTTTATAATATTTTAGATATAAGTAGAGGACTCATGTCCAGATGTGATGCATATTTTTTTGTAATTTTTTTCCAAGTAAATAATTAATTATAATTTTTTTATGACAGATTTAAAAAAATATAAAGACTCGTATGTCTGACCACCTTAACTTGGTCAAAAATTCATGAAATTCATTTTTTAATTTTTTAATCTTATATTATGTGAAGCATAGAATGTGACGCATGTTTTGGATTCAAAAAATATGATACCGTTTCAAACCTATAGATGTTTTTCAATCAGCCTAAAAATCAGGACTTTAGTCGTAATTCAATAGAAAATGAATAATAATTATTTATTAAATTCAAAGTAAAGCATAATTTATATTGGTGGAAGGCTGATAATCTCCTTTAAAAACCCTTTTCGTTCCATCAATTTTGGGTAAAAAAAATGTCGTTAGCCACATACCCATCATATTGCCACTTTTTGGCCCATCATGATCTTGCACATACCCATAGAGATGGATGAGGAATCCCTTTTTAATAATATTTCATTTGAAGATACGTTATCTGAAAGCATAGTAAAATTACAAAGTAAAAGATATGGGATGAATATTTTGAAGAAAAGTCTATAGTTGGAAGAGCACATTTATTTGAAAAATTATTTAGTAGGAAAGAAATGAACCTTGTTTTGGAGTTGTTAGGGGTTGAAAATAAGAAAAATTCATCAAGATAATTAAAGAAAACAATAGTTGAAAACCTTCAAGAAGCATTGAATTCTATTGAAAACAAGATTCAATTTGTTGATTTAAGTGTTTCACGTAGAGCATTGATGACGGTAATTTATAGTAAGAAATTACCACATAGAAGACAAGTTAAAGGAGTTTATGATTTAATAAATATTTCTAGGAGAATTGTTCAAAGATATATCAGAAAGATAAATAGATTGGATGAAAATCTTGAGAATAATTGGGTAAATATTTGCAAGGTTCCCCGAAAAGATAAAATCTCCGAAGATGTAAAGGAACAAGTGATTGAATATTGGATTAGCCACTCTTGTGTTTATTCTAATAGCAGGGACACTATACAAATAAAAGGTGTAGATGGTAAAAAAATTTCACATCCGAAACATTTTATAGATACAACTCAAAGTGAGCTTTTTGAAGCATTCAAACAAGAATTTTTAAATGTGAAGATTTGTCAAAGGATGTTTGAGATACTGCGAACAAGTTTTGTACGTATGTGAGACTTGTTGTTGTTGAAATCATGTTGAATTTCATCTACACCTTTAGACATATAGAAAAGATATGGCATTGATCAATCCAAATATAGTCATACCTAGAAGTATAACACAATTTGTGAAGTCTCTTCTATGCAAAAAATCAGAAGATTCAAATGAATTGAAAGTGCAGTGTATAAAAAATATATGTAATGAATGTGGAAATTTGAAGAATATTTTATAGGTTGACAATATTGATCATTCAATGCAAGTTGTGTGGAAGATATTTGAATATGAGAAATACTCAACAAAGTCAAGAGTTGAGACCAAAATATTGTTCTCAAAGAGAGTGACTTGTCTTACAATGAGTTTATGACCAAATATTGCAATATTCCAATATCCACATATTCAACATTATCATGGTGCTAGATGGCAAGCTAAGAAATTTCGTGACTCAAAGAATTTTTTTCCAGTGGGTTGTATTCTCTCTATTGTTGATTTCTTTGAGAACTATACATTTAGTCCTCAAACTGAGATCCAAAGTCAATATTATTATTTAGAGAAAGTTGTAATATTTGTAAAAGTTTGTTATAAACACGCCCAAGAACATCTAGATGGTCTACAAAGTAGCAAATATGAACGAGTTATCATCAAAGAGGTTCACTTTTATATCAGTGATGATACAGGTCATAATAGAAGCTATGTAGCCCATTGTTTTGCAATGTTTTTTGAAGACCAGAGACAATGTCAAATAGATGCTTCACAACACTGGATATGGTCTGATGGATGTGCCAGTAAGTGTTGATTTTTTAATTTTTAAATCATATGTTTATTTGTTAACTTAACTTGTTCAGACTTAATTAGTTGTAAACATATAATTTATTTTTACTATCTTGGTTTTAAGTGGAATTGGTTGTAACGTCACTATAGACATGGAAAATATACAATTCAATCTGAAACACCGGATCCTAATTTACTAACACCATTTCATCCTAAATCATCTCCTTTGCTAGTCATTTAATCAAATAATATGTATTTGATTAAATTCATCACTCTTCATCTCTTAATTAAATAAATCAATTTTATTTAATTAATTTGTAATCCCCCTTTCTATTAAATAAATCATTTTATTTAATCAATCCCTAAATTCATCTCATTTAAATTAAATAAATCTTTATTTGGTTTAAATCCAACATCATCCTTCTTTAATTAAATAAATCAATATTTATTTAATTAAATCTAAAATCATTATTCCTCTAAACTTTGATCTATTTAAATCCTAAAATCTAAGTCAAAATTGTCAAATCACCTAATCTCTCATTAAATTGATCAAATCTTGATTAATTTAATCTCAATCACTAAAATCCTCTAGAGAATGCAACTTGCACAATAAATCAATTACTTTGATTTATTAAATTTCCTATTTTCTCTCAACATGGAATAAAGGAGAATATTCCCTCAAATTTGAATTCAAATCCAAGTGGACTTAGTCCTTTCAACAAGGCATTTAATGCCTCTTACATGTCCTTAGCCTTGAGCCAAGTGACATCAACTCCATTCTTTTCTCCCTCCAATATGTCACATTCAAATTTCAAATTTGAATCTCATAGCATTTATTATGCACATTGACCAAAATGTGCACAACCTTCAACCATTCACATCTTAACAAGTGGCACTTGGCCATTTGATGTTGAATGATCCCACATTGCTCAATTTCACTCTCTTCCATTTTGGAAATCTATAAATGAGAGACTCTTCCTCTCATTCTAACATCCACAATTTGAGTAAACATACTATACTCAACTTCATCCTCATCCACAATCTAGAGAAAAGTTACTCTCTCCACATTGAGAGCTAATTTTATCCATTGCCATCACTATAGCTAGATTGTTGCAGTTTTTCTAAAGAACTCATCTTGTTCTTCATCAACAAATTGGATCAATCTCCATCAAATCATCAAGCTTACAAAGGAGTTAGGAAAGGGCCAATTTTGACACACCAATTGGCACCAACTCCCCCATGGGATCAAGAGTTTGCATGCTTAATTAGGATTGATTTAGCTTTTCATGTTTTGTTCTTGGTTTTCCTATTTTGAAGCATTGTAAATGTATTTCATGGGGAATCCCTCTTTTATCTTGCATATAAACTAACTAATGTGTTTGTTTGTCATGTTTGTGCAGGTATAGGATAGGGGTTCACAGTCATAGGACAATTTAAGTCTGCAAAATATTTTAATTGGTTAATCCAACAACAAATTAGACGCGACATAATTTTTTTTTAGAATTTCTATGAGAGTGGAAATGGGAAAGGAGAGCATGATGGATCTGGAGCATGTGTGAACTGTGCAGTTCACACACACGAACTTGTAGGTAACACCATATGGATTTTTAGAAAAATCTAATTATGTTTTTTCAACTACAAAACCTCTTAGCTTGACATTTCACCAACATGAACTTCTAGGTAGTGCCATAAAGAATGCTCATGAAATTGTTGAATGGTGCAAAATTCATTTTTCTGCCCATGAATCAATATACAACGCACAATATTTTTGGGAAGTTAAAGATGGTGATGGACAAGAGTATCCTACTGGATCAGTGGTTGTTGAAGGAACATACTATCAACAAAGAAAGATAGATACAAATGAAATTATATTTATTGATTATATGCTAGGTCAAAAGGTTTTCCATTATATTCATTTAGTTATAGCAACAAGATTAAATCTTGAAAGTTTACCAAAAAGAGGTCGTGCCAAACAAAGGTGGAGGTTGCCTATTGAAGACCATGAAAATATTTTAGAGATAATAAAAGATAGAGAGGATCCAGGTTATATATACCAAGAAATTTAAGATATTTTTATACATATATATTTTCTATGACAATATATAGATGTAACATTTGGGGATGAGGTCCTCAGTTTGTGACCTCACTAGTTCATAGCTCTAGGTCAAAAGCATTTACCTCTTGAATAAATAAAAAATTGGACCTAAATTTGAAAATATTTTTATTTTATGTTGAATTCAAATAATTTCATTCAATAATAGCCCATGAAGCTTTCCTTTTTGTGATCTTATTTTCCTAAAAATCTTTCTTAAGGTGATCTTATTTGTGATCTTATTTTCCTATAAAGCTTTCTTAAGGTTAGATTAACCTCATTTTTGTGGATATCTTTGGTGCATAATTATAACACATAATTTTGATCTTAAGTTCCCTTCTTACATTGAATTGTGAATCACAAACACATACTTGTTAGCATCGAAATGTTCATGTAACATCATAGTATCAGAGATAGAATATTAAAATTTATAAATAACTTTCTCATTTTCAAGTGAATTAAATATTTATCTAAAAATTTAAATATGAAATTTAAGTTTTGGTTAAAAATAAATATTTAATCCTTTATTAAGCTCAAGCACCTTAGTTAAAATGGAATTTTACTTGATTTAGTAAAGTAAAAATGAATTTGTGAAGTATGGTATACATTTATCGCTATTTAAGTTTTAATTAGACCAACTATAAGAGACCTTCAGTTACGTGTCTATATTTAATCCAATATCATAACCCTATTTGTATAATCACCATCACATAATATTTTTATAAGAGCACTAATTACACCTACAAACCTCTTCCATGTGGGCATTATTAGTTATTCAAAGATAATATTTCAAGTCCACTATGTAATCCCCCTCTAATAATAACCTTCTACCAAAAGTCTAGTCTTGTAATTTTTTAACTTACCATCTACATTGAATTTATATAGAAAACTCATTTAAAACCTATGAGATTTCTTCCTTCATTTAAGTCAACTAGATCTCAAGCTTTGCATTTACACAAGGTCATCATCTCCTTTATCATGGAATCTATCCAATACTTTTTCTCATTTAAAGAGAGATTCTCTTACAAATATAAGTTCATCACTAAAATTAGTTAAATTAAATGTGTACACAATAAAAATTGGAGAGATATACCTTTCAAATTGTTTATGTTCTCTTGTGGACCTTCTTAAAGGTAGTGAAGATAGAGACTCTCATTTTATTCTTCTAAATTTTCCTATATTTTTTTCGTCATCTTTGGCTCCTTCTTATCCAACCTATTCATTTCCCTATGCATATTCACCTTAACTTGATATCAAATTTTATTGTGTCTTTCTCTTATATTTATTCTTGATCTCAAATATTGCATTTTTTTCCTTATGAGTTTATAAAAGCACCTTAAATTCCTTATGCTTAAAACACTTGCTTGTGAAACACACATTCTCACCTATATAGTTATTCTTCAATATTTTTTATCCTTTCTCACCTAGATGCATATCAACTAATTCATATGTCTGATCAAAAGTCATGGTATAGTTAGATTAATTAGTACCAGCCAATCTAAATAAATTACCATGCCTAGTACCCAATTAAATTACTATCCAATTATGTTTGCAAAATTATTCAAATTATTTAGATAAATATACCCCCATATTATTTCATCTCAAATCTTGTATTTTTTTTCCTTATGAGTTTCCACAAGCATCTTAAATTCCTTATGCTTAAAAAACTTGCTTATGAAACACTCATTCTCACCTATATATTTATTCTTCAAGGTTTGTTATCCTTTCTCACCTAGATGCATATCAACTAATTCATTTACATGATCAAAAGTTATGGTATAGTTACATTAAGTAGTACCATCCAATCTAAATAAATTAAGATGCCTAATACCCAATTAAATTAAAATCCAATTATGTTTGCAAAATTATTCAAATTATTTAGATAAATATACCCCCATATTATTTGATCTCAATTCTTGTATTTTTTTCCTTATGAGTTTCCACAAGCACCTTAAATTCCTCATGCTTAAACCACTTGCTTATGAAACACACATTCTCACCTATATATTTATTCTTCAATGTTGTTTATCCTTTCTCACCTAGATGCATATAAAATAATTCATTTACATGATCAAAAGTCATGGTATAGTTACATTAAGTAGTACCATCCAATCTAAATAAATTAAGATGCCTAGTACCCAATAAAATTATAATCAAATTATTTTTGCAAAATTATTCAAATTATTTAGATAAATATACCCCCATATTATTTGATTTCAAATCTTGTATTTTTCCTTATGGGTTTCCACAAGCACCTTAAATTCCATTTTGATTAAAACTTCATGTTTGTGCGTAAGAAAATAAACCAAATATTTTCTTGAAAAATCACCAATGACAAGTGATGGCATAATATAGATGGTTTCTAAGATAGACGAATTAACTATAAGATCCATTTTTCTATATGAGAATTTAACTTTATTTTTCTTATCAAAAGTCATGGTATAGTTAGATTAACTAGTATCATCCAATCCAAATAAATTATGTAATGTCCCACCACGCAACCTAGAGGAAGTTTCAATTCACTAAACAAGCGTACTAATTTTTTTTTTTTTTTTTAAAAGAAGTGAATTAAACCCACATGTTCAACTAAATTGACAACATCCCCTAGGGTTACATAACTGGGATTACTTAAAACCCCATTAACATACATCATCTAAAAAAACATTGAAAGTAAATAACACAAGTAATGACATTCATCATCATAGAAAGAGACGAGATAAGATAAAGCATTCATCTACATAAATAAATTACGAAGATCTATTACAATCCTCATTCCCGGAATGAGTATAAATACACAAGTCTGATTATTACAAGGTCCACCTCATACACAAGAGGGGTAAAACAATATCATTACATTCTGAGATACAAAGTACAAGAATCCAAAAATAAGACCAGAGAGATGTCAATCAAGAAGTCTCGCCACCGAGTACTAAAGATCAAGGGGACCCAACGGTTATGGTGCATGTTCCACCCAACCATGTGGTACCCGAAGGACCACCCCCCATGCTAGGAGATAGTAACCAAGTAACATGGACAAGAAACCTACCACCTCAAACCAAAGGCAAACTCATACTGATACAAACTGACTCAACCACACATATGCACAATAAAGTCAAAACTCTAATCATGGTTACATTGCTTCCAGACATAATATAATCAAGTGTGCTAAAGAAAACATACGCACAACAAAAAACGGTGTTATCCTAGACATAATATAATCAAGTGTGCTAAAGAAAACATACGCACAACAAAACACGGTGTTATCCTAGATAGAGTGTCATCGCAAGGTTTGTCATGAGATATCCTCTGGGCATTCTTCATAGGCTCTAGAAATCCTGGTGGCCTCAACTGAATCCCGACACTCATACTAACTCAAGCGGAATCAACTACCTCTCATAGGGACAAGATAGTGATCTTTCCATTCCAGGAATTCTCACCCACCCCAAGTCTAAACAAACCCCTGTGCCTGTGAGTGAGGTTAACTTATCTTGGTTAATGTGAACTACATCCTAATATGCTAAGTATATTTACTTTAGTTCTCAGTTGTTAAAATGACTTCTGAAGGTTACCCGGTTTACCTCTTTGGGCTCCGGCCCCTAACAAAAGCCACTCTTCTAATTGGATAACACACTACAAAAACTAACTCCAAGGGTTACTCAAGTGCTACAGAATTGAACCAATATACTCTCTCCAATCTTAGGAGGCAAACACAAAGAAGTCCACTCCAATACTAGGAGGACACTAGATGCTTGTAACACTACCCAAGGGAAATCAAAACAATATTTTAACAAGGGAATGACCCACGCTTAACTGGAAGACTTTACAACCCAACTACTCAACAATCATTCACAAAATACTCATTAAAAGATACATCAATGAACTCATGCATTGGAAGTGAAAATACTACATTTGGTTATTCTAAAACCATGTTCCTAATCTAATGTTTCTCACAAAAGAAGAATTATTCTATTCTATATTGAACAATAAAATTCATCATCAAAAACTTAAACTCCTCAACTAAATCAAATCCTGAGAGTAATAAATTTAACTATAACTAGTTGTTAGTTGGAGGATGCTTCTATGTTTAACAAGGTATTTAACTATAATCTCCACAACGAAACATCATGCATAAAACTAATACTCGTTATTAAAAGAAAATATCTCCCCTTCTTATTTGATTAAATAAATCCACTATATAAAAAAAAACGTTCTAATAAGGTTAACTAATTTAATATATAATATTAATTATATTCATAAAAAATATATATATATTAAATATTATATATATTTAAATATATGATATAAAAAAATACATATATAATATATATAAATAAATTAAATATCATATAAAAAAAAAATTTTAACCAAATTAAAATTAAAATTAAATAAAAAATTAAATTAAAAATAAATTAAAAACGAAATTTAAAAAAAACAAAAAAAACAAAAAACAAACGGATGTGACAGGGTACCCCGTACCCTGTCATAGTCCGCATCCCTACCACTTTCCGCGTCCCATCAATCGCCTGCGCCGATTGTACACTACGTACAGCGGCCCACATACACAGTAGGGGGCCGCAGTCCCCATTGGACAGTGCATCCCCCCACGTGGGTGGCGCACTGCCTAGTGGGTACTACGTACCCACTAGTAAATGCAATACACAGTGGGGGCCGAACCCCCCCCACTTCATAAAAAAATTAAACTTTTTTCTCATAAGATTTGAAAATGTAGAAACAACATTTCGTACGCAGGGTACGAATTATCCCAGGCCCGTATGGCGGCCAAAAAAATAACATAACACGGTAATAAAATTTAAAAAATTATATATATGTTTATATAGATTATATATATCATATTCAGAATATGGTATATGTAATGTATATTAACATATATATAATTTTTTTCCAGAATTTCCTCTACTAGTGAAATCGAAGAAAAAAATAGGTTAACAACCAAAAAATAAATTTTGCAACCATTGAAACCTTTCAAAAGCAAAGGTTAAATTCTGAATACCAAATGAAACCCTTCCCTTTTCTTTGTGTTTTCAAATAATTCTAAACACAAGAAGATTAATACATTGATCTAGGGTTTTTCCACAAATTTTCTAAAAGGGTTTGCATTTTAAAACAAATAAATCTGAATATCAAAATATTGAAGTTTAACCTAGGGTTTCAAGAAAAATCCCCCATTTACAAATTTCATATCATTTTAAACCAAATAGGTTAAACTAGGAACAATAAAAACAAGGAAATAAAAGAGAACCTGGTTATTTGCAGCCACCAAGTTTCTTGATGCAGAATTTCCTTTGAACTCTTCCCAATTTCTTTTCCACAATGCAAAGAATTTCCAGCAAGCTTTTATCCAATAGTTCCACCTTCTTCACAGAATTTTTCTCCCCTTTCAATTTAATTCTTCAACCAGAAAATAATTCCAAAACTTTCATGTGTAAAATCTCTCCCACAAATTTCATGCCTGTCCAAAAAAAAGGAAGAAGAATCCCCAAATTTTTCTGCCCTAAACTTATAAAACAACATTTCCTCAAAATTTCCAAAATAACCTAATGTAACCCTAATTCACTTTCAAATGCAAAAATTGAATTTACAAGTTAATTTCATTTCCCTTTTTTTTGAAAGGCCCTAACTTTGACTTTAAAGTAAAATTTCCATTTCACATCATTCCCTTTTTGATTTAATTTAATTTAACAATCAAATATACTTACATAATTATTATTAAATTATCTAATAACTAAATTAAATCACTTGAGATTTAAATTTCAGTAAATAAACAATTTAACTTTAATTAACTTACTTTCTGTCATCTATTAATTAAATTTAATCCCTTGGGATTTAAATTTAATTAAATAAATACTTTAACTAAATTAACACACTTTCAATTATTTAATAATTAAATTCAATCCCTTGAGATTTAAATTTAATAAATTAAATAATTCAACTTTAATAAGCCTACTTACAATTATTTAATAATTAAATTTAATCCCTTGAGATTTAAATTTAATTAAATAAATAATTTAAGTTTAATTTCAAAAAATATCATTTTAAATATAACCAATGAGCATAACATTAATATAATATAAAATAAACATTTCTTCCAGCCAATGCAATTTTCAAAAGAACTATTTAAAAAGGGACATCACTTTTCAAAACATTACATAACATCCAATAAGATACAACATGACTCAATCATTAGAACTGATGACACACTAAGGCTAGGGTGTAGACCTGACACATGTTACCAAGCTACTATCTCCCATTCAACTTAACCGTTTGATCAACATGCTCAAACCTGTGGAACTAGGTGGAGTCGATGTCATGTACCTGCAACCTGTAATCAAATAATCAACATAATATATGCAGTATATAATTCACACCATGAAGAAGAACTCTCGGATTCGCAGGGCGCTCACAAGCGAGTGATGTGAACCCGTCTTCTTCACCAATACACTCATCAAAGACTGACACTAACGTCATTAACAATGTTCACATAAATAATTCACATGATAATTCTACTGACATCATTAATTCATCAAAGCATGTGAAATAAAGTCAGATAATCACATCACACAATAATAGTTGTCGCTCAAGAGTAGCGATCAAAACATCATAATAAAAATGTGTCCAGTATCAAAGTAGCTGCAATCCAAGCAAAGCATAAAACAACATGAAACGAGAAGCAAAACGGAGTGGTATTACATCCTCCCCCCCAAGGACTAGGCTTACTCCTGGAAGCCTGGAAACAAGTAGGGGTATAACTCCCTCATCCTAATTGCATCCTCCCAAGTGGATGAAGCATCATCCCTGGGATCCCACTGTACTTGAACCTGATAAATATCTTGCCCTCGAAGAGCGAGCGTTCTATGCTCCATTACGGCCACGGGCTCCAAAGCCAGTTGCCCGTCCTCTACCTATAAAGAATTCCAATCAAGGACATGAGTAACATCTGGATGATAAGGCCGAAGAACTGAAACATGGAAAACATCATGAATACGTGCAAGACCGGGTGGCAAAGCAAGACGGTAAGCAACTGGACCAATCTTTTCGAGTATCTCGAAAGATCCGACAAAGCGAGGCGCTAACTTAGAACCCTTTCCATAACGGATTGGACTCTTTCGCGGATGCACCCATAAGAACACTCTGTCGCCTACAAAAAATTGATGATCCACCCTATGCGCATGCGCATACTTCTTCTGCCTATCCTATGCTGCTACTAGGTGCTCTCTAATCCGATCCACCTACTGCTCCATATCCTGTAACATCTCTGGTCCCAATAACACTCTGTCCTCTAATCGATCCCAACTCAAAGGTGTACGACAAGGATGCCCATACAATGCCTGGAAAGGTGCCATACCAATGGAACTCTGGTAACTATTGTTATAAGCAAACTCCACTAGATAGAGATAATCCTCCCATCGTGTCTGCTGGTCCATAACATACATGCATAGCATATCTTCGAGGATTTGATTAACCCTCTCAGTCTGTCCATCTGTCTCTGGGTGATACGCTGAATTAAAGTTCAACTGTGTCCCCATAGCATGCTGCAATGACGTCCAAAGAGCTGAAGTAAACACTGGATCCCTATCAGAAATAATCTGACGTGGAATACCGTGCAACCTCACAATATCCTCCATGAACACTCTAGCAACTGATGATGCATTATAGGTAGAACGCATAGGTGAGAAGTGTGCTACCTTCGTCAACCTATCGATTGTAACCGTAATAGCATGATGTCGTCACGAGGAGTTGGGTAAACCAACAATGAAATACAATGAGATAATATCCCACTTCCACTCAGGTATAAGGTGTGGCTGAAGAAGACCTGCTGGGTGATGATGTTCAGCCTTCACTCGCTGACACTCCAAACATCTGGAAACAAAATCTACAGTATCACGTTTCATCCCTAGCCAGAAATACAACTGGCGCAAGTCTGCGTACATCTTCTTCACACTAGGATGGGTGGAATACGCTGCATGATGTGTCTTAGTTAAAACCGAAGTGCGAAGACCACCTGCTAAAGGTACATATATACGCTCAGAATTCCTGAGTAACCCATCTGACTTAAGTGAATACCCTGTAAACCTACCCACAAGAGGCCTGCCTGCCTCAATCTCTGCTCTCACATCCTGATACCAACTATCTGCTAGAAGAGTAGCAAGAATCTGACTCCGTAAGTCTACCATAAGAGTCATCTCGGATAAAACATGCCTACGCCTATTGAGTGCATCAGCTACAACATTCTCTTTCCCCTGAATGTACTTCACCTCAAAGTCATACTCACAAAGGAATTCCATCCAACGCCTCTGCCTAGCATTAAGGTTCGGCTGAGTGAAAATGTACTGGAGACTCCTATGATCACTATGAAGCTCAAATCTCTGCCCGAGTAAAAAGTGTCTCCATCTGGTCAGTGCATGGACTACTGCCGCTAACTCAAGATCATGTGTGGGATAATTCAGTTCATGATCTTTAAGCTTCCGTGACTCATATGCTATCACTCTACCCTCCTACATCAGGACTGCTCCTAAGCCCTCTAAGGATGCATCTGTACAAACCATGAAATCTCCTGCGGGATCAGGTATTGCTAAAGCCGGTGCACTGGTCAACTTATCCTTAAGAACCTAAAAATATGACTCACACTTCTTTGTCCAATCAAACATCTTCCCTTTCCTCTGAAGAGAAGTGATAGGATGACCTACTCTGGAAAAGTTCTGAACAAACCTCTTGTAGTATCCTGCAAGTCCCATAAAACTACGAATTTCTACCACATTCGTGGGTGCAGGCCAATTCGGAATAACTTGGATCTTTGAAGGATCCATAGACACTCCCTCTCCTGAGATCACATGACCAAGATACATGATCTCAAACTTGAAGAATTCACATTTCGAAAAGTTGGCATAGAGTTGGTTCTCCCGTAAACACTGAAGTACCTGTCACAAATGCTCCTCATGTTCCTCTACTGTCCTAGAATATATTAGTATGTCATCAAGAAACACAAGAACAAACCTATCAAGGTAGGTGCGGAATACTCCATTCATCAAACTCATGAACACAGATGGCGCATTCATCAACCCGAATGGTACCACCGTAAACTCATAGTGACCATACCACGTTTGAAATGCTGTGTTATGGATATCTGCGTCAAATATACAGAGCAGTGGTATCCCAATTTAAGATCAATCTTCGAAAAGATTGTAGCACCCTTGACTTGGTCAAACAAGTCATCGATTCTGGGAAGTGGATAACAATTCTTAATCGTTACCTTGTTTAGCTGTCGGTAATCAATGCACAACCGAAGTGAACCATCCTTCTTCTTCATGAAGATGACAAGTGCTCCCCATGGAGAAACACTAGAACAAATGAATCCCTTCTCTAGCAACTCCTCTAACTACAAGCGAAGCTCTTTCAGCTCCTGAGTGGTCATATGGTAAGGAGCTCGTGAAATGGGCTCCGATCCAGGTATTAAGTCAACCTTAAAATCTATATCTCTCCTCGGTGGCATTCCCGGAATGTCATCTGGAAAGACATCAGAGAGCTCCTGAAGTATGGGATGACTATCCAGAGATACCTTCTCCTCTCCATCTCCTAATCCCAAGTCGTCAACTGAAATAGCAAACAACTGACATCCCTGCCGAACACATCTCCTCAACTGTATAGCTGAAATAATCCTCAAGGATATTGGCCTCTGAACTCCAATAATCTCAACCTCACCCCCAGATGCATTAACGCATCGAATCAACTTCTGTCGACAATCAATAACTGCTCGATGAGCCTCAAGCCAATCCATACCTATGACAACATCATAGGACCCCAAAGGTATAACTCGAAGATCTAAGGTGGTACAAAGTGGTCCACTCTCCAACCTACAGTCAGGCACTACGGAATGTGATGCAACCTTCGTACCTGATGCTAACTCAACCTGCCACCTATCGCCTTCCCTTACGGCTCCCAGTCTGCAACGTGACACTATAGATGAAGAAATAAAGGAGTCGAATGCTCCTGAATCAAAAAGAATAGTAACCAGGTTACCAAATATCATACCATGAGTCTCAACTACAGTACCCTGTGCTCTGCCTGGCGGTTATCAACCGCTGCGAATACCAGTGCCCTCTACCTGCATCTCCCACTGTCGGCTCTGACGCCGCTGGTCTCTGAGTGAATCCCGATGTGCTCTTATTGGGGCACATCCTAGCAATATGGCCCTGCTAACCACAAGAGAAACAACCTGTTCCTCTACTCTGACCTCTGTCTCCTGCTGGTGCACTCGACTGCTGAGCATTGCCTCTATAGGTAGATTGAAAGCTCTGAGCGGTTGCTCAGAATTGAAACGCTTCATGCGCCTCCAGTTCCTGTTACCCTGACCTTGCTGAAAACCCTTTCGCTTCCCTTGGGAAGGTTGCTGATGACTGCCCTATGTTGATACCTGCTGAGTCTTAGGAGGCACCGCTCCCTGTGACTGACCACCTCGAACACTAGACCCAGCTCCTGCATTACTGCCAATAACAACTCCTGCCTGACCTCCCAGTGCCATAGTCAGGTTCTCCTCCACAAGTCGTGCCTTCTCCACAGCTACCTCCATAGACTTGGGTTCAAAAACCCGCACTCCTCCACTGATACGGGCATTTAAGCCCCTGATGAAATGCTGCACGAGCATCCCCTCATCATCACCAATCCCAGTGAACTGCTTAAGTTCATAAAACCGCCTCTCGTACTGGTCTACAGTCAAGGCCAACTGTCATAAGGCATGGAACTCATCGCCTCTACGCTGGCGCTAGTGATCAGAGAGAAAATGGGCTCTGAACCGCTCAAGAAAAATCTCCCAAGACACAGTACTCATATCAATGTGGAGCTTCTACTCCTCTATCTTCCACCAAGTGGCTGCAAAACCACAGAGATGAATAATAGCGCACCGCGCTTTAGTATTACTATCATAGGGCTGCATGGAGAAGCATCGATCAAGTCCTATCAGCCAAATCTCAGCCTCTAGACCTGTACCTACTCCATCAAACAGTGGTGGTTGTGACCGAATCAGATCTCTCATATGAGAAGATGCTAACCTCTCTGACTGTGCTGGAGCTACTCTCACCCCAGGGTTAACCTCTGCATCTACCTGCTTCGGACCTAGAAGTGCCAAAGCATCTTCCAAAGCTTTTCGGGCAGCTTCGACCCCTGGAGGGTCATGATGTCCACCGCCTCCTGGACCATTCTATGAGGCCTGATGTTCCTCCTGATCTGGTATGAGTGTAACATGCGGCGGAGAGTCATGTTGACTCCCAGCGGGTACCTCTACTCGACCACGTCCACGTCCTCTCCCTCGTCCGCGTTTAGGAGGCATACTCCTACACAGACACAAAAGGGATATTAGACAAGGTACACTTGAAAACCTACACAACTAAGCTTAATGGGCACAACATAATCCCAGAGTGCCCAGTGTTTAAACCTAGGCTCTGATACCATGTGTAATGCCCCGCCACGCAACCCTAGAGGAAGTTTCAATTCACTAAACAAGCGTACTAATTTTTTTTTTTTAAAAGAAGTGAATTAAACCCACATGTTCAACTAAATTGACAACATCCCCTAGGGTTACATAACTAGGATTACTTAAAACCCCATTAACATACATCATCTAAAAAAACATTGAAAGTAAATAACACAAGTAATGACATTCATCATCATAGAAAGAGACGAGATAAGATAAAGCATTCATCTACATAAATCAATTACGAAGATCTATTACAATCCTCATTCCCAGAATGAGTATAAATACATAAGTCTGATTATTACAAGGTCCACCTCATACACAAGAGGGGTAAAACAATATCATTACATTCTGAGATACAAAGTACAAGAATCCAAAAATAAGACCAGAGAGATGTCCATCAAGAAGTCTCGCCATCGAGTACTGAAGATCAAGGGGACCCAAGGATTATGATGCATGTTCCACCCAAGCATGTGGTACCCAAAGGACCACCACCCATGCTAGGAGATAGTAACCAAGTAACAAGGACGAGAAACCTACCACCTCAAACCAAAGGCAAACTCATACTGATACAAACTGACTCAACCACACATATGCACAATAAAGTCAAAACTCTAATCATGGTTACATTGCTTCCAGACATAATATAATCAAGTGTGCTAAAGAAAACATACGCACAACAAAGCACGGTGTTATCCTAGACAGAGTGTCATCGCAAGGTTTGTCATGAGATATCCTCTAGGCATTCTTCATAGGCTCCGGAAATCCTGGTCGCCTCAATCAAATCCCGACACTCATACTAACTCAAGCGGAATCAACTACCTCTCATAGGGACGAGATAGTGATCTTGCCATTCCAGGCCTTCTCACCCACCCCAAGTCTAAACAAACCCTTTTTCCTGTGAGTGAGGTTAACTTATCTTGGTTAATGTGAACTACATCCTAATATGCTAAGTATATTTACTTTAGTTCTCAGTTGTTAAAATCACTTCTGAAGGTTACCTGGTTTACCTCTTTGGGCTTCAGCCCCTAACAAAATCCACTCTTCTAATTGGATAACACACTACAAAAACTAACTCCAAGGGTTACTCAAGTGCTACAGAATTGAACCAATATACTCTCTCCAATCCTAGGAGGCAAACACAAAGAAGTCCACTCCAATACTAGGAGGACACTAGATGCTTGTAACACTACCCAAGGGAAATCAAAACAATATTTTAACAAGGGAATGACCCACGCTTAATTGGAAGACTTTACAACCCAACTACTCAACAATCATTCACAAAATACTCATTAAAAGATACATCAATGAACTCATGCATTGGAAGTGAAAATACTACATTTGGTTATTCTAAAACCATGTTCCTAATCTAATGTTTCTCACAAAAGAAGAATTATTCTATTCTATATTGAACAATAAAATTCATCATCAAAAACTTAAACTCCTCAACTAAATCAAATCCTGAGAGTAATAAATTTAACTATAACTAGTTGTTAGTTGGAGGATGCTTCTATGTTTAACAAGGTATTTAACTATAATCTCCACAACGAAACATCATGCATAAAACTAATACTCGTTATTAAAAGAAAATATCTCCCCTTCTTATTTGATTAAATAAATCCACTATATAAAAAAAAACGTTCTAATAAGGTTAACTAATTTAATATATAATATTAATTATATTCATAAAAAATATATATATATTAAATATTATATATATTTAAATATATGATATAAAAAAATACATATATAATATATATAAATAAATTAAATATCATATAAAAAAAAAATTTTAACCAAATTAAAATTAAAATTAAATAAAAAATTAAATTAAAAATAAATTAAAAACGAAATTTAAAAAAAACAAAAAAAACAAAAAACAAACGGATGTGACAGGGTACCCCGTACCCTGTCATAGTCCGCATCCCTACCACTTTCCGCGTCCCATCAATCGCCTGCGCCGATTGTACACTACGTACAGCGGCCCACATACACAGTAGGGGGCCGCAGTCCCCATTGGACAGTGCATCCCCCCACGTGGGTGGCGCACTGCCTAGTGGGTACTACGTACCCACTAGTAAATGCAATACACAGTGGGGGCCGAACCCCCCCCACTTCATAAAAAAATTAAACTTTTTTCTCATAAGATTTGAAAATGTAGAAACAACATTTCGTACGCAGGGTACGAATTATCCCAGGCCCGTATGGCGGCCAAAAAAATAACATAACACGGTAATAAAATTTAAAAAATTATATATATGTTTATATAGATTATATATATCATATTCAGAATATGGTATATGTAATGTATATTAACATATATATAATTTTTTTCCAAAATTTCCTCTACTAGTGAATCGAAGAAAAAAATAGGTTAACAACCAAAAAATAAATTTTGCAACCATTGAAACCTTTCAAAAGCAAAGGTTAAATTCTGAACACCAAATGAAACCCTTCCCTTTTCTTTGTGTTTTAAAATAATTCTAAACACAAGAAGATTAATACATTGATCTAGGGTTTTTCCATAAATTTTCTAAAAGGGTTTGCATTTTAAAACAAATAAATCTGAATATCAAAATATTGAAGTTTAACCTAGGGTTTCAAGAAAAATCCCCCATTTACAAATTTCATATCATTTTAAACCAAATAGGTTAAACTAGGAACAATAAAAACAAGGAAATAAAAGAGAACCTGGTTATTTGCAGCCACCAAGTTTCTTGATGCAGAATTTCCTTTGAACTCTTCCCAATTTCTTTTCCACAATACAAAGAATTTCCAGCAAGCTTTTATCCAATAGTTCCACCTTCTTCACAGAATTTTTCTCCCCTTTCAATTTAATTCTTCAACCAGAAAATAATTCCAAAACTTTCATGTGTAAAATCTCTCCCACAAATTTCATGCCTGTCCAAAAAAAATGGAAGAAGAATCCCCAAATTTTTCTGCCCTAAACTTATAAAACAACATTTCCTCAAAATTTCCAAAATAACCTAATGTAACCCTAATTCACTTTCAAATGCAAAAATTGAATTTACAAGTTAATTTCATTTCCCCTTTTTTTGAAAGGCCCTAACTTTGACTTTAAAGTAAAATTTCATTTCACATAATTCCCTTTTTGATTTAATTTAATTTAACAATCAAATATACTTACATAATTATTATTAAATTATCTAATAACTAAATTCAATCACTTGAGATTTAAATTTAATTAAATAAACAATTTAACTTTAATTAACTTACTTTCTATCATCTATTAATTAAATTTAATCCCTTGGGATTTAAATTTAATTAAATAAATACTTTAACTAAATTAACACACTTTCAATTATTTAATAATTAAATTCAATCCCTTGAGATTTAAATTTAATAAATTAAATAATTCAACTTTAATAAGCCTACTTACAATTATTTAATAATTAAATTTAATCCCTTGAGATTTAAATTTAATTAAATAAATAATTTAAGTTTAATTTCAAAAAAAATCATTTTAAATATAACCAATGAGCATAACATTAATATAATATAAAATAAACATTTCTTCCAGCCAATGCAATTTTCAAAAGAACTATTTAAAAAGGGACATCACTTTTCAAAACATTACATAACATCCAATAAGATACAACATGACTCAATCATTAGAACTGACGACACACTAAGGCTAGGGTGTAGACCTGACACATGTTACCAAGCTACTATCTCCCATTCAACTTAACCGTTGGATCAACAAGCTCAAACCTGTGGAACTAGGTGGAGTCGATGTCATGTACCTTCAACCTGTAATCAAATAATCAACATAATATATGCAGTATATAATTCACACCATGAAGAAGAACTCTCGGATTCGTAGGGCACTCACAAGCGAGTGATGCGAACCCGTCTTCTTCACCAATACACTCATCAAAGACTGACACTAATGTCATTAACAATATTCACATAAATAATTCACATGATAATTCTACTGACATCATTAATTCATCAAAGCATGTGAAATAAAGTCAGATAATCACGTCACACAATAATAGTTGTCGCTCAAGAGTAGCGATCAAAACATCATAATAAAAACGTGTCCAGTATCAAAGTAGCTGCAATCCAAGCAAAGCATAAAACAACATGAAATGAGAAGCAAAACGGAGGGGTATTACAAATTACCATGCCTAATACTATTTTCTAAAACTAGATCTCCCTTAACCAATTTTTAACCATGATTATCATAAATAATATGGACAATATTATTATTCATCTTAAAATTTTGAATATGATTTTTGGCTAAACCATGAACGTGAAACACATTAGTGAGTTTCTTCATTGTGCCATAACTAAGAACATATCCAAAATCCTAAGATGCAAAAGCTACTAGAAAAAGCACTTGGATCATATCCTAGAACATATATAAGATGAACCATAATGTGAAACCATAATGTAAAATGTATATAATGTGAAGATCATCATCTAAGAACCATAATGCGACAAATCAAAAAATAAAATGTATAACAAATCATGTGTCTGCATGTAAAACAAATCAAAGTGGAGGATTCCTAGTATGACTATGGATTGATCTGTCTCCTGATTGCTATCTGGATCCATGTCCTGATCTCTCTCTGGATTCATCCCCTGATGTCTCTCTTGATCCATGTCTTGATCCGCCTCCCTGCATAAGAAAGTACATTAATTAATTTAATGTACATGTGTAAATGTAAAATAATCTTAAAGTGTTGTAATTTCAATGTTTGAATGTATCAAGTACTTAGAATATTATAAATTTACCTCAAATGTAGCATGCATAGGATCATCTACATGCTCCAAATCTCCAAAGCATGCCAAATCCTCGTCTTGCAATAAATTTAAAAATACAAGATTTCAATAAAGAGTGAGAACTACTTTAAAGTCAATTTTATTCTATATATGTATGTGAATTTTTAGAATGCAAAATATATAGATTATTTGAAAGTACCTACATCTCACCCTCAAGCACTCTACCAATTTCACTAAGGTCATTTGAATGCATAGTCACATCAAGGACACCTATAGTAGGTAAAACTAGTGCTAAAGAGAAGTGAGTTGTATGGTCCATTTGCATCATGTGTAGCAACCTCAACTTGATGTTGTGCAGGGACTGTAGGCTATTCTAGAGTATGTTGATCATCTTGTGAAGCCGCCTCACCCCGACTTGACTATCTACCAAAATGTCATCTAATATGAGTTGGCACAACTTCTAAAGGTCCCATACTCATCAAAGATAAACTAGTATGATAATAGTAAATCAACAATGGAAACTGAAGCAACATTATGTCTAGTGGCTTCACTCATTTGGGCCACATCTGATAGTGATGGTAGCTTTAGAAAAATGTAGGGATCATAATTGGCAAATGCAACCTCAATGGGAGGAAGCCTAATCCATGGCCGTAATAAGTATTTGTCTACATGATTAGATGACATTTGATAGACCTGAGTAGCAATCATGGCAATGTTGTCATAAAGGTAAGATCTAATAGGTGTTGTTGCTACACCTCCTGCTACTGATAATTCCAAATGTTTTAGAAGAACCAAAAGGTTTGGACCAACTAATTCCCTCTTGTTGACGAGCGGTGAAATCTACATGTCTAAATTGAGATTTGTCAACAAACCTCCCTTTTCCCTATCCAACATGTGAATGAATAGATGTGTAGTCCACATCTAACCCTAAATGAAACTCAACATATAGTTGTTTGAAAAAATAAGTTGGAAACTCATCATTATGTTCCCATCTATGATGGGCTCCCAACCATCTAGAATATATAAATGGAGCCACAAACTCATCTGTACATCTAGTAACAACATATCCTCTAACTTTTTTTTGTCGCATATAGTGAGGGAACATGTTTGGTACATTATTTGTTGAAACTCTAGTACTAATATCATTAATTTTCATAGTGCCAATAACACTACTGGCAAGGGACCTATAAAAATCCTTAGTGCTGACCTCATCATGTGGATTATAAGATCGAATTGTGTGAATCATACATTGCATCTCCTGTTGAATCCTAACTAATCTATCTTGATTAGAGAGATTAGGGGAGTTTTGTATTGTTTGGTCCAAACATTTCAAATAATTCTCTAATCTCCTAATGCTATCATTATATAAATTAGACCTAGCCTCAACTTGCTCCTGAGATTGAGCAGAATGATGTGATCTATGATCATCAACCATATCTATATAAATAGAAAGATCTGCACATTTAATTAAAACAAAAAAATTACAAATATGTACTTATTTTATTTTTGTAAAAGTAAAATATGCAATAACCATTTTATAAGTAAGATGCTCCATAGAAACTTATTAAAAATAGGAAATATGAGAAATGCATAGCTTGAACATTATGAAGTAAAAATAAGAACATTTTTAAGTTCATTCAACTATCTATGAAAAAGAGGGAGAAAGGGAGAAAGTATGATTAAATTTGACTAACTTCGTATGAAATTTAAATTCTTCAAAAAAGAATCTCACGTATTATTAGTTAAAATTGCAAGGTATCTCTAAATTCCAAATAACAATCATACAAGTGTATAATATAGGATAAGAGTGTATGATAAAAGAGTTCATGATTAAGTATAATGCATCTATATAAGTAGGGATAAGGAGATAATCATGCGTCTTAAGTGTTTATCCTTTTTTCATTACACACATCTAGGCCTTTTTGGATGCCTCACTAAGTGAATGTATAATACCATTCTTTGTGATGGTGTACATTCAATACAATAAATGATCAATCAAATACTTTATTGAAATAATATTGGAAATCTACTAATTTGAGTTATGTGAATGGATAAGTGAAACAAGTTATAGTAGAAATTTTGGTGCCTACAATATATTTTAGGATATTACTTAAACAACTCTATAATTTCATTTAAATGCATGATTTTATAAATATATTTAGGTGGTTTATTTAAATGAAATTATATTAATACTTTCTTACATTACGTTGTAAGTCGGATCCTAAACTACATTGTGCTAGGCACCAAAATTTCTACTATAACTAATTTCACTTATTCATTCACATAACTCCAATTACTAAGGGTAGTAATTGGAGTTATGTGAAAGGATAAGTGAAACTAGTTATATATTATAAATTTTTTTGCCTACAATGTATTTTAGGATATGACTTAGAACTAGATATAATTTCATTTAAATGCATGATTTTATGAATACATTTAAGTGGTGTGCATTAAATGAAATTATAGTCATACTCTGACATTAAGTTGTAATTCATATCATAAAATACATTGTAGGCACCAAAATTTCTAATATAACTAGTTTCACTTATCTATTCACATAACTCCAACTACTACCCTTCCAAGATTATTTCAATAAAGTATTTGATTGATCATTTAATGTATTCAATGTACACCACCACCAAGCATGACCTATTAAATATTCATTTAGTGTGAAGCATCTAAAAAGGTCAATTATTACCCTTCCAAATTATTTTAATAATTGTTATTTAAAATTCTATATTTGATTGGCATTTTTCATGTTCAAGTGAATTGACTACATTTTGAACCCAAGTTTTCCTACATTCAATACATTAAATGATCAATAAAATACAAAAGAATATTAAATAACAGTTAATTAAAATAATTTTGAAGGATAATAATTGGCCCTTTTTCCATTCTCGATGATGGTATACATTGAATACAATAAATGATCAATCAAATACTTTATTAAAATAATCTTGGAAGGGTATTAATAGGAGTTATGTGAATAGATAAGTGAAACTAGTTATAGTAGAAATTTTGGTGCCTAACACAATGTATTTTAGAAATATGTATTTTAGGATATGACTTATAACTCAATGTAAGAGTATGACTATAGTTTCATTTAAATGTGCCACTTAAATATATTCATAAAATCATGCATTTAAATGAAATTATATGTAATTGTAAGTCATATCATAAAATACATTGTAGGCACCAAATTTTTTACTATAACTAGTTTCACTTATCTATTCACATAACTCCAACTTCTACCCTTCCAAGATTATTTCAATAAAGTATTTGATTGATAAATTATTTTATTGAATGTACACCATCACCAAGCATGACCTATTAAACATTCATTTAGTGTGAAGCATCTAAAATGGTCAATTATTACCCTTCCAAATTATTTTAATAATTGTTATTTAATATTCTATATTTGATTGGAATTTTCCATGTTCAAGTGAATTGACTACATTCGAAGGCTGATATGTCAAAGAGTGAGTCTAAAAATACATTTTGAACCCAAGTTTTCCTACATGCAATACATTAAATGATCAATAAAATACAAAATAATATTAGATAACAGTTTATTAAAATAATTTGGAAGGATAATAATTGGCCCTTTTTTCCATTCTCGATGATGGTATACATTGAATACATTAAATGATCAATCAAATACTTTATTAAAATAATCTTGGAAGGGTATTGATTGGAGTTATGTGAATAGATAAGTGAAACTAGTTATAGTAGAAATTTTGGTACCTAGCACAATCTATTTTAGAAATATGTATTTTAGGATATGACTTACAACTCAATGTAAGAGTATGACTATAGTTTCACTTAAATGCACCACTTAAATATATTCATAAAATCATGCATTTAAATGAAATTATATCTAATTGTAAGTCATATCATTAAATACATTGTCAACACCAAAATTTCTACTATAGCTAGTTTCACTTATGTATTAACATAACCCCAACTACTACCCTTCCAAGATTATTTCAATAACGTATTTGATTGATCAATTATTGTATTGAATGTACACCATCACCAAGCATGACCTATTAAACATTAATCTAGTGTGAAGCATCTAAAAAGGTCAATTATTACCCTTCCAAATTATTTCAATAATTGTTATTTAATATTCTTCTATATTTGATTGGTATTTTGCATGTTCACGTGAATTGACTACATTTGAAGGTTGATATTTAAAAGAGTGAGTCTAAAAATAAATTTATAGCCAAACTTTTCCTACATTCAATACATTAAATGATCAATCAAATACAAAAGAATATTAGATAACAGTTTATTAAAATAATTTGGAAGGATAATAATTGGCCCTTTTTGCTATTCTCGATGATGGTATAAGTTGAATACAATAAATGATCAATCAAATGCTCTATTAAAATAATCTTGGAAGGGTATTAATTGGAGTTATGTAAATATATAAGTGAAACTAGTTATAGTAGAAATTTGGGTTCCTAGCACAATGTATTTTAGGATATGACTTCCAACTTAATGTAAAAGTATGAAGTTATAATTTCATTTAAATGCACCACTTAAATATGTTCATAAAATAATGCATTTAAATGAAATTATATCTAGTTGTAATTCATATCCTAAAATACATTGTAGGCACCAAATGTTTTTCTATAATTAGTTTCACTTCCATTTACATATTCCAATTTAATAACTCCAATTACCACACTCAGTAATTGGAGTTATGTGAATGGATAAGTGAAAGATTAGTTATGATAAAAAAATTCTTGCCTAACACAATGTATTTTAAGATGAATTACAACTCTCTAATTTCATAATGCATAAGAGTATAAAATTGTAAGTCATATCTATAATTTCTACTAGGCCCACATCCTAAAATACATTGTTTTAGACACCAAAATGTCTATTATAAATAGCTTACCCTAAATGCCCACTCCTAAAATACATTGTTTTAGACATCAAAATTTCTACTATAACTAGCTTCACTTAGGGTTGGTATTTGTGAGCTTTCATTTTTTCATCAATATTTACTAACTCTTTTTCTTAATCTAGAAGACTCTCATAGATTTTGAGTAGCATAGGTTATATGGTTTAGGTTGTGTATAAAAAGGGTTTTCTTTTAAATCTAATATCTCATAGATTCTCCTATTTAAAAAAAAAATGAAATTGGTTCATATTGCAATATCTTTCTACTTTTATTGGTATGGTCAACAATAGAGCATTAGTTGATCCAAATGTTTTGGAGTAACCAAGATGTTTGGACCAGCTAATGCCCTTTTATTGACCATGCCATATTTCTTTGTTATTTGATGAGCTAATTTATATTGGGTGAATTCTTGAGACATCAATAAATAAGGATGTGTAGCATAGAGATCTTGAAGGTATAGTTTTTGTTATTACAAATATATGGAAACTTAGATTACAAAATTGAATGAAGAAAATTTGAGATTATGTGATAGCTATAGTTCAAGCATAGAATTGGTTTTTGGTAGGAGAAGAGAAGTATAAGATATATAATGTAAGGGTATGTGTAGGATCATGATGGGCCAAAAAGTGGCGATATGTAAGTGATATGATGGCCCATGTGGCTGATGACTTTTTTTTTACCCAAAATTGATGAAACGAAAAGGATTTTTAAAGGAGATTCTCAAATTTCCACCAATATAAATTATGCTTTACTTTGAATTTAATAAATAATTATTATTCATTTTCTATTTGAATTACGACAAAAGTCTTGATTGATAGGTTGATTGAAAAAAATCTATAGCTTTCAAATGATGTAATAGTTTTTGAATCCAAAACATGTGTCACATTCTATGCTTCACATAATATAGGATTAAAAAAAATAAAATTTATTTCATGAAGTTTTGACCGGGTTAAGTTGGTCAGACATACGAGTTTTTATATTTTTAAAAAGTTGTAATAAAAAATTCATAATTAATTATTTAGTTGGAAAAAAATTACAAAAAAATATTTATCACATTGGGATATGATTCATATACTTATATCTAAAATCTTATAAAAAAATATTATCATTTTATTGTGGTTAGGGTGGTCAGACAGACACCTACTTCTTATTTTGTCCCTAAAATTTAAGTACTACTGCATTGTAATTTCAAATTTTCACCAAATAGATGGTTTTCTTTTATAAATAAACCTACAATTTAGAAAATAAATTCAATTTTCTACAGATTATATTCTTACATATGTTTGAAATAATATAGATAACTTATTCAAATTTTTATGTCAAGTTGCCTACCTCTAATTTTTTGAATTTTCATCACCACTTAAGGGCCTGCTTTTTCAATGATGATCCTGCACATACCCGTAAAGAGAGGGATATGCTGAAGTTTAGGTTAAAAATTTGAAAGAAGAGCTTCAAATAAGGAGGGGGGTTAAAAAAATTGCAAATGATAATGGAGAGAAAAATATTTTGTATTTGATTAAGAATATATTGTAGTATAGGCTAAATTTTATTCTTACCATCTTGACGAAGATGGGAGAGTTATCGAAGTTTGTGTGATGCATTAAGAAATCATATAAGGGTGGGAAACATATTAAAGTGTTTCCAAGTTAAGTTGTGTAGTTAAATTCTAATCTCTAAACTTTTATTAGTGCAACCATTCCTTAGAAGCCAGTGGATTATTTTTTAAATATATATATTCTCTCTCAAACTATCCTTTATAATATATAGTTTGATGATGACTTGTGAAAATAAATTAGGAGTGCTTGACATGTTTAGGTTGTTTCCAATACAAAATATAAATAATAAAATAACAAGTGAAGCATATTATATTTAAGAGAGTTATTAAAGAGAGTGATAAAGGTAAAAATTTAAATAGTAAAAACCAAATATTTGACCCCTCATTAAGTCAATGGAATGGCTACTTATTTAAGGTCACCACCTAAAGATCATTGAATAATAACAAGAAATTTAATATAATACTATTGTATGTAATGAGGATAACTTTTTAATATATATAAAATTAACAACTATTTGGTTCGCATTGCCCATTTGCTAAGGCAGGTCCATTTGGGATTCTCTGTATTAGGAAATAACAATCATAAAATGATTATCAACTCTCATTTGCAGGATGAGGGTTAGAGTGTGTATAATTGTCTGATTGGGTGGTCATGTAGTGGTGCACCCTAATTCCTGTATCTCTAAAGATTTTGAGATATTATCGTTATTGATGGACCATAGATTATATAACTATTGAAAATTGTGCCATCAATATTATGGATTGAATTTGTTTCATGACATTGATTTAAAGTGTAGAATAAAATCCCCATAAATGAATATGGAATTTAAGTAAATATCAAATGTGATTTTAATTGGCTTTTCGATGATCACAATTGTTGTAAAATGTGCCTAAAAATGATTTGCTAATGTTTTAGATTTTTCTAATGGACTTGGATGAAGATCTCAAATTCTGAAAATTTATTATGTATAAAATTGGTTCAGGTCTATGCTTGTGGATATGATCTATGTGAATGTAAAATTGATCTTTTGTGCAGAAATGATCTTGTTACTCTCATACTCCTATCTCACTGATTTTTACAATCTATAACTCAAATTTTTTGCCCTCTTTATGTTTGAATGTTGTAAATATTGACATTGTTTACAAACACCTTGAAATAATTTATTACATTGCAAGATTATACTCTTAGAAAAATTGGTTTCATGACTGAGTGAAGATTTGTAAATAACAAACATGTAAAATGGTTTTTTCTACACTTGGGTTTCCTCATTCACTATGATTTTAAGGGTTTATAAAAAGGGTTTATTTATAAACCCTTAAAATCATAGAAAAAACCCTGTACTGTCTAGCCATTTAAAAAAAATAAACCCTTTTAAACTGACATTAAAAACCCTATTTTAAGCCATGAATTTTTTTTTGCAGATGCCATAATTGAAACACAATTTTTTTGAAACACATTCAGATATATTATATAGCCTTGCCAAATTTGGTTGTCCAAAGATCACATAACTAACTCCCAGATAATGAAAACTTGACATTTCTACAAACTTAAAAATACTTCCACTACAACTAAAACATATGAGCAAATGAGCCATACTCAATAACATAAGGAAAAAAATGAAAAAAAATCTCACTTCGGGTATTCTTATATAGCTAGCCTTTGAATGAGCCACCTATGGTCGCATTCCCTTTGGCCAAATGAGAAAAATTTCTGCGAGTGGGTTTATTTTTGCTTTTATTTTTGTATATTTCGATTGAAACAGAGAGGCCACGTAGGTGCCATGTCATCGCCATGTGGTTTCGACTAAAACTAATTCGATCGAATACCTTCCAGCCAAAATTGGTTTGATTGAATTCGTACGATTAGCCAAAAGTGTGACACAGGTTTGTACTTTTACCCACCAGAGCTACCCTACTTGATGTAAACTAACTGATGGATTTCTTAAGATGTGCACATCTTGTTAGGATTTGAAAGACTCTTCAAAAACTTCATAATGCACCAAGTACTAATTTGTACCAACATTCCCCAGTTTGAAATGGATGAAGGTAAATCAAAGTTTTCAAAGAAACTAACTGATCAAGTGTTTGAAAATAGACAAAAAATTCTCAATAGATTCACCTTTTGACATAACTTTCATACGCCAACTTAGTTTCCACTGTCAACGAGAGGAACCCCTAGAAGAAAGATAAAAGAAATGAACATGAAAAGACAGAAGAAAAAGAAAAGAACACATAAACATGACGAACTAGCAAAAAAACAACCAAAGACAAGAAAAAAAGAAAACAAAAAACCCAAAAATAAAAATAAAAACAAGAGGAAACAAAAAAATAAAATGAACAAAAGAAAAGAAAAGAAACCAAATCTGATAAAAGAAATCAAAACAAAAAGATAACCAACTAATCTAGAAAATGACACTAACCAATCCTAATTGTAAACTAACTCCAAAAATAAGTTCTATAAACATAAAATTATGAAAAAATTTACATTCACATGACTAATTTTTTATTATGTGCAAAAATCTTAACTTACTAGGTACAATCCTGAATGTAGCAAATTTAACTTTATACTTAGAAATGTTAATTTTAGGTGCAATAAATTCGTTTTGAAGATATAAAATTTGAAATATTAATAGTTGTGGGTTATCAGACTTGTCATAATTTACCCACAAACACATTTTATTATCTCCATCATCATAATCAAACTAAAAATGATTAAAACACAGAGGCTAATTGAAAGACATCACCTAATTTAGAGGATCTTCAATTGTTGTTGTGTTCTCATTTCACATGAGTTCCTTCTCATGAGGTATCAACTCATGGAACACCACTCCATTCCACTTCAGTACATGCATGTCAACATAAAGGGCATCCATTAGTGGTATATCATTATTATCTAAGATGCCACAAAAAGATTTAAAATTTGCATGCATATCCTTATCATTACTAGTTTCAAACAACAAACCAATATGCTTTATCTCACCAGGATTATCAACCTCAGTCACATTCTCAACAACATAGAATTTACTAGCTAAATCTTTACCTTCATCAACCTTTAAATCAACTTTTTCAATATTTGTCTCACTTATCATGGAACTCTACCCTTCTAACAAGAAATTAGAGAAACTTACCTTGTAATTTGAACCAAGAGGATGAATCTTACCCGAGTCATCTAAAGTGGGGTTTTTTATGCAGCTAGAGTATGCATTTACCAACATTTTTGGATTCCACTCAAATGTAGAGTCCCAAATTCCTTCGATCTCCTCAGATGGACTAAGGAGAAAATCATCTCCATTGAAAACTAGTGAAATTTTTGAACCCTTTTCCTCCAAAAATGAAGCATTTGTCTCAACATTTTCTTCAAACATGTCACCAATAAGAGCTTGAAAATCAGCATCCAGCTCATTGCCATTTGTATTAGAGATATTGATACACAATTAACAAGTATTTTCTTCAAACATCCCATTTGAATGTACATAGTCAAATCTAGGAAAATATTTCTTTAGTTCATATTTTTGCATATCATCAACTGGAATGTGCAAAACAGTTTTAAGTTTATCATTGTTAAGGTCAAATTCATTAATGCATGATAAATCAATATTTTGCTCAAAAAAATCATTTGAATAAATAGAATCAAAATTGAAGAGACACTCCCACATTTCGTTCTCTTCATCATCCTGAAGTGATTCCATTTATGAGGCAGCCTCTTGATCATCTTCTTGGAATTCTTCTACTTCATCCAATTGGACCTCATTTTACATTCCTTGATCCACTTGAACTTCTTGTTTGAACGGATTCATTTGTACCTTAATTTCTTGGACTTTACTATGAGATCCATTTGCAATTTCACTTGGACCTATGTTGCTTTTTGTTTCTAAGTGTCCATCACTAAAATTAGGAAAACAATTTCCTCATGTTAACTCATTAATGGGTGTTCCTTCCTTATTCGTTGCTATGCAAGGATCCATGAATACATCAGTAAACTGAATTTTCACATCTAGTAAATCTACACAAGGTAAAGAAATTTCGTTATTTGTTGAATCCATCTCAATGCAAGGATCAAGGTCATCGGATGATGGGGAATAGCTAAACTTATTTTAACAATTACTCTCATCATTGCAGATGGAGTCATTATCATTTTTAGGTGTGCTAGTTGTTTCATATCCCTCATTGAGTGGGTAGGTACTAGAAGGATCTTCCATAAGTATTTCTTCAACAATGATTAGCTATCTGAAATATAATTCCATCCTACCTAGGAAAACATGGCAATCGATCTGGGAATGTTGATTTCTCTGATGTATCTTACATGATCTATCTGGCCTAATGAGTTTTGATAGCTTCAAATCTCCTAATTCTTCCAATTTCTCCCTTAATTTATTTTTCACACGTGGTATATATATCCAGCATGAACCATGCTCCTTTTTCCATCTCTCATCTTGTTGAGCATCTTTCTCAAAATAATTATTCAAAGTGTTAGAAGGTATGACCGATTTCTCATGACAATAGCCCTATGTTGATACACCATCTCTTTCAATATCATCATTAGTATTAAAATTTCCAACAAAACTAGACTCTAACCTGATATTTCCATTATGCTCTAAATTTATATCCATTTCATGCTCTTTGTCAAATAAAACATCAAAATGATATACTTGCTTATCAAATGATCCGTTTACAACTTCATCACTATTCAATGCATTATGCTTTGGAATATGACTAAAAAGAGATGATATAGTCACAAATTCATTGGCAAGTGGAATATTTACTTCTATGGTTGGATTTTGCAAAGATAGATTCTTCCATTGGTATTGTGTGGGATTGACTTGATCTAAAGCATTGGAAAATGTGGTGTTTGGAAGATTAAGAAGATTGTAGCTGCTTGGTGAGAATGATCGTATCTGGGCAAGGATGGTGCGTAAACCTACGTAAGGAAAAAGATGGCAGCTTGCAAGCACAAGAGGATTAATACTTGCTTTAGCTACCCAAATTTCTCATGTCATGTCCAGATTGTGCCAATAAGAGAGCTTTATTCAATGCATCATGTAGGGATGTAGCCTCATCGCAACATCTAATTTTTGTTGTGAATGGAGGGTTCAAGCCCCAATAATAATGTTCTATTAGGATATGATCATCAATAACCAAATTTAAAGCTTGAACCCTTTGATACACAAAAAAGAACCTATGATTGAACTTGTAAATGGATTCTAGTGGTATCCTTTTCATATCTACAAATTCATGTGGTGGGTGTGGTGCACGTGCATGAGGATCAAATTGATCCAGGAATAAGATTTCTAACTCTAAACATGAACAAGTAGAATCTAGTGGTAGATTAACATACCATTGCCATGTTGTACCTTGAAGTTTTTTTATGAACAATTGACAAACGATATCTTCATGTTGAATCTAGAGAAAAATGACTAAATCCTTACAAATATCGATATGTTTAGAAGCATTTTTTCCATCGTTAGGGAAAATAAAGGAAGCCTATCATACATGTGACCTGGGATTTCATGAATAAATCCAAGTATACACAAAGGGCTTCCCATCAAAGTTAGGTTTTAGAAGATCCAACTCACTCCAACTCACTACAATCCAAAATTTCTCAAGTGGCCCTCCTTCTAGCACCAATTTTGTTGATGGCCAAATTGACACAACAACATGCAGGAAATATGTAATCACCTTCCTATCCTAAAAAAGAAAAATGATCGTTAAATCGATCACCTTCCAAGGTCCTAGATGTTGGGTCACAATGTTGCTATTCTGATGAGCGGTCAATGAGGTTGTAATGTTCAAGGGGCCTGCTAGTTATTGAGATTTTTGGTTGCTGCAAGATCAAACTTCTACCTAAACCTATTCTAGCCAGGTGGTAAAAAAAGGGTAACAGATAGATCAAAGATGCAAGAGAGAAAATAAAGTTGATTTATTTAGTTAACCAAACCTATTACTCTTCAAGGAATTCCTAACTTAAACTACAAAAGAAGTCAAGTTGTAATCAATACAAAGCCATTCATTCATAGTGCAAATATTAATAGAAAATTTCAAATCACAGTTCAAAAAAAAATTAAACATAGACTTTATTCGTTCTTTGAAAGCTTCAAATAAAACAATTAATCTTGAACAAATATCATTCTAGAGTATAACTCAAGATATTTTTGAGTCTAACTATTTCTACTGCGGTAAAATAGATAAACAATATTTACAATTCTGGTAAAACCACTAGTGTACGGAAACCATTAGTCATTAAACAAATAAATGAGACATATCAAGCAAAGCATGAAAAATTATCAAAATACAAGGATATCACAATGAACTATTTAGGGAAGTTCTAATCATTTACCATTGAAAACATCCCATAAAAGGATAATCGACATGTAGATGTAATGACAAATGTAGCTTCTCCTATATTTCCTCAAGATCCTTCAAAGGATTTCGCATTTATTGTTTATCCATTCATGAGACCATCAATTGAATCCAAATCCAAAGTAGTATTAACAACTAATATAGAAAGATCTAATGAATGGTATACATCGATTTTTAATTATCTAAAAGAAGGTACCTTTCCTAAGCTGACAACTAAAACTACTCAAGATCGTCTTCACAAACGTATTATATAGAAGATCCTTTAATGAACTTTTACTTAAATTTCTTAAAGAATCTGAAATCCCCATAGCACTTGAAGAGGATCATGTGGGTCCTTGTGGAGGTCATTTTGGAGGAAGATCATTAGGTCAAAAAATTGTTCACATAGGATATTATTAGAGACATATGGAAAAAGACTGCTTCGAGTATGTTAAGAGATGTCAAAAATGTTAGGAACATAGTAATTTGATTCACACTCTTGTTTTTGATCTTTAGGCCCAAATTCCTATTTGGTAATTCTTGTAAGTGTGAAATAAATAACAATGTAAATAAACTTCTTAATGAAACATTATATCAAAGATTCAACAATTAATCTATTAAAAAGAGCAAAGACTTTAAAGTGTTCCATTGTTTCCTATCTCCAAAGATTTATTAAATCATAGAGGGCTCTCATATTTGGTAAGCACTTCTGACTCTTAAAATGCCAATCTAGAGAATGGAATGATGCTAAATACAATGATGTGATGATTGATAATGATTTCTAGATGATATTGATGCTACTGTAATCTATACTGACATGAAATCTGTTGAAAGAAAGCTACAGTAAAACTAAGATGTAGCCATGATATGAATTATATTGATGCTATGATTTCTATGATACTAAGATGCTTGATTGATTGATTTATTTTCTTGTAGAGTAAGATTGCACAAATTTGGGATCCATTTCTTGTTGGGAAAGGTTGTATTTATAGATTCATGAAAGTAAATTTGTATAGGGGCAGAAAAGTAAAGGCTTGGATTCAATCTGGAGGATTGAATGGTGAGAGATTGAGAAGATTGAGAAGAATTTGGGAATGGTTCCTCCCCATGAAAACACCAGGCAAGATGATAAGAAGGATTAGAGGATGAAGATTGAGAGATTGATTAAAATTTGTCTCCAATTTGTCTCCAAAGCTTCTTGTGAATGCCAGTTGAATTAATTAGATATAAAATATCTAATTTTATTGGTGAGTGAATAGAGGAAAATTTGATTTATGCTTTTATTTGAATATTTTAGTTTTTTCAAATTTAGCAAAAAGGGTAATAAATAATTAAATAATACCAACTATAGAAGTTGTATATTAAATAGTTATAGAAGAAATATGATAATTTAAATGAAAGACTTTAGAATATCTTTATTTAATTAAGAAGAAATATGATAAGATGATTAAATAATACAAATTATTTAAATTTTTTTATTTAATTTAAGATAGAATAAATGGATAAAGTAATAGAAGAAATAATAATCATAATAATTAAATAAAACAAATTATTTAAATTTGTTTATTTAATTAAGAGGAAATAATATGATAAAATGGAAGAATTAATAGTGAACTTAATATAAATAAATATTTCTATTTATTTATTAAGTAGATGAATTTAATTATGATAATTAAATAAAATAAAGTGAAATTTGTTCATTTAATTAAGATGACAATAAAAGAATAAAGACTGAAGAATTTAAGATGAACTATATAAATAAATATTTCTATTTATTTAATAGTAGAGGAATTAAGGGTAATTAATCAAATAAATCATATTTAATCAATTAGATTCTCTAGACCATTTTTAGGTGTATACATTTTGCTCCTCTGATGTGTTTATGCATTGCTTCAAAGATTTTTTTTCTTTTGCTGCTATCAGTATCGACGAAAATTCAGTATGCCCTAGACATTGATTTTTAGGTGATGATGGATATATGCCCCCTCGGGAGATAAATTGATGATTTTGGATTTTTTGAATTTTTTCAAATTTTCATGATTTTCCTGATGATTCTATGATGATTCGATGATTATTTGATGATAAAATAATTTATCTCCCGATATTTGGTGTAGAAAGTTTGTCCTTGGATGAATTTAAATTAATCTCTCAATAAAAATTAATTAAAATTTTAAAAATCGCACCATAAACCCACCTTTAATAACCTATAAAAGGTCCAAAAGGGTCTTTTTCAAAATCATTTGTGCATTTTGACTTTTGAAACTTTGTGAGAGAGATATTTGTGACTTTGGAGAAAAATGTTGATCCCTTACCACACCCACTGATTCGAGCGAGTGTGACGTCATTAGTGCCCGATAGCTTATGGACCTCTGGTACATACCCCTAAAGCTCCTCGTAATTCATGTTTTTCTCATTTTTCACATTTTTATATACATTAGAATTTTTCATAGTTTTAGTGCTTCAAGAACATGTTGTAGCACTTTTACACTCCAGTGTAGTGCTTTTAGGATCTATTTTAGTGATTTTGAAAAGAAACGCTTCGATTCGGTAGTTTAGCGTGTCGGTAAGCTAATTTAGCGCTTTGGTGAATTAGACCTAGGATATGATAGATTAGCTCTTCGAGCGTTTAAATTAGTGCTTTGAGAATATTAGCACTATGGTAGGATAAATTAGTGCTTCCAGTGATTAATTTAGAATGTTGAAGATTTTAGCGCTTCGAGCATTTGTTTTGGTGCTTTGACCTCCTAAAATAGTGCTTTTAGTGAAATGGCACTTTGATAAACTGTTCTAGCACTTCTGACCGATGAAATAGCATTTATGGTCTTTTAGTGCTTTGAATGCCTGTCTTAGCGCATCCAAGTGAGATTTGCAAAATTTGTCAAATTTTGAACTTGATTTTGTCAATTTTGATCGTGTCAACCCATTGGTTTGATATGATTTGATGATCTAAAATAACCTTGATGATTGATTCTGATGATTGATAGATAATAATTATTCTCATGATAGTCAAGAAATAATCTCATTTGTGATGAACCTCATGATAGGCAAGGTTGATTTTGATAAATTGACCTCATGTTAGGTGAAGTAAAATTTAGATTGATAATGATGACCTCATGATAGGTGACGTTTGGTGATGTTTTCTCATGAATTTTGATCAAAATTCATACCAAAAGCTGATTAGATTTGATAGTATAATGACCTATTATTTTTGACATAGTGTACTGATTTTGAACATTTTATGATGATAGGAGTCTGTGGATAACCTCCAGATTCGAGAGTGTTTCCCATGGAAATTTGATATGATTCAACAGTTGATACCAGATGAGACACAGATTATTGTTCGGTGTGGAATTTATTCTCTTCTTGACATGCCCCAGATTAGGATTAATTGTGGTCTTCTCACAACTTTAGTCGAGTGGTGGCACAATGATCATAACACCTTCCACTTACCCATCGGTGAGATGACTATCACCCCAGAGGATGTTTGGCGTATTTTGTGGATACCATTTGTTGGAGAGGTTATTGCGTATGATTCATAGGAGGTAGGCGGGATTAATTCTCTTCGTAGAGTGTTTCAGGATGAGCATATTGTTGGGATGTGGATTCCATGGCGATAGATTGTGGATTCTTATGCCACCTTACCTTTAGTTTTGGCAGGATTTATTGGAGGGTTCCTTTGTCCTGATCATAGGTCAAAGGGACTATCTGTCCAATGGGGCTGTGTACTTGAGAGTATGATCATACATGAGACCCGCTATGCTTGGGGGATGTGCATGCTGGCACATTTGTATCATGATTTGCATTCAGTTGTTTATTTGAGAGGGTGCAGTTTATCATCAAGAGCTACCTTGCTTCAGGTTTGGGTGTGGGAGCATATTGTTGTCACACGACTAGTGCCAGTTCGAGATAGGCCTGCTACTAGGCCATATGTTTTCAAATATAGAGATTGACTTACCTAGTCTAGGTGGGTAAGTTGGAGCATTGGAGGCACGTTTTGGACAATTTAGAGGTAGTGACATGGCACCCATATCTTGATTGTAAGGACTGGGATGAGGATGATGTGGAGATGGGATACATGTGTGATTATATGTACTTGATTGGTAGGACCCACTTCATTTTAGAGAGATTCCTACTGCGAAGGGTCTATAAGTAGTATGGTATTGTTTAGTGCATGCCCTAGGGTGTTTCACATTATGCCCGACATTAGAGTGATGTAGTATATTGGAGGCCACATTTATCCTATGAAGCCTTAGTAGAGGGATACCACACCTTACAACCTTTAGCCTGGGATATACACCACAATATTACAGAGGCGCCAGTGACAAAGGAGTATGTGACTTATCTTGCATTACATCCATACCCTCAGATCACTATTCCTAATGAGCCAACACCCTTATCTATAGAGGAGGATGTTGTGGTTGTACATGGTTGGTGATGGAGATGAGTGGAGGATGTGGTGGAGGAGCAAGTTGTGGATGTTGAGGCAGTGGATGTGGGTGGAGAGGAGGATGTTGACATTGAAGATGTGGAGGGTAGTGGTGAGGATGATGATAGTGGTAGTGAGGACAGTGAGGGGAGCATCAGTGGTGAGAGCAATATTGATGACGAAGATGATGGTAGGGACGGTGGCAGAGGTATTGTGGTAGGTAGCACAGGTCCATCCACTAGTGTGCCTTGTAAGAGGCAAGTAGTGGAGACATCTTCTTCGGATCATCAGACACAGATTGCCTCCCTCTAGGTATAGATTCAGACTCTGTAGGGGTAGCTTGTTCAGGCATAGGGTTTACCTATATAGACACAGACGCAACTACAGATGCAGGCACAAGCTCATGCATAGGCCTTAATACAAGTACAGGGATAGTTGACAACGATATAGACACAAATTGCCACACTGACGATAGAGAGGGAAAGTGCTAGGTAGATCGTAGAGCGGGCACAAGCGACTGCAAATACTTTACAATGAATTACAGATGGTACTAGTGTTGGTGATTATATGAGGGAGGTTCTCTATGTCAGCCAAGAGGCAGATTTTTACAAGGGCCATTATCATGATGTACTCCCTATTGAGCGGAGAGTGAGTTATGCTCCTTCACGGTCAGGTAGGACATAGACTAGGACTGCCAGTGAGGGTGTGACCCAACCTCCTTGTAGAGATCCAGGAGGTCCCAGTTTATCTAGTGGTGGTCGAGGTACCAGTCCCGTGATGCCTGCACCATCTGGTAGCAATAGATCCTAGATGCTATTATGATTCTGTGTTGTTTCTGAGACATGATGCATACTTCGATCCAACTAGTTTTGATGATATACCTCCCTTATTTTAGACTTCATTGTATACTTGACATTGATGTTTAATATGATTTATATGATATGCAATAGACATTGATGTTTAATATGATTTATATGATATGCAACAGACTATTATTGATCTTTGATGGGTTCTATTATGATTCTATTGATGGATGCATTCATTTTCCATGTTCTACATTCCATGTGATGATTTACTTGATTCTAGATGATCATGTGATATACTATGGTTTATGGTGGTCTATTTAATGAATGATGTATGGATGTATGTATGCATGATTATTTTATTTTTAAATGATTATCATCTTTATACATGAATTTGGATGTAATGGTGTGATGCAAATGGGATGTATGTTCCTATGTTGATATAAATGTGAAAATAAATGATGCATGATATAAATTATGAATTGATGGACATGCAATAATATGATGTAATAATATAATAGTGAATGATGAATAGATGTATGATGATTGATGGATGAATAATGTATTTTAATGTATGTTAGTAATGTATTGATAATAAAATGTGAATGTATAATGCAATGATATGATATACGAGAAATAATTAGTGGATGGATGAAAAAATGCAATGATATGATTTAGTTTTGAAATTTTCTTTTAGAAATTTTATATGATATGGAGAAATATGATATGATGAATGAAAAATTATTTGATTAAAATGTATGAATGATGAATAGAAAATGATGTATAATGTGAAAAATTGTTGATGCCACTACATGGTTACGGTGATGTTTTTCTTTATGCATTTGAAATTGGAGGCATATCATGACCATCATCATAAGAGTAATTGTGGATAACATCGTCTATAGTGAACCATCTAGTATCACTAGGCCTCTGAGCACTCTCTATTGATCTCCTGAAAAAGAGTTGTGCCATGGACACTATCTAGACCTAACCAAACAATCACATGATGTGATCATATTAGAAAGGTTATACTATGTAATCTTTTCTTTCTATAAAAAACATGTCCATCTATAATCTCGTCATCTACTGAGTCCCATCTCACCATTGTGGAATAAGCTAGTAAGGTTTCCATATGACCTCCTCCTCATCTATTTGGTTGAATCAAACTCTCTAAAATTGGAATTCACCATACTACAATAACCTCAATAGTGGATAGATAAATGCTTATGGATACCCTAGGACTATTGTGCATGGAAATTATATCGGTCTAGTGCATGTGATATGCTCTAGGAACCACACCTGTAGTAGCGCACAATGTACCATGCTATTGATCTCCCAAAATTAAAATCGTCGAAGATCATAATATAGATGCGATACAATACTACACCCCAAGGCATACACAATCTTGTGCTATACCATTGCTTGAATCATGTGTACCAGTCCTCCCTCTAAGTGTACTCCCTAGCCATCAGGGATGAGAACTAGTGCTATAGTGAACATCATAATTCATGCAACCGGTGAGGCTCGTGAATATAGTAGTATCGATAAATCAATTTGTGGCCTCACCATACCATCATGAACCAAAACTCTATGGAAGTACTGCATATTGTATTCTATCTCTTGAAATGAACAATCCACTCAAAAACATACACTCTCACCCTTAATAAAAAATTAGAGTATGCGGTGTACATCTTCAAGCATGATTGTCATCTCACCGGTAGGGAGATGTAATGTGGATTTGACTGCATTCCACTTCTCTACAAGTACCATCAATATTTAATTGTGGTACATAATGGGGGTATGAGGTACACCTAGTATAACCCTATAGTCCGTAATGTCTTTGTGTCCACTGAAAGTGTGGGGGCTAGATCTCAAAGGTGATTGATTTGTCTACCATCTAGATGCTACCATGAACAGGGAGGAATCTAACAAAAAGTAAAAATATTTCCTATAAGAAATCTACAATCTTAAATCTATACATCAATAATCAAAAAGTGTGATAAAGTTGTTTTAGTGTACTCTCCTAAGGTTCCTAGACACTTTAGACTCCTTTTGGGACACTTCATGAAAAAAAGAGGACACTTTGTGACATAATGGGACACTTTTCAAAAAGGGGGACACTTTGCAAAAAAAGGGACGCATTGCAAAAATTTCTTCTTAGCTACTAAATTAACATAAAAATGCATAAAAATCATAAAATAAATTTGTAAGGACAAAGATAAGGTAAGAAAATCAACTCACCTGATGATAATACTCATTATGGTCCACCTGATCCCATAGGATGTCTAATCTTGCAGGAACATAATCTCACCATCTCGGCATCTTCACTCACTCTTCAATCACTCTTAAGCTACAAGAAGGCAAATCAGAAAACAGCTAGAATTTAGTTTACTTTTTACTCTTATATAAGTTAAAATTAGGTTTTTTACTATATTAGGGTTAAATAGTGTCTTTCATTCAAATCAACATAACAGGTAGTAGAGAACTTATTTTTTTATGTCATTTTTTTATGTTGGAATCATGATTCCACCGCCATTCTAATCAAATGTGTATCATTATGCAGTATGGTACTTGGAAATTATTGAAATGCACAAGACAACTAAGAGTGGAGGATGAATTAGTTGTACCAAATTACATTACTTCTAACCTTAATCAATTCCACTTTAACTCAATCTATTATTAAATGTAAAAATGAAATGAAAATAATAGAAAGCAAACACAAAAGACACCAAATTTACATGGAAAACCAAATGATGGAAAAACCACAGTGAAGATTAGCTCACAATATAGTAATAATGCAATACCAGATAGAAATGATCACTAATAGAGGGCTCACTACCCAGATATAGAGGCTCATTACCTACAGGAGGACTCACTATCTAGATGGAGGCTCACTGACTAAAACTAAAGAAAAGATAAATAAATATCCACCAAAAAAGTTTCCACACATTTGTATCTTGATCAAAATATTGAAGACACCATCAACTCACTACTTTCAAGAATCTAACACATCAAAGTACTATTGCCTTGATTCTCTCTTACACACTCTTATTTTCACAATTTTTCATAAACTTTACTTGCTTCTCCTTCAATTCACAACATCTTGACTTTATTTTATACCATCTTCAACCCTAAAAGCATTCTTCAAGGTTAGATAAACATTCTTCAATTTACAAATTTAAATTAGGTCGGCTACTCAACATTCCTATGCTGGATAAGAATGAGAGAGGAAAAATTACACATTTAATTAGGACCCAAACAACATCTTGGATTAATCACACAACTCCTTAATTTGATGCAAAATATTTATGTAACGTGTAGACACTAGGTCAACGAAACCTAATGAAAACACCAATGATATTTGAAGTACACACATCTCCAGAAAGATGATCGCATGTGGATCACTCAAAATGCTTCACTATACATTTTAACAACTCTAAGAAAACTCTAGGTACATCCATACAAAATTGCAACAATCTTCATGCACAAAACATTCTTCAACAATCCAACCCAACCAACCAACAACACATAGGAGCTCTAGAGCAAGTCTTTTGGAGTGCCAAATCACAAGCACATTTTTCATAACACAAAGAACATCAGTATGAATCATCTCCTAGATCCACAAGATTTGACACAAACCACAAGAAGACTGTGGAGCCAAAACATTTCTCCTAGTCCACAAACAAATAGTTTTGTCAAACCAGTTCACATACCAGTAAAAATATCTTCCACTCTGCATCGATCAAAAAGAAAAAAACTTAGGATATATTATACATTGAGTCTCATGAATACTACCACAGATCCACACAAGCATACAATCAACATAGAAGAAATGTAGAGCACAATACCAGAGCACACACAGACCACACACTCAATATTTCCTTCATTATTTTTTAGATTTTCTCAAAATAAATTGGAAATAACACAACTACAACTTCATAAATATAGCTCCATGTACTCTAAGAACTTCTACAATATCTAAACTATACAAGTACCATCTACAATCAAACTGAATTGTGTTGACATCAATGACAAAATTAATGACAACACCACCAAACACATCTATACTTGAAAAAGAAATACCCTATGATATGACGTACCTTATTCTAAATCCACAAACCAAAATAATTACCAACCTTTTAGGAACCAAAATAATTTTTTCCTTCAACAAAATCCCCCTCAACAAATTAAACATTTTTATACCCTGGTGGCTTATATGAAGAAGACATCTCCTTTTACATTTGGGATCCAACTAGGCAATTTACTCCCTTACTTGATACCCTCCATAACACAATGTTACAAATTCTAGAACATAAAATGATCACCTTACCTATCATTAAAACACCTGATCCTAATAATCCTTTACCTTTGAACTTTAGATTGAATTCTTATTGTCATTTTCACTAAAAAATAGACATGATATGAAACATTGTAAGAATCTTAAACATATTGCACAAGACCTCATTGATTCTAGTCAACTTCAAATTAGAGGTGTTAATGATCAAGGAAATAAGTCGGTTGCCCCTCCCAAACAAAACTTGCAAATCTTTACCACCCTTATGCCTAATCATAATATTTAGTTTGTCAAATCTAGTGAAACTAAGAAGAATGATGTGATGAATGTTAACACAAATGATGACAACATTGATACTATTGGGAAAGCTCCTATAGATACTAATTAATAAAATCCTATCGATGGTTTGGTTTCATTGATAAAACCTCAACCGCATAAGGGCTGAACTAAAAGCCTCTTGACATTGATTTCTCATCTAAAGATATTATTAGAAATGCACCTAATTGTCCTCTTTACATAGCTAGTCAAATCAATGAAAATCCCACTAATGGGATATTAATTGATCCTATATGTGGAGATAATGTGATCATCAAGTAATTATTACTTGTGCATGAACAATATCAAGAAACATATGATCAACCAAAATAATGGATAACAATGTATAATGGTTTCTCTTTCACTACGATGGGATCGATCACTCTTCCCCTAACAATCAGACTAAAATAATTAGATGACTTATTCTCCATCATCTCGATGTTAGATCAATTCAATGTGAAGCTTGGTTATCAATGGCTACACTCCATGGAAGCCATCTCATCAGTTATGAATACATGTTTAAAGTTTCCCTTTTACAATGAAATCTTTATCCTGCACCATAGTGTATTTAATCCTATGTCTTCATGTGGGAATTTTTCATTGGATTTATTTTGGCATGATTCTATTGAACCTATTAACCTTTTGAGGAATTCTTTTTCAAATCCTATCAAAATTTTAAGGCATAATCCATAAAAAAAATCCCTTATGAACATTCCTCAACCCATAGTTGAGCCTCCTATCCTTGAAAAAACTATGATTGAACCTAAAGACATTCCAAATAACCAATACCAACCCATGACAGATACTCTCCCTATTTCCGAAAAAAAACAAGAGACAACCAAAACCATGCTATCATGCCTTCTAAGATAATACAAGTAAACAAAGCTAAAGATAAAGTGGTAGAAGAACCTCCCATGGTTCCTTTTGTTCCTCCCGTTAGGGAAGAAAAGAAACCTATGGTCGATAAACTTGCTCCTAAACAAACACAACTTGAAAATAACACAAAAATAAACAAAAATTCTAGAGAGTGTAGGTGTAGACATCATGCTATTGCTCAAAGGTTAAATGATGAAAACAAGAAATAAAATTAACATCCAAACTTGATTGAAGAAATACATGTTGAGTCTCCCTCTTCACCACAACAAAAAGGTACTATATCACAATTGCAACAAGAGCTAAATCCATTTTTGGATATTATAATTCAACCTCCTATTGTAATTAACTGGGATGATGATGACAAGGTTGCTAAAAATGATGAAGAAGTGCATAATGAATTAAATGCATTGTTTTCCTATTCTATGAGCTTGAATGAAAATTCTCTTAAGAAGAGTGTTGAACATGGTGATGACCCTTGTTTGACACTTTTTGTTGTGCCTTTGGCTAGTTGTGTGCCTTCCATATATGATGAAAAAGATTGGGATGCACAGATGAATTTCTATAGGTTGACTCGCATGTGCCTTCCTAGTCTTTCAATTATTTTATTTTTCATGTTATTTCATGTGTGTAATGTGATCTCCCTCATACCATTCTATTTCATGTGTCTCTCTTTTTATGGCATTCCTCTATTCATATCTACATTATTCTCTATGTCATAAACCTTTATCTTTTTTTTTTCCTTTGGGGGATGATGCAAGGCATTGAGACACTTAGGTCTCTTCCATGTTGATCCAAAATCTTTTTTTTCATCTTTTATTTGTCTTGTGTTTTCCTTTTGGGGATGATGCAAGGTGTTGAGACATTTAGGTATCTTCCATGTTGACCCAAAGGCTTTTCTTTATTTTTTCTCTGTTTGTGTCATTATTCCTATTCCATTATTATTTGGGGAGTGATGATAGTTATGAGCTCTCTAAAATCATTGTAGAAAAGATGTATTGACCCCAAATCCAGGGATCCCTTATATGATTTTAGGATTTCATTTTTGGGGAAACCCATTTTTCATTATTGTAGCTTCATTTGGAAACATATGGCTTGGCATAGGGCTTTAAAAATAAGCTCACATTTCCTATTTATTGTTAGAATTTATCATTTTCCACTTTAAATTAATTGTTCACAACATGATGTTTAGCAATTTATTTAAAGTTGGGGCATACATTAGCATTATTCTTTTTCAAATCATGTTTCATCATGTATTATTCTTACTTCTTGTGAGGTTTCTTTTTGTTTGTGGTGAAATTAGGTGTGATGTCCTTCAAGAGTGTGATATCTACTAGCATATTATATTCCTCTTAGTGACTTGATGTGACACACAACATCCCCTAAGTTTGGGATCTTCTATTCTTTGATTGGTATTCTATTGGAGACATTAGGAAAATTCTTCCCTAAATTAAGACCTTACATCAACTAAGAAAAACTTCTTCAAATGTACCTTACACTATTTTTTACAATATTGGTTATATTCCCACCTTGCATTATACACTTTTCTTTCCTGTGGAGCCATCTTTTCTATTCATGGATGTCAAGCATATGAAGCTTTCCATGCCTCGAGAATCTTGTTGTTCATGTTGTGTTGCACCTTATCAAAGTTATCAGGAGGTACAAATTTGGTATGGTTAACATATGGAATCCAAACTTATCCATGACTTTCCCATATCCACTTGCTTGTCTGTGTGAGTGTATACTGATCACATGCATATGTGTCTTGTTGGGGGCTCACCTAGTGGACAAACTAAGTTTCCACTAGCCCTTATGAGTGTGTGTTTATTTTCATAGGGTTATTGTGTTTCACTTGTACATATTTTTTGAAAAATATCTTAGATCTAATCCACCCCTTTTTATTTTTCTGTCTTTTTCTTTCACAATGTATGCTTGTTCCTTTTTGTTTCTCCTTAAACTTTTTACACATGTGTTCCTTTTTTCTTATGTTGGTTTTCCATAAGATCTTGATCTTAGGGGTTTGCACAACCCTCTTGATCATTGTCATCCTATCTCACTAGCATTGGTACACTTGGATCCCTCTTGATGTGAGTTTGTCTGCTTAAGTGTGAGTTTGAAGCAAGCTCCTCCTCTCACTAGAGTGGGGGCTAAATGTAGTGTAAAAAAATATATCCCTTTACATTTTTACACTTGTTTGGGACCTTGCTACTAAAATTGGGCTTCTTTATGCCTTATTTGGTCCTATTTTGCATCGAAAATCCTCATCAATGCATTTCTCTAAGCATAATCCCAAAATTCATCAAATGACCAATAATAATTCATGTTTTTAGGGTTGTGTGTTCTAGATCTAGTGATCTATGACTCATACACTACCTTGGTCATATGGGTCCCACCTAGGTTTTGGGGTCTAATCTTGAATATGCATAGAACCTAACATTTCTTGAAATTTGTGTCCCAAGCTTAGGTTGTTGGGACTCATACACCCTAACTAGCATATGAATCCCATTTTAGATTTGAACTATTTTAAATTCATTTCTTGGTATGATTTTATTCTCCTAGATATGATGTTGGCTTGTAGTGTTGTAATCTCATGATATTTGGCATGAAAAGTATAAATATAAGGTTATTTTACTTATTTTCTCATAAGAAATCCTAACAAGATCTAGAAAGTTTACAATTCATCAAGTTATCATAAGTATTGGATGTTGTGGTTTTATTGCTGATATGTGGTTGTCATTGATGTCAACACTATTACCATAAATTCCTTTAAGACTGTATATGTCGAGGATATTGAGAAAATTGTAATAAAATATGCTATAGGCTATCTATGAAATTGTGAAGATTAGCGTGCTCAAAATTTCAGTATGTTGATGACGATAAGTTGTGTATTAAAGGGTTTTCTTTCTTATGTATGAAATTCCTACTCTGTAAGTTTCAGAGGTGCGCATGAATATTTGAGCAAGTTATAAAGATCTATATTCTAACAATTATTATGTTACTAGAAATGGTGTTTACAATAGAAGATAATGTTTTTTTGGCAATATGAAGTCTTGTGTATGTTCCTGAAGTGTTTGTGGATGTTTCTAAATCATGTTCTATCTATGTTGCACATCCTCATTGATCATTGTGCTTGCAATCCAATACTTTCTCTTGCGTGTTCAAGTTTTTCATGTTCACGACCGAAAAAGTGGTTGTAGCATGTTGTAGATCCTTAAGGAATATTAATTGAAGGTGTTTTGTGTTTGAGGAATTTCTTTTAGGTCTCTACTATGTTGTGGCCGAGCTTGGTAGATCCACATTGATAATATGTATTGTTTTGGGCTGACTGTTTGCATTCATTCTATTATTTTGATGAAGCCGACATGAAGCAATGCAATTTATTTTTGCGGATATATATAAGCAATTGTTTTCTCATTTAAGAAAGAGGTGCGCAATGTGTGTGTGCTATGTGCAAAAAAGATTCAATGATCTGAAAGTAGAGTAGAGTGTGAAGAAGAGTGAAAGAAAGTGAAGAATTTTTCATGTGCTTAACCGAAATTATACTCAAGAATTTGCAGATGCTACTTTCTAAGTTCAAATTCTTCCGATGGTTTTAATCTGAATATTCTATGTAAGACAGACATTCTTCCTTTGAGCAGTGAGCTCTAGGTAGTGTGCCTAAATGCATGTGTATTCCCCATATATTTTCTTATACTTTTAACATGGTATAACTTGTGGATTAACCTCCACAATGGTTTTTCCCCTAACAGGGTTTCCACACAAAAATCATGGTGTTATGTGTGTTTCTGATGAGTTGTTGATTCATGCTTTCACTATTAATAATCAAATATGAGATTAAAGGTTAATAAATTTGAATAAGTTTGAAATTATGTGACAACTGATTCACCCTCCACCCTCTCAGTTGTCTACCCTTGTGTTGCCAACAATTAGTATCAAAGTAGGTTCCTTGGAAGAATTTTAATAGCTTGAGGTGATCTAGGATGGCGACATACAAGAAGGATAGTCAGAGATTTGATGGAACAAAATACACTATGTGGAAGGCTAGAATGGAGTGTCATTTGAAATGCATTGGTGAATCCTACTAGAATATTAGAATTCATAGGTATGTTATTCCTCAGAATGGCCCTACTACTGTTGAGATTAGGGATGTTGAATATAATATTAGAGCTAAGGAGGCATTGTTGGGTGCTTTGATGGATACTAAGATAACAAATGTTATGGATCTGAAAACTACCTATGAGATCTAGAAAAAAATAGAAAATTTGTATGAATGTGATGCTAATGTGAAAATGGCCAAGCTACAATGTCTAAAAGGAAAATATGAACTGTTGAAGATGGGTAATGATGAGAATATTGCTACTTACACGTAAAGAGTGAATGAACTTGTGTGTGGTATCAGATGTGTTGGTGGATAGGTGGATGAATTAGAGATTGTTGCTAAAGTAATTAGATCCTTTTCGGATGCATACAAAATCAAAGTTGCAGCCATCGAAGAGCTCTGGATTGTTGTAAATGTAACTAGAGTTAAGGTGGTTGGGAAACTAACTGCTTTTGAGTTGAGTGAATTCAGTTATGCCCTTCCTAAGATAGAATCTATATTTAAAGATACTACTTCTAGGAGAGACAAGCAGAGATATGATATGGGTGAAAGTTATTTTAGAAAGATATTCAAGTATGAGGAAGAAATGAAATAGATTGAAGAAGAAGAAAGAGAACTGAATGAGCTTGAAGCACTTATTGTCAAAACGGAAGCCAGAGGTTAAGGTAAGTATAAAGGAAACTTTCCTATAAATTTTTTTTCTTGCAATGAGATAGGTCATTTTTCTTCAAGGTGTCGAGGAATAGTTCCTAAGCCAAGCCTTTAAAAGCCTAAAATTTAGAAGAAGTGTTATTATGTTGTTGATGAAGGTGTGACATATGATGAATCTAAAAAAGGGAATGCAAGTGAAGATGAGTTTGTGTTTATTTCTATCAAGGAAAATAATCCAGTGTCTACTGAATCTACTAGTTGCACAAAAGAGGAGAAAGCGCTAGCTGCCCAAGGTGAAGAAAAATATGAATGTGTAATTGACAGTGGATGTCAACATCACATGACAGGTGATAAAAGAAAATTTGTAATCCTAGAAAAGTATTATGGTGGTGTTGTATGATTTGGTGATTATAATGGTGGTATAATCCATGGAAGAGGATGTATTTATTTTGATGATAAGCATAATAATGATGATGTTATTTATGTTGAAGGTTTGAAGCATAATCATCTGAGTGTTGGACAAATGGTTGACAAGGGATATAATCTTGAATTCAAAGATGGAAAGTGTAGCATACTGGGAAGTTCTGGAAATGTGATTGCTTCTGGTACAAAAACAAAAGGTAAAATCTTTCATCTGAATGCTAGTAGTAAACATTGTCTGATTGCTCATGTTTATTTGAGTTGGTTGTAGCATAGAAGAATGTGTCATGTAAAATTTGACAATATTATCAAGATAAGTGTCTCACAGGTTATGAACGATCTTTGTAATTTGGTGAAGCCTACTAGTGTCATATGCAAGGAATGTTAGTTGGGAAAAAAAACTAGAATTTAATTTCACAACAAACAACATTGTTCAAATGAATTGTTGGAGCTTGTGCATAATGACTTGAGTGGTCCTGCTAGAATCAGAAGTCTACAAGTTTATAGGTATTTCATGTTGCTTATTGATGATTACTCTAGGATGATGTGGGTTACTTTCTTAAAGGAGAAATATGAAGCTCTAGAAATTTTCAAGATCTTTAAAGCTATGGTTGAGATAGAAACATGTCTGAAGATTAAGTGTCTAAGATTAGATAGAGGTGGTGAATTCACTTCCAATGAGTTTAATTATTTTTGTGAAGAACATGGGAGAAACCGATAGTTATCTGCACCATGGACCCCTCAACAAAATGGATTTGTTGAAAGGAAGAACATGATAGTTCTAGATGCTACTAGAACCATGATGCTGGAAGGAAATGTCCCTCATGTCTATTGAAGAGAAGTTGTAAGTACTGTTGTTTATATCCTTAACCAGGTAGAAATCAAAGGTAATACTGGTAAGACTCCTTTTGAGTTATAGTTTTGTCATAAGCCTACTATTAAATACTTCAAAATCTTTGGGAGTAAATGCTATATCAAGAGAGATGAAGATATAAGAAATGTTGATGCTAGAAGTGATGAAGGAATATTTCTTGATTATTCTACTAAGAGCAAGGCCTACCAGTTCTACAACAAGAGATTGAATAAAATGGTTGAAAGTGAAAATGTTAAGGTTTATGAATACATTGCTAGACCCTCCAGAACCTATGGTTATGATTCTCATGATTAGAATGATAGTAAAAACAAGACCCATACTTCAAATAAAGTTCAGATTGTTCTAATGAATCAAGAAGATCAAGAAGAAGGAGAGACTAGTGAAAGAAGAGAAATATCACAAAAGCCTGAAATGCAAGAACAACTTAAGACTCCAAGGTATGTGAGATTAAATCATTCAAAAAATTAGATCATAGGAGATAAGAAAAGAGGTGTCCAGACTAGAAGAAGAATTGTAGAAGAATATTGTCTAATTTAAAAAACTAAGGCAAGTAATTTCAATGAAGCATGCAAATATGAACAGTGGATTGAAGCAATGAAAGAAGAACTACAACAAATTGAAAATCATAATACATGGGTTCTTCAACCTAGACCTAAAGAAAAAAATTTAATTCAAACTAAATGGGTTTTTAGAAACAAGATGAATGAACAAGGTGAAGTTATCAGAAACAAAGAAATATTGGTGTGCAAAGGATACTCTCAGATGGAAGGAATTGACTTTGAAGAAATTTTTTATCTTGTTGCTAGAATTGAAATTGCTAGAGTGTTTCTTGCTTATGCTGCTTGCAAAAACTACAAAGTGCGTCAGATGGATGTCAAGTGAGAATTTCTAAATGGTGAATTAGAAGATGAGGTGTATATTGAGGAACCTGATGGATTTCAATTGACTGATAAGGGAGACATGGTTTTTCAGTTGAAGAATGCATTGTATGGACTCAAACAAGCCCCTATAGCTTGGTATGCAAGATTGGATAAATACTTGATGAGGCTTGGATTCAAAAAAGGTACTACTGATAGTAATCTATACTTCAAGATTGATGATGATAAATATTTATTTGTTGAAGAATTTTTTGATGATATCATTTTTGGAGGAGATGATGGTTTGTGCATGAAGTTTTCTAATGAGATGTAGAATGCGTTTGAAATGTCAATGATTGGAGAGCTGAAATTCTTTTTTAGGACTGCAAATCACATAGACTGATAAAGGAATCTTTATATCCTAGTCCAAGTATGTGAAGAAATTTCTAAATAAATTTGGTAGGGAAGATTCAAAGCTAGTTGGTACACCCATTGTGATCGGATGCAAGTTAACACAAAATGATGATTATTCAGAGGAAAATTAGACTAGGTATAGATCAATGATTAGTGGATTTCTTTATTTGACTCTAACTAGACCAAACATCATGAATGGTGTATGCATTGTTTCTAGATTTCAAGTCGATCCTAAGGAATCTCTTGTGACAACTGTGAAGAGAATTTTCAGATACTTGAAAGGAACAGTTGTTTTTGGCCTATGGTATCCAAAAGATGATGATCTCACTTTAAGTGCCTTTACTAATGTTGATTGGGAAACAGATGTAAATGACATGAAAATTACTAGTGGTGGTGCATTTTTCTTTGGCAAGAAGTTGATTTCATGGTTAAGTAAAAAGTAGAATGTTGTTTCATTGTCTATTGTAGAGGCAAAATGCATTGTTGTTGCAAGAAATTGTACTCAAGTATTGTGGACGAAGAAGATGTTGAAAGATATCGGAGTTGTGTATGATGAAACTATTGCCATATTATATGATAATTCAAGTGCTATAAAAATTTCTAAGAATCTAGTGTTGCATTCCAAGACCAAGCATATATCTATCAAGTACCAATTTTTAAAAGATAAAGTGAGTGATAAAGAATTTAGACTGGAGTATGTGCCTACTAAGGAACAAATTGCAGACATCTTTACTAAGTGTTTTCCTAAGGATACTTTTGAGTATCTTAGAGAGAAGTTAGGGGTGATTACCCCTCCTAATCAGAACTAAGAAGCATAGTATTTTCATCAGTCTGTGCATTCATAGTCATATTTTGATGTGGATTGATGTTGTGGTGGTTTCTACTCACAGGGAGTAGTCATATTATTCAGATATGTGGTTTAGAGCTTGTATACCTTTGCAATTGATGTCAAAGGGGGAGAAGAATAATGTGAAAAACTAAGGGGGAGAAGAACAATATGACAAGAGAAATGTGTAAACAGGAGATTGTTGGAAGAAGAGATAGTTGTGTTGATGGTGTATTTTTCACATCATGTGTTGTCATCAATGCCAAAGGGGGTGATTGTTGGATGTTGTGGCTGTATTTCTGATATGTGGTTTTCATTGATGTCAACACTATTAGCATTAATGTCTTAAAGATTGTATATGTCAAGGATATTCAGAAAATTGTAATAAAATATGTTATAGGTTGTCTCTGAAACAGTGAAGATCAACGTGCTAGAAAGTTCAGTATGTTGATGATGATAAGTTGTGTATTAGATGGTTTTCTTTCCTATGTATGAAGTTCCTACTCCATAATTTTCAGAGGTGCACATGAAGGGTTTGAGCTAGTTATAAAGCTCTATGTTCTAATAGTTATTTTGTTACTATAAATGATTTTTATAGAAGAAGATAATTTTTTTTTGCAATCTAAAGTGTTGTGTATGTTTCTAAAGTGTTTTTAAATGTTTCTAAATCATGTTCTATCTATGTTGCATGTCTGTATTGATCATTGTGCTCATGATCCGAGAATTTCTTTTGCGTGTTCATGTTTTTCATGTTCATGGTCGACAAAGTGCTTGTAGCATGTTGTGGATCTTCAAGGAAGATTAATTGAAGGTGTTTTGTATTCGAGGACATTGATTTAGGTCTCTACTATGTTGTGGCTAAGCTTGGTAGATGCACATTGATAATCTATATTGTTTTTGGCTACCAGTTTGCATTCATTCTATTATTTTGATGAAACCGACATAAAGCAATGTAATCTCTTGTTGTGGATATATATAAGTGATTGTTTTCTCATTTGAGAAGAAAGAGGTGCGAAGTGTGTGTATGCTATGTACAAAAAAAGGTTCAAATCATTTGAAAGTATAGCAGAGTGTGAAGAAGAGCAAAATAAAGTGAAGAATGTTTCATGTGCTTAACGAAAAATGTACTCAGGCATTTGCAAATGCTAATTTCTTAGTTCAAATTCTTTAGATGGTTTTAATCTAAATATTCTATGTAAGACACCAAGTCTTCCTTTGAGCAGTGAGCTCTAGGAAGTGTGCCTGAATGCATGTGCATTCCCCATATATTTTCTTATACTTTTAACAAGGTATAACTTGTGGGTTAACCTCCACCATGGTTTTTCCCCTAAAAAGGTTTCCACAAAAAAATATTGGTGTTATGTGTGTTTTTGATGAGTTTTTGATTCATGCTTTCACTATTAATAATCAGACCTGAGATTAAAGGTTAATAAGTTTAAATAAGTTAGAAATTCTGTGACAAGTAATTCACCCCCCCTCTCATTTTTCTTCCCTTGTGTTCCCAACAATAAGAGCAGTTTCAAGAGAGTTTACAAGATAATTCAAGAGTTGATTATCAATAATTTGAAGCATCAACTCAAGATTCAAGCATCATGTTGAAGTCATCATGCATCATGTATGTTTGTGAGATAACATTTATGATGTAGGTTTCCATGATTCAAGGAAGCATTCAAGATCAAGTTGCAAGCATTCAATAAAGAGTCAAGATCCACATCCATTGGAGTCATTTCATAAAAGTTTGTAACCTTCATTTCTAGGGTTTGGTGAGTTGAAATATTGAATTTGTTCATTCATCATTCCTTCATTCTATTTCATTTCATTTCAAGGTTTAATTACCAAAATGAAGTTTGACCAAGGAAAAATCCTACCCACTAACAAAAAAAAAATTTGCTCTTCATGTGTGATTGTAGATCTAGATGTTTACAACTCGAAGATCCTTTAAAGGAAAAGTTGAAACATTGAAGAAAAGTTGTCAAATTTGTCAAGAAGTTGTCATCTTCATAGAAACTCACCTACAACTCACAAGTTAGAATTTTCAAACCTGAATATTTGACAAGAATAAAGTTATAGAAGATCACTCAAGGATTTGTAAGTTTTAGTCAAACCTTAATACTTGAAATAAATCAACACCTTGGATGTATGAGTCCTAGTATACATATTTTTAGAAGTTTTTGATATATCCTGGTTTGTCAGTAATAAATTCAAAAATTAGCATAAAAACACTAATTGGGACTTAATCACCTATTTTGGTGTATGAGTCATAGTGCACATCAAGATCAACAATTTTTAGAGCTTTTAGGTCTTTCTTAGTCATCTTCATCATCTAGGTACTTCCTTGTTCATCCTTTGTTTACTATTATGATTTAGAGTTCATTTTAGAGGTTACATAGCTAGATTTGCATAGTGCTTTGATTTATTTATTTCTAAGAATTTTCTTAGTGGTGAACCCTCTTTTAATCACACCTAAGGAAACCATCATATATACCCTTCCCTCAATTGAGTCACTTATTTGAGGGATACTGGTTTGCTTTAATGAACTAGACTGAAATAAATCCTAGTTCCATCTCCTAAAAGGTGTTGGATGTTGTGGTTATATTGCTGATATGTGGTTTTAATTGATGTCAACACTATTAGCATTGGTGATTTTGAAGGTTGTATATGTCGAGGATATTGAAAAAATTGTAAAAAAATATTCAGACATGCTGATTGCTTCTTTTATAGTCCTAGGCTCATCAATGCTAGTAATCAAGGCATAGGCACAACTCGAATCTAACATTGAGAAACCATAACTTTTAAGCTGTCACTTTTCTCATGTATATCTTCTTACTAGCTGAGGTTGTGGTTCATCATCATCAGAACTCTCAGAGCTACTTGAACTCTCCCTAGTTTATGGTACACCATGCAACTCTTCTTTTTCTGGAGTTTGAGGAATCTCAATTGCATCATTCTTCTTTTCTTTCTGATCTGTCTCAAGTTTTTGATCACTTACTGAAGGTTTCAGCTCATGAAATATCACACTTCTGCTATATAGAACCTTCTTAGTAACAGGGTTCCAAATATTTTATCCCTTCACACCAACGCCATACTTGATGAGGATACATTTAACAGCCTTGTTATCAAGCTTTGCTCTTTTCTCATTTGGCTCATATGCATATGCCTCATAGCCAAAGACACAAACATGTCTCAGAGAGGGCTTTTTACCAGACCATGCTTCCAAAGGTGTCTTATCAACAAGAGAAGAGCAAGGAGAACAATTTACCAAATAACATGATGTAGCCATATCCTCAGCCCAAAACATCTGCTCCAGACTAGCACCGTTCAGCACACTCCTTGCCTTTTCCATCAACGTCTTGTTCAACCTTTCAGCAACTCCATTATGCTGTGGAGTATAAGGTGTTGTTTTATGCCTTTTAATTCCATGATCTATGCAATATATTTTGAAATCTGCCAAACAAAACTCATCGCCATTGTCTGTCCTCAAGCATTTAATTTTCCTTCCAGTCTGATTCTCAACCAAAGTTTTAAATTCTTTAAACCGACTGAACACTTCTGATTTACTTCTAAGAAAGTATACAAATGTGCTTCTCAAATAGTCATGAATAAAAGAAACATATATCTAGACTTCAATAATGAAGGAACATTAACTGGACCAAACACATCAGAATGGACATAATCCAGTATACCAGAAGATTTATGAGGAATCGAGTAAAATGAAACACAATGTTATTTTCCATAGATACAATATTTGCAAAAATCAAACTCAAGGTTACAATCATCAAGCCCTTCTAAAATATTTTTATTCTTCAAGGTTTTTAAACCTTTCTCACCTATGTGATCAAGTCTATGCTGCCACATCATAGTCTTCTCTACTGGGAGTTTTACCTCCAAATAATTTGTAGCCAGAGAAGTGTCTCAACCTTTCTCTATAGGGACTGGTTTACATGACTCTACAGAGGCATTGTGACATTGAATAGGATGTGCATCCAACTTATATAGAGTTCCAATATGAACACCCTTAGCCAACACCATTGCACCTCCAGCCATTTTACATCCTTTACTTGAGAAAGAAACTTCTACACCAACATCATTTAACTTATTGATAGAAAGAAGATTACGAGCCAGACCTAGTATGTGCAGTATGCCACTGATCCCTTTGACTCTACCATCATGAAACTGAATTCTAACTCTACCTCTGCTAATGATCTCTAGCATTGAATCACTTGTGAGGTACACCTTTCCACCATCATACTTCTCATACTTGAAGAACCATTCTTTGTGAGACGTCATGTGAAAAGATGCATGTGATTCAACCAACCAGACATCATTTGATGCCTAAGTTGCCAAGGCTGCAATGAAGGCATCTGCATCACTCTAAGAAGATTCATTGTCTAAAGCATTCTTCTTCTTCTTCTCCTTATAATCCTTTCAGATATGACTAGGTTGCCCAGAGTTCCAACATTTCACCTTGGAATTTTTACCAAGAGACTTTGATCTTCCTACAGATTTGGATTTCGACTTATTTTCTTTCTTCTTGCCTTTATCCTTTGTTCTACCTCAAACAACAAGAGCCTCTTTGGCCATCTCAGAAGACTTCCTTCACATTTCTTCAGAAACAAGCAAAGCAACCATGTCATCCATCTTGAGTGCAGTTGTCGTGCTTCCAATAGCCATCACTGGATGATCCCAACTATTAGATAACAAACACAATAGGAGCATGCAACGATCCTCCTCCTCAGTCTTTACACCTAAAAACACCAATTGAGAAAAACTCATGTTAAACGAGTTCAGATGGTCTACAACAGATGCACCTTCTTCCATCTTCAAGGAGTACAACTTCTTCCTTAGGAAAATCTTATTTAAAACAGACTTTTCCTGATAAATATCACCAAGATTGTTCCATAATGAAGTTGTAGACTTCTCCTCATGGACGTTTAGGAGTATAGAATCAGCCAGACTTAGTCTAATCAAACCTCTTTCTTTTCTATTAGCAAGGTCCCGATCCTCTTGCTTCATACTTTATGGCATATTTCAAGAAACTGCTACCCAGAGGTCTATCCAAAAGTAAGTCTTCCATTTTGAGTTTCTATAACTCAAAGTTTTTTCCATTGAATTTTTCAATCTCTACTCTACCTGATGTACTAACCATATCAAACAAAAATGAGTTTTAACAATGCAAGACTCCCACTAGAACAATATTAGCACAAAAAAATGACCTTTCAATCAAGGATAACACAACTAGCTAGGCTCTAATACCACTTGAAGGGAGAAAAGGGGACAGTGTGGAATACCTCCCTAACACTAATACAAAAGAGGAGAGGAGCAAAAATAGGTTCTAAAGCCTTTTAAAAACTTCTGGAATGAATACATACAACATAAAAGAGATAAAAGAAAAAAAATATTCACAGATTAACACAAGTATTTATGTGGGAAAACCTTTTCAAGTAAAAACCCACCACACCAAGCAAAGACAGTTTGTATTATAGTAATAAACAAATTACATACAAATTTCAATCTTCACTCTTTGATAATCAGCTCACAACAACATTCAAGTTCTATCACTACTATAATGCTCATGACATACAATGAAAATTACAACTTACTCAAGTTACTCTCTCATCCGTCAACCTATGATTGATTTACATATATAATAATGTATCCAACTATATAAGGCATACATCCCATTAAACATTCCAACCAATCCCATGACTTTGATCCATGCTGCATTGTTCATCCAAACAAGCAACCGATCTTCTTAGATTGCATCGGGCCGCCCAGGCATTTATTTCATGCCTTAATTGTTCTCTCTCCAACTGAAACTTGATCTGCAATAAGTTCCTTTTACCTTTTCGGTCTTCTACAAATCAGATGTCTGGAGCTTGCCTCATGTCACCACCTTATTTGTTTGATGCTTTCACTTTAGGTCAAACTTGGTCAAACTCGGTCCAAGCTAGTACTGTCTCCACCATGCCACCACTCTGAGCTCACATACCCACTACAGCATGGTGGTGATCCCACTCGACTCACTCTCAACCTTTCTCGTGCTACCATCGAGCTCTCCAGGTCTCCTCCTAGTGTGGCAGTGATGGCAAGGCAAACTACAGGTGGTCATATCGCACTATCGGACCCTGACTGCCAAACTCCCACAGCAAGGCGGTGACTGCTTGCCTAGACCGCTAACGGTCAACCATGCTACCGGGGAGGCCGAGAGGCCACCCTGTGGTAGGGAGGTGACTGCCCTAGCAAACCGCCAGTGGTCAACCATGCTACCATGGAGGACACTAGACCACCTCATGGTAGGGTGGTGATCACCCTGGAAAACCGCTAGTTGTCACACCGTGGCCACCACGGTGACCCGGATCATCGCCCATGGTGTGGTGGTAGCCAACGTGACAAACAACGAGCCACCTATCGCAGCCACTACGGTGACCCAGATCACCACCCATGGTGTAGTAGTGACCACCAACCCTTCTCACCGTGGTACCACCAAGTCATAAACAAACCATCACGGTAAAGCAGTAAGGGCATGAATGATTCATTTTTCACCAAGTCTTTTCTAATAGAGGCACATGATTGGAAGTTGAGACATAATTTTCTCAAAGAAGGGTAGATGGTAGAGGGTTTAATGATTTAGTGTTTAAAGGTTAAGGTTTTAGGGTTTTGGCTTAAGGGTAGAGAGGAGAGAGATAGAGGGATTGACTAGAAGAGAGAGACACCTGAGAGAGGGAAATTGGGTAGGAGGGAGGGAGGGAGGGAGTGGGAGAGAGATAGAATGAGGGAGGGTTAAGGGTAGAGGGTAGAGGGGAGAGAGAGAGGGAGTGATTGAGAGAGAGAGACCTAAGAGAGGGAGAGGAGGTAGGAGGGAGAGGGTTGAGAGAGACGGAGGGAGAGATTGGGAGAGAGATAGAGGGAGTGAGTGAGTGGGAGAGATACATGAGAGAGGGAGAGGAGGTAGGAGGGAGAGGGAGGGAGTGGGAGAGAGATAGAGGGAGGGAGGGTTAAGGGTAGATGGTAGATGGTTTAATGGTTTAGGGTTTAAAGGTTAAGGGTTTAGGGCTTAGGCTTAAGGGTAGAGAGGAGAGAGATAGAGGGATTGACTAAAAGAGAGACACCTGAGAGAGGGAAATGAGGTAGGAGGGAGAGTGTTGACAGAGAGAGGGATGGAGCGAGTGGGAGAGAGATAGAGGGAGGGAGGGTTAAGGGTATAGGGTAGTGGGTTTAAGGATTAAGGGTATAAGGGTTTAGGGTTTAAGGGTTAATGGTAGAGGTTTAAGCATTAAGGGTAGATGGGAGAGATATAGAGGGAGTGAGTGAGAGAGAGAGAGACCCAAGAGAGGGAGAGGGGGTAAGAGGGAGGGACTTGAGAGATAGAGGGAGGGAGGGAGTGGGAGAGAGATAGAGTGAGGGATGGTTAAGGGTAGATGGTAGAGGGTTTATGAGTTTATTGCTTAAGGGTAAATGGTTTAGGGTTTAGGGTTAAGGGTAGAGGGGATAAATATAGAGGGAGTGAATAAGAGTGAAAAAGAGATAGATCTAAGAGAGGGAGAGGGGGTAGGAGAGAGATATTTGAGAGAGGGAGTGGGAGAGATATAGAGGGTAGAGGGTAGAAGGTTTAAGATTTTAGGGTTAAGGGTTGAGGGTAGAGTGGAGATTGATAGGAGTGAGTGAGAGAGAGACTCGAGAGAGGGAGAGGGGGTAGGAGGGAGATAATTGAGAGAGAGAGAGATGGATGGATTGGGAGAGAGATAAAGGGTAGAGGGTAAAGGGGTTAAGGGTTAAGGGTTTAGGGTTTATGGTAGAGGGGAGAGATAGAGGGAGTGAGTGAGAGAGAGGGATGGAGGTAGTGGGAGAGAGATAGAGGGTAGAGAGTTAAGGGTAGAGGGTATAGGGTAGAGGGGAGAGAGATAGAAGGAGTGAGTGAGTGAGAGAGAGACCTAGCAGAGGGAGAGGGGGTAGGAGGGAGAGACTTGAGAGAGAGAGAGGGAGGGAGGGAGTTGGAAATAGATATAGGGAAGAGGGTAGAGGTTTGAAGGGTTTAGGGTTTAAGGGTTAAGGGTTTAGGGTTAAGGGTAGATGGTAGATAGGTAGAGGGAGTGAGTGAGAGAGAGACCTCAAAGAGGGAGTGGGGTTAAGAGGGAGATACTTGACAGAGAGAGAGGGAGAGGGAGTGGGAGAGAGATAGAGGGTATAGGGCTAAGGATAGAGGGTAAAGTGTTTAATAGTTTAGGGTTTAACAGTTAAGGGTTTAGGGTTTAGGGTTAAGGGTAGAGGGGAGAGAGATAGAGGGAGTGAGTGAGAGAGAGAGGAGGGAGTGGGAGAGAGATAGATGGAAGAGGGTTAAGGGTAGAGGGTAGAGGGTTAAGGGTTAAGGGTAGAGGGGAGAGAGATAGAAGAAATAAGTGAGTGGGTGAGAGACTTGAGAGAGATAGGGATCGAGGGAGTGGGAGAAAAATAGAGGGTAGAGGGTTAAGGGTATATGGTAGAGGGTTTAAGGGTGTGGGGTTTAAGGGATAAGGTTTTAGGGTTTAGGGTTAAGGGAAGAGGGGAGAGAGATAGAGGGAGTGAGTGAGAGAGATCAAAGAGAGAGTGAGGGGGTAGGAGGGAGAGTCTTGATAGAGAGAGAGGGTATGAGGGAGAGTCTCTATATCTCTCCTCCCTCTCTCTCTCTCAAGTCTCTCCCTCCTACCATTTTCCCCTCTCTCATTTCTCTCTCCCCTCTACCCTTAACCCTTAACCCTTAAACCCTTAAACCTATTAGGAATAGGTGCCTCAACTTCTAGCTTGAACCTTTGAAAAGACTTGGAAAATTTATCACCATTCTTAGCCTTTATCGCTCTATCGCTGAGACTCTTTCATAGAGGCATGGTCTAAAGGTTTACCACTTTACCACGAGCCTCTGTCAGTCTGTTCATGGTTGGGCAGTGTTAGCGCCATACCACGGGGTCTCCTTCCTAGGTTGGCGGTAGCACGGTTGATGGGTGTAGTTAGTGTGAAGCCTTAACTCCCGACTGCTAAGGTTGTTTCTTGGTGGTGTGGTCGCAACAATGGTCGGTGATAGTTAAGCGAAGACCACTTACAACCTCAGTGCGATGGCCTTTCAGCAATGTCACGGTGGTGCAATAAGCCATGGTGGTCAGTTTTAATGGTTACCTCCTTGTCATGGAGGTCTTGCAGTCGAGGCCTCGTAGCACGATGGAGCTCGATGGTCGGTGCAGGTGGTTACCATGATACCATGGGAGGATTTTCTTAGCCTCATGGTTAGGCGATGGCACCGCCATACCATGGAAGGTCGATCCAAGCTCGCAGGTGAAATGGTGTTAAACGACGGGCTGGAAAACATGCCACTACCTCGGTACCGCGAAAGTGCTAGAAGGGACCTGTGGTTGGGTGGTGGGACCGCTATACCGCGGGAGGTCACATAGGGCTCGGTGGTGGTGCAGTGAAGGTTTCTCATGACTTGACATGGGCTTACCACCATACTGTGGTGGCTGCTTTGACTCAACGAGGTAGCGCGGTAAGAGTGTTTGACAGTTGTATTGACCGGTATCACTTGACTAGAAGTGATGCACAAGTAAAGAGGCAACATGTGGTAGGTTTTCAACATTTGATCGGTCGATGTCTAGAGTGGTGAAAGCAGTAAATGTAATAAGTGTTTCAACTAATGAAAAAATCTGATTAAGGCAAGTGATTTAATGCTTGGATGACCTGATGTAGGGTAGATTGGTCAGAAGGTCAGATTGCTTGATTGGTTGATTAGTGCATCATTAAGACCTACGATTTGTTGGAATGTTTAATGCAAATGTAAGACTTGTATAGTCGATTACATTGATATAAGTTAATGAAGGGTGGAAGTGAAGGTTAGGAGAGAGAAGTGAGTGAGATAGAGAAGTTAGTTGTATTCATTGTATACTGTAGAAGTACTGTAACTGTGAGTGCATGAAAACTTAAGTTTGTTGTTGTGAGCTAACTATCAGAGAGTGAGGACTGTGAGCTTTCTATGTATTTTATTTTACTATAATACAAAGTGTCTTCTCTTGGTGTGGTGGGTTTTTTCCCGAAAGGGTTTTCCCACGTAAATCTCGTGTTAACTAGTGTTTTCTTGTTTTCTTTTATCCTTTCTACTTTGTATTTTTTCATCTCAGTAGTTTTAAGAAGTGTTAAAATTGGCCTTTTCACTTTTCCTCTGCTGTATTAGCATTAGGAAAGTGATTCTGCACCTCTGTTTTCCTTTCAATTGGTATCAGAGCTTGGCCAGTTGTGTTATCCTTATTAGTAAGGCTAGTTTTTTGTGCTAATACTATTCCAATGGGAGTATTGTAAGGTTAGAACTTAGTTCTATTTGAGATAGTGAGTACATCAGGTAAAGTAGAGATTGAAAAATTCAATGGTGGCAACTTTGAGTTATGGAAACTCAAAATGGAAGACTTTCTTGTGGATAGAGACCTCTAGGTTGTTGTGTCTAGAACTATGCCACAAAGTATGAAGAAAGAATATTGGGACCTTTTAGATAGGAAAGAAAGAGCTCTGATAAGACTTAGTGTGGCCAATTCTTTACTCCTAAACGTCCATGAGGAGAAGTCTGCAACTTCATTATGGAAGAAGCTTGGTGATATTTATCAAGGAAAGTCTCTGGTAAATAAGTTATTCCTGAGGAAGAATTTCTACCCCTTGAAGATGGAAGAAGGTGCATCTGTTGTAGACCATTTGAACTCATTTAATATGAGTGCTTCTCAGTTGGCATCTTTGGGTGTAAATATTGAGGAGGAGGATTGTTTCATGCTCATGTTGTGTTTGTTAGCTTACACTTGGATCATCTTGTAATGGCTATTGGAAGTATAACCACTACCTAAAATATTTTAAGACATTGTTGCCACACTGTTGTCTGAAGAGATGCGGAGGAAGTCTTTAGAGATGGACAAAGATGCCCTTTTTGTTCGAGGTAGATCGAAGGAGAAAGGCAAAAAAAAGGACAAGAAGTCCAAATTTAAATTTGTATGGAGATCAAAGTCTCTTGGTAAAAAGTCCAAGGTGAAATGCTAGAACTATAGGTAGCTTGGTCATATTCAAAAGGATTGTAAGGAGAAGAATAAGAAGAAGTGTAATGCTTTAGACAATGACTCTTCTCAGAGTGATGTAGATGCCTTCATTGCAGCTTTGGCAACTTAGGCATCAAATGATGTCTGGCTGGTTGACTCGGGTGCATCCTTTCACATGACGTCTCATAGACAATGGTTCACTAAGTATAAGAAGTATGATGGTGTAAAGGTGTACCTGGTGAGTGATTCAAAATTGGAGATTGTTGGTCATGGAAGAGTCAAAATATAGTTCCCTAATGGTAGAATAAAAGGGATTGGTGGCGTACTGCACATACCAGGTTTGGATCATAACTTACTTTCTATCAGTAAGATGAATGATGTTGGTGTGGAAGTTTATTTCTCAAGTAAAGGATGTAAGATGGCTAGATGTACAATGGTACTGGCTAAGGGTGTATGTACTAGAACTCTATACAAGTTAGATGCATATCCTGTTCAATGTAACAATGCCTCTGTAAAGTCAAGCAAAGTTGTTCCTATAGAGGAAGATGAAGATGCTTCTTTTGCTGCAAATGCTTTGGAGGTGAAGCTACCAGTAGAAAAGACCATGCTATGGCATCATAGACTCGGTCACATAGGCGAGAAAGGTTTGAAAACCTTGAAAAATAAAAATATTTTTGAAGGGCTTGATGATTGTAACCTTGAGTTCAATTTTTGTGAACACTATATTTATGAAAAGCAACACCGTGTTTCATTTTATTTGAGTTTTCATAAATCTTCTGGTGTATTGGATTATGTTCATTCTGATGTGTTTGGTCCAGATAATGTTCCTTCATTATCGAAGTCTAAATATTATGTTTCTTTTATTGATGACAATTCGAGAAGGGAATGTATATAATTTCTTAAGAGTAAATCAAAAGTGTTTAGTCGGTTTAAAGAATTTAAAACTTTGATAGAAAATTAGAGTAGAAAGAAAATTAAATTCTTGAGGATGGATAATGGCGGTGAGTTTTGTTTTGTCTAATTCAAAAGGTACTGCATAGACCATGGAATTAAAAGGCATAAAACTACACCTTATACTCCACAACAAAATGGAGTTGCTGAAAGTTTGAACAAAATCTTAATGGAGAGAGCAAGAAGTATGTTGAGCAATGCTGGTTTGGAGCAAAATTTTTGGGCTGAGGTTGTGGCTACAACATGTTACCTCATAAATAGTTCACCTTGTTTTTCTCTAGTTGCCAAGACACCTTTGGAAGCATGGTCTAGTAAGAAGCCTTCTCTTAGACATATTCGTGTCTTTGGTTGTGAGGCATATGTATATGTGCCCAATGAAAAAAGATCAAAGTTGGAGAAAAAGGCTATTAAATGTATCTTCATCGGCTATGTTAGTGTAAAGGGATACAAGCTTTGGAATCTTGATACTGAGAAGGTTTTGTACATCAGAAGTGTAATATTTCATGAGCTGAAACCTTCAATAATTGATCCACAACTAGAGATAGATAAAAGAGTAAAGAAGAATGATGTAGTTCAAATTACTCAAACTCTAGAAAAAGAGGAACTACATAGTGTACCTGAAACTGAGGAGAGTTCAAGAAGCTCAGAGAGTTTTGAAGATGAAGAACCACAACCTCAACCAATAAGAAGGTCTACATGTGAAAAATGACAACCTGAAAGGTATGGTTTATCTATGTTAGATTTGAACTATGCCTATGCTTTGATTACTAGTATTGATGAGCCTAGGACTGTAAAAGAAGCAATTAGCATATCTGATTCAAATTCCTGGTTGGAAGCCATGAATGAAGAAATGGAATCATTGAAGAAAAATGAAACTTGGGATTTGGTACCTTTTCCTGAAGGGTGAAATCATGTTGGTTGTGAATGGGTATTCAAGAAGAAGACTAGTCTAGATGGTAGTATAGAAAATTATAAGGCAAGGTTGGTTGCAAAGGGATTTTCCCAGATAGAGGGAATTGATTATGGAGAAATATTTTCTCCTCTAACAGAGGTGACATCTATATGAGATTTTTTGTCATTGGCAGAAGCATATGACTTAGAGATTGAGAAGATGGATGTGAAGAAAATGTTTCTCCATGGAGAGATGGAAGAAGATATTTATATGTCCCAGCCTGAGCACTTCGTTGAAAAAGGTAAAAAAAGTATCCTCTATAAATTAAAGAAATATCTATATGGTTTGAAGCAGTCTCCTAGAATTTGCTACCAAAAATTTAACACTTTTGTGTTGTCTGTGGAATTTGTGAGATCAAAATCTGATCATTGTGTTTATTATAAATCTGAAAATGATCATGTGCTTATTAGTACCCTGTACGTGGATGATATGTTATTCATAGGAAATAGTAAGTCTCTGATTTATGATCTTAAATCTGAGTTGTTTGCAAATTTTGAAATGAAAGATCTGGGTGTAGCAAGGTATATTTTGGGGATGGAGATAACCAAGGAAAAAATGAGTAGAAAGCTTTGGGTCAGCTAGGGTAAGTATGTTAATATAGTTCTGGAGACATTTGGTATGGATGATTGCAAGCAGCTAGTTGTTCCAGTTATGCAAGGAACAAAACTATATGTTGAAGACTGTCCTAAATCTGCTACTAAGATGGAGTACATGACCAAGGTGCCCTATGCAAGTTTTGTTGGTAGTCTAATGGATGTAATGGTCTGTACAAGACCAAACATTACCCAAGCAGTGGGATTTCTGAGCCATTTTATGGAAAATCTAGGAAAATCACATTAGGATGTTGTGAAGAGAGTGTTCAGATATTTGAAGGGAACTTCAGAATATGCTTTGTGTTACCATGGAAATCTGGTTGCATTATAGAGAACAATTAACATTCATGGATATGTAGATTTTGATTGGGTAGGGGATGTTCACAACAAAAGATCCACCAGTGGATACACTTTCATGCTAAATGGTGGTGCAGTCAGTTAGATGAGCAAGAGACAAGTTGTAGTCGCTTTATCCACTACAGAGGCTAAATAAATGGTAGCAACACATGCCTGCAAAGAAGTAATTTTTCTGAGTCCTTTGTGTTCTGATATTGGTTTTAATGTAGGGAAAATTACTATTTGTTGTGACAATCAGAGTGCCATTTGTTTGGAAAAGAGCTCAAATTTCCATGCTAGGACAAAGCACATTGATGTGTAGTATCAGTTCATGAGGGACATGGTAGAAGATGGAAAAATCTGTTTGGAAAAGGTTGACACTTTGAAGAATGTTGTAGATGCGTTAAAAAAGCCATTGAGCACAGACAAGTTCAGATGGTGCACAAATTCAATGGGCCTTGGAGCCTATGATCGTCAATAATTTTCTAAAGTCTAGAGGAAGCCAAGAAGTCTTTGTCAAGTGGGATCTTGTTGGGAATAGGTGCCTCAACTTTTGGCTTGAACCTCTGAAAAAGACTTTGAAAATTTATCACCATTCTCAGCCTTTATTTCTCTACCGCTGAGAATCTTTCATAGAGCTGCGATCTAGTGGTTTACCACTTTACCGTGGGTCTATATCGGTCTATCCATGGTTGAGCAGTGTTATCTCCATACCATGGGGTCTCCTTCCTAGGCTGGTAGTAGTGTCGTTGATGGGCGCAGTCAGTGCGAAACCTTACCTCCCTACTGTGGAGGTTGGTCATTGGTGGCATGGTCGTAGCGGTGGTTGACGATAGTTAATCAAAGATTGGTTATTGCCACACTGGGATGGCCTTTTGGCCATGTTGACATGGTGCAGTAAGCCATGGCAGTTAGTTTTAATGGTTACCTCCTTATTACAGAGGTCTTGCGGTGGGGGCCCGGTAGGACGGTGGAGCTCGACGGTCGGTGCAGGTAGTTACTGCCATATCATGGGAGGATTTTCTTAGCCTCATGGTTTGGAAGTGGCACCTCCATACCATGGAAGTTTTATCCAAGGTTGGTGGTGATGCGGTGTTAAACAGTGGGCTGGTAGACATGCCACTAATTTGGTACCGTGGTAGTGTTAGAAGGGACCTGTGGTTGGGCGGTGGGACCGCCATACCAGGGGAGGTGTCACGAGACTCGATGGTGGCATGATGAAGGTTGGTGATGGTTTTACATGGGCTTATCACCATACCACGATGGCTTCTTTGACTCAGCGAGGTAGAGTAGTAAGAGTGTTTGACATTTGTGTTGACCGATCTCACTTGACAAGAAGCGGCGAAAAAGTAAAGAGGCAGGATGTGGCAGGTTTTCAACTTCTGATTGGTCGATGTCTAGAGTGGTTAAAGTAGTAAATGCAAGATGTGTTTCAACTGATGACAAAACCCGATTAAGGAAAGTAATTTACCTCATGGGTGGCTCGATGTAGGGCATATCAGATTGCTTGATTAGGTGATCCCTGCATCATTAAGACCTATGATTGGTTGGAATATTTAATGTGAATTTAAGACTTGTATAGTCGATTACATTGATATAATTCAATGAAGGGTGACGGTTAAGGTTAGGACAGACAAGTGAGCGAGATAGAGAAGTTAGTTGTACTCATTGTATACTATAGAATGATTGTAACTGTGAGTGCATGGAAACTTAAGTTTGTTGTTGTGAGCTAATTATCAGAGAGTGAGGACTTTGAGCTTTGTATGTAATTTATTTTACTGTAATACAAAGTGTCTTCTCTTGGCGTGGTGGGTTTTTCCAAAAGGGTTTTCCCACATAAATCTAGTGTTAACTCTTTTTGCTTATTTTATGTTATCCTTTCTACTCTGTATGTGTTCATCGTAGTAGTTTTAAGAAGTGTTAAAACTTGTCTTTGCACTTCTCCTATGTTGTATTAGCATTAGGAAAGTGATTCCACACCTTTTTTTTCCTTTCAAAACCCTCTACTCTCTACCATTAACCTCTACCCTCTATCTCTCTCCCACTCCCTCTCTCTCAAATATCTCCCTCCTACCCCCACTCCCTCTCTTAGGTATCTCTCTCTCAATCAATCCCTCTATCTCTCTCCCCTCTACCCTTAACCCTAAACCCTAAACCCTTAACCCTTAAACCCTCCACCCTCTACACTTAACTCTCCCTCCCTCTATCTCTCTCCCACTCCCTCCCTCCCTCTCCCTCTCTCAATTCTCTCCCTCCTACTACCTCTCCCACTTTAAGGTTTATGTCTCTCTCACTCACTCACTCCCTCTATCTCTCTCCCCTCTACCCTTAACCCTGAATGCTCCACCCTTTACCCTTAAACCTTAAACCCTTACACCCTTAACCCTCTACCCATAACCATAAACCCTAAAAGCTTAAGAACCTAAACTCTCTACCCTATACCCATAACCCTTCCTCCCTTTTTATCTCTCCCATTCCCTCCATCCCTCTCTCTCTCATCCCTCTCCTTCCTATCCCATCTCCCTCTCTCAAGTCTCTCTCTCTTAGTCACTCCCTCTATCTCTCTCCCCTCTACCCTTAACCGTAAACCCTATACCCTTTACTATCTATCTCTCTCCCACTCCCTCTCTCTCTCTCTCTTTCTCTCAAGTCTCTCCCTCCTACCCCCTCTCCCTCTCTCAAGTCTCTCTCTCTCACTCACTCCTTCTATCTCTCTCCCCTCGACCCTTAGCCCTCTACCCTCTACCCTAGCTTCCCAATACAGTGAAATTGGGAATGTAGTGGCATGTTTGAAAAAATGGGCCCAAGAAATGGGGTCTCTCAGTGATTTCCATTACTAGGAGACCCCATTTCTTGAACCCATTTTTTCAAACAAGCAAGTCAGGTTGCCAATTTCACCGAATTGTCAAGCCAATGGGCCCACTGGCTTTCCAATTTGGTTAAACTGGAAATGTAGTGGGCTATTTAAAAAAATGGGTCCAAGAAATGGGGTCTCTCAATGATGTAAGTCACTGAGAGACACATTTGCTAGACCCATTTTTTCAAACAGGTCAAGTTAGGTTGTCAATTTCACCAAACTGGCAAGCTACTGGGCCCACTCAATTGCCAATTTGGTAAAACTGGCAATGTAGTGGTCTATTTCAAAAAATGGATTTAAGAAATGGGGTCTCTTGATGATTTACATCACCAGGATACCCCATTTCTTGGACCCATTTTTTCAAACAGGCAAGTTATGTTGCCAATTTCACCGAATTTCCAAGCTAGTGGCCCCAATGGGTTGCCAATTCAGTTAAATTCGCAATGTAGTGGTTTGTTTGAAAAAATGAGTTTAAGAAATGGGGCCGCTTAGTGATGTAAATCATAGGGAGACCCCATTTTTTGGACCTATATTTTCAAATAGGGTAATTTAGGTTGCCAATTTCACCAAATTGGCAAGCTAGTGGGCCCACTAGCTTGCCAATTCAGTGAAATTGGCAATCTAGTTGCCTATTTGAAAAAATGGGTCCAAGACATCACCGAGAGACCCGATTTCTTGGATCCATTTTTTTCAAATAGGCAAGTTAGTTTGTCAATTTCACTGACCCACTAGCTTGCCAATTCAGTGAAATTGGCAATCTAGTTGCCTATTTGAAAAAATGGGTCCAAGACATCACCGAGAGACCCGATTTCTTGGATCCATTTTTTTCAAATAGGCAAGTTAGTTTGTCAATTTCACTGAATTGCCAAGCCATTGGGCCTAGTGGCTTGCCAATTAGATAAAATTGGCAATGTAGTGGCCTGTTTAAAAAAAATATAAGGGTCTAAGAAATGGGGTCTCCCACTAACGTAAATCATCGATAGACCCCATTTTTGGGACCCATTTTTTCAAACAAGCAAGTTAGGTTGCCAATTTGGAGAAATTGGCAATGTAGTGGCCTGTTTTGAAAAAATGGGTCCAAAATATGGGGTCTCCTCATGATGTAAATCACTAGGAGATCCCATTTCTTGGACCCATATTTTCAAACAGGGCAAGTTAGGTTGCCAATTTCACCAATTTTGCAAGCTAGTTGGCCCACCTGGTTGCCAATTTGGTGAAATTGGCAATGAAGTGGCCTATTTGAAAAAATGGGTCCAAGAAATGGGTTCTCCCGGTGATGTAAATCACTAGGAGACCCCATTTCTTGGACCCATTTTTTCAAATAGGGCAAGTTAGGTTGCCAATTTCACCAAATTGGCAAGCTAGTGCACCCACTAGCTTGCCAATTTGGTGAAATTGGCAATGTAGTGGCTTGTTTAAAAAAATGGGTCCAAGAAATGGGGTATATCACCAAGAGACCCCATTTCTTGGACCCATTTTTTAGAACAGGCAAGTTAGGTTGCCAATTTCACTAACTTGCCAAGCTAGTGGGCCCCCTGGCTTGCTAATTCGGTAAAATTGGCAATGTAGTTCCCTATGTTTGAAAAAATGGGGTCTCTCAGTGATGTAAATCACTAGGAGACCCCATTTCTTGGACCCATTTTTCCAAATAGGGCAAGTTAGGTTGCAAATTTCACCAAACTGGGAAACTATGTCTCAATCACTAGGAGACTGCATTTCTTGGACCCATTTTTTCAAACAAGGCAAGTGATAGAGAGGTAGTGAGAGGGAGATAGATAGACATAGATAGAGGGAGTGAGAGAGAGTGGTTGGGATTTATTGAGCAAGAGGTATGTAGAAAGAGGGAGAGGGGAGATACATAAAATTAGAGAGGATAGGAGAGAGGTGAGATGGATAGATCAAGAGAAAGGGATATGGTTTGAGGGTATAGGGTTGAGGGATTAGGGTTGCGGGTAGAGGGTATTGGGTCTCTACCCTCAACCCTTAAAACAAAGAAAACTATCTACCCTAATCCCTAAACCCTAAGAGGGAGTGGGAGAGAGAGGGAGTGATGGAGAGATAGTGGGAGGGAGATAGAAAGAGATAGCTAGAGGGAGCGAGAGAGAGTGGTGGGGATTTATTGAGCAAGAGGTACATAGAAAGAGGGAGAGGGTAGATAGAGACAGTTAGAGAGGGTAGGAGAGAGGGAGGGAGAAAAAGGTGAGATGCATAGATAGAGAGAAAGGGATAGGGGTTAAGGGTATAGGGTTGAGAGATTAGGGTGGAGGACCTATAGGGTTGATGATTTAGGGTATTGGGTTGAGGGTATGGGGTTTAGTGATTAGGGTTGAGGGTAGAGGGTATTGGGTTGAGGGTAAAGGGTAGAAGGTTTAAGGGTTTAGGGTCAAAGGGTTTAGGGTTGAGGCTGTAGGGTTGAGGGTAGAGGTTAGAGGGTATAGGTTTGAGGGTATATGGTTGAATAATTAGGTTGAGGGTCCAATGCATAGGGTATATGGTATAGAGGCTGAGGGGTAAGGGATTAAGGGTTGAGGGCTGGAATTAAGGGTTAAGGGTTTAATGTATAGGGTAGAGGGTAGAGGGTTTAAGGGTTTAGGGTTGAGGGTTTAAGGTTGAGAGTAGAGGATTGAGGGTATAGGGTTGAGGGTCCAATGTATAGATTAGAGGCTATAAGGGTTGATTCATTAGGGTTTAAGGGTTGAGAGTTGAGGGTAGAGGGTTGAGTGTTTAAGGGTTTAGGGATTAAGGGTTTAGGGTAGAGGGTTTAGGGTTGAGGGTAGAGGGTTTATGGTTTAGGGTATAGGTTTTAGGGTATATGGTTGACGGACTAGGGGTGAGGGTCCAATGTATAGGATAGAGGGTTTAGGGGTTGAGGGTTAAAGGTTTGAGGGTTGAGGGCTAAGGGATTAGGGATGAGGGATATGAATTGGTGGTTGAGGGTTTAATTTATAGGGTAGAGGATTTAAGGTTTTATTGTTTAAGGGTTAAGGGTTTAAGGTTGAAGGTAGAGGGTTGATGGTAATAATTAGGATCTCATCACCACAAGACCCCATTTCTTTAACCTTTTTTTTTCAATTAGGCCAGGTTAGGTTGCCAATTTCACCGAATTGGCAAGCTAGTGGGCCCACTAGCTTGCCAACTCGGTGAAATTGGTAATGTAGTGGCCTATTTGAAAAAGTGGGTCCAAGAATTACATCACTAAGATACCCCATTTCTTGGACCCATTTTTTTAAATAGGGAAAGTTAGGTTGCTAATTTCACTGAATTCGAAAGCTACTGAGCCCACTAGCTTGCCAATTTAGGGAAATTGGCAATGTAGTGGCCTGTTTGAAAAAATCGGTCCAAGAAATGGAGGCCATATCTATCTCTCCTTCTCTCTCTCTCCCTCTCCCTCTCTCTCTCCCCCTCTCTTAGGTCTCCCTCCCACCCCCTACCACTCGCTCAAGTCTTTCCCTCCCACCCTAACTAGAGAATACTCTCTCTCATATCTCCCCCTTACACCCCCTCACCCTCTCTCTCTCTCTCTTTCTCTCTCTCTCTCTCCTAAACCCTAATCCCTATACCATATAAAATTAACCTTAAACATTCAACCTAGTATCCTCAACCCTATACCTAATAACCTAAACCCTAATCCCTATACCCTATAAACTTAACCTTATATCTTCAACCCTATACCTTAAACAATAAACCCTACATCCTCAACCCTCATCCATATACCCTATACCTTAAACCCTAAAAATTATCCCTTAACCCTTAGCCCTATAATTAAATTCTAAATCCTACATTAAACCTTGTACCCTAAAACTTGAACCCTAAACCCAATACCCTCAACGCTATACCCAATATCCTAAACCCTAATCCCTATACCCTATACACTTAACCCTACACGCCCAACCTTGAACACTATACCTCAACCTTCAACCCTATACATTAAACCATAAACCCTACAGCTTCAAGCCTTATCCAAGCTATACCCTATACCCTCAACCTTATAACCTAAGCCATGAACATCATCCGTCAACCCTATACTTAAACCCTAAACCCTAAACCCGAATCCTAAACCCAATACCCTCAACTCTATACCCATTATTCTAAACCCTAATTGCTATACCCTATACACTTATCCCTATACCATCCTCCTTGAACACTATCCCTCAACCCTATAACTTAAACCCTACAACCTCAAGCCTCATCTCTATACCATACACCCTCAACCTTATACCCTAAACCATTAAAATTATCCCTCAACCCTATACTTAAACGACAAACCCTACACTATCAAGCCTTAACCCTATACCTTATATCCTTAACCCTACACCCTAAACCCTAATCCCTATACCCTATACACTTAACCTCATACCCTCAACCATGAACATTATACCTCAACCCTCAACCATGAAAATTATACCTCAACCCTCAACCCTCAAACTTATACATAAATCATAAACCCTAAACCTAATATCCTCAACCCAATACCCTCAATTATATACCCAATATCCTAAACCATAATGCATATACCCTATACACTTAACCTTAAACCCTCAAACCTAAACTCTATCAATAAACCCTCAACCCTATACCTTAAACCCTCATCCCTATACCCTATACCCTCAACTTTATACCTAATATCCTAAACCCTAATCCCTATTCCCTATACATTTAACCCTATAACATCAACTCTATACCTTAAACACTAAACCTTACACCCTCAACCCTTATAGGGGGAGAGAGAAAGAGGGGGAGGGAGGGATTTTGGAGAGAGAGAGAGAGGTTGGGAGGGAAAGAGGAGATAAAGATAAGTAGAGAGGGAGGAGAGGTAGAGAGACATGAGAGATAAATAGTAAATAAGGAAGGATAGATGGAGGGAGAGAGAGGGATGTGAGAGAGAGGTGAGATAGAGAGCAATAAATAGAGTGTGGTAGAGAGCGATAGGTGAGATAGAGAAGTAGAGAGAGATAGAGATAGAGGTAAGGAGGGAGGGTAGGCGAGAGAGGGGAGGAAGGGAGAGGTAAAGAGGGATATGTGAGATAAAGATAAGTAGAGAGATAATGGTGAAATATAGAGAAGGAGAGAGTTACAAAGAAGGAAAGAGAGAATGGTGAGATAGAGAGGAGAGAGTGAGAGAAAGAGGGTGAGGGAGGAGTGAGAGAGATCAAGATAGATAGGTAGAGCGAGGGAGGGGAGAGATAGATGGGTAAAATAACAAAGTAGTGTCACAATTTATAAAGGAAATGACCAACACTAATCCAACTTTTAAACTTGAATTGCTAAAAAGTGGAATATACATTTTGAATTTTGAAATGATGTAAACTAGTTAAATATGTATTTTTTAGTTTATTTTATGTTTCTATTTAAAAAAAAAGTTAAAAAATTATTTTAAACTAGTTTTTAATAAATTAACACTATAATTTAGTTTCTGATAAAATGTTGAAAATTGAAGTTACATAGGACGCCAAAATTTTTAAAGTAATTTTTTTCTTCTTTCACATTTTGTGTGTGTATTTATAACTTGAAACTTTAGTGCATGCATATATTTTTTTCCAATTTTGATAAATATATATTTTTAAATAAATATTAAAATGTGTGCAAACCAAATAATAGTTGTTTCCATGGGATGCCAGATTTCACATTAAATATTGATCTAAAATGGAAAAATAATTATACCATCTTGAAATAGATTCCTTTATCTAGTGAATCATATTTTTTTCATTTATTTTAATAAGTTTTAGTATTTTTCCTTGGCATGGTAATGAACCTAATATTTTGTGTTGATAACCTACTTTTAGTAAAAATAAAAAACAAAATATAAATAATAATTAAATTATTAAAATAAATATATTTTTGAAAACTACACGTATGGATCTACAAAAGGGTATTTTTATATTTAAAAAATAAATTATTTACATTATTAAGAGTTATTGAAACTTCATGTTTTTCAAATAATTTTTTTATTTGGTAAATTGGACTCAAAGTGGTGCTCCATATATTTTTTGCCAACAATATTATTTGAAAAATTTGTGGAAGTATCTAACTTAGCTAGAATGAATCTTACTAAATCATATGTTTGACCAAAATTTATTTTTATTTATAAATAATTAAATTCAATTGTGTTGATAAGTTGGCTGAAAGTGTGACACAAGTTTGTGCTTTTACCCAGAGAGTAGATAGGGGAAAAGGTAGGGAGGGAGATATCTAATGAGAGAGAGAGAGAGGGCTAGGGGAGATAAAGATAATTAGAGAAAGAAGAGGTAGAGAGAAGTAGAGAGCGAATAAGGGAGGGATAGAAGCGAGATAGAGAGGTGTAGAGAGAGTGGTATGGAGTGATGGATGGAGAGAAAGGTAAAGAGGGATTAGGGAGATAGAGAGTAGAGAGGGAAGGAGATGGAGATTAATGGAGGGATAGAGAGGGGGTGAGAGAGAGCTAAGATAGAGAGAAATAAAGAGAGTGTTGTAGGGAGTGATGGAGGGATATGGGAGTAGAGAGGGATTGGTGAGATAGAGAGAAGTAGAGAGATAGAGATAGAGGAAAGGAGGGAGCATGGATGAGAGAGTCAAGGAAGGGAGAGGTAAAGAGGGATTGGTGAGTAAATATATGTAGAGAGAGAATGGTGACATATAGAGAAGTAGAGAGTTACAAAGAGGGAAAGAGAGAATGGTGAGATAGAGAGGAAAGAGTGATAAAGAAAGAGGGTGAGGGAGGAGTGAGAGAGAGTGAGAGAGAGAGAGGTAGAGGGAGGGAGAGGAGAGATATAGAATAGATAGGGTAAAATTTAGGGAGGGGGATATCCAATGGGAGAGAGAGAGAGAGAAATATAATTAGAGAGGGAAGGAGAGGTAGAGACAGAGAAGTAGAGAGGGAATGAGGGATAGAGGGAAGGAGAGAAGCAAGATAGAGAGGTGTAGAGAGAGTGTTAAGGAGTTATGGATGGATAGGTAAGTAGAGAGGGAAGGAGAGGGAGAGGTATGGATGGAGATTGGGAGGTGAGATAGAGAGTAAAAGAGAGAGAGTGGTAGGTTGTGATGGATGGAGAGCTAGGTAGAGAGAGAGATGGGAGATATAGATAGGTAGAGAGGGAGGGAGAGAGGGAGGGAGATGTAGTGAGGGAGAGAGAGGTGAGATAGAGAGAAATAGAGAGTGGTGGAAGGATAGGTAGGTAGAGAGAGGGAGAGAGGAGATAAAGATAAGTAGAGATGGAAGGAGAGGTAGAGAGAGAGGAGAGATAGAGAGAAGTAGATAGGGAATGAGGGAGGCAGGGAGGGAGATAAAAGTGAGATAGAGAGGTGTAGAGAGAAAGAGAGGTAAGGTTTGATGGATGCAGAGGTAGGTAGAGAGAGGGATGGGGAGATAAAGAGTAGATAGGGAAGAAGAGAAGGAGATAGAAGTATGGAGGGAGAGAGAGGGAGGTGAGAGAGAGGTTAGGTAGAGTGAAATATAGAGAGTGGTAGGGAGTGATGGAGGGAGAGGTAGGTAGGTAGAGAGAGAGAGATGGAGGGAGGGAGATAGATATAAGTAGAGACTGAAGGAGAGAGGGAGGGAGAGAGAAGTGAGGTAGAGAGAATTAGAGGGAAAAGGAGAGAGAGAGAGAGAGAGAGAGAGAGATTTCTTGAGATCAAGCGAGAGAGAGTCAAAAAAAGGGATGGATATAGTGAGAGAGAGGTCTAGAGTGTAAGGGATAAAAATGAGTGAGATAGAGAGAGAAATAATACAATTTGCTGATTACTGAAGTTTGAACTCCTGATTATTGAAATTTGATTGTCTGAAATTTGTGAGATCTTCCAAAAACTAGGAGAGAGAGTGGAGAGAGGGAGGAAGGGAGAGAAAGGGAGTGGAGAGATAGAGATTAGAGAGAATGAGAGAGTGAGATAAATATGATACAACTTGTTGACTACTAAAATATGACCTTCTGATTACTGAAATTTGATGTGCTGATTACTAAAATTTGACTAGGTCTAAATTTTTTAAGATCTTCCAAAAACTAGAATTTTCATTATAACTCCTAGAGATCTGAAACCACTCTAAAAAATCCTACCTATATACATGAAATATAACTTAAAGTATAAGAAAGTAAATGTCCATATGTAAATTTTAACTTATACTTCAATGTTTATTTCATCTATATAGTTTCCCTCAAAGATAACGAGAAGAAAGAAAAAAAAAGAGAACAAAAAAAATAATTCTATGTAGATCAAAACATGAGCACATTGTAACATGCTCGTGTTTTGTCACTGCATTCACAACACACAAAAAAATGCATTCACAAAAACATGTCAAAATTGAGATATAACGAGAGTGTGTTCTAACGCTCTCACATTATAATGCACACTCATTATATCTTGCTTTGGGAATCCCTAAGCCTTGGGATCGGTATTTTCCTTGGAATACCAACCCAAAGGCTTGGAGGGAATTCTCAACGATCAGAGACATATTTTTTAAAATTCTATAATATTTCACATAATCGGATTCGTTCTCACCATCAAGATTGCACATCTTTCAATATCAAACAAATCGAATATCTGGTAATGTTAGGTTCTCTCTTAGCTATCCATCAATGTAATTTTTTTGACTTTCCGACAATGTTAAGCCATTCATTCATAATTTTTTTTTTTGTGTCTCTTTTTTTCCAAAAGGTAGTGTTTGGTGTTTTTTTCATTATAAATTAATCATTCATCAAAATTTCAAATAAATTACATTTTTAGAAACTAGACTCCATTCTACAAATTAAAAATAAATTCAATTACTCTCCAAAATTTGTAGGGGGGCATGACCAAAATTCTTCTTTTCAGGAAGTGTCCACTTAGAAAATTAGTAAAAAATAAAATATTCATTAAAAAGTTGTCATAAAAATCATGCATCAACTACATATTGTTAGCTAACTTCTGACTGTAGCGATTTTAAAAATACTAGAAAAAATTTCACCATGCCAGGGTTCTACAAGAGTTGCTATGTTATTTTTTTCTGAGAAAAACAGCACCAATTTATGTACGTCCCTATTTTGAACCCCTTAATCTCAACCATTTTCAAAATAAATTAGTGGTTTAGAAAGTAGACTCAGAGAAATTTGATCCTTTTTTTTCTTCCATCTCAAAATTTTGAGTGTAACTATCCTCAATTTCATGTCCAAGGTCAATATTTATTAATATCATAAAAAAAGTGGCCACTTAAGGCCCCTTTTTGGGAACCATCTTGGTGCACTTACCCAACGTTTCTCCGAGACCTACACTAGAACACAGAAAAACATAGTTCATAGCTGGTGAACACAACTCAAACTTCAAAATGAACCGATAGCCACAAATATTTATATAGCAACCTTCAACAACCATTAACAACATATTTGAACCACACGAACATAGGGGCAAGTACCAGATGGTCACCTAGAGCAACAACTTAATACCTATAAACTTTCTTTAAAACAATTTTCTCAATATCGTCAACATATGCAACTAGTAACTTGTAACCATGATGCTAATGAAAATAACAACAATAGATAACTAATTGACTAGTTGACATCAATGAAAACACCATCATTCCTTTCTCCATTCTTGCAACAATCTCATCCTTTGTCATTGATGACAACTCATGATGTGAAAAAAAATGGAAGACACCATACTAGTTTTGAATATACTTCTCATATTTTTTCCTTTTTGCTTCTCCCCCTCAGAATATCATCTTCCACATTACCTGCTTTCTATTATTAGATTTTTTTTCCTTTTCACATGCTTTCTCCCCCCCTTTGAGATCAATAGTAAAGGAAAAATATATGTTCATTGAATCTTCCTTTGACATGAAAAAAAATACTCACAATGTCAACACCTGAAACTACTTGCTCCCCCTGAGAGGTAGCCACGAAAAAATCAGTCCAAAAAAGATAGAACCATGAATCCAATAGACCGATGCATCGTCAAATACATATTAGTTTATAAAAGGAAGGAAAATAACCCCTATATTCTTTTGGAGATACTCAAAAGTATCTTTAGGAAGAGCCTTTGTGAAAATATTAGCAATTTTATCCTTTTTTGAAACATAATCAAGTTTTACTTCATTCTCCATGACCTTCTCTCTCAAGAAATGATATCTAATATATATATTCTTCATCCTCGAGTGCATCATAGGATTCTTCGAAATTTTAATTGCACTTTTACTATCACAAAAGATATAAATAGGATCATCATATACAATTGTGATACTTTTCATTTTTGTTTCATCCATAGAACTTGTGTACAACAAGATGCAACAATAAGATACTCAACTTCAACAGTAGAGAAGGAGATTGAATCTTTCTTCATACTCAACCATACCACCAATTTGCATCCAGGAAATAATGCACCACCACTTTAACTATTTTTTTAATCTATACATCGAGCCCAATATGCATCTGTATAGGCACTAACTATAAAGTCAGTATCTTTAGGATACCAAAATCCATAATCTAGAGTGACATTCAAATATCTAAATATCCTTTTAATAGAAACATGTTTTTCCTTCAAATCTTCCTGAAATCTAGCCACATGATAGACCACAAGAATAATATTTTTTCTAGTAGCAATCAAATATAGTGATATGTGCCAATCATAGATCTATACTTGCTCTAATCAGCCTTTGGTGAGTCATCATCTTTACCCAATTTACAATCAGTCACCATAGGAGTACATACTAGTTTGGAACCATCCATCGCAAACTTCTTCAACATCTCTGTCACATACTTAGACTGTGAAATGAAAATCCCTTTCTTTGCTTGATTAATCAGTAGCCCAAGAAGATATTCATCTCCCCAAACATAGAAATTTAAAATTATTTCTTCATTTCTTCTCCAAACATCTTTCACATATTTTCATTTCCTCCAAAGATAATTTCATCAACATATACAACTACAATCAATATTTTTTCATTATCAATCTTAAAGTACAAATTATTGTCTTTATTCAACCTGCACACCACATGTTGTTGATTTTTTAACTGAAATCCTTTTGGTTGTTCCATGTAAAATTATTCTTCTATCTCACTATTTAGAAATGTTGGCTTGACATCCATTTGATAGACTTTGAAATCTTTATGATCAACCAATGCCAAGAACATCCTTATAGCTTCCATTCTTGCTAGCGGGAAAAAAGTTTCCTGAAAAGATATACCTTGTACTTGTAAGTAGCCTTTACACACAAGCCTCACTTTGTTTCTAACAACTTCTCCATTCTCATTCAACTTTTTGAATACCCATTTTCATCCAATGATATTTTTATCTGTCGGTCTTGGGACCAATTCCAAACTTTGATTGTTCTTAATCTTCAAAATTTCTTTCATTTCTTCCTTCCAATGTTAATCTTTACATGCTTCACATATTGTCTTCAACTGAATCTCTTATAATATACATAAATTTACTTTAGCAACAACTTTACTTCTTGTAAACAATCCTTTTGTCTTGTCTACAATAATCTGATTTTTTGAATTAGTAGAAGTATGTTCATCCTTAATCACCAAGAACAAGCATTCATTGTCATCTAGATCTTCATATTATTAATCCTCATTAGAAATAACAACATTCTCATTCACATAGTAAACTCTGTTAATCTTGTTTCCTTTCTTTTCTTTCTCATATCTTTCTTTATTCCTTTTAGCTCTTTCTGAGCACTTTGCAACAGAATGACCTATTTCTCCACAACTAAATAATTTAAAGGCCAACATACCTTCATAATCAAGTATGGAAATTTCTCATTCTTCTCACAAAGTTATCTTTGATTTCATTAAACGTATCTTCATCCAAATCTTCATCTTTTGTAGCTTTAAAAGTAGTCTTTGATTTGCCTCCATTTCTTAGACTTGCCTTCCTCATTTCATAAGATGTCAAAAATCCTAATAGTAGATCCTTAGTATAAGTCTTCTAATCTATAGTCTACTTAATAGCACTCACCTTATCACTATAAGAATCAAGAAGAGTTCTGCGAATCTTCTTTACAATCCTAGTTTCATCTATAGTAGTGCCAAGTGATTGCATTCCAGCCACTACCTCATCCAATATTTGTACATAAGCTTTACCATTTTCATATTCAGACATATGTATAAGATCAAATAGTGTTTCCAAATTCTGCAAATTCACCTCTTTAACTCTTTCATCTCCATCATGTTCTCTTTCTAAAGCATTCCAAACATCCTTAGTTGTCTTCAAATTTTGAACCTTAATCAACTTAGAATCTACCAGACTATTCTTCAAGATTAACTTTGCCTTATTTTTCACTCAATGTACTCTAGTCTCTTTAGGTGTACTTAGACCAATAGTAGGAGGAGTGTAAGGATTATTGTAAGCTTTCTCCACATCATATCTATAATACTCTAGATATTCTTCCATAAAATATTTCCAGATACCATAATTAGTTCCATCAAACCTCAAATAATCAAAGACCATCTTGCTAGCCATCCTAGACCTTCCTCAAGTGGTTAAGCTCTTCACTAAAGAACAAATATTTGATACCAATTGTTGAATATGACAATTAAGATAGTGGCTATGAAAAGAGGAATATAGTGGTCCTCACTTTTGCTTCTATGGTTTTAAACCTAAAAGGAGAGAGGTAAATCTTCACACATTTCACTAAAGAACAAGCCCAAAAGATTTCAATGCAAACAAGATTAAAATATGAAAAAGGGATTGTTATAGGAGATGAATAATGTCAAATGATGGGTTCACCACCAAGTTAAAACTTGGAAAGATAATGAGTTGCAAAACATAATGTGATATACAAAATAACCTAGAAAGATGAATATAATGCAATACAAAGTTATAAAACTAAAATGTGCACCTAGAAGATTGAAGAAAATGGAATGGAGGTCCAAATTACTAACAAAATTGTTGTTGAAGTTGACTAGGATGCATTTACCAAGCTGGGAATAGTTATCTAGTTTCTATGAAAATGCATTGTAGTAGGTTTTAACCAAAAGGGTATCTAAGTCTACAAAAAAAATTATTAGGCATGTAAAATGGGACTCATTTGCCAATAGTGGCGAATCAGTCCACTTTTTCTTTTTTAGAAGTTCTAAACTATATTCTATGTCTCTCGATCTAATCTGCTCTTTTTTACTGGTTTGCAAATTTGAATCTACAAGATACCACCTCTAGATCTTCTCCAAGCTTCTCCAAGGCTTGATGACAACTTTGACAGCTTTGGAGACTTGACAAATTTTCTCCAATTTGGCTTCTTGGAAAATCTACAACCTAGACTTGCAAATCACACACAAGAAGAGAGGAAAAATGTTGTCATGTTAGAGAATATGGGTTTTCCTTTGTCAAACAACTTGTTGGTAATTAAACCTTGAAATCAAAGAAAATGTAAAGGAAGAATGATTAATTATCAAAAGACAATGTTCCAACTCACCAAACCCTAGCAATAAGGTGTTGCAAACATGCAAGTAATGGCTAGAATGGATGTGGTCCTTGACTCTTTCTTGATGTTGATAGATCTTGAATAAAGCACTTTCTTGAATCAAAAACCCTACAGCACATCTTTTATCTCTAAAACAACATGATGCAAGAAATATTTGTCATGATGATTGATGCTCTTGAATGCTCTTGAATTCCTGATAATCTACCCTTGAAATGGCTTGAATTATCTTGCTCAAAATTCTCTTATGACCTCAATTTTTTGTAAGGATGCTCTCACAAATGTCTTAGGTCACTTGATTTATTTTTTAGTATAAAATGAGTGATAGAACCTTGTATTTATACTCAATTATGCAAGAATTCCCAAAATTTGAACACTACAAGCTGACATCAGATCTAAGAGAATAAAATCTCAATGAAAATTTGAACTAAATTATAGTTTTTATCACATGGGATTCATTTGGACAATGTGGAAAATGAGTCCCATCAGACATAATGTATGGGACCAAAAATAGAAATTTATTAGAAATGTGTGAAACCTACATTGGGTCCAAAAATACCTAGGTGGGACTCATTTTTGCAAGGTGGAAAATGAGTCCAAAACACTAGATTTGGGCCACACAAGCCAGAAACACCTTAAATATGATGGATTACTGATTGGTGTTGGGATTATCCTCAAAAAGATGCAATAAATGAGGCTTTTGGATGTATAATAGGGTGAATTAAGGCATAAGAAACCCAATTATTAATGACAAGACTAGAGGAATGTGAAAGTGTGTTAAAACACTTTACAACACTCTAAATAAGAAAAGATCAATGTTACTTATGATTAAAATTATGTTTAATATGCTTAATTAATTGATAAAACCCTGGAAAAGTGTGAAAGTGTGTTACAAAACTTCACAACACTTTAGTAAGGTACCTTAAAATTCCATTAGTTCACAAGGGACCAAGACCTTATGTTAATTTTCTATCCACATTACAACACTAAATCAAAGCAACATTAAGCCAAAAGCCACAAGGAGGACCCAAAAAAGTGCAAAAATGTCAAAGGACTCATTTTTGACACTACATTTAACCGCCATTTTAGTGAGAGGATGGACCTACTTAAAAATCACACTAACTTAGACAAACATGCTGCAAGAGGGTTTTGAATGTACTAATGCTACTAGGATGAGATGACAAGGATCAAGATCCCATGGCAAACCAACATAGCCACAAAGGAACATGCATGAAAATGATATAAAGAACAACGATAAGGCCAATCATACATTGAAAAAGATGAAAAAGAGAAAATAAATAAAAGAGTTGGATCAAGCTTTGATCATTTATACATCTTGATGTGGATCATATCTAGGTTGTGTTTGAAAAATTCTAGTCACTCTGAGGCAAAAAAACTCTTGGTTGTACACCGGGTGAGAAGTCTTAAAAGGTGAGAAACATACACTCATGGATGGTATGCACTCACACACATGAAAGTGGCTATAGGGAAATTCATGCATCGGATTGGGCTTCTCATTCAAACCATACAAAATTTATACATCCTAATAACTTTAATAAGGCCCCACACAAAAATGACTTTTGAGCTTCATGAGACAAGAAAAAATTTGTATGCTTTGAGCTCATGAAAAAATAGGATGGCTACATAGGCATGCAATTTGTGTTATACAAGGTGGCCATTTAACTAATACAAAATTTAAAAATCAGAAATATTCAAAGGAGTCGTGCCTAGTTCATGCGAGGTCTTTAACTTAGGGAACATTGTGCCTAATGTCTCCAAGAGAGGACCAATCAAAGAATAGAAAATTCGCAACTTAGGGGATGCAATGTGTCACATCAAGCCACTAAGAGGAATTTAATATGCTAAGAGAGATCATGCTCATGAAGGACATTATAGTCAATGTAATCCAAAAAGAAACAAACATCTTGTATGAAGCAAGAAGGTTTCACTTGGTGGAACCCCTCAAAAAATTCTCTTGGTTCCACTCTAAAATGTTCTGCAAGGTCTAGCTTTGTCCCTTGTTTCTAATTTTAGGTAATTTTTGCATCAATATGATAGGGTTTTTTATCCTTATGACTTCCCAAAGTTTCCCTATAGATAAAAAACCCTTAGTCATTTTAAAAGCACATTGACCTATTTTCCCTGTTCCTGGTCACTTAAGTTGTCACTTGTGCCATCATACTCATTGCCTTACCAGCCCCTGAGCTTGGGTTTGTTAGTTGCCTTAAGTTTTACTTGGTCTTAAAATTCCTATGATTGAAGGCTTAATTTTAAAATATTTGAATACTTAGCCTTTGTTGTTGAGGTTCAATATCCCATTTACCTAGGGATGGCCCCTTTTTATGACTAAATTTTGCTACATGTGCAGAAATAATGTGTCATGTTGGCCCTCTAATTGTAGGATTTAATCCCAACTGCTTCCCGTATGCCCACACTATTTTATTTCTTCTTATTTTATTCATACGTGCTGGTGGGCTTGGACCACGTGTTTGTTATATTGGTGGGACCAATCTCCTTGGTGAAGATGACTGGCACTTTGCAAATAAGATCAATTACTAAGAAATTGAAGATGTGGCCATATCTCTACCATTCCCTGCATGCCATTTTGATTGATTTCATATTATTTTAAAGACATGGGCTAGCGCGCAATGGCCACATGGTACTACTTAATGGTGGGACTAGTATCTCCATGGTGCAATAGATTTTGTCCAAAGGAAAATAAAAAATGGATTTCATGACTCATGTTCACATCAAAGTTGTTCCCTACATGCCTATCCATTTTCAACATCAGGGAAAGATAGTTACACAGGTTACCAGGTGGAGTAACATATTTGATTAAGTGTGATTTTCTAGGTCTCAGGAATGGGGATTTGCTTTGAAATAATTAAAACTAAAGCTGGATGGTAATTGATGTGGGAAATTCTTGACCACTCCCCACCATCCCTTGAGTTTTTATTTGCATACCATACTCTGGAATGGGTGCACAGGTAAGTACCATGTAGAATGCTCCTGAAAAATTAGAAAGCTCTTGGTAAAGATAGATGTAGTTGGAGATATTAGCTGAGATAGTTCCAAGATAAAAATGACACTAAGATAGAACTAAATTTTTAGCAAGCTTGTGAGATTGATAAACAATTGTATGGTCATCAAATTTTTTAGAGGCTAGTACACATGGGAAGGTAAAATTGAAGTAAGGCATGGTACGAGCAGATATTTTGAAGATGAATCATGATCATTCCCTGATGTCCTGCTATGATGAATTACAAGTGAGTTATTTTCTACAGGAAAGCGAGTAAATGCGACATGACATGTCTGGTTGAGAAATTAAATCTATGGTTAACATGCAAGTTAAGAAAATACTCATCTCACTTGAGTCTCTTGATTTGGGATGAGTATCAAATGAATGCATTTAATTTTGGAATCATTAATAATCTAGAATATCTAATCATTGATTAGGTTCAAAATATGATCAACGAATAAGATTTAAAACTAGGTTAATCTATTGACCATGCTCTCACACAATATCTCTTGGAAAATTAATGAAAACACACACCAATTTCTCTATTTAATGAGGCTCACTTACTTGATTTTTCCCACCATCCAATTGTGAAAATATGAGGTCTAAGAGAGGAAGTGATTTTGAGTTAGTTATTTCTGAGCAAGTTAGTAATTCTATTTTGAGAAATTTTAGTAGTAGAGTGGGAGAATGAGAAAGATAATTATGAATGCGAGTTTGGTTTGCTGGTCCAAGAGGCTTAATCCTCTTGAATTTCAAGATTCTCCTCCTTAGGATGAAGAAGGTGGACTAGAGATACCTGTAACTCTAATGAAGAAAACAAAGGCCACTAAAGATTCAACACGAGGTGTTCTTAATTGTGCCTACAACCTTAGGGTCCGAACTATCTCAGAGGAAGTAGCCAAAGAAAATGATAAGAAAGTAGAGAGGTCAGAAAGGGAAGCTTCCATAAAAAATAGGTATCACCGTGCCTATATGGGACATCATCATTCTCCCATTGATCTTTCTAATGATTCTGATAGTGGAAATGAGACTCATTCTAGCTAGCATCAATATCTTACGACCATGAAGTATTGGGTTGATTCTGAGGATGTGGTGATGATGGCTACTCCTCTAAAGATACAAACATCGAGTGGGCACACCTACTCACCAGGTGACAAGGCAAAGTAACATACTATTACTTTCCTTGGTGGGTGCTTGTATTTTTGGTCTTGTGTGTTGTGAAGTGGATCTCTCGTCATTTATTCCTTTTATGTTGATAGTGACGCTTTTTGGGGTAGTGTGGATTTAAATTTTTTGGTGCTGCCACAATGATACTTTTGGATGACTAGTGGGATGGCTCTAATTAATGGTTTCTTGAATTTTTTTCATTTTCACTTGAATTAGAATGATTCTTCCCAAATCAATTAGGGAATATTCTCTTGTTTTCTCTTGAAATTCATTTTGAAATGAAAATTAAATGAAATGTAAAATGTAATATAGCCTGGTGTTTGTTGCTCCCTTGTCTTATAAAATGGATTCTAAGGTTGGATACAAAAGAGAGAGGGATCAAGAGGTCAAGAAGTCGGGAGGTCAATAGGTACTTATTTTAAAAGGAAATATATACAAGGGAAATGGGTACTAAGTTTTACAATAATATGTTCTAGAAATGAGTCGAGCAATATATATGTTTTTGATAAGAAATACATATAACTAAGTAATACAGAAAAAATGTACGTTTTCTCTCCTATATGCAAATTATACAAGCTATGAATATGATAATCAATGGTTATCTTATTTTTCTCTATTGAGTTCAAATACATGTGTTGTTTCATTCTTTCTTATCTATTCAAGGAATGTGTGTAAATGCTTTAATTTAACAGTGGGTTTGATAAATTTTGTGTAAGGATGCTAGTAAGAAGTTAATTATGGAAATAACTACTAAAAATATTGTAATGTAGTATTTTCTAGACTCTCAGTATTTTCTCTAAAATACAATTTTTTTATCTAATCATATAGGTTTATGGTTTGACTTTGTTTCCCAAAATATGGAACTGTCTTGGTATAGCATTCATACTCCAATTGGGTTAATCGTCTCGATTGATGATCACATAATATAATTAAATTACTTGATTTATTTTTTGGGTGTGTATGAATGTTAAAAGGATCACATCTTCTCTTGTTTAAGATAATTATTACTATGGAAGTTTTCCAAAATTTTAGGGTATGGTTCTTTTAAAAATTTATGGAGAATTATCTGTTTGATTTGTGTTTTGATACTTGATTCACACCGATATCTATGAACATATTTTTTTAGAATCACCCTCCTAGGTTTCATAGAGCCTAAAGTGAAGACGTAAAGACCCAAAACCCTTTACTTATGTTTTGGCCAATCCTTAATAATTGTCCTTGGCAAGTTCATAGGTTTATGGTGAGAATAAGTTTGGTTCTAAGAAAATAACCAACAACACTAAGAACCATGAGAAGGAAAAATGAAAAAGAATAATGCCAATGTATTCCCCCACTTTAAATAAATTGCTAAACACCATGCTATGAGAAATTAATTTAAAGTAGAAAATAAAAAATTCAAACAAGAAGAAAGACAACCAACTTGCAAAGCCTTATGCCAAGTGATATGTTTTTGAGTAAAGCTACATCATGTGAGAGAAAAAGTGAAGAGAAGGGTTTCCCTCAAAATGAAAAAACCAAACACATAAGGGATCTATGGATTTGGGGTCAATATGTTCTTTGTTGAAATGTTTATAGAGAGCTTGGAACTATCATCATCCCCCAAATATAAATATAACTAGAAGAATGAAACAAAGAGGGAGAAATCAAAGAGAAACCTTTGGGTCAACATGGAAGAGACATAGGGTGTCTTGATGCCTTGTGTCATTTCCAAAAGTAAAACACAAGAAAAATATAAAGATGAAATTAAAAGGAAAATGAAAAAGAGGGAATTTTGGGTTGACATGAAGGAGACATGAATGTCTCGATGTCTTGTGTCATCTCCAAAAGGAAAACACAAGAAAAAGATAAAGATGAAATGAAAAGGAAAAGTACAAAGAAATCCTTTTGGGCCAACATCAAGGAGACATGAATGTCTCGATTTCTTGTGTCATCCCCAAAGGAAAAACATAAGAAAAAGGTAAGAAAAAGATAAAGAGAAAAAGAGATGCATGACATAGAGAAGAATGTAGGTACGAATAGAGGAATGTCACAAAGACAAAGGAAATAGAACGTCACAAGGGATCACATCACACACATGAAATCACACAAAAGAAAAATGAAAAAAAAAGATGCAAAAGACTAGTAAGGAACATGTGAGTCAACCTATGACCAAGTCATCTTCCTTGCAATCTCAATCTTTATAAGAGGAAGGTGAATGACGAACTTAAGGGACAATAAAAAATGCATTACTAAGATAAGGCTAACAAATTCTTTCCCCAGTGAGTGTAAAGAAAGAATGAGCCGAGGTAGGTGATGGGAAAGGTCATGTAATAGTGAGATGTGGATTTTCTACAAATATTACATGACAAGGGGGAAAAAAGGCTAGGAAATCATAGATGGCATTCATTACCATGAAATTGAAAGTTTTTCAATATTAATTGGAATGCATGACACTCATCAGTACTATGTTCAATAATTCAATGATATTTGTATTGTGGGACCTTTTTATCCTTAGGATATAGAACTAATCTATTCATAGGTGGCAAATGTTATTAATTCTTTCTTCAAAAGAAAATGTAGCTTTTGTTCACTTTCAGGTGGCGGATGAGTCCAAGTTGTAGCTTTTGTAACTTGTAAGGTATTTTGCATTTTCTAGATTCACCAACTTCACTAGTTAAAGGTTGAGGGAGAAGACCTACGAAGATCCTATCATCCTTTTCATTGTTAGTAATTATTGGCTTTTCTTTAGGAAGAAGAAAACTCGTATCGAGATGATGATCTAAGATAACCGTTCAACAACTATGAAGCCTTAAATATTATTTAGGAATATTTTTGTTGTGAGGGGGATCTTGATATCCTATCCCCTTTGTATTTTCCTTAGTTGGTATTTTTTCTAGGAGTTGATGAATTTCATGTTAACTTGTTATATCACATCCTTTTTTTCTCAATATTATGAAGCCTCTTCCATATGTTTCTTGAAGATTGATGGGAGTTTTTGTTACTTTTATTATAAAATGGTTGAGTGTTTGCTTGCCTAGAGGAACTAGGTTCACCTATTGTAGGGAGAATAGATTCAGTTTGTTTTTGGTATGTAAGTACCAAACATCTCAAGAGGTGGTATGGTGGGGGGATTCAGTTGTTTCATGGATGGGTAAAAGGATGAATTAGCTTTAAGGTTGTTAAGGAAATCATTTAGGAACTTATTCATGTTTCCACCATCTTCTCCAATGATGTGAACACCATGAGGAGGAAATGCATTAGGAGTTGAGTGATCATGAGTGAGTTCAATTTAGTTAGGGTCATTTCAAAAGGAACAACGTGATATATCCACTAAGGAATTTAATGACATCCAAAGTTTGCAAAAGCACATATCCATGATGCAAATTTCAGATTCTAAATTATGTAACAATGTTGTAAATGCAATTCTGATTTTTAAGAAATGCACAAGAATAATGAAATTAAGCTAGATGCAATGATTTGAATGGAACAGGAAATTCTACAAACCAAAATAGAATTGTAACAAAAAAAAAAAAACCTAGAAACTAAACTATAAATGCAAGAAAATGTAGTGCAAAATGTGCAAGGGGACTGATTCGTCCAAGGTGGGGAATGAGTCAAGGTAGTGATTTTTGAAAATTTTCATAATTTTTGAATTGAATTTTATGCTTGTTATGTTTTCTAAAGGAAATCTAAGATGTAAATGTAGAATTTTACTGATTTTTAATGAAATCAAGTGTAGAAATGTAAGATAAATGAGCTTTTCACTAATTCAAAAATTAAAACCCTAGAATACAAATTAACAAATGTAAAATCTAATGCAATGTTAATGAAAGCTAAACCTAAGATGTAAATGCACTCCAAATCATAATTATGATGCTCTAAATCTAGGTTCACCAAAATGAAAAGAGAAATATGGTGGACCTCCCTTTTACTTCTAGGGTTTTGGACCTAAAAGGAGAGAGGTCAATCTTCACACATTTCACTGAAGAACAAGGCCTTGAGATTTCAATGCAAAGGAGATTGAAATTTTTCAAAGGGAATATTATAGGGGATGAATGATGTAAAATGAGGGGTTCACCACCAAGTGTAAATTTGGAAAAGATAATGAGTTGCAAAATACAATGTGATATGCAAAAAGACCTAAGAAGATGAACAAAATGCAATAAAAAGATGTAAAACTGGAAGTATGCACATGGAAGATATAGGAAGGTAGAATGGATGTATAAATAATTGAAAAAACTGATATTAAAGTTAACTAGGATTGATTCAACGATTTGGGTGAATCAACCCAATTTTTGGGAAAATGCACTATATCAAGTTTCAGCCAAAAGGGTATCAAGATCTACAAAAATCTTGATTAGGCCTGTATAGTGGGACTCATTCACCAATAGTGGTGAATCAGTTCACTTCTACTTTTTTAGAATTTTTGAACTAGATTCTATGTCTCTCAGTCTGCTCTACTCTTTTGGACTAGTTTCTAGATCTGAATCTACAAGATAACACTTGTAGGTCTTCTCCAAGCTTCTCCAAGGCTTGATGGAAACTTTAGAGACTTGACAACTTTTCTCCAAATTGGCTTATTGGAAAATCTATAACCTAGACCTACAAATCACACACAAGAAGAGGGAAAAAATGTTGTGCGGTTAAAGAATAGGGGTTTGACTTGGTCAAGCCCCTTGTTGGTAATTAAAAATTGAAATGAAAGAAAATGTAAAGGAAGAATGATGAATAAAAAAAAGATAATGTTGCAACTAACCAAATGCCTGTAATAAGGTCCTATAAACATGTAAGTAATAGATACAATGGATGTGGTCTTTGAATCTTGGTTGATGTTGATAGATCTTGAATGTAGCAGTTGATTGAATAAAAAACCCTACACCACAATTGTTAGCTGTTAAAAAACATGATGCAAGAAATCCTTTACATGATGATTGAAGCTTGATGAATGCTCTTGAATGCTTGATAATCTACCCTTGAAATTCCTTGAATGCTCTTGTGAACTCAATTTTCTATAAGGATGCTCTCAAAAAATTCTATAAAATGAGTGAAAGAACCTTATATTTAGACTCAATAATACAAGAATTCCTAAAATTGCAACACTACAAGTCGTCATCAGATCTAGAAGAATAAAATCCCTTCAAAAATTTGAATAAAATTTGAATTTTGATCACACGAGACTCATTCACCCAAGGCGGCGAATGAGTCCCATCACACATAATGTATGGGACCAAAAATGAAAAGTGCTTAGAAATGTGTGAAACTTGCATTGGGGCAAAAAGACCTAGGTGGGACTCATTTTCCCAAGGTGGAAAATGAGTCCTAGACACTAGATCTTGGCCACACAAGCCAGGAACACCTGAATTATGATTGGTTACTTATTGGTGTTGGGATTATCCTTGAAAAGATACAATAAATGAGGCTTGTGGATGCAAAATAGGGCTAATTAAGGCATAATAAAGTCTAATTATTAATGAAAAGCCTAGAGGAATGTGAAAGTGTGTTACAATAGCTTACAACACTCCAAATAAGGAAATATTAATGTTAATTATGATTAAAATTATGTTTATTATGCTTAATTAATTGATAAAACCCTGGAAAAGTGTGAAAGTGTGTTACAACACTTCACAACACTTTAGAAAGGTACCATAAAATTCCATTAGTTCACAAGGGCCCAAGACCTAACGTGAATGTATTATCCACATTACAACACTAAATCATGGTAACATTAAGTCAAAATCCACGAGGATCCAAACGAGTGCAAAAATGTCAAAGCACCCATTTTTTGATACTAGAAGGTGAATCAGACATCACAAATTTTAACCTTAAATTCAATCATCAAAACTAGTACTTAAAACTGCATTAATGATTAATCATCAAATCCTAATGCAAAAATTCAATTCCTGCTCATAAACACAATAACACCAAATTTATGCGGAAAATACAATGAGGAAAAACCATGGTGAGGATGAAATCACACTATAAAGAATATCAAAATAGATTACAAAAAGGCTCACTACCTAAAACAAGGGTCATTTCCTGAAATAGGAATCACTACCTGAAGTAAGTCTCACTACCTGCAGTAAGATCACTAGTTGAAGTAAGGACTCACTATCCAATAGGGCTACAACATAGAGGGCTCACTACCATAGAGATATAAAGAAGACAAAGAGGACTTTTTATAGAGATACTATAATCCCAATGCAACAAATCATTCAAGCACATTTACTTGATCAACTTGCATGAATGATAGAGTTCACTTTCTACTCACTGCATCCGAAGACTCAACGTTAAGGTTCACACTGATGTACCACACACAAATCACATAGACTTTCTTAATAGCATAAAGTTTGCATCTACTCTTTCACGTATCTTCCTTATTTTCTCTTGTACATTTTTCATTACTAGCTCATCCTATATTTATACTATCTCCTACCTTGAAAAAGATCCAAAGTTGACTATCTAATTTCAAATTCAAATTATGTTAGTGCCAAACATCCTAGGGTGGGATTAGAATGAGGGTGACCTAAACACATGCTTCAACGAGACTTATAATAGATCCAACATGCTCCATCAACTTTGAATATAGTACTTAAAACAAGGTTGGCCAAACTAGTGTAAAATACGTAGAACAATTAAGATTGAAACTTCCAAAAACCAAAAATATCTTCAATGCAACCAAAAAATCTTAACTCTAGAACCACAAGTCAAAAGACTTCATCAAAGAGAAATCTAGACCAACAACATTTCTCCTAGACCTCAAACAAAACACAAAAAAAAATAGTTCATAGAATTGATGAACACAACTCAAACTTCACAAAGAACCAATAGCCAAAAATATAGATATAGAAACCTTTAACAACCATGGAAAATATATCTAAACCACAAAAACATAGGGGAAAGTATGGAATCATCACCTAAAGAAACAACTGAATACTTGTAAACTTTCTTTAATAACCTGTAACCATGACACTAATGACAACAACAACTAGTAGATAACTAATTGAATAGTTGACATCAATGACAACACCTTCATTCCTTTCTCCATTCTTGCAACAAAGACATCCTATCAAGACATAAATTACATTAACATTGACATTATTCTGGTATAGTATATGATTTTTATGACGAGTCATCCTAAATCCTAATACTATCGAATTTCTTGACTATGAATCAATGTAAAGTATAAATATTTTAATGTCTTATTAAATTCAACTTTAATTTCATATTAATTCAAATGACATTTGTATAATTTCATATTAATGTCCAATTAATGTATTGATTATGAATCAAATATAAAGTAAAAATGTAACGCCCCGCCACACAACCCTAGAGGATGTTGCAAACAACTAGTTAAATAGGCTATTTTTTTTTTTAAAAGTATAATTAATAAGCAAGTTCACTAACTAATGCCAACATCCCCTAAGGTTACGAGACTGAGATTATATAGAACCTCAACAAAAAACATGATTTAAACCATGTCAATTAATTAATTAATAATTTAATCACATACATTCCAATAAGATAATTACATCATCACAAGAGATAACTTTCAATTCAAATTATCCAAATTAAATAATAAGATTACAACACTCATTCCCCGAATGAGGCAAGATCAACATATAAGATTACAATTACAACTTCCACCTCGATAACAATGAGGGTAATAAGATAAGAACCACTGAAATGATAACAAGAAAGAATTGTAACTGAAGCAACCACGAGCTCTCCATCTAGAAGTCTCATCCATACGTACAAGGAGAAAACCCAATAGAGTAAGGTGCACATTCCACCCACCATGCTAGGAGATAGTAACCAAAATTTCTAACCAAGGACGGCTACCTCTAGACATAGGCTAACATAACCATACTGAAATAAATACAGTAACAACAGTTAATCACAAGGTTACAATGCTTCCGGAAATTACATAATCAATTGTATCACTGATGCGAACATACTATCGACCTAGGAGAAGTGTCATCGCATCATTACATAGGTTATCCTGGCGAGTCTTCCTAGGTCCCGACCCCCATCTTGGGTTACCCTAGTAACCTCTAACGACTTCCGGCCCCTCATGTAAACCAATGCGGAATCAGTTATCTTTCATGGTGACAAGATAACGATCTTGCCATTCTAGGCCTTCCCGTCTCAACCCAAGTCTTTACAAGCCCTTGTGATCATGAGCGAGGCATAATTATCTTATTAAATGTTTGATACTACATGATACTCTAATCATTTAATTTAGTTATCACTAGATTGACTAACTTACAACGAGTTATCCTGGCACCCCTTTGTGCGCTGACCCTCGTTATAAGCCACTCCTCTAAGATGACACGTGGAACAACTCCATAACCCAAGGGTACACAAGTGCGACATAAGGATACCACATCTCTAACCATGACATACAGTCAATACACTCTCATCTGTGATAACCGGGAAACAAACTGGTTTAACGCACTACCCAAGGTCATCTATGGTTGACTACATAATATGATAGCCCACAGAATGAAATCCCAACTTGAAGACTCATCAAATATTAAAACCCACACTTCCCAAATAATAATGCACGTAGATCAATACCAAGACAATAATCAGATCCACTTTGGGCTCACTAAACCCATATCCTCACTAGCATTCAATAAACAGTGTGTTAAATAAACAAAATTAATTATGCCACTTAAAAATCATTTCATTCCCATGCAGCATTTAAATGCGTAAAACATTACCTGTGTCCCCATAATTCAATTAAAAAAAACAAGATCCCATTTTAAATAGAATATTTATTCCATAATCAATTAAACTCATAAAAAAAACAATATTTCCTCTTTAAATAATGAAATAATAAAATAACAAAATCCCTTACAAAATATTAATATTTAAATATTGATATGACTATAATTGTTTAAAATTTCCCATAATATTCTAAAGAATATAAACATTATTCCACCATCTACAATTTCAATATTATAATAGTCATAATGTTAAAATAATAAATGTATTTAAACTATATGATGAAATAAATAATATCAAAATAATAAATTTTAATATTAAAATATTATAAAAATTATAATATTTAAAGTTAAAATATTATTATTATATAATTTTTTTTATAAAAATTTAATTTTATTTCTAAAAAGCCCATGCCCTGCCTCAATCCGCGTGCACGGTTAAGGTTGAGGCCATGGGTCAAAGTTTTTCCCGCCAACTATTGGTGTTGATGGGTAGAGTCTGGGCGGAGGTTTATGGTGGCCGCAGGAGGCAGCGCCATCGGGGACAGGGAGGGATGACGACAAGAACCCGCATAGGTCGCGAAGCTGTTGGAGGCGCTGCAAACAGAACAACCATCGTGGTTACCATGCGAGCGACACTGATAGCATCACCACCATTGAGGTTGCCGCTACTAGTGTAGCCCGCGCGGGCTACAGACGGTGGGGAGTGGTGCGACTCCCCCACTCTGCCCCCATGGGAGTGGCAGTGGGGTGAGCCCCCACTCACCTGCTTTTTTTTTTTTTCTCTTCTTTAAACAGATCATTTTTTCCAAAAAATTAAAAAAAACCAGAACTAAAAAAAGGGTCTTTTTTTTGCCACTTTCCCAAATGTTTTAGAAAAATTTGACAGCATATCCTTACAATATGAAAATTATAAAAAAATAAATCTCAAGTCTATTATTCATAATGAATCTATATACATAAAAATAACTTTTCAACCATGCTAGAACATCAATTAAATTGAAGAACAAATGACACAAATAAAATTGAGTTAACAATAGCAATTAATCCTCTATTATTCAACACCATTGAATCAACAAAATTTCAATAAAACAAGGTGTGAACCTAATTCTTTTGGAGTATGTTGAAGGTCCTGCTACTACTTTGAAACCCTCTTGAGCACTTCATATTCCACAAGCTTTTCCTCCAAACCCACAAAATCAAGCAATCTTCCTCTTCTCTTTTCAATTTTCTCCCAAAAACTCCATTGATGATTTTGTGAAGAAATTTTTAAGATAATGCAAAATTTTCTCCAAAATCCCACAACAACCCTCATAAATTTTTGAAAACAGAAAATAGGAAATATCTTTTTTGTTGAATTTTTGAATTTTTGAATTTCAAATTCAACTTTTAATTTATTTTTCTAGTTTCCAATTGCAACATAAATATGCATGTTTTTTCCAAAATGAATAATTTAAATCATTTCAACATGAATAACTTAATCAATTAATAAATAAATCTACCATAAGATTAAATATTAAATTAATTAAATTAAATTACTCAATAATTAAATCAAAATTCCAACAATATTCTAACTCCCCAAATAGACTGAAATCAGGCAATTAGAACCAAATAGCACAACTGGTCCATACTAGGACTAACAACACACTACGACTAGGTTGACGACTCAGAACAAAAATCATAGCTACTATCTCCCAATCGACTGCCATTGGGCAATGGACAAACTCGAACTTGTGAAACCAGGTGGAGTCGATGTCCTGTACTTGTCAACCTACAAACACATAATATATCCACATGCAATAATATGTCATAAATAAGGCACACTGTGAAGAGGAAATCACGAGATCATAGGGCACTCGCAAGTGAGTGATGTGACACCGTCCTCTTCACCAATACAATAGTTTCAACTGACGCATCTAACATAGCAGCATAATCGAAAGCATGAAACATCATAAATTAAATATCCACATATGTTAATTCCAAACATGCCATAATAATCACATCGAAATATAGTATCATCACATCAAAATACATCATGATAAAACAATGATCCACTATAAGCAAGTACATAGTCCAAGTACAATGCAAAACTAAAGCATAAAGAGGAAACAACATAGTTCGCACAGTAGATCAAAACAGAGGGGTATTACATCCTCCCCCCCAGGGTCAGGCTTCCTCCTGGAAGCCTACGAACAAATAGGGATAAATTTCCCTCATTCTAATGGCATCTTCCCATGTGGATGATGTGTCATCCCTAGGATCCCACTGAATCCTAACCTGATCAATATCTCACCCTCGAAGGGTGAGCGTTCTGTGCTCCACGACAGCCATGGGCTCCAAAGCCAACTGCCCATCCTCTACCTACAATGCATTCAAATCAAGGACATGAGAAATGTCTGATTATTGTCCTGGTATTGATCTACGTGCATTATTATTTGGGAAGTGTGGGTTTTAATATTTGACAAGTCTTCCAGTTGGGATTTCAGTCTGTGGGTTGTCGTAATGTGTAGCCAACCATAGATGACCTTGGGTAGTGCGTTAAACCAGTTTGTTTCCTAGTTATCATAGACGGGAGTGTATTGACTATATGTCATGGTTAGATATGTGGTTTCCTTATGTCGCACTTGTGTACCCTTGGGTTGTGGAGTTGTTCCATGTGTCATCTTAGAGGAGTGGATTATAACGACGACCGGTGCACAAAGGGGTGCCAGGATAACTCGTTGTAAGTTAGTTAATCCAGTGATAACTAAATTAAATGATTAGAGTATCATGTAGTATCAAACATTTCATAAGATAATTATGCCTCGCTCATGATCACAAGGGCTTGTAAAGACTTGGGTTGAGACGGGAAGGCCTAGAATGGAAAGATCGTTATCTTGTCACCACAAAAGACAATTGATTCCGCATTGGTTTACATGAGGGGCCAAAAGTCGTTAGAGGTTACCGGGATAAACCGAGATGGGGGCCAGGACCTAGGAAGACTCACTAGGATAACCTATGTAACAATGCGATGACACTTCTCCTAGGTTGACAGTAGATTCACATTAGTGATGCAATTGATTATGTAATTTCTAGAAGCATTGTAACCCTGTGATTAAGTGTTGTTACTGTATTTATTTCAGTATGGTTATGTTAGCCTATGTCTAGAGGTAGCCGTCCTTGGTTAGAAATTCCGGTTACTATCTCCTAGCATGGGGGGTGGACCTTTGGGTTCCACTTGGTTGGGTGGAATGTGCACCTTACTCTATTGGGTTTTCTCCTTGTACGTATGGATGAGACTTCTAGATGGAGAGCTCATGGTTGTTTCAGTTACAATTCTTTCTTGTTATCATTTCAGTGGTTCTTATCTTATTACCCTCATTGTTATCGAGGTGGAAGTTGTAATTGTAATCTTATATATTGATCTTGCCTCATTCGGGGAATGAGTGTTGTAATCTTATTATTTAATTTGGATAATTTGAATTGAAATCTATCTATTGTGATGATGTAATTATCTTATTGGAATGTATGTGATTAAATTATTAATTAATTAATTGACATGGTTTAAATCATGTTTTCTGTTGAGGTTCTATATAATCTCAGTCTCATAACCTTAGGGGATGTTGGCATTAGTTAGTGAACTTGCTTATTAATTATACTTTAAAAAAAAAAAATTAGCCTGTTTAAGTAGTTGTTTGCAACATCCTCTAGGGTTGTGTGGCAGGGCGTTACAAAAAATATTTGAATTTCCTATTAATTGAGAATTTAATTTCATCTTATTTCAAGTGAAATTTGTATAATTTCACATTAATTTATAATTAATGTCTTGAATATGAATCAAATGTAAAGTGCAAATATTTAAATGGCCTATTAATTTCAACTTTATTTTCACATTTGTTGTTATTTCTACCTCTTAATGTCCTTATAATATCTTGGATAAAATAAGCATTAAATTATGTTTTGATTCCTAAGTTATAATGTATGAAAATATTAAAATTTAATGATAAAATATTGTCTCATGAGGATAACTAATTTTTTCAAGTTAAAATTCATAAATGTAGATGTAAATTACTATTTAACAATAATAATCTATAAAATACTGAAATTAATTGTAAATTCCATGAAACAATATATAAAGTTAGGCTATAATGGATTGAAGATGGCTCAATTGAAAGGTTATGAGAAGGTATGGCTTGAGGGGGACTCTCTCAACATTATTAATAATTTGAAAAAATGTTATCACTCATCATGGAGTGTTGAACCCATGATATTGGATACTATTGCAATTCCCAATTCCTTTGATGCGTACTATATATCTAATGTTTTTAGAGAAGGTAATAAATTAGTAGATGTATTTGGTAACATTGGTGTTAGGGGTACTATGGAGTGGGATGTGAGTGATTCCCTCCCCATGGAGGCTATTGTGTGTGCAAATCATGATTATCAAAACTACCATCTTGGTTGATGATTTGTTATGGTTTGGGGTTTGTATGACTATTGTCACGTGGCTTTCTATTATGTGGAGTGATGGTGAGCTACATCCTCATCAGGTTGATGGTACCTTGTTTTATTTTTATATGGGCTGAAGTTATAGGCTCATTATTTTCCCTTGCCATAATTTAGTTTCCACATGGATTATGGTAATTTCTTAGCTTTCATTCTCGAAGTTTCTTTTGATAGCTTTCAATGTTCTCAAACTTCTCAGTTTTGCAAATTCTGGAGCCATGGGAGGAGATAGAAACTATGTGGATCTTTTCTCTTGTGATTCTATAAAGAGTAAGGAAGAGATGTGTATATTAGAGAAGGGTGGGCTCACTCCTTATTTGGAAAGGTTTCATGGAAACAACCTACAAACGATGTCTTTGTTTGCTAAAGCTTGGAACAACCAGGTTTTGAAACTAGGTGGAATAGAATTTGATGTGAATGAATATTTTATTGAAAATATCATTGGGCTTTCTACAGATGGAAAGAAGGTGTACAAAGACAAAAAGGAGTCGAAGGCTAATATGCAGATCTTTTTCAAAGGGACTAAAGAACAAGACTTGAAGATGACTAAGAGCGGTGGGTACCAATGTAGCTCGCTTAAAGAACTCGAGGAGGAGTTACAGAGGAACTTTTGAGATACATTACCCTTGAGGGTCACTTCTCATTGGTAAATTCCTATCATTTTGTGCTCCTTAATCATTTTCACCATAAAAAGAGAATTTATTTCCCTTTTTAACTTTTCGCGTCACTAGAATATGGTCTAAAGGACCACAAGAAGAACCCCAAGAACACAGTGTTGCATGTAGGGATTATGATGCTAATTTTTGAGTATGCTAAAAAATTTGTAGTGTCTAAAATAATTGCTACTCCCAAGGGTAAGAAACTACCTCTGAAGAGGAGTCGTTTAGCAAGAAAGGGAAAAAGAGGAAAATTTTCCTAGATGAGCAATAAATTTTTGAGGAGAATGCAAATTATTCCCTAGATTCTCAAGCCTCTATGGAGGTGGTCTCACAACCCTCTAATGTGGGTAAGTTTGGAAAAGGGGTTTGAGTCCTAAGAAGAAGGGATATGAGACATGCAGTGAGGAAAAAATTGCTGAAAAGATGACTCAAAGTATAAAGGAAAAGATTGATTTTGCTAGTGATATTTCCTTGCCATCCCTTAGTTTAGAAACCTAGCTAAAGAAGGATCCTATGGTGGGTTGTAACAAGAAAATTTCTATTAGGTCTTCTAGCTAGTTGCTCGAGATGCAAGTTGCTTCTCCCCTAAAGGCGGATGGTGGGAAGGGTATTGTGGACTCCTCAGTTGTGGACCTCAAAATGCAGAAGAGAATGGGGTCTATTGCTAAGGAAATTTCATACTCTATTCACTAAATCAAATGTTTGTTGCTGGTCGTAAGTGTAAGGAGGTCTACATCAGCTAGGAAAAGGTAAGCTCCTCCTAGGAAGATGATGCTGAGGGTAAGGGTGATTTTAATTTTGACCATGAGGATATTCTTGATGTTTTGGGGTTGGTCAGGGAGGGATCCATTTCTTTTTTTAAATTGTTTAAATGTGTATTTCATGAGCTTAACATGACCAATATTAGAGTTCAGGGTGCAATGAGTAAAGATGGTGAGTCTTTGGTCTAGAATTAGATTGATGAATTATTTGACTCTTTGAAGATTATGGTTGATGAAACACTAAAGATGAAGAAAAATCTTAAGGAAATAATTATCAACCTTGAGGACCAAATGGATAAAATGTGTGCTTAATTGGAGAAGGGTGGGGAGGGGACTAAAATTTTTGTGAATCTTGAGTCTGTTGGCATTTCAAATCCTTTTGAAATGGCCAAGAAATTCAAGGAGATTTCTCTTGGTGAGGATACTAGTGTTGTTGGTAGGCTTTTGGGGGAAGAGGTTTTGGTGGAGAAGGCTAGTGGGGTGCAAAAAAATTTGATTAGTGAGGTGAATGTGGTTGGGCCCGATGATAGAATGAGGAATAAGACTAAGGTGAAGGCTAGGGATCCTACTAAAGATTCATCTAAATTCATGGATGATTGTCATAACAATATGGCATGTGACATGGAGGTTGATGATATCTTGAAAACCATGTAGTTTTGCTACTTTTGTCCCTCCTTTCTAGTTGTTGTTGCGCTGATGGTGTGCTATTTTTTGGTTGTTGTGTTATTTTTGTAGTGTTGCTACTTTTGTCCCTCCTTTTTTGGTTGTTGTGTGCTAATCCTTTTTGTAGAGGGTTTCAAGACCCTTCAAAACCTGTTTTACATCTAATAAAAAATAATATATAAATACATAAAAAATACTCAAACATATATATAGATCTAGTCTATGAAATTATACCAATATATTAAAACTCGTACATAAATAGTCCATGAAATACTAAAATATGTCTAAAGAGTACATGTAATGTACTAAAACATAGTATGTGGAAAGTAATAAAAATTATATATCTAACTCCTATCATTCATATAATTAAGAGACCTTTTGAATCCATGTGGAATAGGACTATCTAAATTAGTTTTTAGAAGAGAAAGAAACTTAAAATTAGATTTAAAATGTTTAAAATTGATTTAATTTAATTTAATTTATAAAATCATAAAAATTATCATATGAGGCTACTCATCTTCTATGATGACCTCCTTTACATACTCTACTATATGACTTTTCTCATGCTATAGAAGAAAAATAATTGAACACATGAACATATATTCAATTAAAATTTACTTTAAGTCATTCATAATGTATAATATAATTTACATTAGGTATAATAAAAAAATTAAATTACCATATAAAGCTGCTCATATCGTTCATCCTCCTCCTCTACATTGGTTGTTGTAGGTGCTATGGCATCATTAGAACAAAAAATTTCACCAACAAGGTCCTACAAGGTCCAATAAAGCACATGCATATACAAATTAGGTTAAAACGCAGACACACACACACACACACATATAATTTTGTACCCAATTATTATTTTAATATATTTAATGGACCTACTAATTGTCCACACATATGTATTTTCTTAACAACCTGAAATTAAGCTAACTCTTGAAATTTTCTTGGATCAATCGGGTGTGAAAAAACCATCATGATGGTCATGTCAACCTCCATAGACTTATATTTTTAAAATAACTACATCGATGTTTGATATATAATGAATTCAAAATATAGAATTATAAGTATAGTTTTTAAAACAATATACATATGAGTGGCTCATACGAAATGTCTGGCAATGGAGGAGCACTTAACACACCTTGTGGTGGATTTGTTGTGGAATATGGATGACTTCCTTGAACCAACATAAATATAAATAAAACATGTTCAAGACTGAATTACAAATTAAAATCAAGTTAGAAATTATTTAATATATATTTAAAAAATCAAAGTACCCCTAATGTGTGGTTGACTTACATAAGTGCCAACAATAATCAAATTTAATTCAAAGATATTGTTGTCTCTATGGCCATTGTGTACACCAAATGATGTGATTGTTAAAATATTACAAATTTTTTGATATATGTTTATTAAAAAATATTCTTAAAATTGTTATGAATTCAACATATTTACCTGTGTTGAATGATTTGTAGAGTGATCATCAACACATACAAAATCAACAAATGAACCAATATCTTTAGTTGCTCCATGTGCAACTAAAGAGGATGCAACCTAATGAGGTTCATAATATATTTTATTATAACTCATACACAAATGAGGCATCAATGTAGGTGGAGTGGTACCCAGACCAAATCCAACAGTAGCTCGTCCATCGTCTCACCACCAACTCCAACTGTCACCTCAAATGTCTTCTTATTAAGGTTTATCAAAAGTACACTTAATGCTCCTAGTGCACATACCACTGCATAGTGTGGGATGGGTATAGGAATTGTAGTAGAAGGAGGGTCGAAAAAAATTTGAGAAGGCATGTGTCCTTTGGGATCAACCCATGCCCCCAACCTCTATTATGGCATGCCACCACCAACACCCTAAAATGCTTTAAAATCAAAATATTTGAGTTTCCTACCTAACAAAAACTATACATATGATGTTCACAAAAAATAGAATGGAACCTCACATTGAGCATGTGGTGGATCATGAAATACCATCCACCATCAATCCTAAAAATTGGTCACCTTTTCTGGATGTCTACCCCACCTAATATATATATATATATATATTTGTGTTAATTTATTGATTGTTAATGGGTCGATAAAATAGGGAGCTGAATCAGATTTTTTGATTTTGAGGTGAAGGATCTCCCTATAGGAGATTGCATAAAAATAATATCGTTTCATCTCCTTTCTCCATAACTGATATTTTTATAAGTCCACATAAATGAACTTGACATTATCTACAATTTTTTGCATCAAAGTAGCAAAAAACATTAGGTGGGGTGGAATGAAAGCTTTATTTTGAATTGCATTATTTTTTTCTTCTATGGATCTAATATTTTCAAATATCTAGTCTCCCAAGTGAGCCTCATCGAATCCTTGGGGTGGTGGTGAGGGGTTTTGAGGTGGAGGGTATTGATGTGAAGGTGGTTGGTGGTGGAAGATTAAGAATATCCCCAATATCAAATTTATCCATGATATAATTTACTTAAATTGCATATATATATATTTATATACAAACAAGTACAAAATTAACATTCAAGAATCTATATATAAATTATACGTAAACATATTAAAAACTAGATATTATACATGTTGGGAAATGATAAGAAATATTTTAATTAAATTTACGTGATTTTTTACAAGAAAAATTAGGATACATATACACACATATATCATTCAACTTGAGAACCCATACAAATTTCAAAATTTATGACCTAAAACTATGTAATTTTAATAAATATACATACTAAAAAAAAAAATTAAAACATACAAAGCGGTAAATTTCTAGGTAATAATCCCTTTAAGTAATTTTCTTAAATCCCCTTAATCCATAATATAAATGACCTGATGATGCAAATGAAAAAATGTGAAATGCTCATTTATGTCTATGGAATATAAAATTTTATGGCTTCATGTACTTTAAAATGTTTACAAAGAATAGTTAAGTTTCCCCTTAAATCCTATTTTCTTAAATCCCCTTAATCCACATGTCATCTTTCCTAGGTCCTTAAACCATGCTATTGGAATTATTTTGTCCTAAGTTGACCAAGTTTAATATATATATATTTAATAAGTTTGTAAAAATTCAAGCATCTAACATTATACAAATTGATAAAATGTGAATGATCAATTTGACTATTATTAGTGGCTTAAGGGGATCAATGAGTAGATTTCAAGTTGTACCATCTACATCCTTTTAGGATGGGTCTTAAGAAATTTTCTTTAAATCCCCTTAATTCATGTCATCTTGAATCTAGGTCCATAAACCATGCTAATGGAATGATTTTATCCTAGGCCATTTTCTTAAATCCTCTTAATATATGGCATAAAGAGGCTACATTTATATGGATATATGTATAAGGATAAAATAAGTATATGGATCAACATGCACATAAGGGGAAAATATCAAAGTTATTATTATTTACTTTACACTCCATCATCATTGTTAGTGTTAAATCGAACACACCTCAACCATCTTGACAATTCTCATATTGGACATGATAAAACTATGACTATATAAAACAATGCTTATTGTTATGATAGTCCAATTTATTTTATTGTTTTAGATGGATAATGGTTTCATATGACATATTTATGTGAAATATCACTTCGAACAATTGATGACATAAATGTTACTATACATACATGGTGTGTATTTTTAATAGTGTACTATGTGGGTGTATCCATCTTATGTCCCCTAAATGTGTAAAGATAAAATGAGGTATACGGTCATGATTTGAATTTTATGATCATCCCTTGAGAATAAGATGTGGCTCAATACTACCTCTTTAAAAAAAAAACTGTTAATGTAATGTGAAATCTAGTTTTCTAGCCACAATTTGATGAACTACAATTCTAGGTTAATTATCATTTAGTTTCAACCCCCTACCAATAATAAATTGATGGTACACTTTTCATTAAATTACATATCCTATTTTTTAAAATGTACATTTAAGAGGTAACTAAGAACACTTTTATGTGGATTTATTTTATCCATGTAGACTTGTGGACCTTAGGCCTTTGAATTTTTTTGGATTGAAACCTTTTGAGATATATAATTTTAGCCATTTATAGGGACTTATTGGGATATGCTAATGTATCTCAACCTAATTGAATGCCTATTCTATCATCCTTGAGAAATATGTGATATTAAGTCCCATGAAGGAGGTGATTGATTCATCAGTATGGAAGATGTTGAATGGTGTGTGGTTTTGTTGATCCATAGTGATAGAAGAATGAGATGAATAGTTAAGTTTCATTATGGGGTTAGTGAAAGGATTGGTATAGGATCAATGAAATGGTTGGTGGTGAGGGTGGTAGGTCAATGAAAGGATGGATTGTAGTAATTTTCTTTGTATAATGACAAGATGAATTTATTTTGATGTGGGGAGAAGTTACCATAGTTGTCATGTGAGTAGCATCCTTATTATTCTTATTTAGAGATTTATATCTAGTACATTAGAATCCTTGGTTTCCATAAATATGGATGTGTTCAAGGGTTCCTTGTTCATGAATACCTAATTATTTTATTTGATATTTCATTATTTGAAACATTTAATTTGTAATAAGATATTTTTAGTTTGAAAGAAAGATAAAAATACATCATTAGATGGCTAGGTAATATTAGGATTTTCAAAGTATCTATTCACTAAGAAAATACCATTAAGTAATGTTTTTGGGTAAAGTGGGTGGAATTTTGGCTCTTGGATGGGGTTGATGAGTGATTAAGAGGATTTTAATCCTTAGATTTTTTTAATAGGATCAACATGATAATTTTGACCCTAAGTTGATTGAGGAATTTTTTTTATCATACATTGAATAGGGATCTTGATTTTAATTTGATGATGTGAATGTATTTACTTTAAGCATAGCATGGCCTTTAACTAGGTATCTCTACTAGGACTATAGAGATGCTTGAATGGTCATAGATCTATAACTTGACAAGAGTGGAGATGTAACTCCACCAAACCTATTGATATTTGGATAGAAAGGAGTGGTTCTTAGGAATGTGCTAAATATATCTACTAGTATGCATGACTAAAATATGTAGACCTTTTTCTAATTTTTAATGAACTATCCCAATATATATGTATAATGGTTAATCTTCTCAACTGTAAGAACATTTAGAAAACTCACCTACACACACTAAGTATTTTATTTGTTTTCATTCTTAATCTATGAATTTGAGTTATCTCTATGGGCATGATTTTGAAATATTAAACTATGTAAAGTGTCAATGCTTGGGTTCTTAAGTGGATTCACTTAACCTAAAATTCTAAAGATTTTTTTGTAGTGTAGGTGTAAACATGCAAAAATGTCTTAACACATATCACATGTGTTGAATTGTATTTTTACATCATCAAAATCACTATCATTAACATCATTAATCCCCTTTTAACATAATTTTCATCATTAACCCTATTTTCCTCTATTAATTAAATAATCTTGAATTGTTTAATTAATTCACTATGTCATCACCGATTTAACCTTATTCCTCCTAATTAATTAAGTAAACATTAATTATTTAAGTATGTCTCTAACATTAATTATTATTGTAAATTAATTAAATAGTTATCATTAAATCTTTAATTGATCTACTTCCCCTCATTAAAATTAAATAATTAAATCAATTATTTTATTTCTAAAATTTCACTCAACATGATCTATTAATAAATAAATTTTTATTTATTACATAAAATACATATTGCACATTTATCTCAACATTAATTAATTATTTAATCAGTTAATTAACCTCACACATTCTAATTGAACAAATCACCCCCACTGATTACTCAATCTAATTGGCTAATCCCATTGATTACTTTGAATCCCACTAATTACTTAATATGATCCCACTGATTATCTAATCAATTCCCTTGACTGGATTAATCATTTTAGTTAACTGATCAATCTATTTCCTCTCAATGGATCTGAACCATTGATCATGATTTGTGAGTTGCATCCAGATCATTAATCTAAAATAATAAAATCTATAAAATATCCCTCATCCCTCTCATAATAAATCTAGAGAATTTATAGAACGGTCATGTTAGGGTAATTATTGAGGAAATTGAGTAAACAACCTTGCATTCTAGATCATTATCATCATCATCATCATCATTATCAATCTTTTGCAAAACATGGAGGCTTTGTGTCGAAGATAAATGTGACATTTATTAGAAACACAAATAAACTCTGACATGGGATGGTACGATTGTGTAGTTTGAATTAATTTGAATTTAATTTTGATCATGCTAAACTCATTTCTTTAATTCATAGCTATAGTTGTAGTATCGAAAAATAGCTCCTTTGAAATTTCTGAAATTTATTGGGTCCTCCTTGTGGAGTTTAGCTTAATGTTTGGTGCAGGAGCACCTACACCTTATTGAGTGAAATTGAAGAATTGAAGGTTGCTTATATGGATAGGAGAGAGTTTTAGATGTTTTTCCTTAAATAAGGACATGTTGAAGGCCAAACATGTTTATTAGAGGTATTTTAGTTGATTAGCAACAAGGAAGTTGTAAAATATGTTGAATGTAGAAGTTGCTTAAAAAGAACTTGTAATTATTGTCAAAAGGCCAAATTGATAATGTAATGAGTCATTAGAGTATAAAAAGTTGTTAGAGGTAGTTATGCACATTGGAGGAGTTGGTTAGACTTTTAAAATATATAAGAACATCTTCAAAGCCCGAATGAAGGGTGGATAAATGCATTTTGAGGAATATATTCTCTATTTTCAATGCCAAAACTATGATATTCTAGATTTTTCCTAAGATTCTTGGTTGGTACAAACTCATACAAGTTTCCCATGATCTGAGTTTTCTTGTGTAGGTGAATTAATGTATACACTTCCAATTTATTTTGGTTTTAAGGTTTCGATCAATATTGATATGATAAATCCTCAAAATATAGGGACTACCCAATTACATAGTCTCAGGGGTTTGAAAGGCACCATATGATGAATTCCACCAATCCACCCACTATTTTGACATTGTAACTTGGTGGATTGGTGTGTAACATATTACGTTAGATGTTTTCATTATTTAAAAGGTGAGAGTGGTTAATAAATTGGTAAAGTAGTGATGCCCTAGGCTGGTCAGTGACCATTTTTGTGAGAAAATGTGCAAACATGGTGGTGTTTTGGTGAAATACTATTTTTTTTTGTTTTTTGAGGTTTGAATATGTTTTTGTAGGGGATTTAGGTGGTGTTTGGACCAGTGGTTTGATTTTGGAAGCTTTGGAAGTGTGAATTCCAACAAAACCCTTGGTTTTTACATGTTTTGGGAGGGTTTCTTGGGGTAGTAGGGTAATGGCCTTGTATGGGAAATATGATAATTGAATTGGTGGTTTTGCATTATGATTAATGACTATTTTTTGTGCTTGTAAGAATATGGGGTGTTTAGAGAACACTTCCTTTGCAAAAGAGGGGTAATTTACTAGCCTAGGCGGTGGCATGTTAATGAATATCTAATTTGGCTAAAAGGAGTAGACTTTGGTTTCCAAAAAAATTGTATAAATTTAAAAAGGGTATCTTAATCCATGATTAGTTTGTCAATTTTTTTGTAAAATATTAGTGAAAAATCCCTTAAACTGGGTTTGGAGTGCTACTAGGTTAGTACTAGTCAAGAGTGAATTTTGATGAGATCTTTGAAATCTGTTATGAGGTTGATCCAATGTTCACTTATTTGTCATTTTGAGGAGGTTTCCACCCCTTTCTACATAAAATTGGTATGAGAGCAAGGGAGTAGGTCTCTTGTGAAAGAAGGTTGAAGTTTTGTGTGTAAGAAGAATAAGATAATTGGAGGAATCAAAATGCCTCCTAAGGGGAATGTTATTGCAAGGAAGATTGACAACCATGAAAAATAAATAGAAGCCCTAAAGTAGGAGATTGTTGTGATGAAAGCTAAAGGTAGGGCTCTTTTGGAAGAAAGTGATTCTCAAGAGGAAGAGACCTCTAGTGAGGAAGAGGAGATGGATCTAGAAGATGTGAGAATGATGAATATTCTGAAGGCTGTGAAGAAGGATGGACTTGGAAAAATGGATGTGCCTATGTATGGAGGAAAAATTGATAGTGAGGAGCTCTTGGATTAGATTGGAGCCATGGAAAACTATTTTGGCAGTGAAGAGATTGACGAATACCATAAGGTGAAGAAGGCTTAAACAAAACTGAAAGGACATGCTTTACTATGGTGGAATTTTGTGCAAGATGAAAGGAAAAAGTAAGAGCACTTCTTGGGAGAAAATGAAGACAAAGGGAACTAGATGTGCAATCATATACTAAAAAATTCTATAGGCTAAGCATAAGAACAAAGCATGAAGAATATAAGGAAGAGATGGTAGCTAGATATTTGAATGGTTTAAGATATAACATTTAGGATGAGATTAGTCTATTAGCACCAAAATTAGTTGAACAATGCTTTCAAATGGCAATGAGGGAAAAATAAAAATTAAAGAGGAGACAAGAGAAGGCACCAAGAGGAAGAGGCAACACTTCTAGAGGTAGAGGCTCTAATCCAAATTCAAATCCAAACAATGAGAGTCAAGGAAATTCCATGAAGGAGCAAGAGAAATATTGATTTTAAAAGTGGATGGAGAGGTCCAAGAGGTAGATTTTGTGGAGGAAGAAATGCAAACACTTTTTCAGTGAGATGCTACAATTGTCAAGAGTTTGGACATCCATCTTTCAAGTTTCCTCAGAACTAAGGTTCAACATCAAGTGGTGATATGAAGAATGAAAGAAGAACACAACTCATCCAAGAAGAAGAATGTGAAAGTTCATACAAAATTTCTAATCTAGAAGAGGGACAAGAACCTATGGTAAGAAGAACTTTGCTGCAGGCACCTAAGGAGGAAGACATGAGCCAAAGAAGGAGTCTATTCAGAACTTCATGCAAGTGTAAAGGTAAGGTGTGTCAAGTTGTTATTGATTCATGTTCTCAAGATAATATGGTGTCTAGGGAGATGGTAGATAAGTTGCAACTAGAAATAATACCTCATGTACTGCCCTACAAAGTTTCTTGGCTGAATGATAGTTATACCTTAGTGGTGAATGAGCAAGCCTATGTGGATTCGCAGATTGGGGAGTACAAAGATAGGGTCTTGTGTTATATATTTCCAATGGATTGTTTCCATTTTATCTTGGGGAGACCATGGAAATTTGATAGAAGGTCCATGTATGATGGAAGGGAGAACACCTATACAATTAGGAAGGATAATAAGAGTTTCAAAATAACTCCTTTATAGGGTAGTGCAAGAGATAAAGGTAAATCTAATGTTGTGATTATTGGTAAAAAGGATCCTTTAAGGCTTGAGGACAACAAAGGTAATATTTTTACAGGCAAGGAATGGGGTTATGGTGTTGGGATAGTAAGAGAAGAACCCGAAAATGGTGCTAGGATAGTGACAAGTTTAGTTTTGCAAAGGGTGGAGAAGGAACTCATGCCTAAATCGGATTTGGTTATGGTGAATGGTAAAGGGATAGTGAGGAGTTTGGTTTTGCACAAGAAGATAGATCTGAGTTTTATTTAAGCAAGAGGAATGGAGACAAGTCTATAGGGTAGAAAGGAAAATAGGGTAAGATGTTTGATGGAAGGTTTGTGGAGCAAGATGGAACCATCATTGGGACCATTGTATGTCCTATAGGTGAGTGAAATGCTACAAAGCAAGTGAGATTTTCTAATGTGGAGGTGGAAAAGGTTGATAATTCATGGGCACATGATAATGGTGGAATGGAAGGCCTAAGGAAAGTGAGGAAAGAACAAAATGAACCAAGAAACACAAGTCTGATTACGAAGTGGGAAAAGCATAGTATGCGAGGCATAGTGGGAAGATATAAGTGTGTAGGTGAAACCAAGAATAAGGTATAACAAGGTAAGGCTAGTGTTTTTTTGGTTGTAGGTTTAGAGACTAAGATAGCATCACATTTTGATCCAGGTATAAGATGAAATCAAGCATCGAGTTTGAGTATGAAGATGAAGGAAAGTTTCAGTGAGAACACAATCAATGAGACAAGATAGGTCAAGAGAACTCCTTGTTTGAACTAGTTGAAGGAGGTTGTAGGTTTGAGGATGTGTGGAGAATGAATGTGGCATGGGATGAACCTCTAATCTTGTGACGATATTATTTTCTTTGTGGGGTTGTATGGTGCAGGAGCACCTACACCTTATTGAGTGAAATTGAAGCATTGAAGGTTGCTTAGATGGATAGGAGATAGTTTTAGATTTTTTGTCTCGAATCAGGCCATGTTGAAGTCCAACCATGTTTATTAGAGGTATTTTAGTTGATTAGCAATGAATAAGTTGAAAAATATGTTTAATGTAAAGTTTTCTTTAAAATAACTTGTAATTATTGTCAAAAGTGCAACTTGGTAATGTAATGAGTCATTAGAGTTTAAAAGGTTGTTAGGGGAAGTTTTGCACATTGGAGGAATTATTTATATTTTTAAAATGTATAATAAAATCTTCAAAGCATGAATGAGGGGTGGATAAATGCATTTTGAGGAATACATGCTCTATTTTAAACGTCAAAACTATGATTTTCTAGATTTTTCTTGACTTTCTTGGTTGGTACAGACTCATACAAGTCTCCCATGATCTAATTTTTCTCGTGCAAGTGAATTCATGTATACACTTCCAATTTATTTTGATTTTAAGGTTTAGATTAATATTGATAGTGAGAAATCCTCAAAATACAAGGACTGCCCTATTACATAGTCCTAGGGGGTTAAAAGGCACCATATGATGAATTCCACCAATCCACCCACTGTTTTGGCACTGTAACTCAATGGTTTGGTGTGTAACATATTAGGTTATATGTTTTCATGCTTTAAAAGGTGAGAGTGGCTGATAAATTGATAAAGGAGTGATGCCCTAGGTTGGGCAATGGCCATTTTGTGAGAAAATGTGCAACCATGGTGGTGTTTTGGTGAACTGATGAAATTTTTGGTTTTATGAGCATTTAATATGTTTGTACAGGGGTATTAGGTGGTGTTTGGACCAATGGTTTGATTTGGGAAGCTTTGGAAGTGTGAATTCCAACAAAACCCTTGGTTTTTGCATGTTTTAGGAGCGTTTCTTTGTTCAACAGGGTAATGGCCTTGTATGGGTAAGATGATCATGGAATTGGTGGTTTTGCATCATGATTAATGACTTTTTTTGGTGTTTGTAAGAGGATGAGGTGTTTAGAGAACACTTCCTTTGCAAAAGATGGGTAATTTACTAGTGTAGGTGGTGGCATGTTAATGAATCTCTAATTTGGCCCAAAGGAGTAGAATTTGGTTTTCACACATGTATAACTTGCAAAATGGTATCGTAACCCATAATTATTTTTTCAAGTGTTTTGGAAAAAAATAGTGAAAAATCCCTTAAACCAAGTTTGGAGTGCTACTAGGTCAGTCCTATTCAAGAGTGAATTTTGATGAGATCTTTGAAATCTATTCTAAGGTTGATATTATGTTCACTTATTTGTCATTTTGAGGAGGTTTGCACCCCTATCTGCATCAATGTTGCCTTTATTTAATGTTGTAATGTGGATAACACATTCACATTAGTTCTTGGGTCCTTATGAACTAATGAAATTCTAAGGTACCTTGTGAAAGTGTTGTGAAGTTTTGTAACACATATTCACACTTTTCCATGGTTTGATAAATTAATTACGCATAATAAACATAATTTTAATCATAATTAACATTAATATTTCTTTATTTGGAGTGTTGTAAAGTGTTGTAACAAACTTTCACATTTCTCTAGGCTTTTCATTAACAATTGGGCTTTCTTATGCTTTAATTGGCCCTATTTTGCATCCACAAGCCTCATTTATTGCATCTTTTTGAGGATAATCCTGACACAAATTTGGTAACCAATCATAATTCAGGTGTTCATGGATTGTGTTGACAATATTTAGTATCTAGGACTGATTTTCCACCTTGGGCGAATGAGTCCCACCTAGATCTTTTTGGCCCCGATGCAAGTTTCACACATTTCTAGAAAATTTTCTTTTTTGGTCCCATACATTATGTGTGATGGGACTCATTCACCATCTTAGGAAAATGAGTTTTGTGTGACAAAAATTCAAATTAAAATAACTTTTTGGTGGGATTCTATTCTCCTAGATCTGATGTTAGCTTGTAGTGTTGCAATTTTAGGAATTCTTGCATAATTGAGTATAAATACAATTTTTTTTCACTTATTTTAACCTAAGACTTTTGTGAGAGAATCCTTATAGAAAATTGAGTTCACAAGATAATTTGAGCATGAGCATTCAAGTCATTTCAAGGGAATATTATCAAGCATTCAAGAGCATTATTCAAGCATCAATCATCATGTCAAATATTGCTTGTATCATGTTGTTTTAGAGCTAACAATTGTGGTGTAGGGTTTGTGATTCAAGCAAGTGATTCAATCAAGATCTATCAGCATCAAGCAAGAGTCAAAGACCAAATCCATTTTAGCCATTACTTGCATGTTTGCAACACCTTATTGCTAGGGTTTGGTGAGTTGTAACACTATCTTTTGTTCATTCATCATTCTCCCTTTCCATTTTCTTTCATTTCGAGGTTTAATTACCAACAAGGGATTTGACCAAGAAAAACTCCTATTCTCTAACCCCACAATATTTTTCCCTCTTTTGGTGTGTGATTTGAAGGTCTAGGTTATAGATTTTCCAAGAAGCCAAATTGGAGAAAATTTGCCAAGTCTCTAAAGTTGTCAAAGTTGTCATCAAGCCTTAGAGAAGCTTGGAGAAGATCTACGTGTGGGATCTTTGAGATTCAAATCCGAAAACCAGTAAAAACGAGTAGAGAAAATTGAGAGACATAGAAACTAGTTCAAAAATTCTAAAAAGTAGAAGTGGACTGATTCACCACTATTCACGAATGAGTCCCACTATATAGGCCTAATCAAGATATTTGCAGATCTAGATACCCTTTTGGCTAAAACCTACTCTAATGCATTTTCCAATAAACTGGACTGATTCACCAAGATTGGTGAATGAGTCCGAATCAACTTCAACAACATATTTTTTCAATGATCCCGACCTCCATTCTACCTTTTTTAATCTTCTACATGCACACTTTCAACTTTATAGCTTTTTATTACATTTTGTTCATCTTTCTAGGTCATTTTGCATATCACATTGTGTTTTTAAACTCATTATATTTTCCAAGTTTACACCTAGTGGTGAACCTCTCATTTGTCATCATTCATCCCATAGAACAATCCCTTTGCCAAATTTCAATCTCCTTTGCAGTGAAATCTCAAAGGCTTGTTTTTAAGTGAAATGTGTGAAGATTGACCTCTCTCCTTTTAGGTCCAAAACTGTAGAAGCGAAAAAGAAACTACACCATTTTCCTCTTTTCATTTTGGTGAATCTGCATATAGAGAATCATAATTCTAATATGGATTGCATTTACTTCTTATATATAGTTTGCATTAACATTGCATTAGATTTTGCATTGGTTAATTTGTATTCTAGGGTTTCAATTTTTGCACTAGTGAAAAGCTCATTTAGCTTGCATTATTGCACTTAATTTCATTCAAAAAACATAAAAAACACAAAATTTAATTAAAAAAATCTAAATTTTTTTTAAAAAATCACTACCTGGACTCATTCACCACCTTGGGAAAATCAATCCCCTTGTATTTGTTTTGCTACATTTTCTAGTATTTAGAATTGATTTTCTAATTTTTTTTTGTTGTTTCTGCATTTAATATTTACACTCCATAATTTCAGTTATTAGCATTTCATTCTTATTATCTTAAATTGCACTTATAGTCACCCTGGATTTAGTAGCCTTTGTATGAGTGTTTGGTATCCTATTGCTAATACCATAGCGAGAAGAAGTTTGAGACTCATGTCATACCATAATAGCACAATCACTGTGGATCCTAGGTTATCTAGAGCTTCCATTCCTAGTATTGACACTAGTACACTAGGAATGGATAACACCCTTAATATCTCTTTGCCTTCAAGTAGCATGCAAGTTGAACCAAGGAATCATAGCATATCACAAGAAAACATAATCCACATTCATGAGGACTAGTGAACTTACAACATAAAATAAGCCTTGAAAACATTTCAACTACTACAATTCCCACAGTAGAAAATATTCACTGTATGCTTGAAAGTGAAGATGGCCTTGACCTTATAAAAACACAGTGCAAATATTTTGAAAAAATCTTCCCTCAACCACTAGCTATTCTTTACCCACAAAAAATGTTCCAAGTTAAGGAGGAACTCAAATTCCTCCTCCCACAATAATAGCCTCAATCCCTGCCTACACCCCTCCTCAAGTCACAACAATGATGCAACTAGTTAGTAATGTGATTCCCTCCTTGGGTATTCCTAATAACATTCCTAATTACTATGTGACATCACAAGTTCTATCTCCTACCTTACCATCTCTAATAATTTCATTCAATTTTACCACAAACATGTACACTCCATCACCACTTTCACTTCCATCTCATAATAAAAGCAATGACCCTCTCATAACTCAAATTTTCCAAACCATGTCATCCCTTCAAAAGAAAATTTCCACCATAAAAAAATTTCCACCATAAAACAAAATCAAAATGGCTCATCCACATATCATATCAAAAGTAGTCCATTATCCTTGGAGATATTACAAACACCGATGCTGCAAGTTGTAGAGGTGTCTAGATTTGAGAAATATGGAGGGAAGGGAGATCCATCTAACCATGTTAATGCATACACTACCTTATGTAGTGACTTTGTCCTTGATGATAAACTTTTTGCAAAGCTCTTTCCTTGGACCTTAAAAGATACTACCTTGGAGTGGTTCTCTTCTTTATCGCCTAAATTGGTTCGTTCATTTGAGGAACTTGTTGAGACATTTATAAAACATTTCCAAGTGCATATGAATCCCAAGATGACCTTGTCTGACTTGATGAGATGTAAGAAAAAGGAAGACACAAAGATAACTGAATTTATCTCACATTATCAATCGCTTTATTCCCAAGTCAGTGTCGAGATCCCTCACCCGCACCTTCAAAAGATGTCCACTTCTAGCCATTTGATCAAGAGATCTGATCCCACATACCAAAACAATTCTCAACCTTTTAGAAGAAAAAAAGGGTTCCTTCAATTTAAGCCCCCTTAAAAACCAACTCAAAATATCAATAACCAAGTCGATGTTGTCAAATCCTCAATACCCTTTAGTTATGGAGATTCAAAAAGATAATTCACTCCATTACCTGATACCCTTCATAATACCATGTCTCAACTTCTAAAACAATACATGATTACCTTACCTCCTATCAAAACACGTGACCCTAATAATCCTTTACCCTCGAGTTTTAAATCAAATTCTTATTTTCACTATCACTGACAAAATGGACATGACACGAGGCATTGCAAAAATCTTAAACATCTTGTGCAAGACCTCATTGATTGTAGCCAAAAAATTCCATTGCCCCTCCAAACCAAAACTTGTAAATTTTCACCAATCCCATGCCAAAACATAATATTTCATTTGATAAAGCTAGAGAAACTCAAAAGAATGATGTGATGAATGTTGATACATATGATGAAAATAATGATTCCATTCTAACTAATGCTATCAATACAAATCCCTATATATGAAATGATAAGGGTTATATATGTCATCCCTTGTAAGGGTAGACCTAAGATTCATCTCAATATTGCTTTCTCCTCTAAGGATATACTTAAACATTTTCCTGATGGTCCTCTCTACATAGCCAATTGTATCTATGAAAAGTGCACTAACGGGATACTAATAGATCCCACCCGTGGAGAGAATATGATCACCAAGGAATTTCTACTTTTGCATGAACTCTATCAAGATGAATATGATAAACTTAAAGAATGGATCAAGACACGCAATGGTTTTCCACCCATGGCTTTGATCCATGAAATTTTTCCCTTTGGTTGTGCATAAATGGTTAAAGTTTCTCTTTGATAATGAGATATTCATTTTTCAACATAGTGTCTTTAACCCCTTGTCATCTAAAGGAAACATTTCCCTATATTCCTTTTGGCCTAAGCCAATGGAACCTATAAATCCAAGAGAAGACTTATTTTTCATGTCCTATCAAAAGTTCAAGGTAAACCTCCCCGTTACCTCCTCACCAAAATTTCCAAGAACAAGTCCTCATAACAAAATGGGCCCAAGTTGGTATCAGTGATGTCCGCCCAATATTTGAAACATGTCCCCATCCACCTTTGAACCTCCCATCCTTGTTGAAACCATGCTTGAACCTAAACAAGACCAAAACAATCAAGACCAACCTAAAACAAAAACTTTTCCTATGTCTTACAAGTGACCAAGAAAGAATGAAACCAACCCTACCACACCTGTTAGAATAAAAAAAGGTTTACAAAGCCAGAGAAAAACTGGTTGAACAACCTCCCATGGTTCCTTTCTTTCCTCCCCTTAGGGAAGAAAAAAAAACAATGGTTGGTCAACCCACTCCAACATAGTTTCAAATTGAAAACAAAACTAAAAGATATAGAGGTGCAAGGGAGTATAGACATAGATTCCATTCCCTTGCTTGCAAATTACATGATGAATTAAACAAAGAAAATCAAGATTTGAACATGACTGAAGCAATGCATGAGGAATTTACTCCTCCCCAACTGAAATAAGATAATTCAATGCAAACTACACAACAAGAGTTGAACTCTTTAATGGACATTATCCTTTGACCTCTTTTTGTGATCAACTTATATGATGATTCCGTGGATGCAAAAATCGACGAAGAGGTGCATAAGGAATTGAATAATTATTTTCCTCTTCCATGAGATTAAATTTCAAATATTCTATAAAGAGTGTTGGACCTAGAATTTCTCCTTGTTCAACACTTGCTCTTGTCCCTCTAGCTAGTTTCCCACCTTCAGTATACACAAAACATGATTGGGAGACAAACAACTTGCTCATAGGTTGACTCACATTTTCCTTACTAGTCTTTTGCATCATTTCTTTTTTATTTTTCTTTTATGTGATTGGATGTGTGTAATGTGATCCCTTGTGACATTCTATTTCCTCTCTCTTTGTAGCAGTCGTCTATTTATACCTACATTCTTCTCTATGTCTTGCATCTCTTTAACTTTTTATCTTTTTCTTGTGTTTTCTTTTTGTGGATAATGCAAGGCATTGATAAATTCATGTCTCCTTCATGTTGACCCAAAATTATTTCTTTTTCCTTTTCCTTGTCATTTCATCTTTATCTTTATCTTTTTTTTTTTCCTTTTTGGGATGATGCAAGCCATCGAGACACCCTATGTCTCTTCCATGTTGAACCAAAGTTTTTTCTATGTTTTCACCCCCTTTGTGTCATTGTTCTAGTTATATGTGTATTTAGGGCATGATGATAGTTCCAAGCCCTCTGAAAACATTTTAGTAAAGAACACACTGACCCCAAATCCATAGATCCCTTATGTTTTTCATCGGGGGCAACCCCTCTCTTTTATTTTTCTCTCCCATGATATAGCTTTACTTTGAAACATATGACTTGGCATTGGGCTTTCCATATTGGATCTCATGTATTTATTCTTGTTTTCATTTTTTATTTGCTACTTTAAAGTAATTTCTCATAGCATGGTGTTTAGCATTTTCTTTAAAGTGGGGGCATATATTAGCAATATTCTTTTGTATTTTTCCTTTTCATGGCTCATAGTACAATCTTCTTTCTTCATATGATGCATTTTTTACTTTGTGGATGACATTGCATGTAATGTCATTCATGAGCATGATCTCTCTTAGCATATTACATTCCTCTTAGTGGCTTGATGTGACACATTTTATCCCCTAAGTTTGTGATTTTTTTATTCTTTGATTGGTCATCTCTTGGAGACATTAGGCACAATGTTCCCTAAGTTAAAGACCTTGCATGAACAATGCAAGACACCTTTGAACATTTCCTATTTTTGCATTTTTCATTTTTTATATGGCCACCTTGCATAATACAACTTGCATGCTTGTGGAGCCATCCCGTTTGTTCATGAGCTCCAAGCATACAAAGTCTTGTTTGTCTTGTGAACCTTGAAAATTATTTTTCTATTGTCCCTTATTAAAGTTATCAGGAGGTATAAATCTGGTATTTTTTGAGAAGGAAGCCTAATCCAAGGCATGACTTCCCTCATAGCCACTTACAAGTGTGTGAGCGCATACTAGCCATGAGTGTATGTTTCTCACCTTTTAGGACCTCTCACTTGGTGGATAGCTAGGAGTTTCATCACCTTAGAGTCAGTATACATTTTTTGGACAAATAACCAAGATTTGATCCACATCAGGATGGAAAAATAGTTGAAGCTTGATTCAAATCTCTTTTATTTATTTTCTCTTTATCATCTTTGGGAATGCATGATTGGCCTTGTCACTGTTCTTTACATCATTTTCATGTTTGTTCCTTTGTGCTTATTTTGGTTTTCCATGGGATCTTGATCCTAGGGGATTAATCATACCTCTTGATTGATGTCATCTTATTTTTCTAGCATTGGTACATGTATGTGTACTTTACTGTGAGTTTGAAGTAGGTTCATCCTCTCACTAAATTAGGGGCTAAATGGAGTGTCAACAAATGGGTCCTTTGAAATTTTCACACCCAGTTAGGTCCTCCTTGTGGATTTTGGCTTCATGTTGCCTTGATATAGTTTTTTTATATGGATAACACATTTACATTAGGTCTTGGGCCCTTGTGAACTAATGGAATTTTATGGTACCTTGCTAAAGTGTTGTGAAGTGTTGTAACACACTTTCACACTTTTCTAGGGCTTTTCCAATTAACTAAGCATAATAAACATAATTTTAGTCATAATTAACATTAATATTGCCTAATTAGGACTATTGTAAAGTGTTGTAACACACTTTCATGTTCCTCTAGTATTTTAATTAATAATTGGGCTTTCCTAGGAATTAATTGGCCTTATTTTGCATCCAAAACCCTCATTTATTGCATCTTTTTTAGGATAATCCCAAAACCAATCAGTAACTAATCATAATTTGGGTGTTACTAGTTTGTGTGGCCTAGATTTAGTATTTGGGACTCATTCATTTCCTTGGTTGAATGAGTCCCACCTAGGTCTTTTTGGCCCCGATGCAGGTTTCACACATTTCTAGACACCTTTCATTTCTTGTCCCACACATTATGCGTGATGGGAATCATTCGCCAACTTGGGTGAATGAGTCTCATGTGACCAAAATTCAAATTTAAATCAAATTTCTTGTGGTATTTTACTAGAGTGGATCTAATGTCATCTTGCAGTGTTGCAATTTTGGGTATTATTGCATAATTGAGTATAAATACAAGGTTCTTTCACTCATTTTCACCTAATAATTTTGTGAGAGTATCCTTATATCAAATTTACTTAACAAGATAATTTGAGAAAGAGCATTAAAGTCATTTCAAGCATAGATTATCAAGTATTCAAGAGCATTCTTCAAGTATTAATCATCATGTCAAAGATTACTTGCATCATGTTGTTTTAGAACTAACAATTATGGTGTAGGGTTGATTCAAGCAAGCTCTTCATTCAAGATCTATCAACAACAAGAAAGTGTTAGAGACCACATCAATTGTAGCCATTACTTACATTTTTGTAGCACCTTATTGCTAGGGTTTTGTGAGTTGCAAAATTGTCTTTTGTTCATTCATCATTCTCCCTTTACATTTTCTTTCATTTCAAGATTTAATTACCAACAAGGTGTTTGACCAAGGAAAACACCTATTCTCTAACCCCACAAAATTTTCCCCCTTCTTGTGTTTGATTTGTAGGTCTAGGTTGCAAATTTTCCAAGAAGCCGAATTGGAGAAAAGTTGTCATCAAGCCTTGGAGAAGCTTGGAGAATACCTATAGGTGGTATCTTGTAGATTCAGATTAGGAAACTAGTAAAAAAGAGTAGAGAAAATCGAGAGACATAAAATCCAGTTCAAAATTTCTAAAAAAGTAGAAGTGGACTGATTCACCACTATGGGAAAATGAGTCCCATTATATAGGCCTAATAAAGATTTTTGCAGATTTGGAAACCCTTTTGGCTGAAACTTGCTCTAGTGTATTTTCCTAGAAAATAGGCTAATTCACCAAGCTTGGTGAATGAGTACCAGTCATCTTCAACAACATATTTTTTAGTGATCCAAACCTCCATTTTGCCTTCTTCAATCTTCTAGGTGCACAATTTAAGTTTTATAGCTTTTGATTGCATTTTTTGTTCATGTTTCTAGGTCATTTTGTATATCATATTTTTTTTTGCAACTGATTATCTTTTCTAGGTTTACACTTGGTGGTGAACCCCTCATTTGACGTAATTCATCCCCTAGAATAGTCCTTTTTCTATATTTCAATATCCTTTTCATTGAAACCTCAAGAGATTGTTCTTGAGTGAAATGTGTGAAGTTTGACCTCTCTCCTTTTAGGTCCAAAACCATCGAAGTGAAAAAGAGAGTACACCATTTTCCTTTTTTCAATAGTAATTGCATTTCATGAGTAAGTTGGGTTTTATCATTTGCTTTGATTTCATTTGATCAAATTCATTGATACTAATCCTTATTCATAATTCCCCTTTACATAAATTGGAATGTTAGGTGGGATCTAGGTCCTTAAATCCAACATTTTCATTAATTTTTGTGATTAGTTGCATTTTTTGGGCCATTGTAGTTATTTTTAGGAATTTCTTTTGTCAAACTTGGTAACTATAGTCCTAAATCTGAACACGGATGTCATATTTCTCGGATTTCATTGTCAGACCATAGCTTCTTTGATTTTTTAAATATTTTGTGTAGGAACAGAGTTTCTAGCATCTAAAAGAAGGCCACTATCATACTATTTCTCTATCGCGGTCACCCTAAAAACTCATTGCCATTGTCAAAATTGATCGTTTCTATCACTTTTGTTCATAGGTTTTTAATTGACTATTGTTATAGAGCAACTATTTTGAGGAACAAAGATGATATTATCCTATTTCTAAGCCAATATAACCTAATAGAACTACTATCATAACAATTATAGAGCTACTATCATAGGTAATAGAGCCGCTATCATAATATTTATTGTGTCTACTTTAGCTTGTCAAAAAAAATTAGATTCTCAATTTACCTAAGGGTAAGTGCAAAAAGATGGGGAGCCAAAAAGGGGATTAAGTGGCCACTTTTTTTTTCTTGAATCAAGAAATACTGACCTTCGATATGAAATTGAGGATAGTGACACTGAAAATTTTGAGATGCAATAGAAACAAGGATCATAGTGCTCTGAGTCTACTTTATAAACTACAAATTTATTTTGAAAAGGTTGAGATTAAGGGCTTCAAAAGAGGGATGTATTAGAATTGGTTTTTTTTTGTCAGAAAAATATAACATAGCAACTTTTGTATGTCCCTAGCATGGTGAGCTTTCTTTTAGTATTTTAAAATTGCTTTAGTGAGAAACTAGCTAAAAATATGTAGTTGATGCATGATTTTTCTAATAATTTTTTAATAAATATTTGATTTTTTACTAATTTTCTAAGTGGACACTTCCTGAAAAATAGACTTTTGGTTGTGCTACCCCTACAAATTTTGGAAACTAATTGAATTTTTTTTAATTTTTTTTAAATTTATAGAATGGAGTCTAGTTTCTAAAAATGTAATTTATTTGAAATTTCAATGAACAGTTAATTTATAACTAAAAAACACCAAATTTTGCTTTCAGTCAAAAAAAGAGACACACAAACAAAAGAAATTATAGATGAAAGGCTTAACATTTTCAAAAAGTGAAAAACACTACAATGTTGGATAGCCAAGAGAGAACCTAACATTACCCAAGTGTTTGATTTGTTTGACATTGAAACACATGCAATCTTGATGTGAGAATGAATCTGATTATGTGAAATATTGCAGAATTTGCAAAAACATGTCTCTGGTCATTGGGAAGGCCCACCAAGCCTTTGGGTTGGTATTCCCAGAAAAACACCAAGCCTAAGCTTTGGGGATTCCCAAAGAAAGATATAACGTGAGTTTGTTATAATGCACTAACATTATATCTTAGCTTTGACATGTTTTTTTGTATTTGTGTGGGATATGTCTAGCAAGATATAATGAGATAATGGTATAGCACTCTAGCATTATGTCTTTCTTTATGTTGTTACTCTATTGAATGTATGTTTATATATTTCTATGCTTGTATGTACATGTATGTGTGTATGTCATGTATGTATTTATGTATAAATTCTTGTATGTATGTACATATGCCTATATGTAAATATGTATGTATGCCAATATGTATGTCAGATTGTATCTACATAAGTACATGTATGCTTGTATGTATGTAAGATCCTATGCACATATGTATTATTCTTGTATGTATGCAAGTATGTATATATTTATGTATTTCTTTAGAGGGAGGGATAATTTAAAGAGAGAGAGAGAGAGGTACATAGGTTGTGAGAGAGATTCTTGAGAGAGGGAGAGGGGGTTGAAGGGAGAGTCTGAGAGAGAGGGAGTTGTAGAAAAGGGGTTGGAATGAGAGGGACTTAGCTAGGTAGGGTGGGAGGGAGAGAGGGAGAGAGAGAGAGAAAGAGAGAGAGAGAGATGGGGGGTTGGATAGTGAGAATTGAGAGAGAGGGAGGGAAAGAGAGAGTTATGTAGGTATGGTTCCAAAGGAAGAGACTTGAGAGTGGGAGGTGGGAGAGAGGGAGAGACATGAGATATAGGTAGTGAGAGGGAGTTTTAGAGAGAGGGAGTGTGAGAGTGAGAGACTTGAGAGAGGACGAGGGTGTGGGAGGGAGTTGTTGATGGTGTTTTCATGCACTTCACAACACAGGTAACATGTAGGTGCATCACCTCTCTTGAAAGACAATCTTCCACAATCAAATTGCAGAACACTATCCCAATGTCTCTTGGATGTCAAGTCTTGACAGTGCTTGGAATATTTCAGTTGTTTATGTGATTTTCTGGAATCACAAGGTGGAATTATGGATGAGTTACAAAACAGGGAAGTTGGATCTGCAAATGGAGTTCTTAAGATGGGAAAGTTGCTGAGTGTTTGTTGCAGGTTCAAACAGCAGTCTAGAACTCCATTTCAACATCATATTTGGCTTTACAATGTGCAATGAACCTTGTCTAAGGTTACTTATTAAAAAAAGGAAAAAAGGCAGGGAAGAGAGAAGGTTCCTAGATCTGAAATTACGAATGAACAGTGATCATGGAGGCTACTACAATAGAAAAACTCCCTAAACTAGGTTTTGCTTGGCCAAGAGAATCCTAGAGTTACACAAAACTAGTGCAATCTTCTAAGGACTGCAGATTTTCAGTTCGCATACACACATCATGAACATGCAAGTGAACTAAGTTGTAGCAATTAAATAAAGAAGCTCAGGCTAACTTTGCATAGCAGCTTATCATCAACAAGTGCCAAAAGTATGGGCTGGAGATTCATCAAATACTGAAACAACAATCACCATTACAACTTCCATTCAAGAAACTACAACTAAAACTAACTTGGAAGGTAGAACCATGCACCAATAATGAGAAAACTCAAAAGGTAACACCCATAGATCATGCAATGCTACTTTCTATTGTTGCAAAATGTTTTTACAATAGCTCTCCAACACTTACAAATGAGGAGAAGACCCCTATTTATAGTTTTCAAAGCCCAAATGAATTGCTAGGATTGAGTTATATTGTGTGGCCCAGATTCAATTTACATTAGGGCTTCACCTACCCCACAATATTCAACAATTTAAAATACATCTTTGTCTTTTTCCTATTATGTCTTGTAGTGGCAAGTCACTGTAGCAGTTTTGTCTCCTAGCTAATTTCCCTTTTATTGTAGTTGAAACTGCCTAAAAGTTGTCTTCTTCCCAATGAACTTGCAACATTCTTCATTGCATCAAATTTTTCTGTCAACAAAGCCATGGTAGGCTTCTTGAAACTGGAAACATGAGGCCGGAACGTTGTTTCTGGAAATGTTATTTTGAAACAACCGACAAAGCACGAAACTCTAGATGGTACTTCCCGACTGAAAATTTGGAATTTGAAAGGTCAACGGAGGATAAGACCCCATTTTAGCATCTGGGTGAAAGTTCATTTTTGATTTGGAGGTGCTCTTGTACGTTCCGAAAATATGAGGCCAGAATGCCACTGTAGGAATGTTGTTTTGAAACAACCGACAGAGCATAGAACTCCAGATGGTACTTCCCATCTACAAATTTGGAATTTCAAAGGTCAGGGGATGATAAGACCCCATTTTAGCTTCTGGGTCGAAGTCTATTTTTGATTTGGAGGTGCGCTTGTACGTTCCAGAAACATGAGCCCAGAATGTCGTTGTAGGAATGCTATTTCAAAATGGCCGATAGAGCACGAAACTCTGGATGGTACTTTCTGGCTGCAAATTTGGAATTTAAAAAATGATAGGAGGATAAGACCCCATTTTAGCATCTGGTTTGAAGTCTATTTCTTATTTGGAGGTGCGCTTGTACATTCCGGAAACATGAGGCCGATCGACAGAGCACGAAACTCTGGAAGGTACTTCCTAGCTGCAAATTTGGAATTTGAAAGGTTAGGGGAGGATAAGAACCCATTTTAACATTTGGGTCAAAGTTCATTTTTGATTTTGAGGTGTGCTTGTACGTTCCGGAAACACGAGGCCAGAATGCCACTGTAGGAATGATGTTTTGAAATGGCTGATAGAGCACGAAACTCTGGAAGGTACTTCCTAGCTGGAAATTTGGAATTTGAAAGGTCAGGGGAGGATAAGACCCCATTTTAGCATCTGGGTCAAAGTCGATTTCTGATTTGGAGGTGTGTTTGTATGTTCCAGAAACATGAGGTTGGAATGCCGCTGTAAGAATGTTGTTTTGAAATGACCGATAGAGCACGGAACTCCGGATTGTACTTCCCACATGAAATTTTGGAATTTGAAAAGCCCAGGGAGGATAAGACCCCATTTTAGGATCTGGATCAAAGTCCATTTCCAAATTGGAGGCGCGCTTGGACGTTCCAGAGATTGGATCCTGGAATGTCATTCTGGAAATTTTGTTGCAGGAAAGCCACTGTAGGGAAGCCGCTATAGGGAAGCCATTGTAGGAATGCCACTGTAGAAAAGCCATTGCAAAGAAGCCGCTGCAGGAAAGTTGTTGTAGGGAAGCCGCTGTAGGGAAGCCACTGCAGAAACATAGTTCTAGAATTTTCAAAACTTCCTGAAACTTAACGAAACCTTGTCAGTTCACTTAGGCACCACTAAAACATCCAAAATCCATAAGAAATCTATCCCCAAAGTCAAAGAATGAAGGAAAAAGTGAATCAAGCAAGTGGGGGGGTGAAGCCTGAAAAACCCAAGACTTAGCAATTTTTTATTTTAGGGGCAAAATATGGTCAGCCAAAAATGAGACTTTGAAGGGCACGTTGACCAACTAGGACAGCAAAATGAGGGGCATGCAAAATGAGATGGGAGCAAAGAAGCCCATTGGGAGCGAAAAAAGAGGGTCCCTACCTACGGCAGGGCGTGTGTGCAAAATATGCACAACAAATGGCGACTCACTGGGGGAAATGCTCTAGAGAATTTCGATGACAAAATGGAATCACGAACCCATAATCTCTGGTTCCGACCTTCATGCTAGGGAAAACAAGCCAGACACTCAACCAAAGGATCAAAACCACTAGTCAACCCAACCTTTAGTATGCTGAAAATCCAATTGTGTGCAATTGCATTAAATCCCATCCTTTAGTTGCTGCAAGAACCCAAGCTCTGTCAAGTTAAGCTATGTAGTTTATTCTAACTCCAAAAGCATCCGGGACATTGCCTCATTGCCAGTCAGGCATCCATAGCCCCGATGAGGTTGTCGCTATGATTCTCCCAAACATTGCTCTACTGCCGACTGGGTGTCCATAGCCTCGGTAGAGTTATTTGTATACCCCTAAAAAGTTGAATTTCTCTTTTGATTTTCAATATTTTTCTTTCTTTTTTTGTTTCTTTTTCCTTTTCAGTTCTTTATTTCAACCCACAAGCAATGAAGCTCGCACTCAAGGCTAAGAATCACAGTGGTGCTGGAGTAGAATTTTAGATTTTTCACTTAACTTAGACTTTACAAAGGACCTACAGTGACCGTCAGATCCTTAAAATTTGTAAGAGATATAGGATTCTATAATACTTCAGAATCAGACTGACCAACAACTTATCCACTTTGAATCAAACATCTAGATCACTTGATACTAACAGAAGATCCTCACAATCCACTCTAAAAACTTGATTAGAGTTTGACAAAGAAATGCATAGAACAACCCCAGGCAAGAAGAATGGTTGTTGTGCGCACCGATGTGCCAAGCCAAAAGTAGAGGGACCCCGAACAAAGCAACAACAAAGCCAGAGCAAACAAAAGAAAACAAAAGAAAACAAAAAGAAAACACCAAAACCAACCAAAGCGAGACAACGAAAGAAAACAACGAAGAAACAAGAAACCTACAACAAACAAACTAACTTAACAAAGTAGCAAAAAAGTATTTACAAGAAACATACACTACTCAAAATGAGATATGTACAAAGATATTTACACAAAACTATGTTTGGGTAAGGTGAGCTAACACTCATGCTCATTGGATTTTGTAGCATGTGCACAAGCAAACGGGCAGTCGTTATAGTTCTCAACCATGCAGATTTATTCTTATGTTTAGAGAAAATAAATTCAATATGGCAGCATTCAAATTCTACCCCAACATCACGAAGAATCAACAATTAAGGAGGCTCATTAAACCCATGATTAATTCATAAACATGTTCATTTCCCCTCATTCCCAGAATCAAAATGATAAGTGCATCTATGGAAATTAACAGGAGCAAGGAAGGATAGAACCTGGATTTCATCACATGGAGGTGGAAGCATTTGACAATCAAGAGCAAGCACTGCATCGTCAGTCTTTGCATCAACAACCTTGGGCGAGCATGATGGAGGGTGTAGCATCTCAGGAATCAAGTCTACATAAGGCAGGGAGAACGGGGCAGCAAAAACTTCTTCCATGTCTTGTGTGGGATCAACAATCCCCCTTAGCAGTTCTTCAAAAAGATGTACTTCATCTCATTGATCTTCTACAAACTGAGTGTCCACATGATTGTTGTCCTTAAAAGGAAACACGCTTTCCCATCTCCTTTCCCAAGTGTCAAACCTATCTTCAAGATGCTCAATATCATGGGATGATGACATGTACGAATCTATCCTATTGCAGCCATCTAAATATGAAGGAGGATCAACAACGATCATGGTGGAAGGACTCCAAGTTGCATCTTGTAGTCGACCGGGTGATTCATCTTTGTTGGAAGCTATCTCAGCACCCCCGCCTTTCTTTTCTTCTCTTTCTTGTTCATGCATCTCATCATGATGTTCACTTGTTTCCCCTTGTTCACTATCGCTATAAATTGAGAAGGAACCCCTCTCCCATTCCGAAAACTCTAGTGCATCACCATTCAGAGGCTCACAGAGTATGTCTCCATCGCTACTATCTTCTGGGATGTGCTCTTCCTTGGCATGAGAATACCTCCATAGCACAACTCCCAATGGAAAGAACTCAAGAATTGATGACACCTCATCAAGGGGACCAAAATCCACCATGCAATCTCCCTCCAAGGACTCGCCATGAAGCCCATCATCCATGGTGCACAAATTTTCTTCAAGAGGAATAAATTCTTGATGATTGGTTGACCGCATTCCTATTTGATCTACTTCATCACTTGGAAACTCAAGACTATATTATTGTCCTCCCTCTATTTTTGTTCCAACATCCTCTTGAGGACTGCTTTTAGCTGAGTCATTACTTGGGTCAGGATCTTGATCTTCACGTTCCATCTGGGCAGCAAGTAGAGGATGTGGTGTACTCGGTTGCCTTGATTGTTCTCTGACTTGCTTTATGGTTTCTTAGCCTAGTCCGCACATGAACTCAGAGTGGGATGAATCATGGAGCCTGCACCAATTTGGTAGTAGCAATACCTCCAAATCCACCTGAAATTTTAGCTCTGACCAATCCTTTGCTAATCTAGAGATGAGTTGGTCATATCTTTCCACTATTGGGTCCTCATCATCACTTTCTGTTGTCCCAAGGCTATCAACCTCTTCCTCTTGTTGATTTTTAGCATCTTCATTGGTTGCCCCAGCATACACTGCTACAAAATTCATTGATTCATCCTCAATTGCCAATGGCTCCTCTTCTTGAGTGGAGGACTACCCTTTAATGGCAAAGGAGAGGCTTTCCAACTCCATTCTTAGTGAACCTTCACCAAATCTTTTTGCTTTCCCCAGAAAATCAGCTTCTCCTTCTTGATCTTCAGCTTCAATGTTTGTTGTCCTAGCACTAGTTTGTGGCAGATTTCCTAATTTATCTTGAATGTGTTGTCCTCCAGATGCTGATAGATTTTCTACCATGTGGGATGACTCATTCTCCTTGATAGTTGGCTGCTCCAACTTGTTCAAATTGCCTTTGACTTGGGTGATGATGCTTGCACATGACAGACAAGTAAATTTTGAATGTGGTGCATTGTGAAATCTGCACCAACTTAACATTAGTGCTTCCTCCAATCTTGGTCCATCTTTGCTGCCCAAACACTCTTGGATCAGCTCTTCAAATGCCTTGGCTGCCACGGTTGTCAATTCTTCCTCTGGGTCTGTAAGGGCTAAAGGTTGATATATTTCCCAAAAGGGAATCTCTCCTTGCAAGACTCTTTCAATTTTGCTCAAGAAGGTTAGACAATCCAATTCATTGTGCCTTCAAGTGCAATGGATCCTACACTTATCTACCAATGAAAACTACTGCAATGGCCTTTTCAATCTCCTATTTAAATCTGCATATAGCTGAGCGATGCTAATTTGTACATGCTGCTCCATTTCGACTCAGCTTCTTCTTGCCTTCAAAATTTTTAGATTTTATGTTTCAGCATTAAAAGAGATCTCTCTATCTCAGATTTCTTCTTTGAAAGTGCTCTTATCAACATCCAACATTTAGCTTTGTAGCCTCAACATGTCAAGGCCCTCCTTCTAGTGCCAGTTCTATTGATGGTGTTTTCATGCACTTCACAACACAGGTAGTACATAGGTGCATCACCTCTCTTGAAAGACAATCTTCCACAATCAAATTGCAGAACACTATCCCAAGGTCTCTCGGATATCAGGTCTTGACAGTGCTTGGAATATTTCAGTTGTTTATGTGATTTGCTGGAATCACAAGGTGGACTTACGGATGAGTTACAAAGTGGGGAAGTTGGATCTGCAAATGGAGTTCTTAAGATGGGAAAGTTGCTGAGTGTTTGTTGTAGGTTCAAACAGCAGTCTAGAACTCCATTTCAACATCAGATTTGGCTTCACAATGTGCAATGAACCCTGCCTAAGGTTACTTATTAAAAAAAAGGAAAAAGGGCAAGGAAGAGAGAAGGTTCCTGGATCTAAAACTATGAATGAACAGTGATCATGGAGGCTACTACAATAGACAAACTCCCTAAACTAGGTTTTGCTTGGCCAAGAGAATCCTAGAGTTACACAAAACCAGTGCAATCGTCTAAGGACTGCAAATTTTTAGTTTCCATGCACACATCATGAACATGCAAGTGAACTAAGTTGCATCAATTAAATAAAGAAGCCCATGCTAACTTTGCAAAATAGCTTGTCATCAACAAGTGCCAAAAGTATGGGCTGGAGATTCATCAAATACTGAAACAACAATCACCATTACCACTTCCATTCAAGAAACTAAAACTAAAACTAACTTGGAAGGTAGAACCATGCACACATAATGAGAAAACTTAAAAGGTAACACCCATAGATCATGCAATGCTACTTTCTATTGCTGCAGAATGCTTTTACAACAGGTCTCCAACACTTACAAATGAGGGGAAGACCCCTATTTATAGTTTTCAAAGCCCAAATGAATGGCTAGGATTGAGTTACATTGTGTGGCCCAGATTCAATTTACATTAGGGCTTCACCTACCCCACAATATACAACAATTTAAAATACATCTTTGTCTTTTTCCTATTTTGTCTTGTACTGGTCAGTCACTGTAACAGTTTTGTCTCCTAGCTAATTTCCCTTTTACTATAGTTGAAATTGCCTAAAAGTTGCCTTCTTCCCAATGGACTTGCAGCATTCTTTATTGCATCAAATGGTTCTGTCGATGGACCCATGGTAGGCTTCTTGAAACTTGAAACATGAGGCCAGAATGTTGTTTCTAGAAATGCTGTTTTGAAATGGCCGATAGAGCACGAAACTCCAAATGGTACTTCTCGACTGAAAATTTGGAATTTGAAAAGTTAAGGGAGGATAAGACCCCATTTTAGCATCTGGGTCGAAGTTCATTTTTGATTTGGACGTGCGCTTGTACATTCTGGAAACATGAGTTTGGAATGCCGCTGTGGGAATGTTGTTTTGAAACGGCTGACAGAGCACGAAACTCTGGATGGTACTTTCTAGTTGCAAATTTGGAATTTGAAAGGTCAAGGGAGGATAAGACCCCATTTTAGCATCTGGGTTGAAGTCCCTTTTTGATTTGGAGGTGTGCTTATACATTTCAGAAACATGAGGCCGAAATGCCGCTATACGAATATTGTTTCAAAACAACCGACAGAGCATGAAACTCCGGATGGTACTTTTTAGCTGCAAATTTGGAATTTGAAAAGCTAGGGGAGGATAAGACCCCATTTTAGCATCTGAGTCGAAGTCCATTTCTGATTTCGAGGTGTTCTTGTATGTTCCGGAAACATGAGGCCGAAATGCCGCTATAGGAATGCTGTTTTGAAATGGCCGATAGAGCATGGAACTCCGAAAGGTACTTCCCGGCTGCAAATTTGGAATTTGAAAGGTCAAGGGAGGATAAGACCCCATTTTAGCATCTAGGTCAAAGTCCTTTTTGGATTTGGAGGTGTGCTTGTACATTTCAGAAACATGAGGCTGGAATGCCGTTGTAGGAATGTTGTTTTGAAACAGCCGATAGAGCACGGAACTTCGGAAAGTATTTCCCGGCTGAAAATTTGAAATTTGAAAGTTCAAGGAATGATAAGACCCCATTTTAGCATATGGGTCGAAGTCCGTTTCTAATTTGGAGTTGCGCTTGTATGTTGCGGAAACATGAGGCCGAAAAGCCGCTGTAGGAATGCTATTTTGAAATGGCCGACAGAGCACGGAACTCCGGATGGTACTTCCTGCATGAAAATTTGGAATTTGAAAATCCAAGGGAGGATAAGACCCCATTTTAGCATTTGGGTTGAAGTCCGTTTCCAAATCGGAGGTACGCTTGGACATTCCGAAGATTGGATCTCAGAATGTTGTTCTAGAAATTTTGTTGTAGGAAAGCCGGTGTAGGGAAGTCATTGTAGGAATGTTGCTACAGGAAAGCTACTACAGGGAAGCTACTACAATAAAGTCGTTGCAGGGAAGCCGCTGTAGAAACATAGTTTTGGAATTTTCAAAACTTCCCGAAACTTAATGAAACCTTGTCAATTTACTTAGGCACCACTAAAACATCCAAAATCCATAGGAAATCTATCCCCAAAGTCAAAGAATGAAGGAAAAAGTGAATCGAGCGAGCGGGGGGGTGAAGCCCGAAAAACCCAAGACTTAGCAATTTTTTATTTTAGGGGCAAAATATGGTCAGACAAAAATGAGACTTTAAAGGCCACGTTGACCAACTAGGATAGAAAAATGAGGGGCACACAAAACGAGACAGGAGCAAAGAAGCCCGTCGGGAGCGAAAAAAGAGGGTCCCTACTTATGGTGGGGCATGTGTGCAAAATATGCACAATAGGAGTGACTTGAGAGAGGGAGAGATAGAGGGGGGTGGAGGAAGAGGGACTTATCTAGGTAGGGTGGGAGGGATAGATAGAGAGGTGGGGGGGAGAGATAGAGTTACATAGGTAGGGTTCCATAGGGAGATACCTAAGATAGACGGGGTGGAAGGGAGAGACTTGAGAGAGAGGGAGAGAGAGAGGGAGAGATTAAGAGGTAGTGGGAGGGAGATAGAGAGAGATAGATAGAGGGTGAAAAGGAGGGTGTTATGGATTGATTAAGCACTTGGTACATATAAAGAGGGAGAGCGTAGATAGAGACAATTAGAGAGGGTAGGAGAGAGGGAGGGAGAGAGAGGTGAGATGTATAGATAGAGAGAAAGGGATTGGGGTTGAGGGTATATGGTTGAGGCATTAGGGTGGAGGACCTATAGGGTTGATGGTTTAGGGTATTAGGGTTTAAGGGTTGAGGGTAGAGGGTAGAGGGTATTGGGTTGAGGGTAGATGGTATAAGGTTTAAGGGTTTCGGGTTAAATGGTTTAGGGTTGAGGGTTTAGGTTTGAGGTTAGATGGTTTAGGGTATATGTTTGAGGGTATATGGTTGAAGGATTCAGTTTTGGGTTTAGGGTTTAAGGGTTGAAAGTTGAGGGATTCAAGGTTGAGGGTTTAAGGGTTGAGGTTGAGGGTTGAGGGTTGAGGGTTTAAGGTTGAGGGTAAAGAATTGAGGGTATAGGGTAGAGAGGTTGAGGGATTATGGTTTAAGGGTTGAGGGTTAAGGGTAAAGGGTTGATGGTTTAAGGGTTAAGGGATTAAGGGTTGGGGGTTTATGGATTAAGGTGGAGATTTTTCTTGGGTTTAAGGGTTTAAGGGTTGAGGGACTAGGGTTGATGGATTAGACTTGAGGGTAGAGGGTAGAGGGTAGACGGTAGAGGGATGAGGGTTGAGGGTCTAGGTTTTAGGTTTGAGTGTTTAAGGATTTAATGGTTGAGGGATTAGGGTAGAGAGGGATGGGTGGATGGATGGAGAGATGAAGGTAGAAGTGAGATAGATAGAATGAGATAAGAGGATGGAGGGAAAAAGATATATGAGGGTTTAGGATCCAATGTATAGGGTAGAGGGTTGAGAATTTAGGGTATAGAGTTGAACACCTATAGGGTTGAGGGATTAGGGTATTGGGTTGAGGGTTTAGGGTACATATGGTTGAAGGATTAGGGTTGAGGGTCCAATGTATAGGGTAGAGGGTATTGGGGTTGAGCATTTAGGGTTGAGGGTTGAGGATTGAGGGATTAAGGGTTGAGGGTTGAGGGTTTAATGTATAGGGAAGAGGGTAAATGGTAGAGGGTTTAATAATTTGGGGTTTAAGGGTTGAGGGTTGAGGGTTTAAGGTTGAGGGTTTAAGGTTGAGGGTAAGGGATTTAGGGTATAGGGTTGGGTGATTATGGTTGAGCATCCAATGTATAGAGGAGAGGGTATAGGGGTTTAGGGATTAGGTTTTAAGGGTTGAGGATTGAGGGTTTATGGATTAAGGGTCAAGAGGGTTGAGGGATTAGGGTAGAGATTTTATTTAAGTTTAAGGGTTTAACAGTTGATGGATTAGGATTTAAGGGTTGAGGGTTGAGGTTTTAGGGTTTAGGGTTGAGTGTTTAAGGGTTTAAGGGTCGAGGGTATATGGTTGAGGGATTAGGGTAGAGAGGAAGGGATGGGTGGAGGGAGATATGGAGGGATACGTGAGATTGAGAGAAGGAGAGAAGAGGAAGGAGGGATAAAGATATATGAGAGTTGAGGATCCAATGCATAGGGTAGATGGTTGAGAGTTGAGGGTATAGGGTTGAGGACCTATAGGGCTGATGGTTTAGGGTATTGGGTTGAGGGTGTAGGTTTGAGAGATTAGGGTTGAGGGGACATATGGTTGAAGGATTAGGGTTGAGGTTACAATGTATAGGTTAGAGGGTATCGGGGTTGAGAGTTTAGGGTTTGAGGGTTGAGGATTGAGGGATTAAGGTTTGAGGGTATAGACTTGAGGGTTGAGGGTTTAATGTATAGGGTAGAGGGTAGAGGGTTTAAGGATGTAGACTTTAAGGGTTGAGGGTTAAGGGTTTAAGGTAGAGGGTAGAAAATTTAGGGTATATGGTTGGTGGATTAAGGTTGAGGGTCTAATATATATGGTAGAGGGTATAGGAGTTGAAGGTTGAGGGATTAAGGGTCAAGATGGTTGGATTAGGGTAGATAATTTACATAGGTTTAAGGGTTGATGGATTAGGGTAGAGGATATAGGGTATTGGGTTAAGGGTAGATTATAGAGGGTTTAAGGGTTGAGGGTGTAGGGTTTAGGGTTTAGGGTTGAGTTTTAAAGGGTTTAAGGGTTGATAGATTATGTTTGAGAGGGGGGATGGAGGGAGGGATGGATGGAGGGATAAGTGAGATAGAGAGAAGAAGTGAAGAGTAGGGAGGGAAAAATATATATGATCGTTGAGGATCCAATGTTTAGGGTAGAGGGTTGATAATTGAGGGTATAGGGTTGAGGACCTATAGTCTTGATGGTTTAGGATATTGGGTTGAGGGTATCAATTTTAGGGATTTGATTCAAGAGTACCTATGATTGAAGAAACAGGGTTGAGGGTCCAATGTATATGGTAGAGGGTATCGTGGTTGAGGATTGAGGGATTAAGGGTTGAGGGTTGAGAATTGAGAATTGAGGGTAGAGGGTAGATTATTTACAGGTTTAGGGTTGAAGGGTTTAGTGTTCAAGGTCCAAGAAATGGGGTCTCATAGTGATGTACAGAGAGAGAGGGAGGGAGGGAGTGGGAGAGAGATAGAGGGTAGAGGGGAGAGAGATAGGAGTGAGTGAGTGAGTGAGAGATACTTGAGAAATTGAGAGGGGTAGGAGGGAGATAATTGAGAGAGAGAGAGAGGGAGGGAGGGGAAAGATATAGAGGGTAGAGGGTAAGGGTTGAAAATTGAGGGGGTAGGGTTGAAGACCTATAGGGTTGATGTTTTAGGGTATTGGGTTGAGGGTATATGGTTGAGGGATGTGGGTTGATGGTAGAGGGAAAAAGGTTTAGGGTTTAAGGATTTGGGCTTGGAGTTTAATGTTGAGGGTAGAGGGTTTAAGGTTTTAAGGGTAGAGGGTAGAGGGGAGAGAGATATAAGGAGTCAATTAGTGTGAGAGAGAGATAATTGAGATATTTAGAGGGGGTATGAGGGAGAGGGAGGGAGTGGGAGAGATATAGAGGGTAGAGGGTAGATGGTTGTGAATTGAGGGTATAGGGTTGGGGACCTATAGGTTTGATGGTTAAGGGTATTGGATTGAGGGTATAGGGTTGATGGATGAGGGTAGAGAGTAGAGGGTAGAGGGTAGAGGGCATAAGGTTTAATTGTTTAGGGCTTAAGGGTATAGGGTTGAGGGCTTATGGTTGAGGGTAGAGGGTTTAGGGTTTGAGGGTATAGTTTTTTGGATTTAGGGTTGAGTATAGAAGTTTGAGGGTTTAAGGGTAGAGGGTAGATGGTTTAAGGGTTTAGGGTTTAGGGTTTACAGTTGAGGGTAGATATTTTAAGGTTTAGGGTAGAGGGTAGAGTTTTTAAGGGTTTAAGGGTAAAGGGTAGATGATTTAAGTGTTAAGGGTAGAGGGTAGAGGGGAGAGAGATATAAGGAGTCAGTGAGTGAGAGTTATACTTGAGAGAGGGAGATAGGGTAGGAGGGAAATAATTGAGAGAGAGAGAGGGAGGGAGTGGGAGAGAGATAGAGGGTTTAGGGTTGAGGGTTATAGGTTTTAGGGTTTAGGGTTGATGATAGAGAGTTGAGGGTTTAAGGGTAAATCAATAAAGGGTTGTGGATTGAGGGTAGGGAGTAGAGGGTGGAGGGTTAAGGGTAGATGGGATAGAGATATAATTTTTAGGCTAGTGGGTGAAATTGGTAAGCTAGTGCGCCCACTAGCTTGCTAATCCTATGAAATTGGAAACCTAACTTGAGAGAGATAGGAGTGAGAGAGTGAGAGATATATAATTGAGAGAGGGAGAGGGGGTAGGAGGAAGATAATTGAGAGAGAGAGAGGGAGGGAGTGGGAGAGAGATAGATGGTAGATAGTAGAGGTTTTAATGGTTAAGGGTAGAGGGTAGAAGGTTAAGGGTAGAGGGGATAGAGATAGGAGTGAGTGAGTGAGAGAGAGATTGGAGAGAGGGCGAGGGGGTTAGGAGGGAGAGACTTGAGAGAGATAGAGGGAGGGATTGTGAGAGAGATAAAGGGTAGAGGGTAAAGTGTTTAAGGGTATTGGGTATAGGATTTAAGGGTTAAGGGTAGATGGTAGAGGGTTAAGGGTTGAGGGGAGAGAGATAGAAGGAGTGAGTGAGTGAGATAGAGAGACTTTAGAGAGGGAGAGGTGGTAGGAGGGATATATTTGAGAGAGAGAGGGAGGGACTGGGAGAGAGATATAGGGTAGAGGGTAGAGGGTAGAGGGTTTAAGGGTAGAGGATTTAGGCATTAGGGGTAGAGGGGAGAGAGACTTGAGAGAGGGATATGGGGTAGGAGGGAGAGAATTGAGAGAGAGGGGGATGGTATGGGAGAGAGATAGAGGGTAGAGGTTAGACAATTCAAGGGTTTAATGGTAGAGGGTAAAGTATTTAAGGCTTAAGGGTAGAGGGTAGAGGGTTAAGGGTAGAGGGGAGAGAGATGGGAGTGAGTGAGTGAGAGAGAGAATTTAGAGAGGGAGAGGTGGTAGGAGGGAAAGAATTGAGAGAGAGAGGGAGGGAGTGGGAGAGAGATAAAGGGTAGAGGGTTTAAGGGTTTAAGGGTTGAGGGTAGAGGATAGAGAGAAAGATAGAGAAAAGAAACCCATAAAAAATCAGCTTTCCCATAACTTGAGCCCATTTTGAAGTAATAGAGATATGTTCTTTCTTTTAGCAAGAAATAATGAGCTCATGTTATAACATGAGCACATTTTTTGTGCTCTAAAAATGGTAAAAAACTCAATATACCTGTGATTTCAAGGCCCACAGTCTACATATTCTCCTAGTTCTATGCATGCTCGTTGACAAAAAATAGATTTTTGATGAATTTCTGAAGTGTACATGCATTTTTTTCACATTCCACCACCTTCTACATGATCTTTCCACCACCTTTGCATGAAATAGCATAGTTTTCATGTTAAAAGGAATCTAATATCAATTCAAATATTAATTCCATTAAAGAGTGATATACAATTACATTTTGGAGGGGAAAAAGCTTTTGAATAATTCAAATTTTTGAGGATTTTGAAGAAAGAAGAAGCAATGGATACATAATTGGGTAGAACTCTTACATTTGAAACTCTGGTTTTTTAGGTATGTGAATTATTTACACATTTACTTTCATTCTATTTTGGCTTTCTTTCATTTTTTTAATTTTGTATATTCCATGTTGATCATTGCTTGTTTGTCATTATAACCTTAGCTTGTCAATGCACATTTTAAATAAAAAAATTCTTTACACTTGTCAATTACATTTTTAAACCCCATCTATTTGAGGCATTTTGTTAAACAATTGACATCCCTTGTGTATGCTTCCCACATTTTTTATATACATATATATGGCATAAGTTATAACGAAGTAAAATAATACATCATTTCTCAATCCTTTCTACAAAAATATCATTCTGGTATAGGCATGGGGGATGTTGGAAAATGTTGTTAAATTTGGTTTTACACCTACAATTTGCATATGCTTGAAATTTAATAAAGATTTTTCAATAAATCTATTTTTTGCATATCTTGCAATCATTATAGTCCATGAGGACATATCTCATTGAAGTATTTTTTCAAACAAGTATACCAAGCAACTAATTGCCTTGTCTATGCTACCAAATGTTTTACACATGTCTCTAAAAAATTGGAATATACTCCACCCACATTGATAGATCTTTGAATCTATTTTTGTTTTTATTTCTATTTCTAAATTTACCTCATCACTAAAATTACCTTATCACTTATGTTGAGATATATTTTAAATGGTTATGTGTTTAGTCTACCTACAAGGGATTCTAACCCTTCTCTCCATTATTGACAAGGTAGTGGCAGTGAATGCCTCATAGAAATGGGATCTCATGGTGGAGCTAGTGGAGTGTATGCTACATTGGAAAGCTAGTGGAGCTCCACTAAATTTCCAATGTGGTAGGGTTGACAAGGTAGGGGCAACGTATGCCTCATTGAAATTGGATCTCATGGTGATGTAGCTTGCCAATGTGGTAGGGTTGAAAAGGTAGGGACAACATATGCCTCATAGAAATTGGGTCTCACAATGATGTATATCACTGTGAGTCCCCATTTCTATGAGGCATATGCTGCCCTATATCTTCAACCCTACCGCATTGGCAAGCTAGTGGGCTCACTAGCTTGCCAATGTGGTAGGGTTGACAAGGTAGGGGAAACGTATAACTCATAGAAATGGGGTCTCATGGTGCATCAACATGAGACCCCATTTATATGAGGCATATGCTACCCCTACCTTATCAACCCTACCACATTGGAAAGTTAGTGGAGCTTCACTAGCTTTCCAATGCGCCACTAGCTTTCCAATGTGGTAGGGTTAACAACATAATAGAAAAATATGCCTTATAGAAATGGGGACTCATGGTGATGTACATCACCATGAGATATCACCATGAGTCCCCATTTCTATAAGGCATGTGTTGCAATTACCCTTTCAACCCTACTGCACACCATGAGTCCCAATTTCTATAAGGCATATGTTACCACTACCTTGTCAACCCTACCACATTGGCAAGCTAGTGGGCTCACTAGCTTTCTGTTGTGCCTTTTTTGCACACACGCCCTATTCGGAATGGGGACCCTCTCTTCCCTCTTGATTTGTCGAGCCCCTTTTCCTTTGCCTCATTTTTCGTGCCCAATTTTGTGTCCTAAAAGGTCAGCACATTTCCCAAAGTCATATTTTAAGCTTGACCAAAGTCGCCCCTTTAAAAAATGCTAATCTAAGGCTAATTCAGGTTTCCCTTGTCAGAATGTTGTTTTCTGGCGTTCGCTGCGCTCTCCCAGGCCTGGACACTCAGGTTTCCCCTATTGGATTTCTACCCTGGTTTTGTCGTTTCGAACGGGAGTGGCATTGCGTCCTTCTAGGACCCGGATCCCAGATCCAAGATGTCCCCTCCCAGGATTCCTCCTGGACTTTACCATTCTGATGACCGCGGCTAGATGGCTCCCCGGATGCCGGACCCTGGTCCTCTCACCATCGTCTATGAAGTTAAAATCACCAACCTTTTGCCATTGTACGAAGGAATTAATTGCAGTAATTAATGGCCGTTTTGGCTATTTAAGAAAATTTTCCGGCCATCATTATCAACCAGCCGAGTGATACAAATTCGAGGAGCTCCAGCACTTTTGGCATTTCTAGCCTCCGAATATGAGCTCCATTTTCTGGCATTTTCCGCACGCCCATCAAAAATTTCTTCGGGTTTTTTAGGTATGCCCACAATCCATGCCCTTGTTCTTCATTTTGTCAATTTTCAAGCCTTAAATGAAGTAAAACTTAAAACCATGTTAGAATCCGGTAGGTGAAGGCCTTCCCATTAAAACCCACATTCTCAAAATATAGAAAATCAATCATTTAAATGGCCAAATTTCAATCCGAAGCTGGACCACGTCGCGACTGTTCTTCAGAACAGTCGTTGACATCTCTCGGGTCTGAGCTCTCCCATGGCCGTCCAACTCAAACTCCTGTGCCCAAGCCTCTTCCAGACCCTGGCCTCCAGATTTCCCCTCTCGAGTTTCCGTTGCACTGCCACCATTTCTAATGGCCTATCTAGACCGACTTCCCAGACCTCGGACCCCGGTGGCACGAATTCCGCATCATAACTCAGAAAATATCAAAAATTCAGCAAAAATAAAAATTGTCCTCGGGATTCCGTCCTCGGAATTCCGTCTTAGTTTCGCCATTTCCAATGGCTTTCTGGACCCCAGACTCTGATACTTTTAAATTTGACCCAAACTACCCAGAGCAACCGAAATCACATTTCATCCCAGACCCTCACCTCCATAATTCCATCCTCGAGATTCCATGTGGTGTTTGCCATTCCAAACGGCCATCCTGGGACGTCTTCCCGACTCTCAGACCCCGGTCTGCTACCTACCAAAACCAAAATCCAAGTAAACTCGAGGTCTAAGCCTCTTCCGGATTCCAACCTCCGAAATTCCCCTCCCGGGATTTTGTTCCACTAGCGCCGTTTGCAACGGTGAATTCGAGATAGCTTCCTGACCTCCGGGTCCCAATCCTCTGCTCATCATCTGATTTCTCAAGTCCTTTTAACTGCCTCCGAGAATTACCCTCCGGGATTGCCCTCCCACGATTCCACTTCATTTTCACCATCTCCAACGATTGACCTATAGCCACTTCCTGGTGATGGCAATCCGAGACTCGGACTTCGGATCCCAAGGTTCCATCTCCCCTATGCCGTTTCAAATGACTGTCCTGCATCTGATGGTCAAACTCCTAAATGAAGGATCAAGTGACCTCAAAATCCAAAACAAATTTTGACCCACTTGCTAAAATTAGGTTTTCCTTCATGACAATCTTTAATCGACCAAATCCAACACTAGGAAATGCCTTTGGAAATTCCATCCTCAATTTTCCCTTTCAAACGACTTTCTGCTAAGGGAATTCTGGCCCTAGGAACCTGATTTGTTGGCCTTGCTTTCTAATGATGAAATATCAAGTGTTATATGCTTATTTAATATGAATGATGATTGCACGGCTAATCTTAATGTGTAGGGACTTGCCCAGAGCCATTTTGTCATCTTTATTATTACTGATTCATGTCCTTTGTGTAGGATTTATGGAATCCGATGTAGAAACTTTCGGTGCCTCCAAGGAGAAAGGGAAAGAGATAGCTAAAATAGTTCAAGGAGGACAAGGACCTGATGTGGTACAAATTCCAAGGGGTCCCCATACAATCTAGAGTATGCTCTCTCTGGAGAGATGTCACAGATACCAACATCGGCCAGGTCGATGTTGACGAATTCATACAAAGGGTCAAGATGAACCCCAAGATAGAGAATGCAAAATTAATAAAGAGCAGTGAACTTGCCAAAGCTGCAGGCTTCCTGCTAGCCTTGGTGGCCCCAGAATCGATAATTGCATGTGTGGAAGCATATCAAGTAGAGACCCAAACTATAGTAGACCAAGACGGAAATATCCTTGTAGACATGTCCCCATCGGGTATAACAAATTTCCACATTCCTACCTACAAGAGCATGGAGACCCCCACCATGGAGGAGTGCAAGGAACTATGGGAGTAGGATCCCATGGGGTGCAAAAATCTCATCAATTAGTATTGGTTAAAGGACAAGCGGGGTAGTACTGGAAAGCTCCCTCAGGAGCTTTTTCGCACTGATTTCTTTGAGGATTACCATGACCTCATGACTTTGCTGAGCTGAGGAATGGGCCTTCCTACTATGGCCTTCTTCGAAGAATAGATGTTCTATTTCATAGAGTAGATTCTTCGTGGTGATGGTGTCGCTTTCTATTGGGGAGAGATAATCAGTGACTACTTCCACGAGCAGTTTACAACCATGAAGAATACCTGAAAGTTCTTCATGACCTTCTACTTGGTGTATTCCCTCAATGATTGTTGGAATTATTAGGGATTTATAGTGGTACCTAGTGACCCATCATGGGTAGAGCTAAAACCTTATGATAAGTATCCTCAGCTGCAGTTCCAAAATTTCAAAGGGGATTATTGTCAGGTGAATGATGCCTTCATCACCCACATCATCCAGTCCCTAGGAGGCGATTTTCAAAGGAGAGTTCCTCATAGTGCCAGAGCCCTCCTCAAGCAATATGCCTTCCTCTACATTAAATTTCCAAAGTTCACCTACATGCGTGCCTAAGGATTTACGGAGAGACCGAACATGCTACCCCAGTATCCAAATGACAAAATCATTCTATTGGAGCTGACCTGATAGCTATGACATATTCATATCATCCTGAGCGATAAGCATTTGGTAGGCCCATCCTATCCCATCAACCTTGGTCAAGGGATGTACATTATTCATACCTCCCAGTGTGCGGGGTATTCAAAGAGAGAGTTGGTCGAGTACAACTTTCATCAATATATAGCTCAACATCGAATGGACCCATACAGACACATCAAGAATGAACTAGGCTGAGAGTATGCCAACCTCGACAATGTCAAAGACTTTTTGGCCAACTGCAAGGATGATCTTGAGGTGCGGTTGAGGTACTACATGCACATGACCACTATCTATGTGCGGAGGATTAACCTGTGCCTAGTTTCTGACCAGCTCAAAGAAGATGAAAACATGGTGATCGACCCAAGATATGATGCCGTCACCAATTTGTCGCTGCCTATGATTGATCAAAATGAACAAGAACTTGATGACATCAGCATACTCAAAAGGCCCAATGAGATCCGAACAAGGGCATGGGTCAACCAATGAGTGGCCCAACTAGAACAATAAGGAATTGCCTTGACATTCAAGGGATTAGAAAGCAAACCAGGTGGCTTCGATGGAGGGGCAACTACTATCGTAACTAGGGAACCATCCAACACACCATCATCGGTCAGGACCAAGAAGAGAAAGGAGGCCAGTGAGCAATTGCCCAAACCAAAGGTCTATGCCTGCAAGGCTTCTAAGCCCGAACCTTCCAAGAAGAAGAGAAATACAACTAGAGGCACGGGGATGACTAGGATACCCAAGGGTTTTCCCCTTCAGAACAAGGAAGAAGGATCTGGCTCACTGAGGGCTCCACCTACTACGATCACTGCTCCTACCGCTATTGTCCCTACCCCACTTAATTCACTTGCAGTTTTTGCTTCCTCCTCGCTTGTGGTGGACATCTCCATCCACCTTGCCTCCTCTCCTCCAATTTTGTAGATTATTCTCGTGGATTCATCATCCACCATGACCTCATCAGTCTCCTCTTCTTCTATGTCTCCTTCCCTCCCCTCTACTTCCACTGCTACGATGTCGTCCCTTACTCTCCTTGAGTCTTTTGTAAAATATATGCAAAATGTGCCATTCGAGCTCTCAGGGATGCTCACTAATCCAATGGTTCATGCTGCAATAGCTTAGGCTATGTCTCATGCTCCAGCTCCCCTTCCCTTTATCGAACCACCAAGGATGGAGGCAACAATGTAAATACCAAATGAGCTTGAGCGACGATAGCTAGAGACTGTAACGAGGCCAGAGGACGAGGAATTTGAGTACCATTAACATCCACTGTTCAAACATCGGGAAATCGATGAGGTGGCTTATGAATCCTCCAATGAGAGAAGCGAAGAGCAGGACACTGAATTAATTTGATAATCAAATGATCCTAAGCTCAATGCAGAGTGGAGCAAGTAGCTCAAAGAGATTGAGGATAAAGAAGCTGAGGATCAGCTTGTGCGAGAAGAAGAGGTTGCTGCTCAAGAAGCAGAGGGCACCAGGTCTCCTACTAAGAGGCATGACCAGACCTTAGAGCATGACAAGGAATCATCCCCGCACAATGATGAGTAGGAGGAGAACCCCCAGGGGCATGAATATAAGCCGATTGAAGAAGAGTGGGAATCTAAAAAAGAAGATCCACCCAAAGAATAGTTGCATGCTGAATCCCCCACTAGGTAGGAAATGCTCAAACGAGACTCCAATGAGGAGAAAGAAGATGTGGGGAATAAAGAGAGGGCTCTTTTCATCAGAACCATTGAACTTGAGAAGTAGGGTAGCAACAACCAAAGTGAACCACCTAGGGAGGAGCCGCAAGTACTCGAGTGGCTACAGAGCAGCTAAAGAAAAAGACTCCCACCTTAAGGGATCCCAAGGCAAGGCTGGAAGCCATCATGGCCAGAGCACAAATAAGCACCAAAAAGAAGGAGAATAAACCAAAGATCAGATCAAAAGTAGCCATGGATGCCTTAGGATCAAGGGTAGTACAGATAGCAACACTAGTGGCTGGAGAATAGGGGATAATTTATAACCTCTCCACCCTCGACTTAGGAGTGGCCATGAGGGTTCAAAAGGTCGATCACCTCTAGGAGTTAGTCACCACAACGGTACACCTTATATAAAGGATAAGATTTCAAAGGAAGAGCTCAAGGAACAAGTGGCTGATCTAACGGCCTATATTCAGTAGTGGTCATCCTCGGATGAACAACCCACCATGTCATCGGCTGTGCCACAGTTGCTATCCCAAGAATAGATCAACAAGTTACAAAGGATAAGAAACTTAGACAAGACTACAGAAAACTGGTTCTAGTAGGTCTTGGACATGGGAAACACATGCATCAATTTAGCTGTCTAGACAGCAAATAATTTCCTCGAAGTGCAGATAACTCTCGAAGGGATGAAGTAGATCTATGAGGAATTCCTCAAGAAATATGAAATTTCCTACCGAAAGATTGAGGCCATACTTGCTTTGCCGAGTGAGGTCTAGGAAAAGGACGTTGCTTTCAAGGATGAGGATCACTAGCTGGTGGATACATGGAGGCATGACTTCGATCATAGGAAGAGGAAGCTAGAGCAGATCCTAGAGTACATAGTTCCAGACATTGAATGGGCTAGGGAGACAAGAGAGGAATGTGCTCAGTACCTCAAGTTAATGACAGGGAACGAGCTACCTGTGGATGTGATCAATCCCGAGAGTATAAAGCCCCACTTCCTAAAGATCATGGAAGATGGGATGTCAGCTTAAGTCACCACCAAATTCATGAGCTTCACTGCCCAGGCCTTCACACAGTCAGAGATCCTCAATGATAATGCAGCCAAGTGTGAAGACGATGGGAAGAAAATTGTCAACAACTCCCAAGAATGGAGCTTTCAAATGTTGCAGTTCGACATCATGGAGTTAGACAAGTTCGAGCCCTTGATTTTGAGCTTTATAGAATATGTAGTGTCAAAGAAGTGGGAAGGCAACACATTCATCGATGAGGAATTCCTTAAAGAATAGATACAACAGAGGGAAAATAGCTATAGAACAAAATTACTACAATGCTGTCACTAGATGAAAAAATAGGAATAAGATAAAGAATGTTTTAAAAATGTAATATATTTGGGGGTAGGTGAAACCCTAATGTAAAGTGAATCTTGGCCACATAATAGAATCGAATCTTGGCCACTCATTTTGTTTTTTGAAACTATAAATAGGGCTCTCCTCCTCTCATTTTAAGAGAGTTGAGTTGTTGTAAAGACATGCTGCTGAAATTATAATAGAAAATACAGTCATTTTTTGGTGTATTTTTGGGTTTCTCCACATGTTTCATGATTCTTCTCCCTTTAGTTAATAGTTTGCTTCAAGTTACTTTGCTGCTTTAGTTTCATTAGTTAGTTACAGTTTATTTAGTATGTTGTCTTTGGTTGTGAAGATTACTACTGTGTGTATGCTTTCTTGGTCCATACTTTTGGTTATTTGCTACTGGTAGATGACTGTGTAAAGTTACCCTGGACCTTAACCTCATTTATGCTCATTAAACTTTATCTTTATTCACATTTCCATGGTGAATGAATGATGAATATCTGTAGTCCCTAGAAGATAGCATAGATTTCATGATATTGGTGACAATTCAAATTTAGTGAAATTCTATTTAAGGAAACTATCCATAGCAGAAACCTCCATGATCACTGTTCATCGGTAGTTGCAGGTCTAGGAACCATCCTTCTCCCTCACCCTTTTTTTCCTTTTTTTTAGAAACAACTTGTTCTAAGGTTCGTTGCACATTGTAAAGCCAAATCTGATGAAATAATGGAGTCCAAGACTACTACCTGAACTTGTAGAAAAGTATAGTAATTCCATATCCACGAAACTCCATCGATCGACCCAGTTCTCCTACAACTTTGACCATATAAGACCACCTTGTGATTCCAGCAAAATCACATCAAACAATTGATTTATCCCAAGCATCATCATAACTTGACATCCACGAGACCTTGGGATAGTGTTCTGCAATTTGATTGTGGAAGATTGTCTTTCAAGAGAGGTAATGCACCTACACATTACCTGTGTTGAGAAGTGCATAAAAACACCATCAACACTTTCCAATGTTCCACTAGCTTGCGAACGCGATAGGGTTGAAAATGTAGGGGAAGTGTATACCTCATAGAAATGGGGATTCATGGTGATATATATCACCATGAATCCCCATTTCTATGAGGCATACACTAACCCTACCTTGTTAACCCTACTACGTTGGAAAGCTAGTGGAGCCACTAGCTTGTGGGCTCACTAGCTTGCCAATGTTCTGCTAGCTTGCCAATACGGAAAGATTGACAAGGTAGGGGAAGCATATGCATCATAGAAATGGGATATTATGGTGTCGTGAGACGCCATTTATATGAGGCATACTCTTCCCTTGATAGGCCAACACTGGGTACAAATAATAAAGAGGTTTTAGCTTGGTCTAAATGTCAATTCAGGGATCGTAAGCTTGTGAGATGTGTTGCGGAAGTATACCTAAGGGAGGAAAGTAGTGAATCAAGTGGGGATGAAATGCATCTATAACACACATAAATTTCCTAATTGAAAATATGGTTCAACTTTCCTATTATGTCTTTATATCAAAAGCGTGACAGGAACAATGCTAAGAACTATGATGGGAACAACAATGACAAGAACTATCACAGAGTAGACAAATATTTTAAAAATCTATGCTTCAAATAAACGTACTAGCATTGAAGTAATATTAGTAGCTAAAATGATTATACAATGAAAATAAATTTTGAACCAGGTTTTAAATAAAACATAGAAAATTAAATCACACAAAAATAAAACACTAAGAATAATTAAATCACAATTTATCAAAATAAATCAACTGGGAAAATATCACTGTGCATCCCTAAGGAGTGGGCCCTTGCTCCCAGTTCCCATAGTGGATAGAAAAAAAGCTTTCTTATGTTTCCTTGCTTTGTAGAATCATGTTTCTTTATCAAAAGGTTTGATACAGAAAATCTACTATAAAAGTCTTTTGTCCAAGTCTATAGTCTTCTTACAATATGCTTACTTATATATGCATTGTATAAAACAATGAAATACAAAAAGTATTATGTTTGTTTCAGCCTTTAGCCAAAAAAATTAGAAGAGATAAAAATATGAGTTGCTAATCCATAGATTAAAACAATGATGTTATAATAGTAGATGAGAATAGAATGCGTTACTTCAGATCTGCAGGTTTTTCTCCAATGATTTAGCAACAAATCTCCAACATGAGTTTTTCTCTAGCTAGAAAGCATGTCCCCAATGAGTTTCCTTCCATCTCAATTCATTTATAGAATGGTGCATGTGGAACCTTGGTTTTTTGTATTTGTATGGCCACAAATTAAATGTTGTCTTATTATAATAGATAGTAAAAGAAACAAGCTCATGGTTTCCTTTACATAGTTGGAAATTGCATATCCCTTCATATTTGTTTATCAATAACCACAATTTCTTGTTCTTATTCAAATCTGGTACATAGTCAACACCATAGATGTAACTAATGCCACCTTGGAAGTTGACGTAATCTTTTAAAGTATGGAAGAAATCAATTGTTGGTCAAAGAGTAATGCATAGAATTTCCTGACTAGAAAGTGACTGGAATCTATATTTTGCATAAAAGGTGATAGGAATCTCTTTTGATCTGCCTGTTGCAAGATTTATTTCCCAAGTCTAAAAATCATAATGCTTATTAGTAAATACAACCAATCATTAATTTCCACATTTTATCCAAAACTCTATTAAATACCACTTATATATATTTAATCATATCCAACATAAAATGGTGAAATAGTATGACATGGAACGAAAATGGAATGTGGGAATGGATATAAAGGTATATAAAAATAATCTAAAATATTCCATAAAATGGGACATAATTGGCTCTCATCATCCCCTACCTTGTCAACCCTATCGCATTAGCAAGCTAGTGGAGCCACTAGCTTGCCAATTTGGTACGGTTGATAGGCTAGGGGTAGTGTATGCCTCATACAAATGGGGTCTCATGGTGATATACATCATCATGAGACCCCATTTCTATGAGGCATACACTACCCCTACCCTATCAACCCTAGTGCATTGGCAAGCTAGTGGAGCTCCACTAGCTTTCCAATATGGTAGGATTGACAAGGTAGGAGTAGTGTATGCCTCCTAGAAATAGGGACTCACAATGATGTATGCCTTATATAAATGGGGACTCATGATACTATACATCATCATGAGTTCCCATTTCTATGAGGAATATGTTGCCCTATCTTGTCAACCCTACCACATTGGAAAGATAGTAGAACATTAAACTAGGTGATGAATATAACCTTAGCTTGAAGTGAAATCATTTAATTTAAATATCACACTTTTGAAAGGTCAAACAGTTTAAAAGAAATTCCATATCTCATCCCAACTAAAAAAGATACATAATTATCTTCTTTTTTATTGACCAAATTTTAACTTCCTCCATTAAACTAGGTGATGAATAACCATATCAAACCCAGAGTAGAAACCTAAAACACCAAAGTGTAACCATATCAAACCTAGAGTAGAAACCTCGAACACCAAAGTTTAACCATATCAAACCCAAAGTAGGAACCCTAAACACCAAAGTCTACCCCATGGAGAAGGTTAGGAGAATGAGCCATGTCTGACCGATAATGAAAATCTTGCTGAAGAGCTCATCACAAAGAGTACCCATGGATCATACATACAACAACCCATTATACACACAAGAATTCCTAGCAGGTCCAAGTTTAACAAAACACTCTAGACAATTGAGTAATAATTTTTTTTGTAAATCATAACTCCTACCATGAGAAAGCAATTGCTATGGCTTAAATACGAAAATCAAATTTCTAGCCCTACCCTAATATTATGGATATGAAATTAAATGAGAAGGGCCTTCATTAAAATTCATCCACCATCAATTATTATTAAGGGTGGATGAGTGGATCAAAAAAACTAAAATAATGTTTTTGATCCTGCTCTAGATTTTATGGGTAAGAAATTTCAAGAGAAAAAAATTCCTTTCAAAATCATCTACCATTAAGAGTGAGATTAAGAGTAATCCACATTATTAAAAATGGTTTTATAAAGTCATAAACTCCTCTTAAATAACACCATTCTTTTAGAATCAAAACTTTGGTGTAATTTTTATTTTTATTTTCATGTATTTACAACACAACATAAATCAACCCTTATATAGTATTGTCTAGCTTATGTTGAAGAATATGCATTAAAACAATTAGGTTGACTAAGATCTGCTCATGGCATCTACGATCTTCCTAATGTAATGCAAATCCATCGTAAGTTAAAAAAAGTTACAATGTACAAAGTAAAAAATTTCACCTCCTAGGACCTAAAATACTACCCTTATGATACTAGTGACAAAAAAATCCATTAACTTTGTGTTATGTCTTAGGTTGGATATGTCATACACTAAGCCCCCATGATTCCTATTCAAAACTACAAGCTAGGTTAGACTGAACCTGTTTGGATAATTCTTCATTGTATTGAGGGATGTTTGAACAAATCGAATTATCAATGCTTCAAGGACATACATCATACTATCAACCACATGTTTGATCAATTGGATATCAAAAGTGATACCAAAACCTACACAACTGAAGGCTTCAATTGGTTATTGTTGATGCAAAATTTTGCAGTGGGCAATAGTCTTATGGGAAACATAGCTATTGGGGGATTTTATTGAAGCCGACTCTTCATTTTTAATGGGGGAGGTAAAGGGTTAGAAAGATAGTAGGTAATAGTAAAAACTACACTAAGGCAATTCACCAAAATCATGAGAGTAATAACTAAGCATCGTGTTGAAAGAAAAGACTCAAACAATAACTGTTGTCTGTCAAATAGATTATCCCAAAAGTACTTTAAACATAAGAACATCATTTTATTGCATAGCATAATCTAGTACAACTTCGGCCAATACCGAAGAGTGAAACATGGTCTATATTTATTAAGTTGTAGAAGATTACAAAATCTAAAGAACAAACATTCATATGCTATAGGAAAAAAAAAGCACAGTCCTAATATTTTATCAAATGCATGAAAAACAGAGGCCGAATTGATTTGGTACGGTCTACAAACTTCAAGTTTAATAGAAAATATTACAAAAGGCCAATTTCCAATGCTCGGGAAGTTTTTCTGATCTATGTAACAACAACCTAATAAAAGAGAAGCAAGGATTCTTATATAAGCCAACCCATTGCCTGAAAGCCACAGAGAAAAAAATGCCTCGACATAACATCGACGTCCCAGATCTCGTCGAGCTGGAACCAAACAGGAATATCTCCCAACAACACACCAGAAAACCCATCCATAGAAAACACAAGGCCATGCAATAATAATAGTGAACATGCGGAAACGAAGAAGAATACGCGGCAACAAAGAAGAAAAAATGGCACAGGTGGCAACTCCCACATAATTGGTGCACATAAACATGCCATGCATCAACCACACAGAGCCCAGAAAAAGAAAGATGGATGCCCCATTGAAAATATCTAAGAGGAAGCCACATGGGAGACATAGAGAAAAAGGAATTGTTGAGTGGGCCCGACTCAGAAAGCAGCGAGAGACAGCCACACATTGAACACATAGAACTCGGTAGAGGCAAAGCGATACAGATCGGTAGGAAGCTCTGATAGGATGCTAGGTAGCAGATGCTGAGCAATTGCTAGCGATAACGGTCAAGGCGAAGCTGCAAAGGAAAAAATAACCATGAATGATAGCGGTTCATGAATAAAATTTCATAGTTTGGAAACTCATAGAGACATTTCGCTTGCAGAATGAAGAACCCCAGAAACCTTGGTTCAACACCACCATTATTGCTCAAAGTTGAGAGAGGGCAGCCTACAAGCCGGCCCAAACCTCATTTGATCATGTGGAGAGGGCTCGCAGATTTTTGTATGCCAACTTGAGATCGATGATTGCCTTGAAAGGAAATCCGCCAGATACCTTCACCTCCAATTCAAGCTGGAAAGAGAGTTGCACCATCTAATGTACTATTCCTTCAATATTCTCGATGGTCACAGACTGATCAAAGGATTGGAAAATAGAAAGGTCCTACTTCTTCTTCTCGATCCTTGCAATTATGTGTTCGACACCTGCTACCGCCTGATCCATGATGAAGGGTGAAGGGAGGCCTCACTGAGTTAAGTGGGAATTTTTTTCCTGCATGTCATTGGTAATTTGATTCAATCTGTCTCTACACTCTGCTACATGTTGGATGGCTTTGTGCATGGAAATGAGAATTTTTACACCCATATCCGCCATTGTATGATCTTCAATACCTACACCACTCAGAGCCTCATTGGAAGTTGTATACAACTTGCCCAACAAATTTATGGCCTCCGTAACTTTATTAGAAGTCATCTCTTGCACCTGTTGTATTGTTTTGCTAACTGTCCTGCATAGGCTAGTTGCTTGCGCCATAAAATTCAAAGTGGGCTGAAAAGTAAGGCATAATGCCTTGACGTTATCCCAGTATGAAGCATATAATTCTTTCACAATCTCCAGCGAGCTCATTTGTGGTGAAGGAGGTTGGGCCCTCACAAGGTCTAATTCTACAGCTCTATTGCCCAGTTCCACCTGAAGCTTCGATAGACTTCCCTCCAATACGGACAGTTGACTCCTCAAAGTAGAAATTTATTTGTCCTACTCTTCCAAGGCCAATTCAGCCTATCTTCCCTTCTCAATCTCTGACTCCATAGCGACATTCATCTCATTTACTTCATCATTCATACTCTGTCGGAGTTGCTTCATGCCATCATCTCTCTACCTCAAATTAGCATGGAGGGTTTCCTTGGTCGCTCGGTATTGCTTAACTTCATTTTGTAGGGATGGATCAACATCCATGCCCAAATCTTGAAGCTCACTCACCTTGCCCTCTAAGGCATTTCTCTCATTCAGTAGGCGGTTAATCTCATTTTCCTGGGCCTTATGCTTGTTTTTCCAAATATCAATCTTACTTCTTAGCTCTGCTAATTGCTCCTCCTTTTTCTTTGTTTGGTGACTAATCTTGAGGAATTCGATAGTCACCACCCTCTAAGTCTCTGTCATCAGCTCAACTTTATCCAGGGGATGAGCATGTTGCAAGTCCAACCCAACGACATTGACAGAATAGTTGGTCGACAACATTTCTCCAACCGGTTTGATCATGTTGGTGGTGATTTTTTCCAAACATCAGTGAATTATGATTCTCATGGAATACCATTTGCAAAAGAGGCTCTGCCTGTTTGGCCGCATCATTTTCTCTTTTTTTTTGAATTCAGCTTGCTCGGGCGATTTTGTTTGCATCCACCTGCAAAAAATATTCCTGGGAAGGAATACCCATCCCACCAGCAAAAACAAACTCCTAAGGGACTGCTAGTGGGAAGGAAAGCATGCTCAAAGCATTGGTGGACTTTGTAGGCCTCATAATAACTATCGGGGAGAAGGGTGGAATAAAATCACTGCTCGGAGATGATGGAAACATGGTATGAGGAAAGGCTAGGGAAGCACCAACTCACACACTGGGCCTTGGGGATGACAATTGTTGGCTCAAAAGGTCTGAATGGGCCACCATTTTTGTTTCAAGGGTGAAAGGGAAAGTAGGAGATGGAAAGTGAAACCCAGGAGGAAAAATATTTGACTGCCCTCGATATCTAGTGATAGGAATAGTTGGTGCAAATGAAAAAGCAAGGGAATATGAGGAGGAGACTAGCGACATAGAAGAGAGAGAAGAGGGAGGAAATAATACCTAAGGCTCTTGAAGAACTGCAGCCGATACCACCGCTTCTTCATGTTGTGACTCCTTCTCTCTGGAAAACTCTCTCATTTGCGGCCGCTTTTCCTCTAGAGAACTATCAAGCTCAATAATAAATTTTGGTCGATGATCGAAACTCCTTGGCCTCTTCATACTTGATCTAGAGGAGCTAGAAGGCTCTGACATCTATGCATTTGAAGAGTCCTCTTACTATGAATGTTGTCCACTGAATGTCACCTCTTGTGAAGGATCCCCTTCAGCAATGGGGGCATTCTAGGTTACCTCCTCTCTGGGTTCCATGGCAACACTTGTTTTCACATAGAACTTCTCACAACCCAAAGGGTTTGGGGAGTTCTCACTGTCTGAATTCTTGTGCACCCAAATGTTGTCAAATCGGTTGTCTGACTCCACCTCCTGAAAAAGCCTATCTGTTGTCTTTATCTCCTATCTGTATGTCCAGAAGTTCCTAATTCTTTCAAGCTTCCATTCGAGCTTACTTAACTGGCTGCAAAAAAATTGACTCATCTTATGCTTTGGGTTGGGCTATGCCACAACATGTTAAAAGTTCAGCCACATTGGTTGACCTTCTTTAGTAGGAAAATACTCCAGGCCGATGTATAGTTTTAAATTCCCCTCATCAATAATTCTCCAAAGGTCCCAGAATGGCCGAGGCTAGTGTGGAATTTTTATGCTAACCTGTGATAGGTTATTCTTCAGGTTGTATTTCCATGTGTCATTGATAACCACCAGCCCAAGAGTACCCAACTTGGAGTACAAGACCTCCAATCTATTAACCTTCAAGCTCTTTTTGTTTACCAGTGATACAGAGCCGAACATGACCGTTAATGTCAAATAGGAAGTCAAATTCCTTCCTCCCTAGTAGTCATTCTTGATATTACATAGTTGTCTAAATGCCTCCAGGGCAAGCACTCTGTCAGAAATAAAAAGCGGCAGTCGGAAAGGCTCCCAAAAAAAACCTTGTATACAGAGCATAGTGAAATTTGTACCAAAATACCAATCGCAAAGTGGCAAGAGACCTCTCATCCATGATTTCTGCCTTGGTGACAATCGCAAATACATGCTGTTTCTAGAACCATCCAAAGACCACAAATTTGGAGCTAGGAATGCATCTAAAAATGCATAATAATCAAAAGTTTTCGACAAGACGGGAGTCCATGTCGAAACCAGCTTTCTCATGCCTCTTCTATCGAATATAACCAAGGCCATTAACTGCTTGAAATAATCAGGATTCTAATGCAAAATCATGTGGGTCAGGAAAGAAGAATACTTGAACCTAGACCCTGGCTCAAATTCTCTAAGCTATTGGCTCATCCCGTCAATTATAAGCTTCTCGAAGTCCATAAGCGGAGGTGTGTTGTTCTTCCTTAGCATAAAGCTAAGACTCATTTGGAATTCAAAGACCCCTTTGTTTGTATCCAGCCCACAAACCAATGCCAACATAGAGTAGATTGACATGGAACCTGACTCTAAAGCACCCAAACCAATTGGGAATCTGGGAGGTGCTGAAACATCTGTCGGCTGAGTAGTCTTGGCGTGATAAAACTGCTATGTCATTCAGAGATTTCTCTAGTAGTCCTACCTTCTGTGAATGTCAAAATTCTCAACATTATCGAGTTAGAGGAAATGAATGCATAGCATATCCTACAGGGCCTGGGAATTTATAGCTACCTTCAAATTAGGGCCACTTATGACTCTGGTCTGGGGGTCGAAACTTGTTGTGCATGCCGCCACAATTTCTAGACAATAATGCACCAGAGGAACCATGTACTAGGGAAGCCCACAGTTCCATAAATGTTTGTGGAAAGGGTCTAAAATATTCTTCATTTTTGTGCATGTGGCCTCTCTCAGGCTCTTGGGGTTCTAAGATAACTCAGGATCCAAAATATTGTCCCAATCCTCTGATACTAGGGCTTGATTTCTAGGAGAAACCGTGCTAATTGCTTTTGGGTCCACTTGACTGGTAAAGGGCAAGGATGGCTTGGTTGGAATACCCGGGGTAGCATAAGACTCTTGGTCATATATGTTCACATAGGGTTCCATCAACCTTCGCTCATCAATTCTTTCTGTATCTATGGCATGTGTTTAACTTCTTGCAATTTCAACCATTTCTTTGTATTCACAAGAGGCTTTGCAACCTCTACAAATTTTAGCTTTTGAAAATGCTTTCTCTTCTTTGCAAATGAATTGAACAATTATACACTTTGATAAATTTTCATAATAAATGTCTTCCGCATACTCAACCTGATTTTTGATTTTTATGAAAAATGGCTTAGCAAGTGTACATGCCATCTTTTCACATTAGTTACCTCATGCACCATCCTCCTTTTTCACACGTGTGAAGAGATTGCCAACCTGCCCAAAATACTCTTCACATTTAAGTGACATGACTTCACATAAGGTGGTGCCTAATTTTCTTGGAAAATGTGCTAAGACAGCCTTTCCATATCTTTTCACAAGCCCTTTTGCATTTACTAATTTCATGATCGTTCTTTGGCGCATCACCCAATAGCCTTATCAAAATATGTTCCTCAATTCAAATAGGATGATGACATATCATGTTGACAACTAGTTTATTCTCATTCAATTCAAAAAATTGAATGGAGCAATTTGCAATTGTACTTGATTACTTACATCACATCACATGTTACAACACTGAATAACAAGGCTCTCTAGGATCATTTTCTCCTCACGTAATCATAGCTTGCCTTAGTAGGCGAACCCCGTCTATCTATAAATAGGACCCTTGGAAACCTTGCTAATCACAATTACCTTTAGCATTCTCACTAATTAGGCCCTAGTTTATCTTAGCACTTTTATCATTTAGCTAGAGCAACAAGCAACTATGGAGACGCCAATTAGATTAGTTTGCAAAAAGACCCAGGCCACATTTCCAGGAAAGGTTAGGTACAGGCGCCTGAAGCGCATGATAGGTGTTAAAAACCTGTTATATGTAAAGGTGATCAAGTGGTTCATAGGCTGAGACTATGTCAATTAAGAGGACCAATATAGGGTAAATACCAACATTTTCATTCACTTTGTCACTTTGCTCCTGGGCATCAACGTTTCCAAACACAAAATTTGGAAGCTGATCAAGTGAGTCTTCCCTCGGTGCTACCTCAGAGGATTGGAGCATATAGTGGAGGACGTTGAATTTGATCGTGGGATCCCTTTTTTTTCACAACTTGCATTGCCTGCTATTGCATGGAGGACCCGTGCCAACCAAGCCCTTTCTGTTCAGTATTGAGCTAGAGACCCATGAAGAACACTGCTCCAAGGTTCATGCTAGCTAAAACTTCCTGATGCGGATACATAATATTGAACCCTTTTGAAACATGCAGTGGTATGAAGGCTTTGAGAGGATGGTGTTTTCCCACCTTGTGCCACCTGTTGTTGCTGCTATTGGTCCTTCCTCCATTTGAGATCTGTGAAAAGATATCCCAATTTTGCTTTTTGCTTCCGTTTGCAAACCTCTGTGCCCCTTAGCGGATATATATGTATATTTTGATGCATGGCCACTGACCCTTACCGGATATAATGTAAATGTTCCAAAAATAATATAATATACAAGCTTTTCATATCTGCACTCATTGTTCATTCTATCTCAATTTTGAGTACTATTGTTGTTATTCAAAAAGCACTAAGAAAAGCCCAAAACTTAAAGGAGGAAAAATATTTACATATTTACAAATTTACAAACTTATTTGCATAAGTAGAACTAATTATACTTTTTAAGGTGTATTCCATTAACTGGAGTACCCAAAGCATCACCTTCCATAGTTTCTAACTCAAAAGAGTTAAACTATTTGCACTAGATGATTTTGAAAGGCCCTTCCCAGAGACTGTCGAATTTGTCGTGTTGTCTAGGCTTTGCTCTGCATTCATTGAACTTGAGCACCAAGTCTTCACATTGTAACCCTTGGTCAGATGTAATTTTATCAAACCACCTCTTCACCACCTACTGGCAGTTGTTGATGGCCTTGAGAGCATGCTCTCTTTTCTCTTGTACCTCCAGTAACTCAGAAAACCGTACCTCCATAGCTTTGTTCTACTCGATTTCAAGAGATTTGAGCAATTGGAGGGTAGATATTTCTATAGCAATAGGCAAAAATGCCTGTTTCTCATACACCATCTCATAAGGTGATGTCTTTAATATCTTCTTGGGAGTGATATGGTATGCCCATAACGTTGTTCGGAGGTTTTTATGCCACTCCTTCTAGTGTTCTGAGCCTATCCTTTTGATTAACCTAATGAGGTTTTTGTTTGTGGAATCCACAAGGCCATTCCCTTAAGGGTAATAATTAGAAGAGGTTTTCAAGAAAACCCCATATTTCAATGAAAAATGGCTCATCTTAGAGCCAAGGAAAGATTTAGCATTGTCTGAAATAATTGTTTTCGGCAAGCCAAATCTGGCTACCAATTCTTCTAGAAAGTTAACAATCTCTACTTTCATTGCATTTCTTAATGGCACAGCCTCTACCGATTTGGTGAAGTAATCAGGCATTGTCAGAATCCACCTATGTCCATCTGATGAAAAAGGGTTAATCATCCTAATGAAGTCAAGACCCCATTGAGAAAAAGGTTCCTCCACTACTATGGGTCTTAGTGGCATAACATCATTCTTTCTTTTCCCAACATAAAATTGACACTCACTACAATAATTTACTAATGAAAATGAGACATTGAATAGTGTTGGCCAAAAATAACAAGCACATATGATTTTAATTTAAGTATTTCTTGTAGAAAACTACCCTTCAGCAGGGCCACTATGATATTGATCTAATATCCTTTTAGCTTGATCCTCATTCACACATCTTAACAAGACACCATTAAAATTTATTTTAAAAATAACTTCTAAGAGAACATAACTACTCTTTTTTAATCAATAGAAATGTCTCTTAAATGAAGGGAGATTGGTTGGGTACCTTCCTATTTGCATAAAATTTATCCTGTCTTCTAGCCAATCACTTTCAAAGCTTTCCTCATTCAGCAACACAAGTTCTGAGACTTCGAACTCTGCTACTATTTCATTATTTTTGGCTAGGTACTCACACAATCCTTTTCCCTAAACAGTCTTGATAGGCCTAATCTCAATATCATACTCTAGGATCTTAGTGATCTAGTTAGCTCTTTTATCAATGATTTCCCCTTCCACTATATATTCCTACACACTAGGATGTAGCACACAAACAATCACTTTATTGCATGATATGAGGTGTTGAAACATGTTTAGCCCTTTTACAATAGCAAAGGCCTTCTTTTCTACAAAATTATACTTTACGTCATACTCCTTTAGGGTGTGCGAGTAAAAAAAAAAAAGGTGATTCCTTCTTATCTTTATCATATTTTTTGATTAGCACTGTGGTAATATTGTTGCCACCACAAAAAACATACATAATAAAATCCTTAGATAGGTCCAGATTAATCAATACAAGAGCTGAAGAAATAACCTCTTTTATTAGCTCAAAAGCTTTTTTGGCTTCCGCTATCCACTTGAAATTTTGGTCCTTTTTAGCATCAGGGTAATTGGTCGAATGATCACTGCAAAGTACATAATGAACCGACTGATGAACTTGACCTTAACCAAAAAATATTGCACTCCTTTCTTGTTTACGGGTAGAGGAAGCTCCTTGATTCCATCAAATCTTTTTGGATTGATGGAAATTCCCTCCTTCGGGACAACATATCCCAATAGCTTCCCCTGAGGGACTCCAAACACACATTTCTTCGAGTTTAGAGAAATCCTGAATTCCTTGCATTTCTGGAAGACAAGCTCAAGATGATCAAAATGATCATCAGCAGATTTGAAAAAAATTGTCAGGTCATCCAGATAGATAAGTATAATCTTATGTATTAAATCTTTAAAGGAAATATCCATAGCTCTTTAAAAGGTGGTTCTAGAATTTGAAAGTCCAAAGGGAATCTTAGCATATTCATATGTTCCCCACTTAGTGGTGAATGTTTTTTTGTGCTGGTCTTCCTCCTTTACCCGAATCTGATTGTAGCCTAAAAAACCATCTAGCATAGAAAACATTTCACAAGCAACAACAGTTTGTGGAATTACCTCCATAGAAGGTAGGGGGTAATGATCCTTCAAGGATGCTCGATTCAAGTCTCGAAAGTCCACACACAACTGTATATCACCATTCTTCTTCTGAACGGGCACCAGGTTAGACACCCAAGTGTTATGCTTGATTGGGAACACTATTTGGGACACACTCAATTTATTCAACTCCTATGACATGAGTGATTCAATCTTTGGATTCATTGGCCTCTTTCTCTGACAAACTGGCTTTGCTCCTTCCAATAGCTCAATTGTATGTTGAATAATCTTAGGATCATATCCCTTAAGATCATCATATGACTAGGCTACTATGCTTGTATATTCCTTCCATAAGTGTTTTATCCTATCTTTATTCTTCTCAGATACTCCTTTACCAACCTTGATCTTTCTGTCTTCTCCAATATGAAAATTGGTGTAGTCGCCTTTGTCAGCTACAAGATTTCTTTTATCTTTCCTTGCATCATCGAAATCAAAGAGACTCTCCATAGTAACTAGGCCTCTAGGATGTGTATTGGATTTTAATTGGATTACTTGATCCCAATAGGCTTCAACAATATTTGGTTGCAATTGGTCAAAAAATTCCCTAGATGACTGGAGAAACACCGCAATATGAGCATCACTATCGAACACTTTTCAATCTCGATCATTTTTTAGAACAATAGGTCATACAATTACTCTCACTGCATGTTTATTTTTTAACAACTTGGAAGCTAGCTCAAACTAAGCCTTGACAGTTGCCATTCATCCAGCTTCAGAGTTCTTCTCTCTTGATATAACTTGAATGTTGAATGCCTCAAAGCCTTCAATGAGATCCCAGACCCTATGCTGGTATGACCACATATGGACATTCTTTTTTGCAGATAGTCCTCGGATTTGGTTGACCACCAATTCTAAATCTTTGAACACTTTTATTTGCTTTGCACCCATTTGTTCTACAAGGCTCAAACCATGGACAAGGCCTTCATATTCTGCTTCATTATTCGAGCATGCAAACTTGAAGCGATAAGACCTCAAGGTATTTTCTTCGGATGAATATTTCAAGCATATTCTTGCTCCGGCTCCTACTCTACATCTTGCTCCACCAAAGTGCAAAGTCCATAGCTCTGAGGATGTTTCACCTCCAGAATCTTTAGTAACTCTGGGCATAATCTGTCCTTCCTCATGTATGACATAGGTTCTGATCCCAGTTGCATGATAATTTCCAAAAGGGTATCTGTCTATAAACTCATTCAAAAGAGCTTCTTCACTCTCCATCCAAGAGCTACTTGCTTCCTCTTCCTCCATAAATTTAACATTGAACCTTTCTTCAGAGGTGATTGAAGTATGTGTCACTTCAAAGTTGATCAGGGCTTCATCAACAACATGTTCAGAATGAAAAGTTTTCCACAATAATTTCATCTTAGATCCACGCTTGGTTCTCAAGATCAAGTGTGACCAGTCCAGTGCTAGATAGCCTCCAACAATTGCAGTGAACTATCATGAAAAACATATCCTGAATAGAGGAGGAACATCTATGAGTACAGTGTCTTGGTTCATAGTGATACTAGGGTAGGAAAACAATTTCATAGACAATCCCTTGATTACCCCTACGATATCAACTTTATTTCCATCAACTTGCATGAATCCCTTGTTAAGAGGCTCATATTTTAGCCCCAAAGCATCAACCACTTGCTTAGGCATGACAATGGTGCTAGCACCAGCGTCGATCATACAATTATGCAATAACTTGTCACCAATGATAAGCATTAGAAAGAAATTTTTAGGTTTAGGCTTACTCTCTTTTCCTGCTTCGAGTTTTTCTTCTGGTTGATTCGTTAGCACTTTATCCAGGTCCAGCTTGGATATATTTTCTTCATTGGGATACTAGGAATCTTCACATCTTCTTCACCTGACAATGCTTTCTGTAATAGCACCTTTTGCTCTGAAATAGCTAGGATATCCCACAAAGAAACATTGGTAGAGGATTTCTTTAGTTGTTCCATTGGGGTGATCATTGGGACTTTTTCTTTCTTTCTGAGGTGGATTCAGAGAACTAGGAGAAGTCACCTTGGACTATTGTGGAACTCCTGATGGATTTTTCAATGGACTGGGCATTGACTTTGATGGACCATCAGTCAGTGAAGATGTGAATTCTCTAGTGAATCTTCACTTTGAACGCGTGTTATAGTCTAATTGCACTCGAGGCACTTGAGTTATAGGAATGTCTTTTAGAAATGTTGACTCTTCTCCTTCAGTCCATGAAAAGAGCACTTGGTTTGGAGGTATATCTAACTCCTACTCTATGGACATCCCTTGCATTTGAGTAGTGAAGACTACATTATCCATCTGCTGAGAGGCATATGTTTGGCCTCCAGAATCAAGTACATTGCCTTGGCTATGTTGCTTTGCAATCTTCTATTGCAAATTCCCTCATGGACAATTTTGGGGAATGTGTGCATCATTACAAGGAAAGCTCCATGAATTAGTATCTTCGGCAAGGTTATTTTTTCCTACCACTGGCTCTTTACTTGAACTAGGATGGACAGTCTACATCAGCAAAGTCATAGGAACAACTTGATTGTTTGGTTGAGCTTGGGTATTGCCACGTGATCTATCTTGCCACTGATTTGACTGTTAAGGAGCTTTTCCACCTTGATAATTTTGGTAAGTTGGCTTCTAGTACATTTATTGCTACCACTTCATAGTTGTCAATTCATTTGTCATAGTTTGCATCTTCTCCTTCGTCTCATTCATTTCAGCCATTAGGGGGTTAGGCACTGGACCTACACTCGGCATCATTCCCGGGTACATGTACATAGACTATGGAGGAGTTGTAGGAGTGTTGGTCGAAGCTACTTCAACTTCCATGGCATTAAATTCTTGGAACAATGGCATAATGGGTCTTGGCGCCAACTTCCCAATAGCAATAAGGTTATTCTTTGTAGTGACAACAAGACCGTAAGTATCGGGTAGAGTATTTCCACCAAGAGCCTGTAGCATCATGGAAATATCAGCATTAATGGACTTCAAATAGAACATGAATGCCAAATTTGGAGGCGGTCAACTACCAACAGGAACTCTCTACCAAGTTGAATGAAACTATGTGTTGAAATAAGGTAGAGCTTCATGAGGAGCTCACTTTATGTTGGCCAACTGATGATATAGCGAAGACCTGTCACTAGCATTTGAAAAATGCTCATAGAACGGATCTCCAAGGCCATCCCAGGTAGTAATTGAATTAGCCAGAAGAGTGTGATACCAGTTGAAAGCCTTGCCTCAATAAAAGGCAGCGAGCAATCCTAGAGCTACATTTTCATTAGAAACACCATGCACCAGAAACACATATACCACATCTTGCAAGTGCTCTATTGGTGTCTTTGATTCATCCCTAGAAAAATTAGGGATAAATTTTAAAGCAAAAGCTGAAATCAGAGCCCATACTATAGGAGGCACATGCACTACTAAAGGACTACAAGCATCCCTGGCTACATAATTTCTAGTGGCCATTTGTGCAAGAGACAAAGGAGAAGGGGGAGATGAAGGACTACCTTGCTGACCTCTTGGATGGACATAAACTAACGATGGTATGAGTAGGGCAGGGAATCTTGCAGTTTGTGACCTAGTTACAAGCCTATGGCTCATACACTCTTATATCAAGTGAACATGCTAGTTTGCATCCCACCGAGAGTGCCACAAAAAGAACTATTGATGTAAAATTTTGTAAGGGGCAGTAGTCTTATGGGAAACTTAGCTACTAGGGGACATAGTGTGCTTAGCTAAGTGACCTCTAGGATTTTATTGTAGCCGACTCTTCATTTTTAATGGGGGAGGTAAAGGGTTAGAAAGATAGCAGGTAATAGTAAAAACTACACTAAGGCGATGCACCAAAATCATGAGAGTAATAACTGAGCACAGTGTTGAAAGAAAAGGCTTGAACAATAACTGTTGTCTGTCAAATGGATTATATCAAAATCACTTTAAACATAAGAACATCATTTTATTGCATAGCATAATCTAGTACAACTTCGGCCAACACAAAAGAGTGAAACATGGTCTGTATTTATTAAGTTGTAGAAGATTACAAAACGTAAAGAACATACATTCATATGCTATAGGAAAACAAAATCACAGTCCTAATATTTTATCAAATGCATGAAAAATAGAGAGGCCAAATTGATTTGGCATAGTCTTCAAGCTTCAAGTTTAATAGAAAATATTACAAAAGGCCAATTCCCAATGCTCGGGAATTTTTTCTAATCTATGTAACACCCTAATAAAAGATAAGCAAGGCTACTTATATAAGCCAGCCCACCGCCTAGAAGCCATAGAGAGAAAAATGCCTTAGCATAACATCAACATCCCAGACCTCCTTGAGCCGGCACCGAACAAGAAGATCGCCCAACAACGTGCTAGAAAAACCATCCATAGAGAACACAAGGCCATGCAAAAGTAGCAGTAAACATGCCAAAGCAAAGAAGAATACGCGGCAACGAAGAATAATACACTATAGCGAAGAAGAAAAAATGGCACAGGCAGCAACTCCCACATAACTGGTGCACAAAAACATGCCACACATTGAACACACGAAGCCTGACAAAAGAAAGAGGGATGCCCTAGCGAAAATATTTCAGAGAAGGCCACGTGGAAGATGCCAAGAAAAAGGAACTGTTGAGTGGGCCCGACTCAGAAAGTAGCGAGAGACAACCACACATTGAACGCATGAAACTCGGTGGAGGAAATGCAATATGGATCGAGAGGAAGCTCCAAAAGGAGGCTATGTGGTAGACGTCGAGCAGCTGCTAGTGATAACGGTCAAGGCAAAGCCGTGAAGGAAAAAATAACCGTGAAGGCTAGCAGTTTGTGAATAAAATTTCACAGTTACTATTCAATTGGGACTACATTAATTTACAATTTTCTTTTTCTTTAGTTCCATTAGGTATGTGATAGATTTATTGTTGTTTCGATTTTCATTTTGCCCTTCTTTGGAGGGCTAATATGTATCTTAATTAGATGAATAGTATGTAGTTGTACTAGTTATGGCTATTTTTGGCTCATAGCCATGGCTCTTTATATTTTTCTCAATAGCTTTAATTAAATAATTAAAAATAAAATCTGTACTATGTAATTATTCAAATACACAACTTTAGCCAACAAAAATTGTGTAACTTTAGAATGAAACATACAAAATTTAAAAATGTAGTAATATGTATTATGACAATTATACGACATAGATCCATTAAGTTAGAACTGTAGCAGCCCAAACCTGATATCAAGTTGACCTTCCTTCAAATAATTTCCTAAGAAGTTATATCCTCAATCATAACTAGAATTATACTCTACATCATTGTTGTACCATCCATATCACAAGAAACTCATTTCTATGCAAAAAGATAAAACAAGGTTATCATATATCACAAAGAAAAATGGAACTTATATTTTAGGGATTTCTTCTGTTGGGCTATGGAAATCTACTTTTGCTAGTATGTAAAAGAAGGTCACAATTGGGATTCAGTAGCATGTAGTAGTATTAAATAGTCAATATTTATTTTAGTATATACTCTCGTGCATTGACATATTGGATATGTGTATTGAGTTGAAGCTTATAAATACCTATAGATTATCCTAGTTTAAGCTTAACATGCCTTTAAATTCAAACTCCATATCAATACAACAAAGAAAGTATATTATAATCTTTGATGTCTAACTTGCATATTTGTATTCTAGATTTACAATTTTGTTCTGGTAGTTGAAAGAAGAAATATGCAACAAATGGTGCATTGTTTTGAAAAGAGGGGGAAGAAAATTACTTAAATTAGTTTGTAAATTTACATAAGACTAGTTCTTGTGATCATTTTGCATGGATGGAACAAAGAGAAAATAACAATATCAAGAAAAAAAAACTAAACTAACCCAATAAAGAAAAAAATTTATTTCAAAAGACTAATCATTTCATTCTAATGTAGAAAATGAATCAGACTACTGAATAAAATATTTGAATCTTAACTAGGAGGATATGGTTGCTTCCCATTCCTCAGCCCATAAAGCTGTAGAGTTATCACAAAAAAATAATAGTATTACTAATCTTGTCATTCTAATGCAAGAAATAAAACAAACAATGAAAATGGTCTTTCAATCTAACCTGATCACTACAGGTTACCTTGCAGTCTTCAAGCCCCAAAAAAGAATAAAAATGTAATAGAATGAAAACATTGAAGTGCACAATAGAAAATTCACTTCTAACAATAATTATGGTATGATACATGGAAGGTTACACAACACAATGTGCAATGGATTCTCGTTGTTAGGTTTAATAAAACCATAGACCATAAAATATCTACAACACTCTAAAGTAAATGGTAAAATACATATAACATAATGGATAGTGTGATTGCAATTTGGAAAACACAGTGTGATGTGAGTATATGTCTACCAAAACAAAATGGAATCTGATAGAAACAATTCATTCCCTTGTCTATGAATTTTCATGTCATTCCAATCACCATAGTGTTTGAATGCCATGACAATCCAAATCCACTATTATGCTTTGATAGTAAATACATAATCTTTTATAACAACCATAATTGCAAGTTAGAAAACATAGTGTCAAGTGAGTATATGTCTTCCAAAACACAATGACAATCCATAGAAAAGAAATCACACATACAAATAGTTCATTGTCTTGTCTATGGCTTTCCATGGTATTCCAATCACCATAAATCCACATTTCTTTGAGGCAATTTTCAAACTGTTCACTACCTTGTCTCTATTGTTGCTTACTATTATGCTTACTAATATGATTTCATACACAAGGCAGTGAACTATTTGAAAAATTTCCTCAAACAAATATGGTCTCTTGGAATGCCATGGTAGGAAAATGAAATTTGTAGCTGTAATTATCACTCTAGTGTGAATGAATTAATATCTTTTGACAATAGTATTTGGTTTCATAGGTGGAGTTCCCTATCATTGTGGGTATATTTTCACAATATATTTTTGATACCTCTACTAAAGATGACAATATATATGTGTGAGCCAAATTTCATTGCTTGTTAAATAAGGTGTTTCCCATTTTCTTAAAAAAATTAGTTAGGGGGTCTAAATAAAAAAATATTTGTAAAGACATTATTATTCTTTTGTAAAATTCTAAGATGCAAAACACTTGGCTTTACAAAATGTGCAACCCACTTAAAGTTTGAAAACAATTTACCAAAAAAAACCCTCATAGAATTTTAAACCCCTTTACAACTAACAACACAAATATTTAGAAACCCATCAACTCACTTCAGATGTTTTTTTAGTCTCCCCTTACTCTTAAACCTTTCACTTTCAACCCACAAAATGAAAGGGAAAAATACACAAAGTGCTACACATTCTTGGAAAATAATGGTTGTTTATTAAATGTTCCACATTTCATTACATTCATATAGTTTTAATAATGAAAGCTTTTGAACACATTCACACTGCTTTCTAAGATTCCATGTTCTCAAAACACAAAGTAACTTGCAACCCACAACAACAATGTACCTATATACATACAAAAATGCATGAAAACATACATAAAAACATACACCATCTACATATAGTCTGTTAGAAACCCCTCACCTCAAGTTGGTTGGTCGTCTCCCCCACCTAAAATGTTCCCTTTCTCTCCAATGTTTCAATTTCAACCTATAGAATGAGAAAACCCAAAGCACAACGTGTTTTCCAACAACAACACTCATTACAATTCTAACCACATTTCTTAATCACATCAACATCCTTCCCACCTATGGTGAATGGATAGCTTCTCACACAAGGGAAAAAAAATGTCAACGTAATTCGGCGACGAGACATCTCCTCACTTTCCTTGTTGAGGTGTTTCTTTTCATTGTTGGTTTTTTCAGTTCTCTCATTTGTCTGGTGGGACCCACACTACCTCGTCTATTCATGTTATGTATGTTTTCATTCATTTTTGTATGTACATAGCTGCTTTTTTTCTAGGAGTTAGCAAACTCCCATCCATACTAGGTGCATTTCTAGGGCTCGATAGCTACTACCCCATAAATTCGTGCACCATTTTAAATATTTTGTAGGAATTTGATACTATTTGAATCAGAATTTGAGACTTAGAACATATTCATATGGGATGAATCAAGATTCAAGCTTGTGTTTCCCATAGACTTCGTTGGCCATACTATCACAGTTAAAATTGAAATTTTAGAGTTATGAGGTGAACAAAACCCTAATCTCCTATGTAATACCCTATGATTTCATCTTTCTCATTGCAAGACAAAGTAGCGAGATACAAACTTGGTAGTGATAGGGGGAAGAGTAGAGTTAAACGTGGCTATGAGAGGCATTAGTTAGTAAATGAATCCATATTGTGGTGCTAAAACTAGTAGGCTAGAATATGTAAAACTATTAGTGATTTGTAGAGTGAGCCCCATGATGGGGATGCAACCTTGATAAGGGGCTCCAACACTGATCAAGACCGCACCCATATCTGTCCACCAAAATCATATCACTTTCTCGAACATATTAATATATAGTATAACTTATAATGTATTTTGGTATCATATCCTACACATAAAAATGTCTCTCCACTATGAAAGATTCCATGGAATTGTATTTAAGAGAAACTTCTTAATTTAATCAGTAGTAACAAGAGAAAATTTTGAGTCAATCCCCTTTACATTAAACTAGCATGTGTCTAATCCAACCAAGAAGTTTTGCACTACTTCAATACTCTTCGCCTACATATATACACAATGGGAATCTTAGGAATTATATTAGACTATGTCTGAACATACAAATCATTAATAAATAGAAAGTTACAGTTATAGAGAAATATTGTATCACAATTTAAAATAAATATTGGATGATATTGTACTTGACAACATTGTTGTATTAACTTCATAGGTGAAAATATTCAAACATTGATATTTATACAAAAACCATAATGCTACACAGGGTTTGATATATTATTTAACAAACCTATTATTCCTAAGATTGGATGCAATTCATAATAACTTAAAATCTATTTTAGATAATTACAACCCTTATCTCAAAGCAAAAAAGTTACATGATAGTGAGTCTTTTCCAAAGAAACAAAAATTTATCTCAGTTTAGATGTGACTTACATTAAAAAATAATTGAATGACTTACTCAAGAATATTGGTTAGAGATCAATATGAATATCAATCCTTGAGAATAAGTGTAAATATGGCTCCAAATGACAGCAAAAAAAGGAAAGAATCAAATAGTTTCACAACAAAGAAATTAGTAATCTTGACTAATGCATTAAGCAAAAAAGTTTTTTTAGGTTATAAATATTAAAAAAAATTAGAAATATTTATTGCCTGAGCCCTTTCTCTTCTCACGTCAACTCCCTAGCTGTCACCTACCTATTAGGAGCTTTTCAACGGTAGTTTATTTTTATGATCTTCATCCTTGTCTTGCTCCTAATTGCTCATAATTTATTGTGGTAGGAATTTTAGAATTTTAGAATTTATGGTGTTAGGTAATTTTATATTTTGAGGGGATTTTTGGAAGGAGATAAATAGAAGGAATAAAGAATCAGCCAGTTAGTTTTTTTGAATAAGAGTGAAGAAGAATATTGCAAGATACTTGCAAGAAAGTAATGTTGTAGCAAGAACATATAATGTTTTATGCAAGGAGAAGCATAACTCCAATTTTTTGAGTGATTGTAGGGAGTAGCAGATAGCTCCAGAGGAATAGAAAGAACATAGAGCTTTAAGAAGCTCATGATTGTTTAGTGTGTGTTTGCAGCTCTAGATTGCTGCAAATCTAGTTTGTTATTAGTTGTTTTTAGTTTTTAGTTTTTGAAATCATTCTTTCAATTTTATTTTTTTGAGTTAATAGAAGAAGCAAGTTTGCATGCCCAACTTTGTGTCTCCAATCTATTTATTTTTTTATTCCATATTTTGTGTTTGGGTATTCCCTATTGATTGGGAAATAGAGTAACAGATCTATGTGCATTTTATTTAATGTTTTTCACATGGTATCAGAGCTATAGAGGCCCTAAGTATTGAGTGAGTTGGGAATTTATTTTATTGGTGTTTAATGTTCATTTTGTTGGATACATGTATAGATATGAGAGTAAGAGTTGGAAACAACCACCACCATTTAATGGATTAAACTATGATGTTTGGGAAAATAAAATGAAGACCATACTAGTTGCAAATGATTTTTGGGAGTTTTTGATCAGTGGGTTAATTGATGTGACTAATCTAGCAGTGTATGTAGTCCTCAAAAACAGCCATAACACCTAGTTGAAGGAGGAAATGAGGAAATATGTAAAACAATTCATTCAGATTGAAGTAGCCCTTATAGAGGCCATTTTTTCTAAAATAGTAGAAGCTGAGTATGTTGAGGAAGGTTGGTAAATCCTCCAAACCAATTATAAAAGGGTTGATAAAGTCAAATTGGTGAAGCTCAAGATGCTTCAAAGAGATTTTGAGACTCTCCAAATGAAGGACAATGAGTCTATCTCAGAATTTCACACAAGAGTCTCTAGTTTGATAAACTAGTTGAGGGTGAATGGAGAATCCATGGAAGAGTAGAGGATTGGGGAGAAATTCCTTAGAAGTATAACAACAAATTTTGATGTAGTTGTGATTTCCATTAAAGAGGTAAAGGACTTCTCAACGTTGTTTGTTGATGAGCTGATGGGTTCTTTGCAAACCCATGAGCAGTGCCTAGATAGGTCTATAATTTCTTCCCATTAGAAAGATTTTAAATCTCAAGCCACTAAAAGAGGCAAGGGGAGAGGTAGAAACAAATTTAGATGTGCTAGAGGCATATCTAGATGTGGAAATTTTGGTGATGATAGCTCAAGAAAAGCACATAGTTAAGAGGGAGAAAGGAACTCTTAGTCCATCTCTAATCAAGCCAATAAGAATAGCAAATCGAGTCAAAATTTTGAAAAGAGAAATGTTGGATGTTATTATTGCCATATATCTAGTCATTATGCAAGTGAGTGCTTGAAAAAGCAATGTGATGATTCCAAGCAAAGTGAAAATGTGGCTAATGAAAATGTGGCTAGAAGTAATCAGGAAAATGCCTTCATCATGTACAACATTATTGAGCAAGGCAGTGATGAGGTATGGTTTTTAGATAGTGGTTGTAGAAAACACATAAGTGGTAATGAAATTTTATTTTCTTTCATTGATAAAAATATCAAGTCTGAAATAAAAATAGGGAACAATGAAATAGTTCTGGTTGTAGGAAAAGGGTCTATTTTATTTTAGACCAAGCAAGGTGAGAAAAGGGAGATTGGTGATGTTTATTTTTCCCCTAGTGTAAAGCACAATCTCATGAGTATTGGAAAACTAATCTAGAAAGGATACAAAGTGTTGATAGAGAATGGTGAATGCATTATTTATGAGAATGATGGAAGCAAGAAAGTAATTGCAATAGTTCAAATGATGAAGAATATAATGTTTCCATTGAGGATGGAAAGGTGCTTCTCATCTTCGTTCGCAATGCAATAAATTTTTCAATAGTACAATAGCAAGAAGCCTTCAAGATAGTCATTCAATACCCTTCCAATCTTTGGAATCTCAGTTATGGACACTTAGGCTATGTTGGTTTGAATATTTTTTCGAAGAAGAAAATGGTTGGAGTTTTACCAACCATTGTAGAGCCTAGTGGTAGATGTGAAGCCTACATTTTAGGCAAGCAACATAGGGAGACCTTTCAATTGGGTAATTATAGAAAGCAAAGAGCACCATTAGAGCTAGTGCACACTAATTTGTGTGGCCCTATGCAAAAAAATTCTATTGGTAAGATCCAATATTTTATGACCTTCATAGATTATTGCATCTATAAGACATGGGTCTATTTATTGCAACATAAATTTGGAGCATTTGACAAGTTTAAAGTGTTTAAGGCCCAAGCTGAAAAGTAGAGTGGACATTTCATCAAATTCCTAAGGTCAAATACAGGGGGAGAGTATATCTCCAATCAGTTTGTGATTTTTTTGCAAGTAACATGGCATTAAGAAGGATCTAACAACAACCTATACTCCACAGAAAAATGGAGTGGCTAAGAGGAAACACAAAACCATTATGGAAATGGGAAGAAACATTCTCAAAGACAAAAGACTCCAAAATTATTATTGGGGTGAAGTTGTAGAAACAAAAATGCATTTGATAAATAAAATTTCTATAAAGGTAGTTTTTGACAAGATTCCACAAGAGGCATGGACAAAATGCAAGTGGATAGTTGAACACTTGAGAGTGTTAGATTGTGTGGAATATGCAATTGTGCCAAAATAGAAGAGACAAAAAATAGATGACAAGGGGTAGAAGTCCGTCTTCATGAGATATAGTGAAGAGTCTAAAGCCTATAGGCTATATAACCTAGTCACCAAGAAAATCATCATTAGCAGAGATGTGGAATTCTTAGAGGATGAGTTATGGTATGGCCTGATAGATTTTGATAGCTCCATACCACTCCTAATAGTTCTATGTGATGCAAAGAAGGAACATGAAGTACAAAAATATGATGCAGTGGAGCTTGTAGTATCTCCTAATAGCTCCGAAAAAGTTTCTAATAGCATCAAATCACTTTGGACCAGTGCACAAACATAGATAGAGAGCTCTAGATAGCTCAAAATAGGGTTTGGTTAGAAAATCAGTGGAAGCAATGGAAATTCAGACCCCACTCTCACCTCCGTAATTCCAAGAAAGACCAAAACTCTAAGGGAGATCTACAAAAATGAAAGGTACAATGAAGAGTTTGATGAAAGCATGAATTTTGCACTATTTTCTCATAGTGATCTAATTTATTTTGAGGATTCCATGAAGGAAAATAAATGGTGTGAAGCCATCGATGAGGAGATAGATGAAATAGAGAGGAATAAAACATGGGAGCTAAGTAATTTTCCTCCCAACAAGCTGGTAATTTGAGTGAAATGGGTCTATAAGACCAAAAATAATGTCGATGGAAGAATAGAGAGGTATAAGGCAAGATTAGTTGTCAAGGGGTACAAAAAATAGTTTGGGAGAGATTATGATGAGACATATGCTCTAGTTGGAAGGATGGAAACTACACGAGTAGTCATAGAAATTGCAGCCTAGCACAAGTGGAAGGTATTTCAAATGGATGTGAAGTCTGCCTTTCTAAATGGAGTGTTGAAAGAGGAAGTGTATGTGGAGCAGCCACTTGGTTATGAAGTTCTATGTCAAGAAAGAAAGGTATACAGATTGGAGAAAGCTCTTTAAGGGATGAAGAAAGCACCATGGGCATGGTACAACAAGATTGACTCATATTTTTTGAGAAATGGATTTAGAAAAAGTGATGGTGAGCCTACTTTTTACATCAAGGTAGCTGGTGGTAAGATTTTAATTATTGTCTTGTATTTTGATGATTTAGTTTTCACTAGAGATGATGATTTCCTCATTGTTGATTTTAAAGAGGCCATGAAAAGAGAGTTTGAAATGATAGACTTAGATCTCTTGAAGTATTTTATAGGCATAGAAGTAAAACAAATGCATGATGGTATTTTTATCTCTCAAGAAAAGTATGCATCAGATATTTTGAAGAGGTTTAGGATGCAAGATAACAAGCCTTCCTCCACACCAACAGACATAGGTCTAAAGTTGAGCAAAGAAGATTGCAACAAAAATGTGAATTTGACCATGTACAAAAGTTTGGTTGGAAGTTTAATGTATTTAACAACAACTAGGCTTGATATAATCCACAATATAATTTGTATTTCCATATTTATAGAGAATCCAAAAGAGTCACATTGGCAAGCAGGTAAAATAATCTTGAGGTATGTGAATGGAACCAAAGGGTATGGAATTTTGTATAGTGCAGAAAATGTTTTTGGGTTTGTTGCTTACATGGATAGTGATTGGGAAAGGAGTGTGGATGATAGGAAGAACACATATGGCTATGTGTTTCACTAGGTTTCGAGATTCATTTCATGGGATTCCAAGAAAAAACCCATTGTTTCCCTATCTACAACTGAGGCTGAGTATATAGTAGCAAATACAACAACATGAAAAGTTATTTGGCTAAGGAGGACCTTAGTAGATTTGAAGGAAGAATAAAAATATGAAACAACTATATTTTGTGACAATGTTTCATCAATAGCCTTAATGAAGAATCTAATTTTCATGGAAGAAGCAAGCACATTGAAATTAGGTATCATTTCGTAAGAATTTTTTTTGAGAAAGGCAAAATCAAAATGAAATTTTGTAGGTTTGAGCAGCAAATTGTAGACATTTTCACCAAACTATTGAGAAAATATTTCTTTGAACACCTAAGAATAAATTTAGGTGTTGTTGATTTGAATGAATAATGATGTTATTTGATGGCTTAGTCAAAGGGGAAGTGTTGGAAATATTTATTACCTAATTCCTTTCTCTTCTCACGTCAACTTCCCAGCTAGCACCTACCTATTAGGAGCCTTTCAATGATAGTTTATATGTGGGGTCTTCATCCATGTCCTCCTCTCAAATGCTCATAATTTATTGTTGTAGGAAATTTTGAATTTCTAGAATTTATGGTGTTAGGTAAGTTTTAATTTTGAGAGGGAATTTTTGGAAGAAGACAAATAGAAGGAATGGAGAATTAGTCAGTTAGTCTTTTTGCAGAAGAGTGTAGAAGAATATTGCAAGAGATTTGCATGAAAGTGAAGTTGTAGAAACAATAGAGAATGTTCTATGCAAGGAGCAACATAGCTCCAAATTGCTCAGAAATTGCAGGGAGCAACAAATAGCTCTAGATGAATAGACAAAATAGAGAGCTCTGGGAAGCTCCTGATTGTTCAGTGTGTATGTGTAGCTCCATATTGTTGCAAATGTAGTTTCTTATTAGTTTTTTGTAGTTTCTAGTTTTAGAAATCATTTTATAAATGTCATTTTCTAAGTTAATAGAAGAAGAAATTTTGCATGCCCAACTTTGTGTCTCAAATTTGTTTATTATTTTATTCCATATTTTATGTTTTTATATTCCCTATTGATTGGGAAACAGATTAGGATCTCTATGTGCATTTATGTTACCTTTTGTATTTACTTTAAAAATGCATAAATCATGTCTACAACTCATAGGATTCATTATAACCACTTTATTAAGGATTCAAATTTATCTCTTAACCTCCATAGCTATAATAAGAGCAAGTCTATATAAAAAGCTTTAGATATCTCTAGAAAGTACTTAAAATTTAGATTTATATTCTATTCATAACAATAAGGGAAAATATTCCAATGGTTAGATATAAATATCAATGCTTGAGAGGAAATGGAACAACAACTTCTTTAAATAAAATTGCCTCCTCAATTACTACCACTTGTGCGTATGAACAACTAGGGTGTAGATATACATAGGTATACAATTAGAATTAGATTTTCAATAAATAAATACTTTCATATTCATGTTCATTATGAACATAAAAATGAGATAAATGGAGCATACTTGTTTGAGGAAAGGTCCATCTTAATTTTCTGCTAATTGTGAGCATGAAAAACTAGGGTGCTTCTCCTACATAGGTTTATTGGCATTATTTATCTTTAATATGATTTCCCATAAATTATTAGAAACATTTTATCGAGTTTATGTACATTTCAAAATCATCCATCTTTGGATGTAAAACCACTTTTTATGGGGCAAGATACTAATCACTATACAAGGGATAGAGTGGAGCAGTTTATGGTGTAAGAAATTGTTGCAACTATCTTTTTTATTGACATGTGAATTTTGGCTATAATTTGTCCCAACCAATGATGCCACAAATAGGGGGCGTCCTAGTACTTTGAAAGACATTATAGTGAAGGACACATATTAAATACACTTAAACAACATAGTACTCCACTATGGGACTAGAACTTGGTACTTATTGCTAAAAATCAATAGGCATTCCATTGCACCATCTGCCCATGTGCATTTCCATCTATCTTCTTTGATTAATTGTATGAAATATACGTAAATCCACTCCTTTATTGGGCCTATCATCTTGACTGTAAAGAACTAAGTACATGTGGTAGATATACCAGTCCAATTATGTATCTAATCTATCATCTTTGACATCAAAGACCCCAAAATATGTGTGAGAATGTACTATAGGTCCATCAAAGGTTGGACCTATGAATTTTATCATATAATGTTTCCCTGTAGTTGTTTTAGTGATAGTGTCTATCATATTTTTTATGCAGAGTTATATTCATCACTTAATAAGATCAAAAATAGTAGCATACACAATCTCTATTATCCATAGATACTTTGTAGTGTTCTATATAAAAGGTCAAACTCAAAGGAATGCTAAAAGCTTAAATTTTGAAATATATTTTTTTGTGTAAAATATAATACAAACTACAAGATGGAGGTAAAATTTTTACTTTAGAGTAGGGATCTAATCTTATGTTCAATTTTATTTATTTTTTTGAATTTAGCATGATAATTTAGCTAGATACCAAGAAATGATTAGTAATTTAGCAACATGATGAATGAAAATGTAAAATTCTTCCATAAAATGTAGGTGTTGTAGATATAAAACTTCTAAGGAAATTGCACCATAATTATGTTGAGTATCAATTGTGAAGACTATCTCATTGAATCCTTAAAAAAAAAAAATTAATCTATATAGGAAAGATGTTGGAATTATGGAACCTTGCAACATGAGCATGAAGTGTATATGGATTGTGTTGGCTATTCTTGTGTTGTCATTGATGTCAACATGGTGAAAAATATATAGGAATCTTACTTAGTTTACCATAATTTTTTATCTACCAGAAGTGTTCTTTACCAATGAATCAGTGCATTGGTTTTTGAGTTTGAAATTCACCACAATAAAAGACATGACTTTGATATCTTAATCATGTAAGTATGTCTCATTTAGATAGCTATATCCAAGACCTTGAGAATTTTTGTGTTGTGAGAAGAAAGTTATCATTGATAGAGTTTACCTCTATAGTTGTTTCTCTACTTAGCATATCAGTGTGGAAGACTCCACATTTTCTTAAGAAGAACATTCTTATGTTGTGGTTCTAGTGGTTGTCTCTTTGATTTTAGTGTGATGATAAATTGATGTAATACCATATCTAGAAGGTGTTTTCACTGAGAACTATATGGTGGTTTGGAGTTTTTGTGTTTAGGTCCTAGACTTGGCCGACCTAACATATACTTTTTGAATGTTTTCTATAGATCTTTTCCAACTTGATATGATACAGTAAATGGACAAGAAAGTTTTATATATCATATGGTGTCAAAAAGAATGTTTTTTATTGGTTTGTCTTCATCTAATTAGGCCAACCTAATTGATAAATGAGATATACTTACATATATATGTAATATTCTTTGAAGGAGATATAGACACACATAAGAGGAAAATGGTATGTGGAGAATATGTGAAGGAAAAAAATGAGAGGTATGGTGAAATGTGAAGACAATTGAGGACTGTTTGGATATGTGAGCCTAAATGATTTTTTAGTTGAGGATAAAAAAAAAATTGTTTAGTGACTATTGAGCATAGCAGTACTTCTTATTCAGAGCTTAATTGGAACTGAACCTTGCACATAGACGGTGTATTCTATTTGTTTATACTATTGGTAATGAGCCATAACTCTTGTATCTTGGTGGTTAGATATCCTTTATATTTTGGCTATGAGCCTTTCAAGGAAAATGAGTCCTGATAGTGAGCCCTGCAATATCTTGTATCTAGATATAATATATTGTGAGCTAATCCTTATTGTGGATTTTCCACGTAAAAATCCTAGTGATCATCTATGTTGATGCATTTATTTGTTTCCATGTTCTCTCTTTCTAATTTAGTCAAAATTATGATATTGTTTAGATGGATTTAATGTGAATGGTTTTATGGAATACAGATTCACCCCCCCTCTCAGTATTTTGGATATTCAAGAATTTATATTAGAGCTTGGTTCCTCTGAATGATCCTAACAACTTGAGGAAGGTCCCAAAATTTGAATATAAGAATTTGTTTCCTCTAGAACTGATCTTTGTTGGACATTCAAAATAAATTGAATATCTAAAGAATAAGCTAAACGAAACAAATGAATGTATTGAGAATCTATGGAGAACATATGAAGAAGCTTGTGTTGGATGTTGTGGTTGTGTTGTTGATATGTGGTTTTCATTGATGTAAACACTATTAGCATTAATATCTTGAAGGTTGTATATGTCAAGGATATTGGGAAAATTATAATAAAAAGGTTGGAGGTTGTCTATGAAGCTGTGAATTGTTGGTGTTTTTTCCAACTAATCTTTGAAACTCTATAAGAGGTAGCCAACCTCTATGTTTAATAATTTGCAAATTTAATGGCCAACTCAATGAGAAGAAGAAAAAATACTAATTCTCCTACACTTCAGGCTCTACAAGACCTGGGAGGGTTATCCCCACAATGTGCTTCATGTATACCATTAAAAAAATTTAAATACACATTTTCATATTAATAGATAGATTCTCCATTGACACTAAATGGATGAATCCTTCAAGAAATTGACAATTCCTTCATAGACTCAATTTCTTTCAGCAGAGAATCGTAAACACAATTAAGATAGGCTGATAAGAAATTTTTTGAATAAATGTTCTAGAATCAATACCAAAGACATGAGAAACCTAACCACTATTCTAATACTAGTGCCATATCCAAAAGCACGAAGTCAAATAAGAAACTGTTGAACTACAAGGAAAATTTCATCTTAAATAGTTATGATCTGCGTGAATTGCATTGCAATCCACGTATTTATATCAAAAATCTATTACTAGTTATAAATCCATTTGCTAACCTGCATGAACTCACACAATAATTTAAGCATTTAACTGATCCTTCGAACTAGAGCCATCATTAAAGTATAATTCACAGTAAAGAACAATGAAAATCAATGAAACTAGTCTTTGACTAATATTTCATCAATAATTCATGCAAGATATCACAATTGGAGAGAAAATAGACTCAAGATATTTTAATATTCAACAAAAACATGCCTAAGAACCCCATAAATGACCAAGTTCTTCAATGTGACTCCAAACCTTAAGAAAGGGAATCAATATTCATACTCTTTCTATTACCAAATTCTACTCTCTCAAATCTCAGATTCAACAAAAGACCCAATATCACGGCCTAGAACTCTGTTTTATAAAACAAGGGAGAAAAAAAAGCTTTAGGTCAGAGGGTACACATGTCCATTTCTTATTGGACCACAATTCCCTTATGTTGTTATATTTGCATCTTGCAATTGGAGGGAAAAGGCACAAGACAAAAGTAATCATCAATTGTTGTAGAGGAAGAAAATTGCCTTCCAAAAGGAAACTCGTTCATATCAAAGACATATTTAACAATTATAGCACTTTATTCCACCTCAAAAATTTGTACCTGAAGTTGGGACAAGGATGTGTATTATCAAATGTACTTTTGAGGCCAGACCTATATTATACTTGACCAATTCACACTTCTCAACCCTAGTGCTCATATTTAAAACTCATCAGTGAACACCTTTTTCCACAATTCAAATTCCTCCCCAGATGACCACTTGAAAGCAATAACCTAATTAATTTTATCTCTATATGGTGCATACTTTACCATCACTAAAGTGGCCTCCTTATCAAAATCTTCTAAGAAACTAATAGCAAATGATTGTTTCTCAAGTGTATTCTCCAACATACCAATATCATCATTCCTGCATCTTTCATATGTCTGAGCTATCATTATATTTTTCATTTGATCCTTCCACACTTACAATGGCTTCACTTCATCATGACTATGAAAAATTTGTGGTAATGGATTTAAGTCCATTTCATCATACTTGGACTTCAACTCTTTGATCCTTAATTCCATAGGGGCAACATATCCCTAAAACATTTTCTCCACAATCCCTTTAACAAACTTACTAAAGCACCTATTCTTCAAGGACCAAAGTGGAGTCTTCCCTTTAACATACATATAGATGCATCTGATTATGCCATAGGGGCCATGTTAGGACAGAAGGAGAATTCCATTGAGCATGCTATCTATTTCATCAACAAGAATCTTCAAGGCCCAAAATTGAATTATATTGTCACAGAGAAGGAATTGCTAGTAGTTGTGTATGCTCTAAATAAGTTTAGGCATTATGTCACTGGCTACCAAGTATTTTTTCACACTGACCATGCAACAATAAGGTAACTTATGAATAAACCTACCATTTCTAGAAGGTTAGCAAGGTGGCTACTGTTGTTGCAGGAATTTGATATCATAGTTATTGAGAAGCCAGGTAGGGAAAATGTGGTGGCTGATTTCCTGTCAAGACTTCAAACAGCTACACCTACCACATCTGAGGTAATTGATGATACTTTTCCTGATGAACATCTATTTTATATCACTGCTCGAACTCCATGGTATGCAGATATTGCAAACTACTTAGCAATTAACAGGATTCTAGCTCGCTTCTCCGCAAAAAACAGAAAGTTGTTGATTGAGAAGAGTTTTAACTTTTCCTGGATAGCAGATTGTTTGTTCTATACTCGACCATATCAAGTCATGCATAGGTGCATGAGGGAAGACAAGACATATGAAATTCTACATGCTTGTCATGATGAGCCATGTGGTGGGCACTTTGCATCTAAAATAACATCAATGAAGGTGCTTAACACAAGGTATTATTGGCCCACTCTACACAAAGATGTTGTAGCATATACCAGGAAATGTGATAGATGCCAATGAATGGGGCCACCAACAAAGACTGATGAAATGCCTCTACATCCTCAATTAGTAGTTACCCCCTTTGACAAGTGGGGTATGGATTTTTTTGGTCCTATAGACCCTCCATCCAATCGAAATTCCTACATTTTGTTTTGCACTGACTATGTAACCAAATGGGTGGAAGTAAAGGCAATGACACATGCCCGGGACAACAAAGTTGCTGAATTCCTGTATGAGAAAATTTTTACTAGATTTGGAGTTCCAAAGGAACTTGTCACTAATCAAGGAACTCAATTCACATCAACACTGATCACAACATTGATGAATTATTATAAGATCAGGCACAGGAAATCAAGCCCATATCACCCTTAAGCCAATGGTCAAGCGGAGGTTACTAACAAAAAGTTGGAGGCAATCCTTAGAAAAATAGTGCAGTTGCATAAGAAGGATTGGAGCAACCATCTTCCAGAAGTAGTCTAGGCCTATAGGACAACTTGGAAAACAACTAAAAGGTTCACACCTTTTGAGATGCTTTATGGCAAGACTGTTATGTTGCTAATAGAATTTGAACATAAGACCTGAAGGACTGCTCTACAGCTACAAATTGATCTTTCTAAAGCACAAAAGGAATGCCTCCTCCAGTTGAATGCATTGGATGAGATGCGGAAAGTTGCCCTGCACCATACTGAAGCAGTACAACAACAAAGGAAGAAATGGCATGATCACCATATCAAGACAAAGTAATTCTCTTATGGTGATTGGGCCCTACTCTATGACTCCAGGTATAAAGAGAATCAAGGTAAGCTTACAACAAGGTGGCTTGGTCTGTATGAAATTGAAAATGTATTTGATAACGGTTTGGTATAGTTGGCAACAATTGATCCTGTCCGCTTCAAACTGCTGGTTAATGGACACCGTCTTTGGTTGTACCATAAGCTAGCTTCAAAAGAAGAATTCATGAAGTAGTTTGTTTCCCCTACAGCCAGTGATCTTCATGTAGCAAAGGGCTTTGATCTTCTTCCTGCAGCATCTCTTTGATTTATGTTGAATGTCCATAATAAATGTTTTCCTTTTATGAAAGCCACTTTCTCCATCACCATCCATCACCATCATTCACTCATTCCATTCTTCTTTTCTATGTCACCCATCCACGTCATCCATCTACCATACCACTTTCATTTATGGTTTCTTTTCTAGCCATCATTTTCGATTGTGCTATGATATCTACCAACATTCACGAGCATTAATTACAGGGTACGTGATATTCTTTTTATTTGTCACATCATTCATTAATTTTATTTATTCATTTATTGCAATATGTCTATCAGTCATTACTGCTAATTCCTCGCCTATCCTTTCACACATGTGTGGACACATGTCAAATCTTATGTAGGGGGCGGGGATAATTTGTTTCAAATTCTTTCCTTTTGCTATTGCCACATCTAGTAAAGACAATTTTTATCGTACATGCCGCTAAATGAATGCATGCTTTTCCTAGATCAACAAGTTAACTACTTAATTAAGTAGTTCCCTAAAATCATTGCATGCAATTGTCTTTTATATTATTTTTGGTAAAGTAAAAAGGTAAAGAAGCCGAAAAGAAAGAAGCAGAACAGAGAAAAGAGTTTTTCAAATATTCAGAAGTGGTTGAGATTCAGGGTTTTTAGCAAAAACGGTTGTGAATATGGGTGGTCAGCTTGTACAACATGAACCAGCGGCTCATGAAGCCTTAACAAAAGACCCTCAAATAGTTCAGGCATTTATTATGTGTGGATGGTTGAATTACTTTTTGAGTATCGATTCCTTTGATGAGGAAGTTGCTGGTGAATTTTTAAGAACTCCTTCTAAGGGAGAGGCTGTAGTATGGGGCTTAGCAGTAGTAGTCACTGAGGAATGGATTGTTGAGATAACAGGGCTTCCTGCAGCTGGAAAAAACTTTCCTTCAGGAAGGGATGTCGTCTCTGCTAGGGCGGAATTCAAATTGCCAGCTGATAGACCCTTGGAGGTTTCAAAGCAAGGGTGCAAAAGGGTGTCACTACCTTATCCCTATTCGAAATATGCCTCCTTTATAATCAGGTACTTAACTTGTGAAGGACATTTTTCTTATTTGCATTCCTACCATTTTAAGTTGTTAAGTCATATAAGGCATGGGTTAGCTATCAACATCCTAAATTTCTTGTTAAATCTTTTGGAGCGTAGTGCCCATGAGACTCAGAAGGGAAAAGACAATTCCATCTCCCATCATGCCTTTATTAAACTACTAACTGAGTGTTTCCTGAGGGACATATCACCCCTTTCCTGGCAAGAATTTGTTGCCCAGAAAGGGCTGCAGCCTCCTAAATCTCCTAGAACACTGCCTGCACAACCCAAGAAAAAGAGAAAGAGAGTAGAGTCTTCAAGAAGAGAAGCTGAACAAGAATCCCCTATTTCTCCTGCAGCACCTAGTCCTGCAACCACTATGAATGAGCCCTCTACCCAAGTTAAAACTAGGTTTGCTACAAGGAACAAAAAAGGGAAAACAAAGATAGGCAAACCATCTAGCATTGGGCATACCCTAGAATAAAACTCTCAGACGAAGAAGGAAAAATGAGCCACCTGGCTTTCTCCTGCAGTAACACCTGATGTCACCATAGTTTCATCATCCTCTCCTACTAATTCTTAAACCCCCAAGCAAGCTGGGAAGAGAAAAGTTGCCAATGAATCTCCTTCATCAACTACATTACCTAGGAGAACTTCAGCAAGAAAAAAAAGTCAAACTACCCCATCCTCTTCTACCCAACTTGAAATAATTGTCATTTTAGAGGAATCTGAGGAACTCATTCATGAAAATTCTTAGAGTATATTTGAGAATTTTTCACTCAGCCCCTCAGAAATTCCTGATGATATACAAGAAGAAACAAGGGAAGTTAGGGAAGAATAGCAAGGTTGTAATAATAAGGGGAGAATGCCAAGTCTTGATGATTTGGTTGATGCAATTGAAATAATTTCTAAGGAAACACAGTTCCCTCCTGGCCAGCAACATGAGTTCATCTTGCAGCAAGAACAAGAGCAATTTGAGCAGCCTGAAACATGTCAGGCACTGGTTGTGTATAAAAGAACACTCCTAATCAAATACTTAGAATACTTTCAGATAACCTGGAGTCCTGTGACACTTTAGACCTTGAGTTTCCACCTTCTGGCTGAAACTCAAATGCAGCAGAGTTTGTGCGAGGAAGAAAAGAAGAAGTTAAAGAAAGCGATTGAAAATCAGAAATAGGAAATCCAAGAGGTGAAGGAAAAGATGAATGAAATGATGAAGGTGGCAGGGAAAATCATGGAATGTAGGCCACCACCTAGAATATATGCAATGTGCCTCAAAGAGAAGTTTTTGTGGTTTCAGTTAATGAGGATTTCTAAAAACCTTGACCCTATTCCTAATTCTGCTAAAGAATTCTATGATTCTTATCAAGTAGCACCTAACTGGCTAAGGAATTCTATGTGTGAGTTTTATTTACGTGGTTTATTGATCCCTTGTGGAACTGAGTGGAATCCACTTCTTTTTATAGGTGACACACATTTGAGATTACTTATGTCCTGGGTAGCAAATGAAATTAATTATGGGAAAAAATTTGAGGACTACGAGGAGGCTGAGTAGAAAGAACCTATTCCCCTTAGATCAGAAAGCTCAGACCCCCAAACATTTTTGAGGGCCTGGTTTTCTGTTGCATATGGTTTTTATGATCCTGCAGCAATTATAAGGATATTTGATCTTAGGAAATAGGTTTATGACGAGTTTAAAAGCCAACCATATTCATTCTAGAAGCTTTCAACTTCTAGAAGGAAAACAAGATGGAAAAAACTAACAGTTGGTTTAAGGAAGTCTGAGCCCCATAGTCCCTTAAATTTAAGAGCAGCCATTAGGAGGTCAAAATGATATATGCAGTTAGGTATTTAGGAAAGATTTGAATTTTGGTTGTCACTAACATTTAGACCTCCTGCTTTAATGTGGCTAGTGTATCCTGATCAGGCCACGAATATCAATGAAGACACAGAAGCTCGCAGATATGAAAGATGGAAGAATTGCAGGGGTTTCTACTACAGGTTTGGGATTGCACTATAGGGGCATGTGACTCCTATAGATTTTAGGGACACAACCAAGAAGATTAATGCTAGAGGACCAGCATTAGCTAAAGTAGGGGGCAAATAATGAGCCCAGAATATGTTTATAATTTGGATATCATGTTATAAGTTTAAAAACCCTTTCTCTTTTTTATGGATGTTTTAAACTCTATGGTTATGAACTTTTCATGTTAATGGGTAGTATTCTATGGCAAGCATTCCTAAATTCTTGCAGCCTAAATATCTTAGTATGTCTATGATCATTACCTTGTTTTCACCTCCCAATTGATTGATACAATATATGTAGTTTTTGGATAAGTAAGATGAATTGGTTGCATCTGATTAATGAGGAATGTCGTGCTATTATGAGTGCATGCCTTCTTTTTCCTTTGTTGCCATGTGTTCTACTAGTTGTTAAAGCTGGTATGAATGATTCAATGCACAACAAAACATGGCCTTGCGGAAAAAGTCATTTCTAGCACACCATCGAAGGAGTCATTTCAAGCGAGTATTCTTTGTCTGGGTCATTGGGAACAAACCAAATGAATCATCAATCTAGGAAGAGTGGAGTTCTAGATTTCCTCTGAATCTATTGAGCAAATAGACTTGCAGTTATGAAGTATGTTCCTCAGTCTTAGGCGACATTTATATCCGCGTCTTTCTCTGTTAGTTAGTTAGTTAGCTGTTTCTCTTTAAATAAAGGTTCCTCCTACGTGAGTGAACAAGATGATTAAGAAGAGATTATACTAAAGAGTAGAGATAGAACAGAGTGTAATGAGATTACTGTTATAATGAAAGACAGAGCTTTGTATTAAGTTTTCTTACAAGCAAACAACCATGTATGTGATTCTAAGTTAGAATAAGAAGCTGATGAAGTTTTGAGTTCCATTCTTGCATAGTTGGTTGATGCTTGCTAAGGGGGCCCACTTAGTAAGTATTTGTAGTTAGTTGTTTACTTCCTATTTTTTAACTGTTAGAATTTCATTCCAGTAAGTTTTAGTGCAAACTCAGTCTTGCATTGTTCCTTCAGCATAAGGAATCCATCCCTGTGTCTGTTCCTGCAACATAAGGCCAGTTCATGGTTTGTTTCCTAGTAATGGTTATTACGATTCCTACTTTAATTAAGTTATGCTTAAGTTAATCAGACTTTGCCTTACATTCCTACATTAGAATTAGAATTCCCTTCAACCATTTACTTCTAGAAAGTTATGGCTAAAACCGGTTCTTAGTGCACATACAGTGCCGCTCCATTTCAAGTATACATTCCCTGGTTTGACAAGTAAATGAACAACCATGAGAAGATGTTAGTCACCTGCTGGAATGTCCAATTCCCAGGTTAGGATTTTTCATGACTTCTATATCCTTTTGTGGGCGCAACCAGCCATGAATGCCAATATCTCAATTCTGGGGCTCCATCTATCTAGCAATGGGGTGGCCAACTATTTATCTCTCAGGAACATCTTGAGTGCTTGCATCATCAGAGCATAACTTGCATGAACACTATTTAATTTTCCTTGGGCTCTTTTTTTCAAGTGTCTCAATACAATATCCACAATTAACGAATTGCTTTTCCTTGTTGATTTATGGATTTTTTGCACCATCTCTTTATACTCCTCAACCTACCAAATCATTTTTTCCCTAGAGATTCCTGCTCATGGGCTACTATCCCTTTCAATTGTGATAGGAACCTATCCCATATTGTATGGAACAATATCTAAGGATTGTCCTTATGAAGAGGGTTGCGGCTGCTCCACTGGTGGGTCAGAAATAATGTGACTAGAGCTAGCATGCCCTTAAGATTTCAATGTCTCAATTTTCTGCTTTAGTAATGCCAAAACAGTGTCTAACTTTCTAATCTTTCATTGACTCCTATTATATTCAATAATAAGGTCATTATACTAGCTCCTCAAAGTATCTCAATCCTTGGCCAAATCCTCAATAGTTTCCCTAGTGAATTTGGAAAAATTCACTAACATATCTGTAGCCTACAATGCTAGAGTATGAGAAACTCTTCTCACAATCAGGTGACCACCAAAAATCTGATGGTTCTACAAATATTGGCTTCCTAGACCCGGTAGATAAATACCAAATCTCCAAAGCATCCCACTCCTCACTAAAGGTTGAGCCTTTAAGTACCAATGTAGCTTCCTCCTCAGTTGGAAGAAGTGGCCTATTGGCCCTTTATATTGTATCGAATACCACAACATCAACAATATCCCACTCAGGAAGTAATAGTACTCGACTCTTATGTACCAATTCTTAGCATTGTTCTGGTGTTATTTCTTTGAAAATATCCCTCATCTGCAACTTAACATTGGATTGAATAACCCTTTTCTAGGAGCTTAGGGTACAAACTTATTTCTTAAGCTACCTTCTCAGCATATAGTGGAACATGTTCCCTCCATACAAAATCTTTAAATGCATTTGTCTTGACAAAAGAATCATCCATCATGAATTCTCTGCAAGCCTCCATCCTCAGGTCATCACTATTGGTTATCCCTCTTATTTCTATAATGATCTAAAATATTCTTTGCAAGATAGATCTAGGGTTTAGAACATGCATGCAATAATAATCAATCAATCAATAAAAATACAAAGGAAGAATGAAGAGAAAAGGAAAATGAGACTAGAACAGTCTCACCCATTTCTCTCCTCCATGGCTCACTTCTATTGAACCTTCTTAACTTGCTGAAATATGCATTTTCCCTTAGATCTAAGATGAGAAAAATAGTGAGATGACAGGCCCTAAGCAAATATCAAAGGATTTGATTTAACAAAATGCAAGATTATGCAACTGATGCAACTAGTAATGCATCTAAAGATCTAGCATATGCTAAATGAAAATGAAATCTAAAATATGCTATGACAAATGAGAATAACAATGCAAGAGATCAAAGATGTGAAAATGCCAAAGAGAGAGAGTAGGAGTCAAGGGTCAGAGGGGAATAATGAGACCAAAATTGCTCTTTTATAGAGAATGCAATTTTGTGTGAATGGCCAAGATTGAGAGTTACAAAATGAGAATCAACGATTGTGACCCTTCATATGCCTGTCCTTTGGAATTCCAAAAAGGAGTGGGGGCATGTGTGAGTAAATAATTTAAATTATTTACTAAGGAGGGAATTTAAGATTTAGAAGAAATTAAATAATAAGAGTTATTTAATTTAGGTGGGAATTAAATAATACAGATATTATTTAATTGTTTAGAAGAATATGAAAAAAGGATCTTTTTAATTAAATATAAGAATTTAATTTAAAGTTTAGGAGAGTGGACCAAATTAAATAAATAAAATTTATTTAATTTTAGGAGAGAAAAGGCTAATGAATAATTAGATAATTAAATATGATTATTTAATTATAGTGGAAGGTGGATTAAATAAATAAGAATTTATTTAATTTTAGGATGGAGAAGACTTAATTAGTGGCGCATTTAATAAATAATTAAAATTTATTTATTTAATAATCATGAAGAAATAAATAGGTATGAATTCATTAAATAATTATGAATTATTTAATTAATAGTTGAAAGTGGGTCAGAAACATAATTAAAATGTCCCAACCAAGGTTAAAAGAAGAGCTTGCGGGCATAGGTCATTTTTATGTGTCTTCATTTGCCCCTCTTTGTCGTAATGCAACCTGTCGCATTGTGGCAAAGAAATGTATGCCCCAATGCAAGATAGGATGAGGAAGAATGACAAGGAGGGTTGCGGTATGCCCCCTCGAGAGGAAAGACGGGTTCCAAGAACATGGGTGTGCTCTCGAAATGGATGAGAAGAGTAAAATATGGAGAGACAAAGAAATGTTAGTAAGAAAAGATATGGATGATGGTATGGATGTAATGCCTATATGAGATGCATGTTAGTTCCTAGATCAAAACCTTCAACATATTACCATAGGACTTTAATATTTATTGCTCTTTTAATCATCATTGGGAAAATTATTGTAATGGCCAACAAACACCATGATATGACATAAACCAAGGTGTGCAAGGTCGTACCATCACGTAAGACAAGTAGTCATAGACAAGGATGATCATGATTCATACTAAGAGCGCAATTTCCCTAGTCTTTTTGTCATAACCAACCGAAAGCAAAAAAAAAAGAAAAACACATGAAGGACAAGCCATGAAACATCGTTGCTTCTCTAAATCCTATTTCCAGGACATCCTCGAGAAACTAGCAACATGATTGCCAAAAGAATAAAATAAAGCCACCATCATGATACATTGTTGTTTTTCTAAATCCCATAGTCAGGACATCGCTGAAAAACTAGTAACATGAGTTTCAAAAGATGAGACAATCGTTGTTTCTCTAAATCTTGTTGTCGGGATCTTGCTGAAAAACTAGTAACATGATGAAAAAATCCAAAGACAAGTGAGAAGTGTTTTCCAAGTGTTGAGCGATATCAAATTCAGGAAGGACACATCCTAAATGACGTTGATATCCAGGAGATCAATTCTCAGAGTGAGGAGAATTCATCAAGATGTCAGATGATGAGGACAATGCTTAGGAAGGACACATCCAAAAGCATAAATAAATGATGAGAGTTGCTCTTTAGAAGGACACATCTGAAGAAGAACCCAAAAATTTTCCAAGTTAAATTGTCTTGATAGAATTTGACTACATGCCATTGCTGACATGCTGAAATTGACTGAGATTGCAGATGAAATGGATTGCTGAAAGATTGTGCACTCGGGATTGATGGAAGATTTGCTCGATTTGAAGATAACTTGATGTGTGTGAAAATAGTGTGCCACGAACCCTAATAGACTGACCTAGTACAGCCTCAGGGGCTCATCAATTGATGGCCTTGCCTACGCCATGCACTCAGAGACCTCGTAGTTCAACAGGACCAATGACATTGTCCAAAGGACAAAAAAAATTGAACCATGATTTATTTTGACAAACCTAAAGACTAACCTAATGTCTAACCTAAATGTCTCAGGGATTCAAAGATGAATCTTGCCTATGTAGCAAATGCGTAGAGACAATGTAGTTCAGATAAGGACAAAAGACTGAATTGATCAAACTGACTCTATTTTTGGGATTTTAACATTGATTTGAATGTTTTGGATTTTCTCAGGACGCTTTTTGAATTTTTAAGATTTTTTCAGGACTTTTTCAGATTTTTAGGACTTTTGAAGAATGCGGGATCATGCGCGGTACCCACTGTAGTTGCTCGATAAAGGTCTTGCCCCTAGATAGGTCGGGGAATATCTGAATTCAATGATATGGAGCTAGGCAGACAAATGCTAACCATGGCCAGAATCGATAGGACTTAGGATGGATGTTATGAATGTGTTAGGGTTTTGTGATTATGATAAGTGGGCAAAGGTTGATTGGAGTAACAGTAGATGGTGAAGCAATGATCGACTACGCATGGCGCCTGTTTGCTAGGTTTTCACCATGGTACTTATCCAAAGCGCCTGTTTGCCAGGTTTTCACTATTGGATGAATTCATTTCTTTTTACTATTTTTTCCATTTTTAAAAAAAAAAAATTTCATGTCACCAAGATGCCTATTTGCCAGGTTTTCATCAAGGGATGATTTTTTCTATTTTTCTATTTTTTTGTATTTTGTATTTTTGCAGGTGTTTAGCCCCGCTCTCTGATGCTATGTGTAGAACTTTCTCAGATGTAAGTTGTTGAATGGTTATGTCAGTTGTTCTCCATCAGGTGTGACCAACTAATAAGCTCCGGAACCAAATGCCACAGTAATGATATAAGGACTAAGCCAATTAGCCTCAAACTTTCTTGGCTTTTCATAGTCTACCTAGTTTCTGGGGTTCTGCATGAGAACCAAGTCATCGATTTCAAATTTTCTCACCATGTCTCTTTTGTTATAGCTTCAACAAAGATGATTTTGATATGACTGCAAATGGTTTAAGGCATTTTGTCTTCTTTCTTGTAGCATTTCTAGCTCATGTAGGTGAGTATGTTTGTATTCTTCATCATCAATCATTCCTTTCAAAGAGACTCAGAGAGAAGGAATTTCAACCTTGATGGGTAATATGGCCTCAGATCCATAGACCAAGGAAAATGGAGTGGCTCCAATGGGGGTACAAATGCTGGTACGATAGGCCCATAAAGTAGGATTTAGTGTAGGTGCCAATCTCGGCCAGTGTCATTGACTATCTTCTTCAATATGCGAAGGATTATTTTATTGGATGCCTCAGCTTGGCCATTACCTTGTGGGTAGTATGGAGTGGAAAAATGGTGTTGAATGTGAAATCGCTCACAGAGTTCATGAACATCCTAATTTTTAAATGGACTGTCATTATCTATGATGATGGATTGTGGGACACCATACCAAAAAATGATGTAATTTAGGATAAACTTGGATATTTGTTTTTCGGTGATGTATGTGAGAGGGACGGCTCCAATCCACTTAGTAAAATACTCAATGGCGGTGATTATGAATTTATGGCCATTAGAAGAAGATGGATGGATCTTACCCACGAGGTTGAGTCCCCATTGTGCAAAAGGCCATGGAGAAGTGATTGGTCTCAATTCCTATGCAGGTGCATGAATCAGGTCACTGTGGACTTGGCATTTTTGACATTTTCTGACAAACTGAAGAGCATCTTTTTCCAATGTCGGCCAGTAGTACCCAAGTCTAGTGACTTTCCTAGCTAAGGTCAGACCACTCAAATAAGATCTGCATATACCTTCATGTACTTCTCGTAAGGTTGTTTGGGCTTCATCAGTGTTGAGACAGTGAAGAAGGGTGTTGTCAAAGTCACGATGGTATAAGGTATCACTGATGATGGTATGTTTGGCTGCTTTTCAGATAAAGGATTTTTGTTGGTTGTTGGACAAGTTGGGTGGGAGGGTTTGGGATTTAAGATACTCATATATGTCCTGATACCAAGGTGAACTGGGACCAACAATCTCGCACACGATTTCTGATTCTGGAATATCATATGTAGGCATCAAAAGTTGTTCCACTAAGAATTCAAATTGTGACACATTCTTAGGGATGTCTAGAAGAGATCCAATGGTAGCCATTGCATCAACTACTTTATTCTGTGTTCATGGGATTTGTTCAAATGCAATCATTTTAAAATACCTTTGGAAACTATCCACCATTCTTTTATAGGGAAGCAATTTCTCATCTTTTGTGTAATAGTCATCATTCACCTAATTGATGACCAATTGAGAATCTCTGAATACGAGCAATGTCTAGATTTTCCATTTTATTGCTATCTTGAGACCTGTGACCAATGCCTCATATTTCGCAATATTATTTGTACAAGGGAAAGCAATCCAAAATGATTTAGGAATTGAATCCCCTTGTGGTGTGATAAATAATATGCCAGCTCCTGAGCCATGACTAGTGTGGGACCCATCAAAGTATAGTTTCCATGGTAGAGACGGTTCTACATGAAAGATGGACTCATTAGGAAAATCCGTTATCAATGGATGTGTAGCTTGGATTGGTGCATCTGCCAGTTGATTTGCTATTACTTGACCTTTTATTGCTTTTCACTCCACATATTGTATGTCATACTCGCTTAATATCATGACCCATTTCGCCAAACAGCCTGTCAATGCTGCTCGACTCAAGAGATATTTTAATGGATCAATATTTGCTACTAAATGTGTTTGATGACTCAACATATAGTGTCTTAGTTTCTACACCACAAAGACAATGGCAAGGCATGCCCTTTCAATGGTTGTGTAGTTGAGCTCATATCCAATTAGTGTGCGACTGATATAATATATGGCTTTTTATTTTTCTTCATGGTCATTTTGCACCAATAATGCCCCTAGTGTATTTGTCATTGTGGAGACATACAAAATCAATGGTTTTCCCTCAATAGGCGGCATTTACACTGGTGGTGTCAATAGATATTCTTTAATTTGGTGAAAGGCTATGTTGCACCTATCTGTCCATACAAAAGGATTGCTTTTTTGTAGTATATATTGGAATGGTTGAAATTTGTCTGCTAATTATGCAATGAAGCGGCGAATAGACTGGAATCTACCCTGAAGAGATCGCAACTCATTGATTCCCTTAGGTGGAGGCATGTCCATAATTGCTTTTACTTTTGCTGGGTCAACCTCAATGCCTCGTCTTGAAACTATGTATCCCAACAGCTTACCTGAAGTGACTCCAAAGACACATTTCTTTGGGTTCAATCTAACTTTGTAATCTTCAAGCTGTCTAAAAATTTTGTCCAAGACTTTTAGATGTTCTTTTCTTGTCAAAGATTTTGCCAATAAGTCATCCACATAATCTTCCATTAGGATATGCATCATGTCATGGAAGATTGTTGTCATAGCCCTCTAATATGTAGCGCCTGCATTCTTTAGGCCAAAAGGCATGACGTTCCAATAGTACATTCCCCATGGGCAAGTGAATGTCATTTTATGCTGATCTTCTGTTGCAATTCTGATTTGGTTATATCTCGAGAAACCATCCATGAGGGAAATCATCTCGTACCCTACTGTGAGATCAATGATCATGTCTATGTTGGGTAGGGGGAAGTCATCCTTTGGGAAAGCCTTGTTCAGATCCCTAAAATCCATGCAGATCCAGATTTGTCCATTTGGTTTTGTAATAGGAACAAGATTGGATATCCAATCAGCATATTCTATCGACCTTATGAATTTAGCATCCAGTAATTTCTTTAGTTCAGCCTTGACAAGTAGTGCTATCTGTGGGTGCATTTTGCACAACTTTTGTTTGACTGGCTTGATTCCTAGGATGAGAGGAAGATGATGCAGAACCAATTCTAGATCAAGCCCTGGCATGTTAGCATATGACCATGTGAAGTTAACTTTCCCATCTATGAAAAATTGTGTGAATTCAAGTTTTTCTTCGTCTATCAATGATGTAGCCAGGAGAATCATTTTAGGATTCTCTAGTGTGGCTATGTTAACTTCTATTGTGTCTTCAATGAGCATAGCTGATTTTTCCTATGTTATGGGGAGAAAGTCCAATCCTCCATCCTTAGGCACCTCAAAGAGGTTTGCACCTTTGGCTACATCCTTTATTTTTACTATTTTATTGTCAGAAGGTGCCTTACGATTTTCACCTAAAGATGTTTCTTTTTCTTTTTTATTATTTGTATTTTTGCGACTAGAGGGTTGCACAGTCTCCCCGAAGTAAGTTGTATGATCTAGATCAATGGAGAACCCTGCCTTGTGATCACCCCATGGAATACCTTTGCGTAGCCCCATGAATTCTGCAATTGCTTCATCATTCTAAAAAATGTCCATTATTGGTGGATCTTGTTGGTCCCAATTGATCAGTTGTGGGTAAACAAGATGGATCCCATCGTCAATGTTGGTGAAAGATGGGGAGGATGTAGAAAGTGTGCAAATTGATGCCTCAAATGTAAATGCAAAGTTGTCAATTTCAACTTCCGTGTCTGATGCAATGGATGGTCCATACTCTGAGTCAGATGAATCGAATTCAAATCATAATATGGGATAAAATTATCAACATCATGACTAGTGGTTAGCATTTCAAAAGTATGGATAGTGGGCTCAAGTAGGTTAGGCTCATGGGTGGTCTCAGAAATGGGGTGGGATATTTTAGGTATTGCCAACGACACCTTGTGTTCTTCTAGGTTCCAAGGAATGCATACCCATTCTTTATTTTTAGAATGTCGGTCAATAGGGTCAACATTATATTTCTGGTTGAAATGTTCTTCAAAGGAAAGTTGGCCAAGTTCTAGGAATAGTTCGTCAATGTCATAGTCACTGATAGTTTTGTCAGATCCCCATTCCCATTCGTTTAGGTCAGTTTCGGTAAGGGATTATTCGCATGTCTCAACACTTTTTGTAGCCATTACAACCTTACTTGAAAGTTCAAGGGTACGTTAATCGTCAGTTCCAAATGTGTCAAACCCTAACCCTATATTCTTTTCTCTTGCAGTGATGGTAATTGGTTCCCTTCTTCCATTTCTATTCTTTCCAAGGCCACTTGTGCCGTCAAACCCTAGGGATTTGCATATATCATAACCTTTACCATAGAGATGTAATGGTAGTGGAGGTAACTCTGTTGGGTCTTTGTAGATCCAATTATCTATGTCAATAATGACTTCATTACCCATGTTGCCCCACCATGTAAAAATACTTTTTGGTGGAACTTTGAAAGTTGTTTTGGGCTCTACTGCAAAACATGGTCTACCATAGACCTTAGGTGGCTTTAGTATTGTGGTTATGCAGTAAGCTGTATTCAATTTGAACTCTCCACAACCAAGGTCCTGGATCTAAAAATATTTACTTGGGATGGAGGCTGATGAAGATTGTGTGGTAGATGTTAATGGAATGGATGATTTTGTGAGTGTGGATGAGTCAATGTATTTGGATGAAGTGGAAGTGGAGGCCTCTTGATTGATGGGTACTTGATGCTCAACGGTGGCTTGCAAATTTGTGCAGTATTGAAAAGGATCGGGATCTCTTGGGATAGTAATCTCAGTACCATCAAAAGGGAATTTTAGGAATTGGTGGTATGTGGATGGAATGGCCTTTAAAGCATGAATCCAAGGTCGACCAAGTAATATGTTGTAGTGTACATCACGATCCAGGACCTGGCACGTTGTATCTATGATAACCAGTCCTACCTGGAGTGGAATTGTAATGACGCCTTTAGAGGCGTGTTCTTCATCATCATAGGCTTTGATGATGATGCTCTTGCTAGCATCTACACATGCATCAGAGAAACTGAGAGCTTTGACCAATTTTAGAGAGTAGATGTTCAACCTTGCTCCACCATCTACTAGGACTCGTCTAACCTTATGGTTATGGACAAAAAATTCAATGTAGAGGGCATCGTTATGAGATGATTTGGGTGAGGAATAGTCGCTGTCTAAAAAGGTGATGTGATGGGGTGAATTTAGATATCCGACCATAGTCTCAAAGTGGTTGACATCAATATTGGTTGGGATGGACGACTCTTGCAAAACTTTTTCCAAGATATCTTTATGTGTGGGTGAGATACGAAGCAATTCAAGAATGGATATTTGAGCAGGTGTCTTATTCGATTGCTCAATAAGGTTGAATTCTGGCTTAGGGGTTGATTGTTTTGTAGATGGACCAGGTATGGTGATTTTTGGTTGACGTGAGGAAGGATTTGGAATGGTGATCTTGCCTTTGTGGGTGGTGACATTGTATTTTGGGACTTTTTTAACGGTGATGGTATTAACATACTTATCTTCCTCAGTAGCACAAAGATTGTTAATAATGGTACCATCGGGGTAACTGTATGTAGGATGGGTAGTATTGTAGGTCGAACGGATGTTGTTGGCTTGATTTTTTGTGCCAGACAAGGAACCTTCACCATGATCCTGCAGTGGGTTCTTGTGTATAGTGTGATCTGCATTAGATGTAAAGGATTGCCCACCCATCTCGATCATGTGGTTCTCAATGAGGTCTTGCACCAGATTTCGCAATTGACGACAAGAGGATGTTTTGTGCCCTTTGACACAGTGGAAATCACAAACTGCATTATCATCCCACCACGCAAGTTTGAACTGACTAGGGTCATATGGTTTAGGGTCTTCCAATGTGATGACACCATTTTGAAGGAGTTTCTTTAAGACAACTTCTATTGGTTCACCTAAAGGAGTGTATGTACGCCTTTGGTTTTGTCGGGGTTGACACAACTACCTTTGATTAGTTTGGGTAGAATTGCTTTGGATAGCATTTGCAGTTGGTGTTGGTGTAGTTATAGGTGCATTTTGGTTTTTTACTCCTTTGATTGTGAGTACATGACCTGTTGTATTTACAATTTTGGCATCAACTACACCGTCATTTGTGATATGCTTGTTTTTGACCCAGTATTTTTCTTTGTCATTTGAGCTACTTGGGTTATTATTGGTGGTGATGTTGATGGTTTTGCCACCATATTTTAGTTCGCCTTTGGCAATCAAGGCTTTCTCGAGCTGGACACCCTTTTCAACAAGGTCAACAAAAGTGGTGCAATAATGAACTTGTAATCCATACCTTAGCGGTCCAAGGAGAGTTTGCACAAACATGGTTACTTTCTCCTTTTTAGGTATTTCTACCAAACATCTGCTTGCTAAGGTTATCCATCTTTGAAAGAAAGGAATGAAAGTCTCTCCTGCATCCTCTTGGGTAAGTCTGCATAAGGAGGCAATGTCAATGTCTGTGTCAGTGTTGTAGGCATAGTTCTCCACAAATTTGTTTTCCAATTCATCCCATGTTCTGATTCCCTTAGGCAAGAGTGAGAACCATTCTAGTGCATAACCTGTGAGACTTCTTCAAAAGAGTCTCATGAGATAGGTTTGTTCATAAGCAATATCCATGCAACTAGTGGTGAATTCTCTTATGTGTTTGATTGGATTTGTTTTGCCCTTGTATTTGGGAAAATGAGGTACCACATATCCATGAGGAAAGGGTGGCATATACAAGGTTGTATCAAATGGATAAGGACACAAGTCATGTGGCATGTAAGACTTTTTGTTGGATTGTTGCAAGGTCTCTACTTGCATTTGAAGAGTAGCCAGTTTGAGTGTGAGTGCCTCCACAATGGGGTTGTTGGTAGCATCACACATGTTGGTGATAGAGGCAGCATGAATCCCCTATTGTTGTGATGAGATGTATTGATTCGAAATTGGTTGCTGGTGAGAAAATTGAGTATTTTGATGAGGTGGTTGTTGGAAGTAAATGTTGTGACGAGGTGGTTATTGGAAATGAGTGTTTTGAGGTGTTTGGAGGTGGGATGTGCTATTGTGTATGGACTTGAGTAGCATATGTGGGGATTTGAGATCCTACCATGTTGGATTGAATTTGTGGGCTTTGCTGATGTTGAGTCTATTGATGTCCAAATGGAGTAAAAGATTGGGTGCTTTGATTACCTTGACCAAATGAGGGATTTGGGCCTTGATTGGTGTTTTGTCCCAAAGGAATGTTGGTATTAACCTATGAATAATTAGGTTGGGGTCCTTGGGTGGTAACTCTACGTTTATTTCTCCCAACAAGATGTGATGAGGTAGTTGCCATAGTATTTGAGAGACCTAATAACAGGTTTGTTGATGGACCCATGGTATTGAATGAAGTTCCAAAAAGATTTGAAGTAGTTGCCCCTATTGTTGACCCAAATGTTTATGAAGGGGTAGTGGTTATTTTTTGGGGGATGGATTGGGATGTGGTGTTGATTTGGGTATATGGTCCTCCAATGAAAGTTGTGTTGGTTGTGGTGGCTGCATTAGTTGTGGTAGCAACATTGGTTGTGGTGGTAGCATGACCAAGGGAGGTAGTATTGATGGTGTTAATGGTGTTTTGTGAAGAGGCTCCCATGGACAGATTGTGTGATTGATTTGGAGATGTTGCTCTAATGATGTTGAGGTCAAATCCTTTTGGTAACCTAGCCCCTTGGTCAAGGAACATGGATAAATATCTAGATGGGTCATGTAGGACTAATTCATCCACAAAAGAGGCCACTTCTGGGTTTTGGGCAGTAGCTTGTAAAACTTCCCCCTTTTGATCTCTGTGGATAAATTGCTCAAAGGGATTGTGTGAAATGGATGCCTCACCAAAAGAATTGATCATCGAATTTTCCATGTCATTAGAAAGATCACTCATGTTGTTAGGGAATGAATTTGTGTTATCGGTGAAATTGGGAACATTGATGTCTTCATCAAAAGGATCCATGAGTTTCTTTCTTTTTGGTAATCTAGTTTCAACCATAAAAAGTTTTGCTCAACTTTGGGATGATGATGGTTAATGACCTAAAATGTGACACTATTTTTTTAGGTTTTTGAGAATAAGGAATGCTATGGAATGCAAATGATATTTTCGAAAGGTTTGGTGGATGCAAAAAATGATATGATTCTAAAATGGTATGCAAACTAAAATGGAGCCTAAGATACACTCACTATTGAGAAATCTAAGGAGATGACTACTTGACCAACAAAGTGCTTGCAATGTTTCAGGTTTGGAAAATCAAGCGACCAAAATGGGACTTTAAAAGAGGACAAAGTGAAGTTTCCACACTAGACTGTTGAGTGCGAAACAATTCACAAAAGTTTTAACTAAGTGACTAAGGGTGATGGGGTCCAATGATAACCTACTTTTGAAGACAAAGTCTTGACAATAGATGGTAAGGAGTGTATTCCTAAAATCTACAAAATGAGTGTCTAAGGAGATGGTGAGACTAACAATACAACTAGTCAAATGCACTTGGAAACCTATGATGATTCTAAGAATGATGTGTAATGAGGGTAGTTGAGCAACTCAGTATCTGGTTTGACAGAAACAAAAAAGGATGGACTTGATGGAATTTTGGAAAAGACAAATTTTGAATTTGATTTTGACAGTAAGCAGAATGTTTTTTGAAATCTGGCAAATGTGGCTCGACAGAGCATATGCGGCTCAACAAAGAAAATGCATTGCAGGACTTAATTTTGGCAGTTGTTTTCATAGATAGGCAAATGTGGTTCAACAGGGTACATGCGGCTCAACAAAGAAAATGCGGCTCAACAGAGCAAATGTAGCTCAACAAAGCAAATGCAGCTCAACAGAGAAAATGTAGATCAGCAGAGCAGATGCGGCTCTGTATTTCTTAGATGCAGTTTTTTACAGCTCAAATGCAGTTCAGAAGACCAATTGCATCGCATGAATGAAATTCTTGAAAAATAGAAGGCTGTTTGGTCGATTTGCTGAGTTTTTTATCCAGATTTGTTTTGATGTTTAGCTTGTTTGAAAGTTGTTTGAAAATAGTTGACAAGCACATAGGAACTAAATTACTTCAAATAGACTCACTCTTAAAAGTCAAAAGGTCATCATTGCAATCACAACCCACATCTTAAAATCACGTCGACTCACAAAGCCGTGTCACCCCCTAGAGGGAGCCCATTTTTTTGTCTTTTCCAGGTGCATACTCAAGGTGACAAAAGTGGATACCGAATTCCCTGAGCAAATAGTCTATGGCGATTATATGGTGAGTGTCTTGGGGGCATATTCTTCCCTCCCCTTGCACTATGATTGAAACAATGTCTGGTTACTAACATGGCTGGCTTCTACACTATGGTTCCTAGTCAAGGTTTCCATTCGGTGTGACAATAGATAAACTCCCTCGAGAGACCTCCGAATCTTTAGAAAAAAGATTGTGGGGATGGTTATCCTATCTACTACCATTGAATATGGGTTTCCCAAAAATTCACTTATGATTATAGTGGGTTGGAAAACTTGGCTTTGGTTGTTCCCACTTAGGTCGTTCCCGTAGGGTGAGTACTTTTTCCCACTACGGCAGGCCTTCTAAAGGATTTAATAAAGTGAGAAATACATAAAGACAAATGGGTAAGTCTAGTTATTTGATCACCCAGTAAAGGGGAGAGTATATACCTATTACCCAATCAAGCATAGTAGACAAACGTTCAGTTTTAAACCCAAATGAAAAAATTTTATTCTAAGTGAAGATGTTGCTTCACAAAAACATGGGGTTCATTTTAACTAGACAAAAGTAAAATGAAGTGACTATCCTAGATTGGTAAATTCCAATTAAGTTTCCTATCCTAGGATTGATAAATTTTCAATTAGATGTCTATCCTAGGGTTGGTTATTTTTAAATCCCAACAAAAGAAAAGACCGGCCATGGTCGCTTTAGATCCAGATTACAATTCTAACAAAAAAAGAAATTTTACCAATCAAATGCGGTGCGCCCTAGTAGTTGTAGCCTAGGAAGTTAGATGTGGCTTTAGGTCTATCAGATGTGACTCAGCTCTGCGGATGCATCGTTTGGTCTGTCAGATGCGGCTCGACAGGTCATTTACGTCGTATAAACTGTTAGATGCATCATTTGGATAATGGACTACTGGTTTCTATGACGGATGTGGCATTTGGTATGTTAGATACGGTGCGTCTCTGCGTATGCATCATTTTAAAATGCAGATGTGACTCAAAGTTGCAGATGCATCATTTGGAGAAGTAGATGCATCATTTCGTATACTTGCAACCTGCGAAAATGCCAAAAAAAAAATCTGTACTATGAACTGCAAAAAAGTGACAAAAAATCCATACTATGACTTGGAAAACATGTTAAACAGAATGTCACGTTCACCAATGTAATGATCTAAAATATTCTTTGCAAGATAGATCTAGGGTTTAGAACATGCATGCAATAATAATCAATCAATCAATAAAATGCAAAGGAAGAATGAAGAGAAAAGGAAAATGAGACTAGAACAGTCTCACCCATTTCTCTCCTCCATGGCTCACTTCTATTGAACCTTCTTAACTTGCTGAAATATGCATTTGCCCTCAGATCTAAGATGAGCAAAATAATGAGATGATAGGCCCTAAGAAAATATCAAAGGATTTGATCTAACTAAATGCAAGATTATGCAACTACTGCAACAAGTAATGCATCTAAAGATCTAACATATGCTAAATGAAAATGAAATCTAAAATATGCTATGACAAATGAGAATAACAATGCAAGAGATCAAAGATGTGAAAATACCAAAGAGAGAGAGTGGGAGTCGAGGGTCAGAGGGAATAATGAGACCAAAATTGCTCTTTTATAGAGAATGCAATTTTGTGCGAACAGCCAAGATTGAGAGTTACAAAATGAGAATCAACGGTTGTGACCCTTCATATGCCTGTCCTTTGGAATTCCAAAAAGGAGTGGAGGCATGTGTGAGTAAATAATTTAAATTATTTACTAAAGAGGGAATTTAAGATTTAGAAGAAATTAAATAATAAGAGTTATTTAATTGAGGTGGGAATTAAATAATAGAGATATTATTTAATTGTTTAGAGGAATGTGAAAAAGGGATCTTTTAAATTAAATATAAGAATTTAATTTAAAGTTTAGGAGAGTGGACCAAATTAAATAAATAAAATTTATTTAATTTTAGGAGAGAAAATGCTAATGAATAATTAGATAAATAAATATAATTATTAAATTATCGTGGAAGGTGGATTAAATAAATAAGAATTTATTTAATTTAAGGACAGAGAAGACTTAATTAGTGACACATTTAATAAATAATTAAAATTTATTTATTTAATAATCATGAAGAAATAAATAGGTATGAATTCATTAAATAATTATGAATTATTTAATTAATAATTGAAAGTGGGTCAGAAACATAATTAAAATGTCCCAACCAAGGTTAAAAGAAGAGCTTGCGGGTGTAGGTCAGCTTTATGTGTTTACAATTTCATCTTTTCCAAGCCTCAAACCAACTGCTCCAAAAGTTGATGGAATGTCCTATGGAAAAATATGGCATCATATCATCAGGAATAACCATGATCTCTTCATCATCATTATCAGGATAATCAACCACCCATGTTCTTTCAATTTTCTATCTCTTTTGTGATGATGGATATGTTTGACAAGAAGGCCTTAGAGGGGAATCTAGATCAACAATATTAGGTGATAACTGCCTGAAGATGATGGCACTGCAATCCTAGCAACTTCCTCAGCCATATTTTCACTCTTTTTGGAATATACCCTAACCTTTGTTGGGGGTTGATAAGTAGATCCATCCTCCAATCTTACTTCAGGGTTTTCTTGAACAACTTGTGACTTTCCCCTATCTTCCACAACCTACTCAGCCTTCAAAACTCCCACCAAACTCTCAAAATTATCAATAGCATACATGGCCCTATTCAACTCACCATTGATATTTGGTATGGGATTATATGCAGGTTTATTTTCTTGCTTCTTCTTCACCATCTTAGAAAAAGCTATATACTTTTCTTATCTTTCCTCCTTTATTTACGAATAAAAAATGTTCATCATAATATCCTCAGGAAAATAGAAATTGTGGATGAAAATTCCAGTCTAATACTTTGCCTTTATTTGAGAAATAAAACCCTTAGGATCATGATTCCTAGGGCATACATTCTTTAACCCATAAGGTATAAGCAATGTATGCAAATCCTTCCATCCTCATTTTTCCATGACAAAGTTAGCAAATGCCATATACTTAGGAAAGAAAGATCCCTTCTTTTTTTCTACTGGAAAATGTACATCCTGAGCACACCCCAACTATCTCATGATTTCTAAAAAGCCAATTTTCAAAGGCACATTCCTAGGCAAAACATATGTGTTGACATTAGTGCCATATACCGTAAAAATGCTTGTATTATAATAAGGGATAATATCATCCCAATTATGTGTCAAATTCAACTCAAGTCTCCTTTCCATTGGTCTCAAGAAGTCATGAATCTCCTTTCGAATCCTATAAGTTGTGACACTCATGCATTTTGTCTACCAGATAAGTGGTGAAATCATATACCAAATTAAAACCTGGATTTTGAAGATTTACAACCATGTACATGAGGTTAGTAGGTAGGGTAGTTTTCAAAATAATTCCAAGAACTTGACACAAGGAACAAATTGTCTTCCTGAAATAGTTACAAAATTAATTCACAAGAAAAGGCTCTAGCTCATTCCTACCAATCACTATCTTCTTCTTATTCTTTCCACTTCTAGTGGTTCCCAAATAAGGTATCAGCAAATATGTCCTTAAAAAACCCTTATTATTTATTTATTCATTCTTCTCTGAAAGCCCAGAGATCAATAGTAACCATATCCCGACTCCATTCATGCAAACCAAAGATCTCTGCAATTTCCCCCCTGGTTATTTTCACCATTTCTATACCAGAATATGTCCTGACGACTTCGGTTACAGGGTCATATCTTGCAGCAAAATATTTTAACAAATCTACATCCAGATAGACATTTGCGACCACCAGCTTACCAAGATCCAACTTCCAAGGGTTGCATAGAGGAGCACACAAACTCCTATTCCCAAACCAATTTGAGAACAATTACCATCCCGTATATGGTATCTCGGCATCCCAAATTGCACATTTTTTATCAGTTAAACCTTCTAGGAGTAGGGGCCCATAAAAAAAAGCCTTCCCCTTGAGTTTTTTGTTGGTAGAGGGTTTTAACAAATCTATAACATCTTGGGAAAAGGACCTAGTAGAGGTTTCAAAGCCAGAGCTTCGGGCATTGAGTGCCATTTACACAAGACAAAGTACAATTTGAGCTACGATTTTTAAATATCAGACAATTATAGCCTACACCTTATAGACTTAAAACAAAATACTTCACAATTCAAGAAGCTTCAACAATTACTAGGACAAGCTTTAAAATATTTTTAAAGAAAATTAACCAATACAATCATTTAAAACAAAGCAAAATACAATTGATATTTTCTCTCAAACAACCATAAGACTCTTCTACAAAAATAGGGTGTGGTACATACATTACTTATGTTTTTGCCTATAGATAATTTTAATGGCAGTGATGTTGAGTTCACATGAAAAATTTCTTGCTTCGCTTGGTATCTAGGAATTCTTTGTTGGTGTGGAATTGTGCACAAAAATAATAAATTAATGGACTTTTAGCATTAAATTATAGTGGCACAATCCAAACTCAAACTTTACTATTCACTCACATGAAATAAAATGGCTATAGTACAACACCAACTTATTTTAAATACCAGTCATTGATCTAAATCCATGTAGGCGAGAAAGAATGACTCAAATTGAGTCAATATGGTTTGAAACTGCCACATTTTCTCACCAAACTCTAGATGAATGGAAATCCATAAATAGGACACCAGCTCAGCATGAATGAGTCCCACCTTAATCATCTCACACATGGCATCGGTGTCCATGCTTCAAAATTTCACACACCTCACAACATTATTAAAACTGGTGTTTTAATTGCATGAGGTTAGTGAGAAATGGCCACAATGCATCGTTAAAAGATAGTCGTCAGCTTCGATGTACTTCATTAGTTAGCAAACAAGGACTAGGCCCCATGATTACATGCAACAGATGGCAGCATCTCGCATACCTCGTAGCATTGTTGTGATGTCGTTGAAATCCTTGTGAGGCCAGTGGGGAATGGTTAGGATGCATATCATTCCATTTGAAGGTTAGAAAACTTACACATGCAAAACAAATTATTCATAAAAAAGTGGATTGACTAGGTGGATGAGGAAGTGACCCATGAGGCTGAAAATTTTATACATTGGTCTAAAATTATAACGTTTATCAACTCGACACTAAGGAAAAAATTAAAATATAGTCCAAGCGAAATAAAACTGATAGGGCTGGTTAAAAGGGGTTGGTAGCTCAATGACTAAAAGGGGTCAAACCACAACTTATGCAACCAGTACCCTATAATAATAATTCAATCCATGATTAGAGAAAACAAAGTGATCAAAAGACCCAAGACAAAAATTTATGGCAAAAAACCCAAAACTCCAAGACAAAACAATAAATTCAAGCACCAAGGACATAACATTAACCATACTCATGGAAATTTTTTAAAAGCTCCACTAGTGGCTCTGACTGGGGATGTATGCCCCCTCTAGGCATAGCAATATTCTTGAATCTTTGGAGACCAGACCAAACACAAAGAGAACCAAAAGCAGGGACTCATCCAGACAAGACAAGCATACACAACAAAAGAAAACACACCACACCTATATACACTACTTATAGGACTATACATTGTACATGGAAAAGAGCTATTTCAAGAGAAATAGTATTTCAAGAACTGTCCATGTGCTAGCAGTTCCATAACTTCATCCATGAGGGACTACAAGAAGTATGAATCCTCCCCATGTGTGTCTATAATTATGTATGGACCCAACCATAGGGGATCAAACTTTCCATGTTTTCCTTTATCCTCTAATCTTGCATTCCAGAGCAACACCATCGCTCTCACATGAAACTTTTTTTCAATTGCCTTTTTGTCAAAGAGGTGCTTCACTTGAAGCAACGACTTTTCATTCCTCTAGTGAGCCTCTCATTGAGTTTCATCCAGTTGATTCAATTCCTCCATCCTATGTTGTATTTCATTGCACACATCATCATCATATTCTTGGAAAAACTTGTACATCTTCAAAAAATTGTTTTGTGGTATATGTGCTTATACCCCATAGACAAGGTTGAACGACGGATAACCAATTGTTTTCTGGTCAACTGTTTTGTCAGCCCATAATTCCAATTGCAATTTTGAATCCAAAGCCTTCTTATTTTTTATCAATCATATGCTTGATAATCTTTATTAGGCTCTTATTGCTAGACTCTGCATGTTCGTTTCCTTGGGGGTGATACAAAGAAGAATATGAGATAGTTATACCATATTGATTACAAAAATCAATGAACACCTTAGACTTGAACCACATTACATTGTCTGAAACAATTCTTTCAATTACCCCAAACCTACTTAAGATATTATTAGTCAAAAAATCAATGAATACCTTACTCATTGCCCTTCTAGTTGGAATTTCCTCAATCCATTTAGTAAAATAGTTTGTCACCACTAGTATCCATGCATGTCCACCACTAGATATTTTAGATATTTCTCTTATGAAGTCAATGCCCCATTGTTGGAAAGGGATTGGAGCAGACATCGGTCTCAATGGAAAATTACCAGAAAAATTTAACTTCCTAGCAAACCTCCCACAAGCATCACATCTTTTGACATACCTATGAGCATCTTTGAATATAGTAGGCCACCAGAAACTAGCCTCTAAAATCTTGTGAGCTATTGTCCTAGCCATATAGTGGCCTCCACAAGTTCCTTTATGCATTTCTACAAATGATTCTTCAACCCGGTCCCCATCCACACATCTAAGTATAATTCCCTCAGGGCTCCTCCACAAAATCTCACCATTACTAATGACATACCTAATTGCTCATAATTTGAGGGTCCTTTTCTCATTAAGTGGCATACCCTCAGGGAATTGCATTGTCTATAAATATTCAACAATTCTTTTGTACGAGCCACAAGTTTGCATATCAGAGATAGGTGCGGAATTCCCTTGTTCTATATGGTTTATTTGATTAGCCTCTAAGTTGGTTTCAGCCATTAATTTGGCTAAGCCCTAACCCCTCACAAGCTTTGTGATTTGTATGTCAATATTAAATTCCAGAATCATGTTTATCCATCTGCACTGCCTCCCTGTAGTCTCCTATTCAGTGAAGATGTCCTTAACTACAGCTATTGGAACATAAGAAACAACAACTACTTTCATTAGTTAATGCATGAAATTCTTGACCTCTTTTACCAAACTGTACACCTACTTCTCTATTATATCATACTTTAATTTTGTGGCCTACAATGATTTACTAAAAATTGCAATTGGCTGCTCAAAACCATCATTATTTTTCTGCAATAAAACCTTAGCTATAGTATGAAAATAAGCAAAGGTAAACAACTAAAAAGGTTTTGAATAATTGTGTGATTTAAGAATAGGGGCCTGCTTGATAGTATCTTTGATAGCTTGAAAAGCTTTGGAAGGCTCCTCTATCCACATTATTTTTTCTCCCTTTTTAATCATCTTGGAAATTGGGAGGCCAGTCTCATGAAAATTTGTGACAAACCTTCTTATAAAATTAATCTCCCCAAAGAAAGATTGAATACCTTGTAAATTTCTTGGTTGTGTGATTTTTTCAATAGATTCCACTCTTTCTAGATCAATTTGAACCCCATCCTTTGAGACAATATTCCCTAGCAACTTTCCTTCTTATACCCCGAACACACATTTCTTAGGGTTTAGAGATATCCCATATTCCAAAGCTCTAATAAAGATTTTCTCTAAGTGAGAACAATGGGCATCCTCCTCCTTGTTATGAGCAGTAAGATCATCCTAATATATTTCAAGGAATAGGTCAATAAAATTTGAAAAGGTTACATCTACAGCCCTTTGAAAAGTTGCACCAACATTCATCAATCCAAATGGAATTCTCATATAAACATATGTTCCCCATGGTGTAGTAAAAGCAGTCTTGAACTACTTAGAATCCTTGACCATTAATTGGTTATAACCAAAAAACCCATCCATCATAGAAAGCAGTTCACACCCTGTGACCTTTTGCAACATAGCTTCCATATTTAGCAGTTGGTAATTGTCTGTCAAGCAAGCAACATTCAAATTTCTAAAATCAACACACAACCTAATATCCCCATTTTTCTATCTTAGAGGCACCAAGTTGGAAACCCAGGATGAGTTCCTAATAGGCTTAATGATTCCAACATCTCTTAATTTGGCAAGCTCCTCCTACATTTTGGGTTGCAAGGTTGGATTAATTAGCCTCAGTTTCTCCCTGAATGGCTTCATATATGGTTTTAATGGGATTTAATGCTGGAAAAGATCCTCCCTATATGCTTTGAGGTCATCATATGACCAAGAAAAAACATGTCTATATTTTCTAAGCAGGGCAATCAACATGTTTCTAACATGAGGCTTCATTTTCTTTCCAATATAAACCTTCTTAGGAGCACTCTTCATTCCCATGTTTATTTCTTCTAAATCTTCCTTATGAGAGGGTGCCTGCTTAGCACTTGACCTATCAAAGCCATCAAAAACCCTTTCAAGTGCAACCAAGCCTTGAGGAATGATATTTGTTTTCAACTGAATTACATCATTCCCAAACAAGGTTTATTTCCCATCAATTTCAGTTACAAATGAGCCAAAGTCAATTTCCTGGCTCTCATATTGATCAACACAATACAAAAACCTTAAAATATTTGTGTCATCATCAAATACCTGCTAGTTACAAATATTGTATGATACTGCAGGCCTGGTTTGTACTTCTATTTGTGAAATACCGCCAAAAGTGACATCATCGAGTTTAATAGCTATATTGGACAATAAGTCAGCCCTGGAATTTTGCCCCCTCTTGACCCATTCGATGCTAAAAGCATCATAGGTCTCAAAAATGTCCCATACAACATTTCTATACTGCCCAAGTCTTTTATCCTTAGCTGCAAATTGAGATCTAATATGGGAAACAACCAACTCAAAGTCCCCCAATACTTTTAATTCCTGGATACCATGTTTTGAAGCTAGCTTCAGACCAAGTAAGAGAGCCTCATACTCAAAAACATTATTAGTACAAGAAAATTGTAGCAAAAAGGAATACTTGAATTTTTTACCTTGAGGGGAAGTGAAAATGATTCCTTCTCCTAAGCCATCTTTGGAACATGATCCGTCAAAATGCATTGTCCACAAGTCATTATCTGATGATACCTTTAACACTTCTTTATCAATGGGTGCTAGTTGGATTTCTTCTTTTGGTTTATCCTCCTCAACACGAAAGTTTTCCAAATTTGTCTCCACAAAATCTATTTTGAGAGGCTTGAGTGGCTCCTCCACATTCTCAATCATGTGAGGGGCTCTCTTTTCCCTATTAAGTTTAACATCTTTCTTCTCAATAGAGAATTTAGAAAAAGATAAGTCACATTGTATACTCCCACCCATGGAAGCACTCCACGGCTGAGATAACAACATCCCAAAAGTAGGTGGGTTATCCACCACTATAACACTCATGTGTAACTCCTTCTTAGGGAACGTTGTCAGTCTATATGGAATGCCATTTATAATCCCTATAACATGCACTTCTCAAGAATCCATTGCATAGCACTTATTGTATGTACTATCTACTTTCAAGCCCATTGCATGTATTATCTTCACTGGCATCACATTATTAGAAGCTCCTAAATCAATCATACAATTTCTTAGTATTTTTCCATAAATGATCAAACTTAAGAAAAATACATTCACATGATTGGGGTTAGCTTTGATATTAGTTCCTAGATATATTTGAGGGCTATCAGTGGTAACTTCTTCCATAACACCTAGCTTTTCTTAATCCATATTTGAGTCAGTCTGATAAGAAATCACCTTTCCCTCTTTACTTGTAGGAATGTTATTAATAAGTGACACAATTTTATTCTTATGCTCATCTATCCGCATCATTTCTAAAACTGGGATAGTGACCTTGAACTGGGAAAGTACTTGGAACATATCTACTGTAGTGTATTTTGGTAATTCAAAAAAAATTATATCTTCATAAATTACCTTCTCTTTTCCCTTGGGAGTTCTATCATCGTGAAGGTGCTGATTATGGACCTTAGTATTTTGGGAGGCAGCTTCACCATCAATCTTTCTTTTATCTATTTTCTTTGCCCATATCCTAGGTTCTCTAATTTCCTTGGACTTTGATTCCACATTCTTAGCCTCTGCCTTGACAGTTGTCCCAACTGCATCTTTCTCTTTTATAAACAAATGGAAAGGCATACCTGAATCCCCTAGAATAGTTTTATTCCTTAACTATATATTATTCCTCACCCTAGCAACCAAAGAAAATGTATATTTTTCAATCTCCTCATTAGATGGTCTTCTCAGAATAGTATTATCTATCTCAAATTCATTCACAAAATAATCATTATCATCTTCTTCATTTCAAAACACTTGTTGGTGATGTACATCATTCTATTGTCTTTGTAGATCAATATCTCTTCCACATGGCTCATCATCTGAGGAATAATCCTCATAAGCCAGATTAGCTAGTCCTAGCAATACATTAGTCATTGTATCTTGATCATGGGGAGGTTGAGGATCTCCCTATTAACCTTGAGATTCCACCATTGATTGCACTACTGTACACTGTTGCAAAGAATGTGGCATTTCACACACCTCAAACCATGGTAAATTTTTTGTTACATTTGCAAAATTCTTTTGCAAGGGATCAAGTGGAATTTGATTATTCCTCTGATTCCGCTATATGGGTTTCCCATTATTCCAGTTAGTGTTGTAAGGATAATCTTGCAACTTGAGAGGCCTTTCATTACTTTGGAAATGGGGCTTGCTTTTGTAGTAGGGTAAGGACATGATCTATCTTTTCATCATAATTCGTGGGTTTTCTAACCTTCTCAGTTTGGTTTCTTATGCCTTTGGAAGCTTTGGGATCTTCCCTCCTTCCTACTTTCACATCATAAGCATTACAATATACAACTAGGCACGCATTTTCATTAGACCTTAAATATACAGGAACTCTCATCATAGCTTTCTGAAAGTGTGCATTAAACTCAGTAATGAATTCATTGTATCCCTTGGTGATATTATTGAATCATTCAATTTGAACTTAGGGTTAGTCTGATCTCCATATTTATCCCTAAAGACCATGTAAAAGGAATCTCTAGATTCAATACTAGCATCTGGTAACCCTCTATACCAATCTTTGGCATCCTCAACCAATGACTACATGAAATATTTCATTGCTACATCATCATCCCATAATTAAAAATCTGCAACAAAACTCTGGAAAGGTTTTAAGTGATCTTCCCCACTAAAAGCATTATTACTAGTAAACTTTGGGAGATGTTTATGTGCATTATCAGGGACCGGATTTAGATACCCCTGAATGTTGTCAAAACATAGTTCTCTATATCTATCAACATGGGGTTCTCCCCTACTGCATCCATTCCTAGGGGTATCTTGTTGCTCAATATCCTTCTTATTAATTCCCTCTTTATCTTTTCCATTACCACCATCTTTTCTATTTTTATCACTACTTCCCTCATCATCCTCCAAGTAGGAACTTTCATTCTTATGACCACCTCCACCCCCTTTAGGGATCTTCTTTTCAGAATTCTTACTTAGTGACTAATTTTCACTTTGTCCTGAACCAGAGGCTTCAGAGCTAGGTGTAGACATCTTTAGGAAAGCTTTTTGTTCTTGTCATCTCGACACTGGTAGCCTCTATCTCCACCTTCCTCAAATCAGCCTCCAATTGGTCATTTATTAATTGTAATCTTAGGATTTTAGGGTTTGGGGGAAGGTCTAATGACCCGAGATCAATTTTGACCCCTTTGTTCGCAACAGTAATGGTTTCAATATTGGCATTAGTATTTCTTTGAGAATTAAAGAAATCATGGGAAATTTTCTTGGACTGATCAATAAGATCTTTTCCATGATCCAAAAAGGTTTCTTTCTTGTATTCAAAAAATGGGTTAGAGGCTCTAGTAGCTGGGATAGAAGAATTATATGTAGTAATGGCAGAAGTCCCCATAGAAATTGTTGCCTTAGGCATCTCACAAACCCTTTCAACAACTGCCTTAGCTACCTTTTGTTCAAATATTCTTTGCTTAGCAGCATCTTCTCTCATCTTTTCCACCTTTTTCCTCTGAGCATTTCTCTCGAGTTGCTTGGCTCGACACCTTTCCAGATCCTCTTTTCTTTTCTTTTCCCTACCATCCTCTGCCTCTTGCAACCTATTTTCTTCTTCAATCAAGGCTTCCATATCCTTATTTATATCAGTCTCATTTTTGAGGATATCTCCTGCCTCACTTGGAGCAAGAGTATAATAAGGTTGATCTACCTGATCTTCCTCCTGAAGAAAAGGTGCCTCCTCTTCCAGAGAGGTTCCTCATGGTTTGAAATTTTGTCTAGTGAAAACAAACATAGCACCAGGTGTCATGGCCTCTGGGAACTGTTTATCTTGTTCCCAGAAACCGCATCTTTCTTCCTCTTTAGACATGTCATGTTCAACCTCACGAGTCTTTACAATAGGAAAAATACCATGATCCCAATTAGATACAACAACTTTAGAAGAGTCTCCACTGATAAAAACACAATTTACCTCAACATTTAAAGTGGGAGATGAAACAGCAGGAGATGAAACCAACTTACCTGGTGTATCATTTACTTTCCCCCATCTTTTATCCTTCCCAGGTTCAAGTTCTAGCATTGGCTCTAGATTCTTCTTTGAATAGCTTCTAGTCTTCTTCATGGATTTTGGTGCACAAGGATCTTCCTTTGCACATTTCTTTTGGTAATTTATATGAATATTTGTGTTCAAGATATCAGAGTTGCCACCCAAGATGTTCAGAATTATGAAGTGATTGCACTTCACTTTTGCACCCGTGACTTTTGATAAGATCCTAAACATTACCCAACACACTGACAATGAACAAACGAAGACTAGACTCATTTACTAGACACAATAAATATACTCACAATTTAAAAGAACTATTCTCCAATAGCAATGAATATCGTGACAAGTGACTCTGACTGTACCAAATTTGCACTAGAGACATTGAAATTGATAGTTCCCTAGTAGAGTCACCATTTTGTTGGTGTTTTATCCAGCTAAGCTTTGAAACTCTCTAAGAGGTAACCAACCTCTATGTTTATGAGTTTTCAAACTTAATGGTCAACTCAATGAGAAGAAGGAATAATGATAATTCTCCTATAGTTCAGGCTCTGCAAGCCCTGGGAGGGTTATCCCTAAATATGCTTCACATATACCATTAAACAACTTTAAATACACATTTGCATATTAACAAATAGATTCTCCATTGACACCAAATGGATGAATCCTTCAAGAAATTGGCAATTCCTTCAAAGACTCAAGTCCTTTCAACAGAGAATCACAAACACAACAAAGATAGGCTGATAAGAAATATTTTGAATAAATATTCTAGAATCAAAACCAAAGATGTGAGAAACACAACCACTATTCAGCTACTAGTGCCATATCCAAAAGCACGAATTCAAATTAGAAAGAGTTGAACTACAAGGATTCTCTTATCTTAAACAGTTATGATCTCCATGAATTTCCTTACAATCCATGTATCTATATCAAAAATATATTACTAATTATAAATCAATTTTCTAACCTGCATGAACTCACACAATAAGTGAAGCATTTAACTGATCCTTTGAACTAGAGCCATCATTAAAGTATAATTCATAGTAAATAACAATGAAAATCAATGAAACTAGTCTTTGACTAATATTTCATTAATAATTCATGAAAGATATCACAATTGGAGAGAAAATAGACTCAAGATATTTTCATATTCAACACAAACATGCCTAAGAACCCCATAATTGACCAAGTTCTTCTATCTGACTCCAAACCTTAAGACAGGGACTCAATATTCATACTCTTTATATTACAAAATTCTACTCTCTCAAATCTTGGATTCAACAAAAGACATAGTACCACGGCCCAAAATTACCTTTTATAAAACAAGGGATAAAAATAAGCTTCAAACTAGAGGGTAGACATGTCCATTCCTTATTGGACCGCAATTCCCTTATGTAGTTATATTTGCATCTTGCATCTAAAGGGAAAAGGAACAAGTCAAAAGTAATCATCAATTGTTGTAGAGGAAGAAAAATACCTTCCAAAAGGCAACTCGTTCTTGTCAAAGGAATATTTAACCATTTCAACACTTTATTCCACCTCAAAAATTTTTACGTGAAGTCGGGAGAAGAATATGGATTATCAAATGTATTTTTTAGGCCAGACTTGTATTATACTTGACCAAGTCACACTTCTCAACCTTGGTGCTCATATTTCTAACTCATCAGTGAACGCCTTTTTCCAAAATTCAAATTCCTCCTCAGACGGCCACTTGAAAGCAATAACTTGATTAATTTTATCTCTATATGGTGCATACTTTACCATCACTGAAGTGGCCTCCTTATCAAAATCTTATAAGAAACTAATAACAAATGATAGTTTCTCAAGTGTATTCTCCAGCATACCAATATCAGCATTCCTACATATTTCATATGTCTGAGCTATCCTTATATTAGTCATTTGATCCTTCGACACTTGAAATGGATTCACTTCATCATGACTATGCAAAACTTGTGGTAATGGGGTTAAGTCCATTTTATCATACTTGGCCTTCAACTCTTTGATCCTTAATTCCATAGGGGCAACATATCCCTAACACTTTTGCTCCACAATCCCTTTAACAAATTGATAAGTTGACATAGCCATAGAATACTTATCCCCATGTAGCTTTGCTCCCACTACCATGAATGTTAATTTCTCAATTATGGGGCTCCATCTATCTAGCAATGGGGTGGCCAACTCTTTCTCTCGGGAAGATCTTGAGTGCTTGCATCATCAGAGCATAACTTGCATGAACACTATTTGATTTTCCTTGGACTCTCTTGTTCAAGTGTCTCAATACAATATCCATAATTATCGAATTGATTTTCCTCATTGATTTATGGAGTTGTTGCACCATATCTTTATACACCTCAACCTGACAAATCAATTTTTCACTAGAGAGTCCTCCTTCTAGGCTACTAGCCCTTTCAATTGTGATATGAATTTTTCCCATATTGTATGGAACAATAGCTAAGGACTATCCCTGTGAAGAGGGTTGAGGATGGTCCACTAGTGGGTCAGAAAAAGTGCAACTAGAGCTAGCTTGCCCTTGAGATTTCAATGTCTCCATTTGCTGCTTTAGTAATGCCAACTCAATCTGTAACTTTGCTTGACCGTTTGTTGACTCCTATGGTATTCAATAATAAGGTCATTATAATGGCTCCTCAGAGTATCTCAATCCTTGTCCAAATCCTCAACAGTTGCCCTAGTAAATTTGGCAACATTCACTACCATATATGTAGCCTCCAATGTTGGAGTAGCAACAACTCTTCTCACAACCAACTGATCACTGACATCTGATGTTTTTGCAACTATTGGCTTCCTAGACCCAATAGATAAAGACCAAATCGCCAAGGAATCCCACTCCTCACTTATGGATGAACCTTTAAGTGCCAATGTAGCTTCCTCCTTGGTTGCAAGAAGTGGCCTATTGACCCTTCTTATTGTATCGAATACCACAACATCAACAATATCCCACTTAGGAAGTAACAGTACTCCACTCTTATGTACCAATACTTGGCCTTGTTCTGGTGTTATTTCTTTGAAAATCTCCCTCATTTGCAGCCTGACATTGGATTGAATAACCTTTTATGGGAGCTCACTTTGCAAAATTCTTTATTGAACTACCTTCTCATCATATAGTGGAACATGTGCCCTCCATACAAAATCTTTAAATTAGTTTGTCTTGACAAAAGAATCATCCATCATGCATTCTCTACAGGCCTCCATCATCAGGTCATCACTATTGGTTATCTCTCTTATTTCATCTTTTCCAAGGCTCAAAGCAATTGCTCCAGAACTTGATGGAACATCATGTGGAAAAGATGACATTCCCTAATGTATATCATCAGGAGTAACCATGATCTCTTCATCATCATTATTAGGATAATCAACCACCCCTGTTCTTTCAATTTTCTATCTCTTTGGTGATGATGGATATGTTTGACAAGAAGCCGTCAAAGGGGAATCTAGATCAACAATATTAGGTGATAATTTCCCTGAAGATGATGGAATTTTACTCCTATCAAATTCCTCCGGAATAGTTCCCCTCTTTCTGGAATATACCCTAACCTTTGTTGGGGGTTGATAAGTAGGTATTTCCTCCAATCTTACTTCAGGGTTTTCTTCAATAGCTTGTGACTTTCCCCTATCTTCCACAACCTTCTCTGCCTTCAAAACTCCCACTAGACACTCAAAATTATTAATAACATGCATGGAATTATTCAACTCACCATTGATATTTGGTATGGGATTATATGCAGGTTTCTTTTCTTACTTCTTCTTAACCATCTTAGCAAAAGCTATATACTTTTGTTTTCTTTCCTCCTGTATTTCCAAATCAGAAATGTTCCTGATAATATCCTTAGGAAAATAGAAATTGTGGAAGAAAATTCTAGTCTGATGCTTTGCCTTCATTTGATAAATGAAACCCTCAAGATCATGATTCCTAGGGCATACGTTCTTTAACCCATAAGGTCTAAGCAATGTATACAAATCCTTCCATACTCCTTTTTCCATGAAAAATTCAGCAAATGTCATATACTCAGAAAAGAAAGATCCATTCTTTTGTTCTACTCGAAAATGTGCATCCTAAGCATACCCCAATTGTCTCATGATTTCTAAAAATCCAATTCTTAGAGGCACATCCCTAGGATAAACATATGGGTTGAAATTAGTGCCATATACCCTAAAAAATGTTGTATTATAATAAGGGATAATATTTCCCTAATTATGAGTCAAATTCAACTCAGGTCTCCTTTCCATTGGTCTCAAGAAATCATGAATATCCTTTGGAATCCTGGGTGGATTATAAATCAGAGATCTTCTAAATTTGTATCCGAAAGAATTATGGAATTCCACATAATCAAAATTATGATCATGCCTATTAAGGACCCTGGTCCAATATTGGCCATGCATTTCAATATCATCATCTCTCTTCCTCAACTCCATATTTTTCCCAAAAACTACCTCGCCTTTGTACAAAAACATGTGCATCAATAGGGAATTCCATCTGAAACCAACCAAGGTTCATCCCTCCTTTAGAGCCACTAGACACTCATGCATTTTGTTTGCCAGATAAGTGTCAAAATCATATACCACATTAAAACCTGGATGTTGAAGATTTATGACCATGTACATGAGATTAGTAGATAGGTTAGTTTTTAAACTAGTTCCAAGAACCTAACACATGGGACAAAATGTCTTCCTAAAATAGTTACAAAATCAATTCATAGGAAAAGGCTCTCAATCATTCCTACCAATCACTATCTTCTTATTCTTTCCACTTCAAGTGGTTGCCAAATGAGGTATCAACAAAGATGTCCTAAACAAACCCATAGTATTTATATATTATATTCTAAAAGCCTGGATATCAATAGTAACCATATCCTAACTCCATTCATGCAAACCAAAGATCTCTACAATTTCCTCCCTAGTTATTTTCACCATTTCTATACCAAAATATGTCCTAATGACTCTGGTTATAGGGTCATATCTTGCAGCAACATCTTTTAACAAATCTACGTCCAGATAGAAATTTGGGACCACCAGCTTACCAAGATCCAACCTCCAAGGGTTACATAGAGGAGCACACAAATTCTTGTTCCCAAACCAATTCAAGAACAATTTCCATCCAGTATATGGTATCTCAACATCCCGAATTACACATTGTTTATCAGTCAACCCTTCTAGGAGTAGGGGCCCATAAAACAAAGCCTTTCCCTCGATTTTTTTGTTGGTTGAGGGTTTTAAAAAATCTATAACATCTTGGGAAAAGGAACTAGTAGATGTTTCAGAGCTAGAGCTTTTGGCCTTGGGTGTCATTTACACAAGACAAATTAAAATTCAAGCTAGGGTTTTGAAATATCAGACAATTATAGCCTTAAAAAAAAAAAACCTCACAATTCAAGAAGATTAAAAAATTATCAGGACAAGATTTAAAACATTTTTAAAGAAAATTAACCAATACAATCCTTTAAAATGAAGCAAAACACACTCAATATTTTCTCTTAAATGACCATAAGACTCTTTCAAAAAAATAGGATGTGGTACATACGTTACTTATAGTTTCACCTATAGATAATTTTAATGGCAGTGATGTTGAGTTCACACAAAAATTGCTTGCTTCACTTGGTATCTGGGAATTATTCGTTGGTGTGGAATTGTGCACAAAATAGAAATTTAATGGACTTTTAACATTAAATTCTGGTGGTACAGTCTAAACTCAATGATTACTATTTATTCACATGAAATACAATGGCTATAGTACAACACTAAATTATTTTAAATACTAGTCATTTATCTAAATCCATGTAGGCGAGAAAGAATGACTCAAATTGAGTCAATATGGTTTGAAACTATCATGTTTGCTCACCAAAATCTAGATGAATGGAAATCCATCTATAGAACACCACCTCAACATGAACTGGTCCCACCTTGATCATATCACACATGAAATTCACGTCCACACGTCAAAATTTCACATACCTCATAGCATTATTAAAACTAGTGTTTTAATTGCACAAGGTCAGCAAGAAACAACCATGATGCATCATTAAAAGACAGTCATCAGCTTCGATGTCCTTCATCGGTCAACGAACAAGGACTGGGCCCCATGATTATAGGTGATAGATGGCAGCATATCACATACCTTGCAGCATTGTTGTGACATCATTGAAATCCTTGTGAGACCAATAGGGAATGGTCAAGATGCACATCATTCCATCTGACAATTAGAAAACCTGCACATGTGAAAATTGTTATTCATAATAAAAGGGACTAACTAGGAAGATGGGGAAATGACCCTCGAGGCAGAAAATTTTAGACATTGGTCTAAAATTATAACGTTTATCAACCCGACACTAAGGGAAAAATTAAAATACAGTCTGAGTGAAATAAAACCGACAGGGCAGGTTAAAAGGGGTTAGACCACAAATTATGAAACTAGTAACCTATAATAATAATTCAATGCACAATTATAGAAACCACAATGATCAAAAGAACCAAGACCAAAATTTATGGAAAAAACCCAAAATCCTAAGACAAAACAATAGAGCCAAGCACCAAGGACACAACATTAAGCATACTCATGGAAAAAATTTAGAAGCTCCACCATGAAGTTTAGAGTAGTGGAAAGTTTAGTACGTTGGTATTCATAAGTTGTGCATTAAAGGGTTTGTTGGTGAGCCTATCAAGTTTATCCTCCTGAAGTTTCAAAGGTGCACATCAAGATTGGAGCAAGTTATGAGTTTCCTTGTTCCTACAGTTATTTTGTTACTGTACATCATGTTTCTAGAAGAAGAGAATGGAATTCTAGTAATTTGAATTTTTTTTATGCTCCTATGATGTTATTTGATGTTTCTGGATCATTCTCTATCCTTGTTGCATGTTCACATTGATCAATGTGTTCGTGATCAAATATTTTTCCTTGTGGTTCTGGGTTTTTCATGTTCTTGGCCAACATGATGGCTGTAGCGTGTTGTGGATCTTTGTGGATAAATTTTTGAATTATTTGCACATTCGAGGATTTTTTTTAGGTCTTCATTATGTTTTGATTGACTTTGGTTGGTGCACATTCAGATTTGTTCATGAATTGGGCCGATAGTTTGTATTCATCTATACTTTTATTTTTTGACTAACAAAGTTGTTGAGGTCATTTCATGAAGTGGATATATAAGAGCACATGTTTTCCTCATTTGAGATGTGTAGTGTGTGAGATATGTGTGAATAAAGATCAAATCATTCAATTACAAAGAAGATTATGAAGGAGTTTGAGCGAAGTGTGAAGAAGTGTTTTTGTGCCTAACCAGAACTGTCATCAGGATTTTGAAGAAGCTAATTTCTCAGTTCAATCTCATCAAATTGATTTAATCTAAAAGTTTTATTTAATAAAGTGAGACTTCTTTGAGAAATGAGCTCTAGGTATTGTGCTTGAATGCATGTGCATTCCTTATTCATTTGTATTATAATTTTATCAGGGTATAAATTGTGGATTAACCTCCACAGTGGTTTTTCGCCTAATAGAGTTAGCACACAAAGATCTTGGTGCTATGTGTGTTTCTCATATCTTGTTTGATTCTAGATTTCACTATTAATTGTTAGATTTGAGATTAAAGTTTGATAAGGTTAAAAATAATTTTTAAATTCTTTGATAACTTATTCAACCCCTATCCTAGTTTTCTATCCTTTTTTTTCCAACAATTGGTATCAGAGCAGGTTCCTTTGAAGAATTTTAATAGATTGAGGTGATTCAAGATGGCATCATACAAGACGGATAGTCCTAGATTCGATGGTAACAACTACTCTCTATGAAAGGTTAGAATGGATTGTCATTTGAAGTGCATTGGTGAACCCTTCTACAAGATTACAAAGAACACATATAGTATTCCTTAGAATGGTCCCTCCAGTCCTGATGAAATCAAAGAAGCTGAAAATAATATCAAGGCTATAGAAGCATTACTGAGTGCTCTAATAGATTCAAAGATGACAAATGTGATGGGTCTAAAAATAGCACATGAGATCTGGAAGAAGCTGGAAACATTATATGAAGGAGATGCACAAGTGAAATTTTCTAAGCTACAAAGTCTAAAAGGCAAGTGGGAAAACATGAAAATGAGTAAAGATGAAAACATTATTGCTTTCATGCAAAAAGTAAATGAACTAGTGTTGGGTATTAGATGTGTCGGTGGAACCTTGGAAGAAGAGGAGATTGTGGCTAAAATACTCAGATCATTTCCTACTTCTTACAAAATGAAATCTCATGTTATTGAAGAGCTCAGGATAGTAAAAAATGTGACAAGAGATATGGTGATTGGAAAATTTGCTGCCTTTGAGTTGAGTGAATTTTGTGAATGTACCCCTAAGATAGAATCTTCATTTAAAGCTACTGTATCTAGAGGAAACCAACAGAGATATGATATGAGAGAAAGTTCCAGAAAGACATTCAAGTATGAAGATGAGATGAAATGGATTGAAGATGAAAAAAGAGAGTTAGAAGAGCTAGAAGCATTGATTGTGAAAAGAGGAGCCAAAGGACAAGGTAAGTATAAAGGAAAGTTTCATTTTAAATGTTTCTCTTGCAATAAGATAGATCATTTTGCATCAAGGTGTCCTGAAAGAGTTCCTTAGTACAAACCTGACAAGTCTAGGTTTCAAAAGAAATGTTATTATGCTAAAGGAGGTGTTACTAATGATGAATCTGATAAAAAAAATGGAAATGAAGATGCATGAGTATTCATTGCTATCAAGGAAAATGGTTTGATGTTCACTGAATCTCCTAGTGATCAAACTATTGAGATAACTCTTGCATCCAGAATTGAAGAAAAAGGATGAGTGGGTGATTCATAGTGGATGCTCACATCATATGACTAATGACAAAAGAATGTTTGTAAGCTTGGAAAAATATGACGGTGGTTTTGTAAGATTTGGAGATAACAATTTTGGTGTGATTTGTGGCAGAGGCACTATATCTCTTGGTGGTAAATATAATACTAATGATGTCCTTTATGTTGAAGGATTGAAGCATAATATGTTGAGTGTTGGATAGATGGTTTACAAGGGATACAAACTTCAGTTCAAAGATGGAAAATGCGGGATATTGGGAAGTTTTGGAAATGTAATTGCTTTAGGTACAAAGACAAGAGGTAATATTTTTCACCTAAGTGTTGCTAGTGAAAGTTGTTTAATTGCTCAAGTTGATGTAAGCTAGTTATGGCATAGGAAGTTGTGTCATGTGAATTTTGATAACATTGTCAAATTAAGCTGCACACAAGAATTCAGAGATCTTCCTGTGTTAGTGAAGCCTAATAACACCATATGCAAGGAATGTCAGATGGGAAAGTAGACTAGAGTTTATTTTCAGAGAAAACAACACCATTCTAATGGAGTACTCGACTTGGTGCATACTGATCTATGTGGTCCCTCTAGAATTGAAATTTGACAAGGAGAAAGGTACTTTATGTTTCTTATTGATGATTACTCTAGGATGATATGGGTTGCTTTCTTGAGAGAAAAACATGAAGCATTGGAAAAGTTCTTTTTTTTTTCAAATCTATGGCAAAGAATGAGATAGGTTTGAAGATTAAAGGCTTAAGACAAGAAAGAGGTGGTGAGCTCACTTACCAAGAGATCAATTAATCCTATGAAGTGTAGGGAATCAAGAGACAACTATCTACTACTCAGACTCCTCAACAAAACAGAGTTGTTGAAAGAAAGAACATAACAATTCTAGATGTTGCTAGAAGTATGATGTTGGAAGGTAATGTACCTCATATCTACTAGAGAGAAGTTGTAAGAACTATTTATATACTATTAACCAGGTAAATGTCAATGGTAATTCTGGTAAGACTCCTTTTGATTTGTGGTTTGGTTATAAGCCTACTATTAAATATTTCAAAATCTTTGGAAGTAGATTTTATATCAAAAGAGATGAAGATATAGGAAATTTTGATGCTAGGAGTGTGTTGGTGTTCCAAATCAATAGAATGGAGTGAATCCTAAAGACTTGGCCAATGCCTTATGTTTAGATTCAAAGATGGATTTGGCTAACTAACAAGATTCAGTCAAAGACTGAAATCTTCTACACTTTAGATTCTACAGGACCAAGGTGGGTAAACCTATTTGTGTTCATATTATATTCCATTCCTCAAGAACACTTAGGTACATAGATACATTCCTATTACTTTGTAGATATATGAGATTCATCAAAGGTTTGGCTGACCTTTACACAAATGACCTTATATTTGCTTAGGAATACAAGTGTTAAGTGAGATTATCATCTCAAGACAAGTTGTATTTGAATTATTCAATGTTCTGACCTTGAATCCACATGTAGGTGCATCTTGATTTTAACTACGTGAAATAATTTAATAATAACTAGCTAGTGCCTCATCAAATTGGATAGGAGTCATACATAAAAAAATTGGTCATACATAGATTCAACCCTAACATTAGTGGACATTTTTTACAATGCATTACTTCATGAAACTTCATAATATTTTAAAATAACCACAACTTACTAGATCCTTAACACATTATGATAGACCTACAATCCTTTCCCAGGAATTTGATCAAATCATTAAGTTAAAGTAAGAAATAGAATCATACATTCAATTGAATTATTGAAGACAAATGAAAGAACCCTTGATAATATCATTCATAATCTACCATAACACACACAAGAGAGAAATTATCTTTAAAAAAATTAGATTTTTTTCAATATTAGTAATTACATATAACATATTAAGACTCTCCCATATACAATTCCTACGCAAGATGACTAACTAAGTAGTTTATCCCAAACCTTGAATTATGCACATTTAGTATATCATACCTATACCTTTAGGACTAAAAAAATATGACATCTGAAGTGAGACTTGAAATCTCCTTTATAGAATAGGAGAGAAAAAAGCTTCAAGCTCATTCCATTACAATTTATGAGAAATTTTTTTCAAAAACAAAATGTCATTTCATTTCACAATTCCCATACTGATGGATATCATATTCAATAAACAAGGAATAAAAAATAGTTATAACCTTGGTAACCAGTCGGTTGAAGAAAAACACCACCAAGGATTTAAAGTATTCATCCATGTCAGATGAAAAAGATACAACATCAGCATCAAAACAAAATGTAGGACCTAGAAGACCGCACCACTAACTAGAACCAAGAGCAATATAACAACCATGATACAGGTGACCACTTTGTGTCCTCACCTCAATGAGAAGCAGAAGCACCACCTTACCCTTATCATTACCAGTACTAGAAACAAAAATAGCTCACAGTGCCACCATGGCAACAAGAGTCACCACGAGGACCTCTTCATTCACACTGACCAATTCAGTTAAGGCTGCTAGGTAGCTATGATAATCTGAGCTGGTGTCAAAAATTTCACCATGAGAGCCACCAGTGATCTCAATGAGAGGTTCATACTACTTAAACTTCGGCTCGGCCATTGACTCTCCACCACTCTCGACAAAACTCTTTTCTTCTCCACATCCCATCATATCCACCCGTGAGACTTGACCTTTGAGCCGAGGACTAATCCTAACGTGATTTGAGAGGGACCCTGTACCTTATTCATTGGCTACAAGAGCACCATGAATGGTGCTCTATTCCTTAGGCCTTACCTCCGGTTGAGATTTTTTTGCACTCATCCTCACACTCCTACCCAATGGTGAACCAAAAGTAATTGATTTGCTAATTTTACACATGGAACCAAATCTTCGCAAGAGCAACAACCACTTAATGAATTTAGAAGTCGGAATTGAAATGATGCAAATGAACAATTAGCAAGCATTTATCGAGCAAACTAGTGCAGTAACCATTAATTCTCCAATTGTAGTATGAGCGAGCGAGCGATTAGTGGCTGACATCAATTTTACCATTGTTAGTTTCCAAGTTTATGGAAAATGATGTACAATCCATCATGATTTCTAGGAGAAAATACTCACATGCATGGAAATCAAGATGATATCCATCAAAAAAAAAATTCCATTAATGTGTAATTTGTAGAGCTCAATCAACCATCACATGGTTGTTTCCATGTTTTGAATTTGCGTCGTTGATACAATAGGGAGCTGGTGTGTTGAATGACTCAGATTGATTCAATCATCATTTAAAATCTGATGTCACCACATGGAATACCCATTGTCCAATAAAACACTTCCTAGTTAGTAGAGACACTCATCGCTTGTGGGCTCGAACCAACCACCTTGTACTACCCGGTGAAAAAATGTGTCATCAGTACACACACCTCGTAGTAATTTCAAAACGATTATTTAAATCATCTGCAATTGGTGAGGAACGACCACAATTAATCCTCATCAACCCTCATTATCATATGACTATTGTCAATTTGATAGCCTTTATGCCTACTGTTGGAAAACCCATCACCATACATGACAAGTGGCAATATCTCCCACACCTCGCAACACTTTGGTGACATCATCAAAAAACCCTACGGGGTTAGTGAGGAATAGTCAAGATTAAGACCCTCAATCCGACAGTCCACAAAACTACACATGAAACAAAGTTATTTATAACAAAGGGACCAACTAGGCATACGGGGGGGCGACCCTTAGAGTATAAATTTTTAGACTAAAGTATAAAAATTGGGATTGTCCCAACATGACATTAGGAAAAACTATATTGAGTCTTAACATCAAAAAGATTGATGGACCAAGTAATAAGGGGTCGATAAACGCATGAAAAAAAGGGTTGATTTGATGACTTAAATGACCGACAACCTAGAGCAATAGGTCAGTGCATAAATATAACATGAGGGTTTATTTGGTAAGAAAATTTTAAACAAGGGAAATAAAACCCTAAACCCCTACATTCGACTCCTAGGCATAAAGGTAAAAACCAAACAGGCCATAAATAGACAAAATTTGTAACAAATTTAAAAGTTCTATGAGAGTGATGAAAGAATATTTATGGGTTACTCTACCAAGAGAAAGGCCTACCGATGCTATAATAAAAGATTGAGGAAAATGGTTGAAAGTGCAAATGTAAGAGTTGATGAGGATATTGCTAATCGAGATATTGTGAATATGATCCAGATGAACAACATCATAGTAACGAGAAAGGAAAGACTGCTCAGACACAAAATGAAGTTCAAGTTGTTCTAGTGAATCAAGAGAATCTAGAAGGAGAAGCTAGTGAAAGTGTAGAAGAAAGAACAAAAGAACCAAAAATTCAAGAGAATCCCAAAGTTCCAAGGTATGTAAAGCTAAATCATTGTGAAGATCAGATTATAGGAGACAAGAACAAAGGTGTGCAGAATAGAAGAAGAATTTCAAAAGAGTATTGTCTGATTTCCAAGATTGATCCCAACAATGTCAATGAAGCATTTAAAGATGAATACTGAATGGAAGCAATGAAGGAAGAACTGATGCGGATAGAGAGAAATGATACATGGATTCTTGTTCCAAGACCTCAGGATAAAAATGTGATTGGAACCAAATGGGTCTTTCAGAGTAAGTTGAATCAACAAGGTGAAGTAGTAAAAAATAAAGAAATACTAGTATTTAAAGGGTACTCATAGATGGAAGGTATTGATTTTGAAGAAACATTTTCCCCTATTCCTAGAATTGAAGCTGTAAGATTGTTTCTTTCTTATGTTGGTTTTATGAACTACAAAGTATATCAAATGGATGTAAAGTCAACCTTTCTAAATGATGAGCTAGAAGAAGTATATGTTGAGCAACCAAATGGATTTCAATTGATTGATGAAGGAGATATGGTATGCCGATTGAAGAAAGCACTATATGGAATCAAGGAATCCCCTAGAGTCTAGTATGCTAGACTAGATAAATACTTGTTGAAGCTTGGATTCAACAAAATTACTATTGACAAAAAATTGTATTTCAAGATGGATCAGGATAAAGAGTTGATTGTTGAAGTCTTTCTTGATGCAATTATTTTTGAAGGTGATGATGACTTATGTATGAAGTTTTTCAATGAAATTAAAAGTGAGTTTGAGATGTCAATGATTGGAGAGCTAAAATTATTTTTGGGATTGCAAATTACTTAGTTAGATGATGGAATCTGTATATCTCAATCTAGATAAGTAAGAGAGTTACTGTAAAATTTTGGCATGGAAGACTCAAAGCCCGTTGGTACACCCATGGTAACCGGATGCAAGTTAACATGAAATGATGATTGTCCTAAGGAAAATCAGATAAGGTACAATTCAATGATCAATGGATTTCTTTATTTGACTCAGACTAGACCAGACATCATGAATGTTGTATGTATGGTTGCTAGATATCAAGCTCATCCGAAGGAATCTCATGTGATTGTTGTAAAGAGAATTTTTAGATACTTGAAAGGGACAGCTGATTTTTGCCTATGGTATCCTAAAGATGATGATCTTGCATTGAATTCCTTTACTAATGCAGATTGGGTAGGAGATGTGGATGATAGGAAAATTACTAGTGGTGGTGCCTTCTTCTTGAGGAAGAGGTTGGTATCTTGGTTAAGTAAAAAGTAGAATTCCATTTCCTTATCTACTGTTGAGGTAGAATATATTGTTGTTGTGAACAATTGTACTCAAGTAATATGGATGAACCAGATGCTGAGAGATATCAAAATTTTGTATGATGAGCCTATTGCTATATTTTCTGATAATTCAAGTGATAAAAATTTACAAGAATACGGTGTTGCATTCAAACACAAAACATATATCTATCAAATATCACTTTTTGAGAGACAACGTGAGTGATAAAGAATTCAGACTAGAGTATGTGCCTACTAAGGAACAAATTTTAGACATATTTACTAAGTTGTTTCCTAAGGATACTTTTGAGTATCTCAGAGGCAAGTTAGGGGTGATTTCCCCTCCTAATCAGATCTAAGATGCAAGTCATTGCATCAGTCTATTCACTTATAGTCAGATCTTGTTTCAGATTGATGTTATGGTGGTTGCTACTCAGGGGGAGTAGTCAAATGATTTAGATATGTCGTTCAGAGCTTGTGTACCTTTTCCATTAATGTCAAATGGGGAGAAGAGTAATGTGAAAAAACTTTGAGGAAGAAAGGGGGAGAAGAGTGCAATATCTAAGGGGGAGACTGTTGGAGAAGAGCTAGTTGTGTTGATGGAATTTGTCACATCATGTGTTTCCATCAATTCCAAAGGGGGAGATTGTTGGATTTTGTGGTTGTGTTGCTGATATGTGGTTGTCATTGATGTCAACACTATTAGCATTAATATCTTGAAGGTTGTATATGTCGAGGATATTGAGAAAACTATAATTAATATGTTGGAGGTTGTCTGTGAAGTTGTGAAGTTTAGAGTAGTGGAAAGTTTAGTATGTTGGTATTCATAAGTTTTACATTAAAGGGTTTGATGTTGAGCCTATATAGTTTATCCTTCATAAGTTTCAGAGGTACGCATCAAGATTGGAACAAGTTATGAGTTTATGTGTTCCTACAGTTATTCTATTACTATAGCTCGTGTTTCTAGAAGAAGAGAATGTAATTCTAGAAATTTCAATTGTTGCATATTCTCCTACAATATTCATTGATATTTCTAAATCATTCTCTATCTTTTTTGCATGTCTTCATTGATCGGTGTGTTTGTGATCAAATATTTTACCTTGTGTGTTCGGTTTTTTCAAGTTCTTGGCCAACATGATGGTTGTAGCATGATTTGGATGCATGTGGATTAATTTTTGAATGCTTGGAATGTTCGAGGATGTTTTTTTAGGTCTTCATTATGTTTTGACCAACTTTGGTTTGTGCGCATCGAGATTTGTTCATGAATTGGGCTGACAGTTTGTATTCATCTATACTTTTATTTTCTGGCCGGAAAAGTTATTGATGTAATTCCATGAAGTGGATATATAAGAGTGACTTTTTCCTTCATTTGAGAAGTGTAGTGTGTGAGATACATGTGAATAAAGATTAGGTCATTTGATTATAGAGCAGAGTATGAAGGAGTTTGAGTGAAGTGTGAAGAAGTGCTTTTGTCCCTAACCAGAACTATCATGAGGCTTTTGAAGAAGCTAATTTCTCAGTTAAATCTCATCAAATGGATTTAATCTGAATGTTTTATGTAAGATAGTGAGTCTTCTTTGAGTAGTGATCTCCAGGTAGTCTTCCTGAATGCATGTACATCCCTTATTCATTTCTCTTATACTTTTAATAGGGTATAACTTGTGGATTAACCTCCACCGTGGTTTTTCCCCTAATAAGGTTTCCACACAAAGATCTTGGTGTTATGTGTGTTTCTAATGTGTTTTTTGATTCATTCTTTCACTGTTCATTATTAGGTCTAAGATTAAAGGTTGATAAGGTTAAATAAGTTTTAAATTTCATGATAATTGATTCACCCCCCCCCTCCTCTCAGTTGTCAAACCTTGTTTTGCAAACAACCCACGATCAGTTAAAAGGAGAACATGATGATATCATCAGACTGCTACAACAATTGGAAGAAATGAAATGAATTAAAGATTTTCACCAAGTCTAAATTAAAGAGAAGATGGATGAATTTATCAAGCTTAAGCAAGAAATGGGAATCTTGATATCAAATCTGGAAAAGGAGAAAATACTTGAGGATAAATTCAAGGCAAGTAGTGCAGTGTTTGATGAGTTGATTATGTCTCAGAGGCCAGTGATGGATAAAACTGGTTTAGGTTTTGAAGAAGGTTAGAGTTCAAAAATTAAGAAACCTCTTGACAAGAAGACTCAATACAAATATGGACGAATCAAGGATTTAAGAAGCAATACCGGAAGGACTCCCATTAGATAACCTAATGCTAAAAGGTACTTTTGTTTCAATGGTGTCTGGTATTCCTACAATAAATTTGGTCATATTGAAAAGAACTACAAATGTAGAACATGAATGATACTTTGTCATTCTTTGGAAAATGTTATAAGTGCAAAAAGTTTGGGGACAAGGCTAATCAATAGGAATATAGATTGAATAAAATAAATTATGGAAGGAAGAATGTTGTTTGCTATGATTGCAGAAATCTAAAACATTTTGTTGGTGATTGCAGAAATAGAATAAGAAAAGATATCTATCTAGAAAAGAAGCATAAACCTATAATAGACCTAGATTAAGTAAGAAAATAAATGAAAAGAATCAACAAAAAGGAAGTAGAATTCAAGAAAGTTGAGTCAGAATCATAAGTTTTATCTATGTAGTCTTCTAGTGTAGATACACCCATCAATTTTTTAGTCTAGCAATGCCTAAGGGGGAGAGATTATTAGAAAATTTAATAAACCCTCATTGATACTTGTTGTGACATCATGAAAAAGGTATATTTATTTTTGTAAGAAATTCGGAAGGAATTTTTAGTCTCATGTGTGAAGAATAGAGTTTGTAGAATTTGTAAGGATGGAAGCGCACATGAATTTTGAGGTGATCTACTTGCAATTTGAATCATTTATTTCTAGAGCATTGAGAATGAAAGAAATAAATTTATATGTATCAATGAAATTATATTCAAAGGGCATTTGTGAATACAGAGAAGTGTGCAAAGGAAGTTTAGAGAAACTAGAGAAATATAGAGTTTCAATATTTGAAGGAAGAAGAAATTGAAGTGGATTCAAAGAATTCTCTAGAAGCTGGACATATAATCCTATTCTTCATTGGAAATTATAGAGGTATTTCACTTGCACAATATTTCACTTTTATGCAATAGATAATTAAAAGGTTGTGAATATTTCAGATAAATGACAAGTTAAATTGAGGAAATATTTAAAAAATCTATCAGATGAATCCATTGGTGCAATCTCATATATTCCTCCTAGATTATTTCCATCATGCATGCGTCTTTCGTAAAATTATGGAAATGCCATTGTTTTAGTTACGTATCCAATGGAAGAATGAATTGGAAGAAAATCATGATGCATACAAAAAATTAGTTAAGAAGAAGTTGTTTGTATGGTTGAAAGGCCCTCTCGTTTAATTGGACAAGAAATAAATTCAAATAATTTTGAGCATGATTCATGATGAATCAATATGGATTGATGAAGCACGGTTGATTACCAAAGAAGAAATCAGGGATGTAACTAGTTTGTGTTCCTTCGAACTAGTTCCCAAATGAGAATCTATGAATGAACAACAAATAATTGAGATGACTAGGGTGACTATCAAAGGAAAAGAACTTTTTTTGAGAATAATTGAGAATATAGTCATTAAGTAAGTTGTGATAGTTATTGGTCACAAATTTTTCTTACCAAGCAATGTCCACACAATATCTATTGTTGTTATTTGCCTCGTTCTTGGTATTTTTAGAAGAGGTATGGATTATGACCTATGTGAGATACTTTGAATAAATATTTTGAATAACTTGAAGGAAATCAAGAAGAGAAATAAAAATACATTTTGGTAAAAAAAATTGATTGTCTTCTTACTCTTTTACTTCATGAAAGTGTTATCGGTAATAGGAAGGATAGAATGGAAAAATGAAGAACCTATTGCCTATCAGATCAATAATTTCATGATAAAACCTTGGTAGTTTGGATGCTCAAGATATTTCTCTCGCTACACTATTTGGAACTTTTTAGATGAGGATGAATAAAAGATCAAGGATTCTAGAATGTGTGACTGAGAGGTACTCTAGAAATATTAATTTCTTAGTTTCTATAGATTTCTATTATATGGAAAAAATTGAATCTAGATTGGTGTGGATATCTAAATTGAATTATGAAGTGACTGAGGTTGAGATTGATCATTATGGAAAAATTCTCCTAGACATCCCTAAGAATCCTAGTGAAGAAGAAGCCTCTAATAGTGCAACTAGAATAGGAAAGAAAATAAAAAGTTATGTTATCAAACATGAAGCTACAAAAGGAATTGAATTAGACAGATCTCAACATGAGCATAAATGTGTAAAAATTCAAGGAGCTTTAAATACCTAGTGCTAACTTTGATTCATCTGTATTAGTTTTAGAATATCTTAGAAGCATGATTAATTATTTGAAAGCATATATCTCTAGATTAGAAGTGCAAGCTAGAATTAGGTTTGTAGGAGAAAATTTAGAAGATATCAAGAAGAAATGTGCATATGGACATCACAAAGTAGTGAAGGAAATGGAGAGTGTATAGGTTTCTTAGAAAAAGGTTCAAGAACTACTTTATTTCTACCTGAATTGGTCTAATAGTACATTGAATGTAAGAGATGAGATAAGGAAGAGTGAAACTCAGATGAATACTTAAGAATATATGTAGAAATTGGTAGACGATAGAGATAATCAGATATGGTCCTACATTGTGCAGCTTTAGGATAAACTATTTTCCCTACAAGATCAAATAATATAAGTAATTAATAATTGTGTGGCACTCAGACATATGGTAAAACTCAGGAACAATCCTCTATCTAGTGCTCTTGATAGTATTGGTAATCTATGAGAGATAAATTTTAGTTCCAATACTTTAGTAGATGGTATAGAGTCTTTGACTAAGCTTGAAGGATTTTACAAGACTCTTGTAAGTGTAAAAGAGGCATGCAAAGAAGTAAAAGCTTCATGTAAGGTTACCCTAAAGAACCTCAAAGGTTCCTCTTCTTCAGGGTAATACAATTCTTTTTGTTCAAATAATGTTTTGGTTAATTTTTTATGCATATACAAATATAATACAACCCATCATTTACCATTTATGTTAAAGGGGGAGAGATATAGATAGATAGAAGAAAAACATTTTTGAGAAGATTTTTTTTGAAAGGGAGAGTATTCAGCTGTCTTATACCAGAAAAATGTTTATGATATGCATGTTGTCATCGATTCCAAAGGGGGAGATTGTTGGAATTATGATACCTTGCAACATGAGAATAAAGTGTACATGGATTGTGTTTTCTTTTCATGTGTTTTCATTGATGTCAACATGGTGACAATTGTATGAGAAGCTTACTTAGTTTATTGCAAGTTGTTCTCTATCAGATGTGTTCTTTTCTAATGAACTAGTTTATTGGTTTTTGAGTCTAAGATTCACCGCAAGAAAATATATGACTCTAATATCTTAACTATTTTATTATGTCTCATTTAGACAACTATATCCAAGATATTGAGAATTTTTTTGTTATGAGCATAAAGTTATCATTGGCAGAGTTTAGCACTATAGTTGTTTCTCTGCTCAAAATATCACTATGGGAGACTCCACATTTTCTTAAGAAGAAAACTCTAATGCTGCAGTTCTAATGGTAGTCTATGTGATGTTAGTGTGATGATAATTTTATGTAATATGGGATCTAGAAGGTATTTCCTCTAAGAAGTGTATGGTGGTTTGTAGTTTTTATGTTTAGGTCCTAGCCTTGGCTGACCAAACATATGTCATGCAGAAGAAGATTAAATATACTTTGTGAATGTTTTCTATATATATTCTCCAACTAGATATGATGCACTATATGAAAAAGAATGTTTTGTATATCATATGGTGCCGACAAGTGTTTTTTTGATTAGTTTGTCTTCATCTAATTAGGCTGACCTAATTGATGAATGAGATGTACTTGCATATATATGTAAGATTATTTGAAGGAGATATAGACACACATGCGAGGAAAATGGTATGTGGAGAATATGGGAAGGACAAAGAAGAGAGGTATTCAGGTTGTGAGCCTTTGAAGGATAGTGATTCTTGATAGTGAGCCCTATAATATCTTGTATCCAAATATAATATATTGCGAGCTAATCCTCACTATAGTTTTTCCCATTTTGGGTTTTCCACATAAAAATCTTGGTGATCATGTGTGTTGATGCATTGATTTGTTTACATGTTCTCTCTTGTTGATTTAGTCAAAATTGTGATAATTTCTAGATGGATTTTATGTAATATTGATTCACCCCCCTCTCAGTATTCTAGATATTCCACAAAAGATGCAGTTAGCCCACAAAATAATCATGGCAATTATTCTTTGTGTTATGAGTGGTAGTTATTCATTACTTGAACATTATGAAAAATCAAGATACTTTGTGACTATGAAAGTACCTACATATCTATCTATTTTTACACATATATAACATTCTTAGAAATTAAAAGTTAGTATCCAATATGTATCTAAAGGTAAATGATTTATTATTAAAATACATTCTTGGGTCTATAAATTACAAAATATTAGATTTATTTTAGTTCATATCCATAAGAGAATTGACAATTTTAGTTTCTCAAATAAAATATACATTTTCTTTACTGATACAAGTTATTTTTTGTTAAGCATTTTAGAACTTTGTATTTTTAGGAAAATGAGTTTGAAGAAGAAAACATTGATTTATTAGAATTGTAAATTTATGGTTCCACACATTCTCCTTGGAGTGATAACTCCATACTGAAACCTACAAGTATAAAATTACATAAGTACAATTTGATAGAAATATCAAATAGTCATAAACAATTACATAAAAATATCAACAATGAATGTGTAAAAGTAAAAAGGGAGATGGTAGGTTGTGAATGAGTCGTCATAGTCAAAACTGATAAATTTTTGGTTGAAAAGGATCAAAGGTAACCAAACCTAATACAAAGGAGTGATCAAGAATGAAAGTAATAAATATTAGGATGTTTGATTGACATAAAATTCAACAAAGTGAAAAGAAATAGAAAAGATTTATTTTAAAGTGTTGTCAAGAACAAATAAATATAGAAGAGCACTAGAACAACTAGATTAACCTAAAGAACATCTAGCTATGTTGGAAACACTATACAAACATTATTTTGAAGTTTGAGAAAGAAGTTGTAAGTACTTAGCTTTATTTGTGATATGGATCTATGTTTTGTGCATCAATTAGTGCCTCATCTAAAATAGTTTGACCTTATAAATTTTGATGACATGATGAACCAACAACAACAACAATAAAAATCACTTTTGTGTAAGAATAAAGGAAAAATAAATGTGAAAAATCCAATTATCTGGTTATCTTTATCTTACATTGAATGATCAAATATCAACTCTATTCTATATTTAGTTTGGTATATTTTAATTTATATTAGAAATAAACACCGAATGACTTCCAAAATATTCGATATTTACTAAGGAGTGAAATCATCGTTAAATAAGAGTTACAAATAATTTATCCAAAAAGAATAAGAATGACAACTAATAAAGAAAAAGGATAAAAACATAACTAAAATAATAAAGAATATTTCTAAACTCTATCCTAAAGACTAGTTGACCATTATATACTAAATATTACAATAATACTCATATAATATTTTGTATAGATCATTTCTATTTTAAATACTATGAATGTCCATACCTAGAAATACGAAAACAAGCTGGACAAATTTTTTGAAAAAACCATACCTAAACCCAAAAAAACCAAAACCAAACCCAAACCAAGAACATAGCTTTCATACTATTTGCAACATCTTTCTCTAAAAATCTATTCCAAATTTTATTTATGCATCAAAATTCTTTATATTGACTAGACTAGCATGTCATAAGTCATAACTCAAAAAGAAAAAAGAGTGATATTAGTGATTTAGAATAAAGGGGTAGCAAAAAAGAAAATGAACAATCCATGGTTGTAATTGATGTTTATCCTTGTTCAAATTAAGTAGAAAAACCTTCACATTAAACTTAAAAATAAATAATATATCGGCATGGCTCAACTTGAGGCTTGTGCTATTAACAACATAGCTTATAGTATAAATGTATGTAAGAGGGAAATTGGGAAAATGCAAATTGTAATCAGATTAAATGAATAGAAACTAATCTAAACAAAAAAATATATGATGCATGCCCATTACTCATGAAATGTAACTGAAAATTTAAGGAAATCAAGAATATAATTGAAATAAAAAATAACAAAATGAATTCAATAAATGTAGAATTACCATCCCATGTCAGAGTGTTTTCGCAAAGATGCTAGGTTATTTGTATCAATTCGAAGCATCCATTATGTCTGCAAAAGATTGAAGAACATGTGTGTGTTGATCGAAGCTATGTGTAAAGCTTTGTCAAGATGTTGATTAAGATCTTGGCATTACTTCGTGTAAAATGTGTTGATTCTCTGATTGTTTTTGAGGAAGGAGATGGTTGTTATATAGAATTTGTGTTTTGAAATGAATGCACAATATTGCATAGTAGAATATCTCGATCAATGGTTGAAAGATGTTGAGAGAATTTAAACGAGAGTAATCAGTGCATTTTGATTATGTAATTAGTGTGACTAAAGAAATCATTTTGAGCATTCAGTGGGATTGAAGAAATAGATTGACTAATCTGTGGGATTGAAGAATAGATTATTCTGTTAGGAAATAGATGCATCAGTTAGGAAACTAGATAGAGCAATCAGTGGATCATAATTTTCTCAATCATAAAAGTGGGTGAGGATAATTAATTAATTAATTTAACTAAATAATATTTTTTTAGTTGAACATGCAAATCAAGTTTAAATTTTGTAAACAAATTTGTTTTTTTGATTTGACCTTTTTGATAATGTTTGAATAATTTATTAAATTATTCAAATTTAGGGGAAAGTGACAATTAAATTGTTATGTTTTAATAATTTAATTAACTTAGGGGAATAGGGTAAATTAGTGACATAATTAAATAATTGACATTATTTAGTTAATTAGGAGGAATAAAGTTAGATTAGGACTTTTTAAAATAAATGAAATTTATTTAATTGGTCAAAAATGATGAAAAGGTGAATTAATTAAATAATGTTAAATTATTCAATTAATAGAGGAAATTAGGGTTTTAGGACTTTATTAAATAAATAAAATTTATTTAATTCATCAAAAACGGTGAAAACGTGAATTAATTAAAGAATGTATAATTATTCAATTAATAGAGAAAATTAGGGATTTTTATGCAATTGATGTTAAATGCAGTGATATTTGATGATAATGATGTCGATGATGAGAAAATGTCATTTAGGGTGTGTGATAAGTGTTGGGTCATTTTTACATGTCTACAAAATACAACTTATACATTTGAGGAAGAACTATAATAACTTAAATCATGAATAAAGCATACTAAATTACATTTAATGTATAAAATGAAGTAGTATGCATATCTAAAAATAGGGACCACAACCATCAAATCCAATAATTCCACAAAAACTCAGTGAGTTGAGTCTAAAAAACAATTGGATTCTTCAGATACCTAGAGTAAGCATTCCATCCAATCCTATCCTAAACCATAGTAAAGGATGCCAATAACATCACCCACTTATTGGATTGAAAGAAAAAACTAAAGAAATTTAAATTCCAAACTTATCAGACTAAGCATTTTTACCATCGAAACTGAAAAATATTTTGATGTTCACTTATATTTTCAAAAGTCTTTACTCATATTATCATCATACTAGAGCCAAAGGTCATAAGAAATTAAGCATCACTCTAGAAGAGTCAATCTAAAATTCCTATAAAATTAAACACCATTCTAGAACAATCCAGTAAAACAACATGCAAAAGTAAATCCAAATACACAAGTAGTCATAGGTCAAGATATAGAATACCTTATAGAGGTTACCTAGAGAATTCTTATGGAAATTCCATTTCCTTGACGACAAAAAATGAAAAATGTGTGGAGCCTTCATTGCTAAAGAAAATAACCAAGGATTTAAAGAATGAATGAAATTGCAAACCATATTCACCACTCTTGAAATTGGGCACAAACCACCCATTTCCATTTTTAAAATGTACATGCTTACATACACATAGAATATACTCTTTCACTACTCCTGATGCAAAAAATAGCTTGCAATCGTCTGAATGTAACATAATTTCCAAAACCCGCATGATGAATTTGAAATTTTCTTTTACTTTAACACTAGCACATTTTACTGGTATAGTTAGGTGGATCCCACACCTATGATTCCTTGTCAGTGTTGTCACTTTCATAATTTTGAGTTCCACGGGGACTTTGCTCGCAACAAGAATTGTCACCGAAAATCTCCATCTATTGTTGCTACTAGTATTGCTATGTTCCTTTATGCCCTCAAAGTAGACACAAATCATGCGTAGTGGGCACTGTAATGCAAAACCTATCACCAAAACCTTGATAGGAATATTAGGTTTTTCATCATTGAAATTCAAACCCCAATAAAACAAAACCCTTAAAAAATAGGAGTACATGTTGATGTGCCCAAGTTTTTTATGCAAACTTAATTAAGCATCTATAAATATTTTGGTTCTAGTGCTACTCAAATCTTGATTTCAATACAAGAAATTTGTAGGATTTTAAAAGAAAATATTGATTGCGAGTTAAATTTTGTTTTAAAGTATGGGGTAAGGAATATTTCAACTCTAGAGAACCAATCCCTTCATTCAATAGATGGAAACATAATTGTGTTCAAATAAAAAAACCTCAAAAAAAATGATATGGTAGCATAAAGATTCCAAAAAATAAAATTCAATAAAACCATGGCAAGCAACTTACAAAATTAATTCAAAAAATGTATTTTGAAATCAGCGAAATAGATGTAGTTGGGAATCTCCTTGTTCCTGTCCACTAATGTGAGGCAATTATAGCATCTCTCTTAGACAATAGGGCTCCCAAAGATTCTCATGAGTCTTTTGGGTCTCTTTCCATCCCCTTTGCAGTGGTACCTCCTCCTCTCAAGTGAAAAAAATGTGTGGTCAGAGATGGGGTTTAGTTAATGCATATTGAGGAGGAAAAGAATTTAAAAATCTTTTACCCATATTTGAACAGTGTAAGAACTATAAAATTTTCAATTTTTTATAGTCTATTGCATTCAAGAGTTTCCATCATTAAGTCCTTATCATAAGCATAAAATCCCCTCTTTGTATTGTCTTGCTTATTTTTTGTCATGTGACCCATTTGAATCCGTCTACCTCTTCTTATTTCATTGAAAGACCCATATCAGCAAGACATAGTAAGAGTCTCCCCGAGCTATATTTTTCACTAACATGTATTTGTTGTAGACAATCGGCAAGACTATTTTTTTGTTTTGGTGACTGAGAAGATTTATATCGGCATATGCTGGGACATCGTTGTAGTGTCATAGCAAATTAAATTGGTTTTGCTGACTAGCATTTGGAGGGGTCATTTCGGCTAAACTAGTGGGTATCAGCATGAGCTCATAATGAAATCATTTTGTCTTACCAATTGGCTTGTAAGAAAATGTCTCAGTAAGACTTATGTTTGTCGGGGAAGGTCTTGGTGAAGTGACTCTTGTCTTGCCGAACTAAATACAAGGGATTCGAAAAGCTATTGGAGAGAGTATTGGGGTCTTTCCAATTTGAAAGGTATGCCGATAGAGATATGCATAGCCAGGAGAAGAAATTTTTGACATAAGTTTCACCGAAGTTTGAATGTTATACCGACAAGTAGCTCGGGGTGAGTTTCACCGAATAGGAGTAATATGGAGGAGTGATGTTGGTAAGACATTTGGCATCGATATAGGTCTTCCTAAAGGTTTACTGTCTTACCAAAGGTATTATTTCATTGGTGGTGTTTATTTCTTTGGTGAGAAAACTTGGTGGACACGCCGAAATGAGAGTTCATCAGTGAAAGGGTGATTTTGTCTAAACGACTATGACTTGAAGAATGCATATCGGTATGACACGATGAAGGCTATGTAACATCTCCCCGACTCAGAATTGTTATAGTGACATAAAAGGAAGTGACAGTCATCATTTTTTGTATCCCAAGTGTCGGTAAGACCATGTTATGTCTTGGCGAAGGGTGTGATAAATGTTGCAAAAGGACTTCACCCTAGATTTGAAAGTTTCTCATCGAAAATATATTTGATGTGACAGTGCCAGTTTCAAATGGATATTCATTCGTGCTTCATTAACGGCACGATGGGATATAACAGTAAAGTTTGTATCAATTCTTCAATGCCGAATTGATTGCAGGTGAATTGGCATGCTGAGCAAAGAATCGGGACATTTTCAGTCTGAGGAGCTTGAGTGGAATACTATAAGTGATTGTTCCTTGGTTTTTTACATTTTGATTCTGTAAGCTTAAGAATGGAGTCCTCTGGTTCTCGAAAGGGTAAGGGTAGAAAGCCTGGTGAGAGTATTCTATCAAAAGGAAAGAAACAAAAGGTTGATACAAAGCATGACGACACTGAAAGGAGGTTGAACCAAGACCTTATTGATCAACTACCTAGCTCGAGCCCCAAAGCTAGAAGGTCCGCACAACTTAGGGCAGAGGTTGAAAAACTAGATGATAAGTGCAAGTTCATAGGTGACGTCTGGACTAACATAAGAGGATATCATCTATTCAATTTCCATTACCACAGAAGAAATCCTTTTGAACCAGTCTGTAACCCATGGAAGATAAATGTAGGGAAACTGGTGTGCCCTAATATTTTTGTAAATGCGGAATTAGTAAAAGTGCTTGTAGATAATTATGATCCAAAACATAAGGCTATATGTGACCCATCTAGAAAACCATAGATATATGTGTCTAAAGAAGCAGTGGGTGAGGTTTTCAAATTGGAAGGGTTTTTCAATGAGGAGATCAGTTGCAAAGAGTTGGAAAAGGAATTTTCAAGAATGGATACAATCTATAAGGGTTGGAGGTTTCCTATTCATAGAGTTGAATAGAGAAGCAAGTTAGAAACTCTACAAGATAGTGAGGGGCCTCCTTATCATGTAGATTTGTTTGAGCCTTACATGAAATACACATATTTCTCAGTGTGTCAAGTATTGGGGACGGATGCCTCAGAACTCATGTCAATTGTGCTAATGATTATCACAGAAAATATTCAGTATCATAACTCCAAGCCATTTGATTATGCTTCATATATTGCTAGGGAGCTTGATTCAGGATTGGTGGCTATAAAGGGTGGAGCTTCTATTGTTCATCTCAGACATTATTCGTTGTTGATGCACTTGGTGCTGTATTTTGGATAGGAGTTGGGAGTTTGGCCTTCAGAAATGAGAATGTTTCAAATTGGTAAGGAGGGTGAGGCATTGCCTATTCAGCTGCGGATTGCTATTTGGGACAATAGGTTTGCCAATTCTAGTTTCATCCACTTTTAAGAATATTTTGTAAAAACTTTCTATAGGTTGCATAAATATCCTTGTAACTATTCATTGACTGATGACATTAAAAGGTTTCTTCGGCCCAAAGATTCCAATGGGTCAATTGATCATAACAGGGGTGATTGGTATTGTTTGGAGGGAGCTACAATGATCAGAGTATATGGATTTGAAGATGCCCCTTTTATTTGCTAAGGACAGTTCCAAACAGAAGTGCATATTTGGAAATTGTTAGACAAATGGATTTTAGCAGTGTGATGCTTTCCAAATCTTATGGGAAGCAGGCTTTTATGCCTAGTAAATTATGTCTTGGCGATTTCACTATGTTGGCTAAAGATGGATATAATTCAATCCTTGATAGCTTGTTGCATTATAATATGAAAAGGGGACCACCCAGGAAAAACTTTGACCCTGAAGGATATATCAATTCAGCCAAAGAAAGGATTAACTTTGGAAGGTACCAACATGTACCTTATCCTTTTGATGATATGATCAGGAATTTGGATGAAGTGGAAGCAAAGGTGGTGGTTGAAAGCTATAACCAAGGGTTATAGTATATGGAGACATTGTCTTCTGGAGATGAGGAAACCCCAATGGATGAAATGCCACAAAGTAGAATAGAGAAAATATCTAGGTTAAGAACTCAACGGTATGTTTTCCCAACTAGAGAACAGAGTATTGAAAGTGGTGATATTGATGCAAGGCATATGAAATATAGATCATTTGTTTCTGATGATGAGTTTATAAATTCTCCAGAGTTCAAAGCATTCTTGTACAAACAGAAGGGGAAAGAAATAAGAGAAGATGTTGGTGCTGTCACTTCCAAGAATGAAGAGAAATTATTGGGTCAATTGAGAAAATGTGTGGATGATGAAATGATAAATATGACTCTTGAAAAGGGGAGGAAAATGCTGGATAATGCTGGTGTCATTATTTTTCCTGGACTTGATTTGAACTCTACATTAGTTTTTTATCATTTCTTAAGAGATAGTAATACTACACACAAACTTGATAAGGAAAGGGTAACAGAGGTGTATTCAGGTTCTAAGTATAATACTGATGAGGGATCATTGATGATATGGGCTTTGTAGCCACCCCATAGGAAATCAGTGGTAATTGATACAGAGAAAGCATTTGGCCATGTTATGACCCTAATGGTTGGAGAGGTTGACCCTGTGGTTACTATAGAGATTGGGATAAATATTGAAAAATTGAATAAAGCACAGATCCAGACACTGATAAAAGAAAGAGAAATATATAAAGCAAGTAATGAAAGAATGTTGAGAGAAAATGATAGATTGAAAGACTTGGTTGGTGTTTCAATAGATCCAGCCAAAATTCTCACTCAAGGACAAAGCTCTCAAGCAAAAGATCATTGGGTAGGGTCAAGTGCCTATAATCAGGGAAAGTATGATGCAATTGTAGCAACTCTTAAGAGAAGGCAGGATAATTTGACAACCTAGTTGAATAAATTATGGGCATAATATTCCAGTACTCTGACTGCATTGAAGGAGCATGATCAGATGGATGGACGAATTATGGAGAAGTTTCATGAATTGGCACAGAATGATGGAATTGCAGGGGGCTAAACAAGGATTAATTGAAGCTGCCAAGAAAATTGTGGTCACATTTTCTGATAGTAGAGAGGAGTTGAAAGATGCCATTAGATGGACGAATGAATGTGACACAATACTAAATGGAATCATGAAGATAAATTCTACAGAGAATACAAAATTAGAGGAAGTGAGCGAGCAAAATGAGGAAATGGTCAAGATGGAAATCACGATCATGAATGTTGTCGAGGATGCAGATACATATAAGTGTCAGGATTATTTGGACTACCTCGCTATGACTCACTTGTGGCTAACTAAAGCATAATTATTCTCTATCTTTTGTTTTTTCCTATTTCTGAAAGGATGCGTCCTTTTGTATCCTCAATGTATAAATGTGCATTTTGAAAACAATATGGGGGGTAAAATTAGATAGAGGATAGAGAAGAGACAGCAAAATACAATTTTTTGAAAATGATGAGACTGGTTGCATATCTAAAATCATGGAGATATCAATGAGGATCTAATATGATGGTGCGATTTTTTCTGGTATCGGTTGTTTATGATATTTGTTGAAAAGTATTATTGAAGTTGTCTTCGTAATGGTTTTTTCTGGTTATTTGAATTGGTGTAAACAAGTTTTTACCTAGTTCATCAATGCACATTTGCTGCATCTGTATGGTCAATTAATTGTTTATTTCCAGTAAAGATTAAATTCTTTGAATTGATCATAGTAATTAGGGAATGTCAATTGGATTATTAAGAAGAAATCAATAATCACAATCCTGCATGTTTATACAAGCTATAAATCAAATAAAATGCTAAATAACTTGAATGTCTGCCAGAACAAGTAAACTTGTTCTAGATTTCTCTTGACTCCATGAACCCTATAAGGCACTGGTCTTTTCATTATTCATTCTTTAGTTTCATTCACATTTCTGCATCTGTTAACTGAGCTTATTAGGGTTTAGTTTTGAATATTGATATACAATTTATACCAAATTTGATTTATTTTGTCCATTTCAATCTACCATTGTGGACAAATTAGGGAAATAGGAAAAGATTAAAATTTAAGTTTGCTCAATTCAATTAGGTACACCCGCCTAGGTCTAGCAGCACTGAATGAGTAGAAGGTTTAATTGTTTCAAACCTTGTTATGTTACCCTAAAGCGTTGTGGAAGCTTGGCAACCTTTCATGCTTCAAACCTACGTTTTTGAGAGCTAACAAATTGGTGACTCTGTTGGGGAACAAGAAAGAATCTATGCCTTAATCATAGAGTCAAAGGTCCTATATACAGAATCCACTAGGAATAATAAGTAACAATCCTTTTCTCACTTTTAAAAAAGTGAGTGGCGACTCTAATTTGAACATTGCAATATGAATGTAAGAAGATCTCAATTTAGGGGGGGTCATTCTGGAGCTCCTCTTGGCAATAGTAGGTGGATGCATAAAGATGATAAGGTTGACAAGGGTAAAGGGAAAAGTGAGGACATGTTCTTGACAAACAAAGACAAACCATCAATACCTTTTGGTGAGAATTGTTTTGACACATGGAAAGATAGTTCAACTGAAGAGCCTTGTACCCTGGAAGATTAGAGGAATCCTTTTTATAACCCTCAAAAACAAGCCAAATTTGAAGTTCGACTCGAATCTGAACGACTCAGAGTTCAATATGAATATGACCAAAAAATGCAGGGTAATCAGAATGGACTTACTAATTAGGAAATTCATAAGAAGATTATGAATCTTTAACTTATGATGAAGTCAAAGCACAATTTGAATCTTAGAAAAGGGAGAGGGAAGATCAAGAAAAGGCCCAAATGATTCAAGCAATAAGAGAATTCAAATTGCAGAAAGCCCAAAACATTCCTCATGCATTTGGTTCTTCCCCAAAGTATATACCACCCCATAAACAAAGTAATCATGGTACTGGGTATGTTGAACCACCAAGGATCCCTCAACATCAAATTGGGAATCAATATAGACAGCCAAATCATCCACCGCATATTCCCACATAGCATGTAAATAATTATCCACCTCTTGGTCAGCATCATGTGCCACAACGAAATCTACAATATAAGAATGCTATGTACCAGTATCAATATACTACTATGATCAGATAATTTGATTTGGTAGGGTTTTAGTTGTACCCTTATCCTATGGATGGTTCTTGGAGAATTATGGTGCCTAAATTCACAGGGAGTAATGCAATCACTGCCGAGGATCATTTAAGGAGTTTCAATGCTTTTGTTTAGGATTTGGATGTACCTTATGAAGATTTTCATATGAGGTTATTCATGATGTCCCTTATTGAGGAAGCTAGGGATTGGTTCAATAGCCTGGCAACAACTTCTATTTATTCCTTCTAGATATTTCAAGATTAATTTCTTGAACAATTCAGGAATCTAAGTGCACCAGATGCTGCTCTCCATGAACTAATGCGAATTCAGAAGGGTTAGAATGATTCAATCTTTGATTTTAATAGAAGATTCAATAAATTGCAGAATAGAATACCTCCTGGATCAAAGTTACCAGACTCCATAGCATTAAGTGTTTACTTGAATGCATTTGACCCTAAAATAGGGTATGAGTTGAGAAACAGGTTCCCAAGGGACTTAGCTGAAGCACAAAAGATAGCATTAACAATTGAGAACAACAAAAAGGCTGCTGGGATAATGAATAAGAGAGACAACCCTAGGGCTCTTCAACAAAACAATTATTATCAATATAAGCAGGAGAACACATATAGGAAGGATAGGCCTAGGTTGCATAATATGCCTTACAACACAAACTAGAAAGATGGAAAACCTATGACAGACAGGCCTAGAGACAAGGATACTCCTGATCCGTTAAGAAAGAAGGGAACGTATATGGTGAATAACAATTATTTTTGTGAAGCTTGTGATAAACCACATTCCCATGAGTATTGTGTTGTAGCCCAGAGGATGCAAGAGGAGGGAGTGTTAATGGGAGATGGTGGAGAAGATCACAAGATCTACTTAACTTCAAATGCTCTTCACCATGTTGAGGAGAGATATTCATCTTTCGAGGAGGGAGGTTATGAATATTATGTTGCAGAACAAAGGTACAAGATCCATATGGCTGAGCAGTAGGTCTTTTCTGATTTTGAGGATGATTATGTAGAACCACAGCCTATTGAGGTTCCCACTCATAGTAATGTGAGGAGACTTACTGATGAGGAAATAGAGAGATTAACTATTGCTGCAGTTGAAGAAGCAAAGAGTAAGTACTGGTTGAGAAATAGGACAATAAATGAGAAGGAAGGTGTCCCTAGGGGTATCTTTATGAAAGATCAGAAAGTTGTACAAGGAGTTTCAAAGAAGATTGAAAAAAAACAACATGAAGAAAGCAAACAAAATCCTATCCAAAAGGATCCAGTAAAAGAATTACACAAAGAAATTCAAAAGACAGATCTATCAGATAGAAGAGAAAAAGAAGAGAATAAAGGAGAAACATCATAACAAAAGAAAGTGATTAAAGTAGAAGGTTCTTCTTTTGATTTCACTCAAGCCTTGTCTCAGGTAAAGATGTCTATCCCACTTCTTGAAATGATGAAAATTAAAGAATACAGGGATAGTACAATGTAATTGATAACAAATTAAAGTGAAAAACATGTAGCTTCTGAAAATAAAATGACTACTAAAAATAAGCAAGATAAAGTAAACATTCTAGAAATTTGCTTGAGTAATGTGTTGACAAGTCTGCCACAAGTTGATCCTTTGTTTATTACATTACTCATAAATAACAAATTATTAAGGAATTGCATGATAGATTCTGGTGCTGCCATAAATATTATGCTAGTAGGAGTAATGAAACAACTAGGCATGTGGGTGGATACATATGAAGGAAAATGTTATGCAATGGATAACCGACCTGTTCCTATGGTGGGTATAATGAAAGATGTAGAAGTCAAGTTAGCTGCTTATCCTCAAGTAGCTTATAATATTAATATAACAGTGATAGACACCCCTCAATTTGGTATGCTTTTATCAAAACAGTGGACAACAGCTATTGGTGGAAATGTCCAGTTCAATCTATCTTATGCAACAATTCCAGTAAATGGCCAAGAGGTGAAGTTGTACAGGGAACCAAGGATGAATCAGCCTATTGATTATGTGCCACAAGACCAAATCAACTATTTTTGTGATGTTGATCTTGGGAGTTTCAATATAGAGCCAGCACGACTAGAATTGACTAATAGTGATCCTATTGAGAAGCATGTTGCACAGAACCACGATGGTGTGTGGAAAATGTATTTTGATGGAGCCTGCAACCAAGAAGGAAATGGAGCTTGGATAGTATTTATTTCTCCTGAAGGTATTACATTTAAGTATTCATTCCTATTAACTTTTGAATGTACAAATAATGTGGTGGAATATGAAGCTCTATTAACTGGAATGAATATAGCGGTGAAGCATAAAATAAAGTTGTTGATTGTTCTAGGAGATTCAGAGTTAATTGTCTTGCAAGTTAGGTCAAAGTATACAGCAAAAAAAAAAAGACTAAAGCAATATAGAAATGTTGTATGGGATACAATTGAATTGCTTGATACCTTCTCAATTGAGTGGGTAGATATGTCGAAGAATATAATGGCAGATTTTTGAGCTAATGTAGCATTGAAAAAAGATGATATTACATTGGCTATAGTGTCACAAATTGAACTCAAGACTAGGCCTATTGTGCCTAATATTGTATATAGTTGGCAAGTTTTTAATGATGATACTGATCTTTTGAAATTCCTTCATTGTATAGACTAGTATGAGGCCCAAGAAATTGACTTCAATGCCTTTGTTGAGGAAGTTGATGGAAAAGAAACAGTATTTGGGAAGGAGATTTTTCAGCTTAAGACAAATAAACTTCCTAAAGGCTTGGTGGCACTTGAGAGGGTATATGATGGAAATTATCAATATTTAACGAAGCAAACACCAGTTGGAAAGGATGATATTGAAGAAATTAATTTGGGAACTGATATGGCACCAAAAAAGGTGTACATTGGTAAAAAGATAAGTCCTGCAATTAGAAAAATGTTGATTGAATTGTTGAGAAAGTATAAACATATATTTGCTTGGTCTTATGAAGATCTAAAAGCATATAGGGAAGACTTGTTTCAACATGAAATACCGTTGAAAATAGATGCTAAACCATTTAGACAAAAGCAAAGACCTATAAATCCAACTCTAGAGCCTAAAATGCAGGAGGAATTGGTGAAGCTCAGAGATGGTGGAATTATTAATCCTATCATACATTCAACGTGGGTTTCAAATTCGGTCCCTGTCAGAAAGAAAAATGGAGATATCAAATTGTGTGTAGATTTTAGAAATCTAAACATAGCATCCCTTAAAGATAATTATCCTCTGCCAGATATGGAGGCCATATTACATTAGGTGACAGGTTGTGAATTGTTGTCTATGATCGATGGATTTTCAGGGTATAATCAGGTCAAGGTTAAAGAGTCTGAACAATACAAAACAACATTCATGACTCCTTGGGGAATGTATGTTTATCTGAGAATGCCATTTGGTCTCACTAATGTAGGGGCGACTTTTCAAAGATCCATGGATGTGGCATTTCCTGATTTAATCAAAATTCTCATGGTGGTGTATCAGGATGACCTCACTACTTACTCCAAGAAGGCTGAAGATCATGTTCATCATTTGGAAAAGGTATTTATAAAAGCTCTTGAATATGGTATTAGCTCAAACCCCAAGAAGTGTAATTTTGCAGTTACAGAGGGTAAACTTTTGGGACATATTGTTTCAAAGGAAGGGGTTAGGATAGATCCCGAAAGGGTTGAGGCCATTGATAACATTCCTGTGCCTAAAAATGTTAAGGCAATACAATCATTCTTTGGATAGATAAATTTTGTTAGGAGATTTGTCTCTAACTTTGCTGAGCTTGTTAAACCCATAGCAAGAATGTTGAGAAAAGGATAGAAGATATAATGGATTGTAGAGGCTTTGGATGCTTTTGTGTCTATTAAACAAGCCATGAAGGAGGCTCCTGTTCTTAAATCTCCTGATTTTTCAAAACCTTTTTAGATTTTTTCATTTGCCTCGATGCATATTATCGCAGCTGTTATGCTACAGAAGAATGAAGATGGTCATGAACAGCCTATATCTTTCTTCAGTAAGTCACTACAAGGATCTGAATTAAAGTATGATATAATGGAGAAGCAAGCATTTGCACTGGTGAAAGCTATAAAAGCTTTCAGACCATATCTTGTTGGAGCTAAGGTAGTTTCTTATGTTCCTCATGCAACAGTCAAGGATATTTTGACACAGTCTGAAGTAACAGGTAAAAGGCACAAATGGATCAACAAAATCCAAGAATTTGACATGGAGATACGAATTACTAAATTGGTCAAAGGTCAAGGTTTGGCTAAACTAATGGAAAAGGCAAACATTGAAGCAAATCAGATTTGTAATATAGAAGAAGAAAATATAATTGCAAGCATTGAACATACTTAGTGGTATACGGATATCATGTATTATCTTAAATACATGAAGTGTCTAGAGGGAATGAATGACAACCAGAGAAGAACACTAAAGCTACAGGTGTCTAAATATGTTTTTATGGATGGAGATCTATTTTGGAAAAATAGGGATTGTATATTATTGTTATGTCTGGATGAATTTCAATCTAAACATGTTTTGAGTGAAATGCATGAAGGGGTTTGTGGAGGACATTACTCAGCAAAAACAACTGCTCAAAAAATTCTCAGGGCAGGATATTATTGGCCAAAAGTCTTTAATGACTCTTTTGCACATGTGAGAAAATGTGAAGCTTGCCAGAAATTCTTTGGAAAACTAAAGTATTAGGGAGCTTTGCCACTTCAACCCATGTAGGTTGATGCCCCTTTTCATCAATGGGGAATTGATTTCATTGGGGAAATACAAGAAAAATCAAGTGGTGGACATAGTTGGATATTGGTGGCCATTGATTATTTTACCAAATGGGTAGAGGCCATTCCAACTAAACAAGCTACAAGTAAGGTGGTGACATAGTTCCTGATGGATAATATCATTACTAGATTCGGAACACCAATGAGGTTGATCATTGACAATGGAATGTGTTTCAGATCAGATGAGTTTAGAGGCTTCTGTAGCACATATGGTATTGTCATTTCTTGTGCAGCTCCTTATCATCCATAGGCTAATGGACAAGCATAATCTAGCAATAAGAGTCTTCTGAAGATTATAAGAAGGATGCTAGGTCAGAACAAGAAGGCTTGGGATGTAAAATTAAGACTAGCTGTATGGGCTGATAGAATTACGATGAAGAAGGCAATTGGGAAGTCCCCATTTGAGTTAGTGTATGGAGCACAGGCCAGGATGCCTTTGCAGAACTTATTACCAATTTATAAGTTTGTTCTTCAAGAAGATTTGGATATTCCTAAACCCATGGAGGAAAGGATGGAGTAGCTAGCCGAACTAGATGAAATAAGTAGAGTGGCTCAAAATCAGAATATAAAGTTGCAAGCGCAGATGAAATATTTATTTGATAAAAAGGCAAAGGATAGGAAATGTGGAGAAAGTGATTTGGTACTGATGTGGAATGTGAGGTGCCACGAGAAGGGAAAACATGGGAAGTTTGAAGCCTTGTGGCTAGGGCCTTTTGTGGTGGTTGGAAAGAAAGGAGAAGATTCATACTACCTGCAAAATATGGCTGGTGAGGATCAGGAATTTCCTGTGCATGGGAAATTTCTACAACATTTTTTCTCTTGAAGTAACACAGAGGATTAAGGGTTGCCAGTGCATGGAAAACTCCTAATGATCCTCTTTAAAATTCTTTTTCATGCATAGTAGTGTAGGATATAAAAGGAACGAGACTTGCAAGTACATGGACAATCCTGTTTTTCCTTTCTTCAATATTATTTTTCCATGTACAGTAGTATAGGGTCTCATTCTTTTCCATTGCCATCTGTTCCATCATACTCACATGTTCCATCATTCTGAGTTTGGTCTACTCACCCAAAAATCTGAATCCTTGCAATGATCTTGCTATCATTCATCCCTAGATGGAGCCACTATTAGAACTGTAAAATTTTGAATTTTTTACAGTCTATTGCATTCAAGAGTTTCCATCATTAAGTCCTTATCATAAGCATAAAATCCCCTCTTTGTATTGTCTTGCTTATTTTTTGTCATGTGACCCATTTGAATCCGTCTACCTCTTCTTATTTCATTGAAAGATCCATATCGGAAAGACATAGTAAGAGTCTCCCTGAGCTATATTTTTCACTAACATGTGTTTGTTGCAGACAATCGGTAAGACTTTTCTTTTGTTTCGGCGACTGAGAAGATTTATATCGGCATATGCTGGGATGTCGTTGTATTGTCATGGTGAATTCAATTGGTTTTTCCAACTAGCATGTGGAGGGGTCATTTCGGCTAAACTAGTGGGTATCGGCATGAGGTCATAACGAAATCATTTCATCTTACTGATTGGCTTGTAAGCAAATGTCTCGATAAGACTTATGTTTGTCGGGGAAGGTCTTGGCGAAGTGAATCTTGTCTTGCCGAACTAAATAAAAGGGGATTTGAAAAGCTACTGGAGAGAGTATTGGGGTCTTGCCGATTTGAAAGGTATGCCGATAGATAATATGCATCGCCAGGAGAAGAACTTTTTGACATAAGTTTCACCGAAGTTTGAATGTTATACTGACAAGCAGCTCGGGGTGAGTTTCACTATATAGGAGTAATATGGAGGAGTGATGTCGGTAAGAAATTTGGCATCGATATAGATCTTCCCAAAGGTTTACTGTCTTACCAAAGGTATTATTTCATTGGTGAGGTTTATTTCTTCCATGAGAAAACTTGGTGGTTACACCGAAATGAGAGTTCATCAGTGAAAGGGTCGTTTTGTCTCAGTGACTATGACTTGAAGAATGCATATCAGTATGACACAATGAAGGCTATGCAACATCTCCCCGACTCAGAATTGTTATAGCGACATAAAAGGAAGTGACAATCATCTTTTTTTATGGATCCCAAGTGTCAGTAAGACCATGTTATGTCTTGGCGAAGGGTGTAATAGACATTACAAAAGGACTTCACCCCAAATTTGAAAATTTCTCATTGAAAAGATATTTGATGTGACAATGCCAGTTTCAAATGGATTTTCATTCATGCTTCATTAATGGTGCAACAGGATATAACAGTAATGTTTGTATCAATTCTTCAATTCTGAATTGATTGTAGGTAAATTGGCATGCTGAGCAGAGAACCGGGACATTTTCAGTCTAAGGAGCTCGAGCGGAATACTATAAGTGATTGTTCCTTGGTTTTATACATTTTGATTCTATAAACTTGAGAATGGAGTCCTCTGGTTCTGGAAAGGGTAAGGGTAGAAAGCCTGGTGAGAGTAGTTTGTCGAAAGGAAAGAAACAAAAGGTTGATACAGAGCATGAGGGCGCTGAAAGGAGGCTGAACCAGGACCTTATTGATCAACTACCTAGCTCGGGCCCTAAAGCTAGAAGGTCCGCACAGCTTAGGGTAGAGGTTGACAAACTAGATGACAAGTGCAAGTTCAAAGGTGACGTCTGGACTAACATAAGAGGATATGAACTATTCAATTTCCATTACCATAGAAGAAATCATTTTGAACTAGTCTGTAACCCATGGAAGTTAAATGTAGGGAAACTAGTGTGCCCTAATATTTTTGTAAATGAAGAATTAGTAAAAGTGCTTGTAGATAATTATGATCCAAAACATAAGGCTATATGTGACCCATCTAGAAAACCACAGATATATGTGTCTAAAGAAGTAGTGGGTGAGGTTTTCAAATTGGAAGGGTTTTGCAATGAGGAGATCAGTTGTGAAGAGTTGGAAAAGGAATTTTCAAGAATGGATACAATCTATAAGGGTTGGAGGTTGCCTATTCATAGAGTTAAACAGAGTAGCAAATCAGAACCTCTACAAGATAGTGAGGGGCCTCCTTATCATGTAGATTTGTTTGAGCCTTACATGAAATACACATATTTCTCAGTATGTCAAGTGTTGGGGATGGATGCCTCAAAACTCATGTCAATTGTGCCAATGATTATCACAGCATATATTCAGTATCATAACTCCAAGCCATTCGATTATGCTTCATATATTGCTAGGGAGCTTGATTCAGGATTGATGGCTATAAAGAGTGCAACTTCTATTGTTCATCTCAGGCACTATTCGTTGTTGATGCACTTGGTGCTATATTTTGGATAGGAGTTGGGAGATTGGCCTCCAGAAATGAGAATATTTCAAATTGGTAAGGAGGGTGAGGCATTGCCTGTTCAGTTGTATTGCTATTTGGGATAGCAGGTTTGCCAATTCTAGTTTCATCCACTTTGAGGAATATTTTGGGAAAACTTTGTACAAGTTGTATAAGTATCCTTGTAATTATTCATTACCTAATGAGATTAAAAGGTTTCTTCGGCCTAGAGATCTCAATGGGCCAATTGATCATAATTGGGGTGACTGGTATTGTTTGGAAGGAGCTACAATGATCAGAGTGTATGGATTTGAAGGTACCCCTTTTATTCTACCAAGGACAATTCCAAACAGAATTGCATATTTGGAAATTGTTAGACAAATGGATTACAGTAGTGTGATGATTTTTAGTTCTTATGGGAAGCAGGCTTTCATGCCTAGTACATTATGTTTTGGTGATTTCACTGTGTTGGCTAAGGAGGGATATGATTCGATCCATGATAGATTGTTGCATTATAATATGAAAAGTGGACCACCCAGGAAAAACTTTGACCCTGAAGGATATATCAATTCAGCCAAAGGAAGGATTAACTTTGGAAGGTATCAGCATGTACCTTATCCTTTTGATGATATGATCAGGAATTTGGATGAAGAGGAAGCAGAGGTGGTGGTTGAGAGTTATAACCAAGGGTTATAGGATATGGGGACATTGTCTTCTGGAGATGAGGAAACCGTAATGAATGAAATGCTACAGAGCAGAACAGAGAAAATATCTAGGTTAAGGACTCAGCAGTATGTTTGCCCAACTAGAGAGTAGAGTATTGAAATTAGTGATATTGATGCAAGGCATATGGAATACAGATCATTTGTTTCAGATGATGAGTTTATAAATTCTCCAGAGTTCAAAGCATTCTTGTACAAACTGAAGGGGAAATAAATAAGAGAAGATGTTGGTGCTGTCACTTTCGGGAATGAAGAGCAATTATTGGATCAATTGAGAAGATGTGTGGATGATGAACTGACAAATATGACTCCTAAAAAGGGGAGGAAAATGTTGGAGAATGTTGGTGTCATGATCTTTCCTGGACTTGATTTGAATTCTACATTGGCATTTGATAGCTTCTTAAGAGATAGTAACACTACACACAAACTTGATAAGGAAAAGGTGATAGAGGTGTATGCAGGTTCTAAGTATAATATTGATATGAGCTTTGTATCCCCCCCACAGGAAATCAGTGGTAATTGATACAGAGAAGGCATTTGGCCATGTTATGACCCTAAAGGTTGGAGAGGTTGATCCTGTGGTTACTACAGAGATTGGGATAGACATTGCAAAATTGAATAAAGCACAGATCTAGGCACTGATAAGAGAAAGAGAAATGTATAAGGCAAGTAATGAGAGAATGTTACGAGAAAATGATAGATTGAAAGAGTTGGTTGGTGTTTCAATTGATCTAGCCAAAATGCTCACTCAAGGAGAAAGCTCTCAAGCAAAAGATCATTGGATAGGGTCAAGTGCCTATAATCAAGGAAAGTATGATGCAATTGTTGCAATTGTTAAGAGGAGGTAGGATAATTTGACATCCTGGTTGAACAAATTATGGGGAAAATATTCTAGTACTCTGATTGCATTGAAGGAGCATGACAGGATGGATGGACGAATTATGGAGAAGTTTCATGAATTGGCCAAGAATGAGGAGGCTAACAGTACTGCACTTGAAGCTGCAAACCATATTATCAGTCGCCATCGAAAATTCTATGAGGAATTGCAGGGGGATAAACAAGGATTAATTTAAGCTGCCAAGAAGACTGTGGTCACATTTTCTGATGGTAGAGGGGAGTTGAAAGATGCCACTAGATGGAAGAATGAATGTGACACAATACTGAATGGAATCATGAAGATAGCTTATGTAGAGAATACAACATTAGAGGAAGTGAGCGAGCAAAATGAGGAAATGGTCAAGATGGAAATCACGATCATGAATGTTGTCAAGGATGCGGATATATATAAGTGTCAGGATTACTTGGACTACCTCGCTACAACTCACTTGTGGCTAACTAAAACTTAATTAGTCGCTATCTTTTTTTTTGAATTTTGTTTTTTCCTATTTTCGAAAGGACACGTCCTTTCGTATCCTCAATGTATAAATGTCAATTTTGGAAACAATATGAAGGAGTAGAATAAGATAGAGGATAAAAAAAACAATACAACAAAATACAATTTTTAAAGAAAAGGGATGAGACTAGTTGCATATGTAAAATCATGGAGATATCAATGAAAATCTAATATGATGATGTGACGTTTTCTGGTATCAGTTGTTTATGATATTTGTTGAAAGTATTATTGAAGTTGTCTCCGTAATGGTGTTTTTTGGTTATTTGAATTGGTGTAAACAAGTTTTTACCTAGTTCATCAATGCACATTTGCTGCATCTATATGGTCAATTAATTGTTTCTTTCCAGTAAAGATTAAATTCTCTGAATTGATCATAGTAATTAGGGAATGTCAATTGGATTATTAAGAAGAACTCAATAATCACAATCTTGCATGTTTGTACAAGTTATAAACCAAATAAAATGCTAAATAACTTGAATATCTGCCAGAACAAGTAAACATTGTTTTAGATTTCTCTTGACTCTATGAACCCTATAAGGTGGTGGTCTTTCATTTTTCATTCTTTAGTTTCATTCACATTTCTACATCTGTTAATTGAGTATTAGGGTTTAGTTTTGATTATTGATATACAATTTATACCAAATTTGTTTATTTTGTCCATTTCAATCTGCCATTGTGGACAAATTAGGGCAAATAGGAAAAGATTATAAGTCAAGTCATGCTCAATTCAATTAGGTACACCCGCCTAGGTCTAGCAGCACCTAAAGAGTAGAAGGTTGAGTACTCTTGACCTTGTCTGTTACCCTGAAGCATATCAAGAGATTGGCATCCTCTTGAGGCATCTTGCCTACGTTTTTGAGAGCTAACAGCCTGAAAGAGGGAGAGGGGGTGTATAAGGGAGAGACATGAGAGAAAAAGAGGGAGGGAGAGTGGGTGGGAGGGAGAGACTTGAGAGAGAGAGAGGGAGAGAGAGTGGGAGAGAGATAGAGGGCATGAGAGAGAGGGACTTGAGAGAGAGAGGGAGAGGTGTTGGGAGGGAGATACTTGAGAGAGATGGAGAGGTAGATAGAGACAAATAGAGGGAGTGAGATAGGGAGGGAGTGGAAGAGAGATAGAGGGAATGACTGTGAGAGGGAGAGGGGGTAGGAGGGGGAGACTCAAGACAAAGAGAGAGAGGGAGAGGGGGTGAAAGGGAGAGACCTAAGAGAGAGGGAGAGAGACAGAGTGGGAGAGAGTGAGAGAGAGGGAGAGAGATGGAGTGAGAGAGAGAGAGAGAGGGGATGGAGATACCCGAGAGAGAGTGAGAGAGAAAGGGAGAGATATAGAGTGAGTGAGAGAGAGAGAGAGAATGGGAGAGAGATAGAGGGAGTGAGTGAGTGACAGACTTAAGAGAGGGAGAGGGGGTAGGAGGGAGAGACTTGAGAGAGAGAGACAAAGAGAGAAAGATAACAACCTAAGAGAGGGAGATGGAGTGGGAGAGATAAAAAGACCAAAGAGGGAGAGAGAGAGAGAGGGAGAGAGATAGATTTATTTAGGTACCTATGTGGGAGGGAAAGAGACCTAAGAGAGGAGATTGGACTGAGAGAGTAGTCTAGGTCGCGTGGGAGGGAGTGAGACCTAAGAGATAGAGACTTCAAAGGGATAAAGAGTTATCCAGTTACGATAACGAGTTAGAGAAGGTATGAAAGGTAAAACCTCGATTATCCATCTACGATCATAAACTGTGCACTCTAAGCATTATCAAAGTTGTTCACCAAAGAGGGAAAATTCTAGTTTTGTGTAAAGCAGGCCATTTGGCACTTGCCAAATGACTCATCACATTTGGCACACACCAAATTTGGCACTCGCCAAATGGCCTACTTTAGACGTGTTAATTGATAGGATTTGCCAAATTTTCTCATATTTTTGTCTGTGCTCCTCGTTTCATTTGCACGTCTTTCAATACAAGTTTTAAAAAAATTGTGATAGCATTAACCTCTCTCTTAGCTATCTAAATATATAATTCTTTTTTCATTTTGATTTAGTTAAGGTTTTGGTCCATGGCTTCTATTGTAAATGCCTCTGTTTTTGGTCAAAAACCAACATGTGCTAGTTTTAAGATAGCTTTTTATGCATTCTTTGAAATGTGAAATAAATTACATTTTTTGAAACTAGACTCCATTCTACACATGATGAAAAAAAAAAGAATCAATTTTCGATTAGTTTGCAAAAAATTTAGGTGGGAGCACGCTCAAATTTTAGCTTTTCAAGATGTTTCCACTTCGAAAATTCATAAAATATTATATATTCATTAAAAAAATTATCCGAAAGAATGAGGATAAACTACATGGTGTTAGCTAATTTTTCACTATAGGGATTTTTGAAATTCTAAAAAAAGGTCAACCAAAAAGGGGGGAGCCCTCAGGCACTATGCTATTTTTTTGATAAAAACAGGACCTCTTTTGCCCCAACCCCCTATTTGAGACCCTTAATATTCACTAATTTAAAAAAAAAATAGTAGCTTAGAAACTAGACTTGGAGCACTTCAACTTTTTCTCTTGCTGCATCTCGAAATTTTGAGCATAACTATCTTCATTTTTTCATGCAAATCAGATTTTGTTGATTTCAAAAAAAAAGTGGCATCTTAAGAGCCAAAATTGTGTCACAGATTGGTGCACTTACCCATGTATATATATATTTCTCCATTCACAAGTTTATATAATATATTATTCAATATACGAATACACATTCACATATTGATGTATGCATGTGTATGTATATATATTAACATATTAGTATGGTGTATCCTTTTCGTCAATACATACTCGTAAGCTAATATATATATATATATACTCATATACTATATATACATATATATCACACCTTAATATTTAAACACATATATTCATACTCATATCAATCGATATATACATGGTATATATATATATGTATATATGTCACCTTGTTCGAACGATATTCCCATGCATATGGGTAATCCATTCATGAGCATGTGTAGATATGTCTATCTATGTATACTTATGCACACATGTACTCATGTGTATGAGTTTACCATTTGACACATACATATATACATATATATATGTATATATATCCCATTGATTAAATATAAAAACGTAAAGAAGAACTCACACATTTCAAAGAGACTCAAATACTTAGACTCTTTCTTAAGCAAGAAAATTCACAAATAAAAATGCAAGAAAGACTATAGATAACTTACTATTTCCCAACTATTATCCCGACTTGACCAAACTAGAAGTGTGTGTGTGTGTGTGTGTGAAAGCTTAGTTTAGGTCTTTATCAAAGGTTACCAAACCAAGTTCTTCTCCCTGAGTGATACTTCCCCTCTCTTTAGGATGCTCGATACTTTTCCTACATCCAACGTTACACTTTACAATAGTAGTTAGTTGAAAGCAATACATTCACTTGCATCATATAATTTTATAATCCAAAAATTTCATAACATAAAATTAAATCAACTTTTAATCTTCATATTTTGAAAATACATAAAGCATAAATACACTCATCTAAAGCATTTTCACCCAACTAGGTAAACATAAATAATTAGTAACACAATGGGGTGTAACACTCACAAGGTGATTGTATCCCAAAAACATATCAGTTAGAATTTCCTTATACAAATAATATTACTGAGTATGAAGCATTGATCACTTTGTTGGCTTTTTTTATAACAACCCAAGCAGAACCCACAAGAGCTTCTATGAGCTTGCCATACTCAATTATTAAAGTCCTGAAGGCACTGTGCCAACTTAACGAGAAGATAACAATAAATTTGTTATCTCTCCTACGCTTTGGACTCTGTAAGATCCAAGAGAGTTTTCCCAAAATATATTATCATTCATGATAAGAATGATATGCTCATACGTGGATAAACAACAAATAAATTCCCGTCAGTGCTAAACGAGATAAACCTTCAAGAAATTGGCTATTTCTTAGAAAAAACTCGGCTCTACTTAACAAGGAATTGAGATAACACCTAAGTGTGTTGTTATGAGTTATTCAATTGAAATTTCCTGAAGCGATAACACAAAATGCAAAAATAAGAAGCAGTCAGAGTTCTAGTGCCATATCCTAAAGCACAAAGTCAAACTAGGAAATGAACTATAGGGTAACTTTCATCTAAAGCATCTATGATCTGTGTGAATAGCATTACAATCCATACATCTATACTTGAGTTTATTACTCCTTGACAAATCCTATGTGAAAATTCGCATAAACTTATTGGATAACTGAAGCATTTAACCAATTCTTTGAACCAGAGCCATAGTCAAACATAATCCATAGTAAATAACAAACAAAAATTAATGAAAATCATCTTGGATCAATACTTCATTAATAATTCATGCGAACCAACATAATAGGAGAGAAAATAGACTCAAAACAATCACAAGGTTAACATAAGTATGCTTAAGAACCCCATGATTTACTAAGTTCTCAAATCGGACTCAAAAATTAA